>CAWUFW010006255.1:0-600000 GCA_963921515.1 Calotriton arnoldi | reverse complement strand
TCAGTGAATGGATGAGTACATGGGTAGTGCCTGAGTGAATGGATGAGTGCAAGGGTAGTGTCAGAGTGAATGGATGAGTGCCTGGGTGATTGAGTGAGTGCATGGATAGTGCCTGGGTAATTGGATGAGTGCATGGGTACTGCCTGCATGAATAGATGAGTGCATAGGTAGTGGCTGGGTGATTGGATGAGTGCATGGGTAGTGTCAGAGTGAATGGATGAGTGCCTGGGTGATTGAGTGAGTGCATGGATAGTGCCTGGGTAATTGGATGAGTGCATGGGTACTGCCTGCATGAATAGATGAGTGCAGAGGTAGTGTCTGAGTGAATGGATGAGCGCATGGATAGGGCCTGGTTGTTTGTTTGAGTGTTGGCTGACATTTGATTGAATGGAAGAGTTCAAGGGTAGTGCCTGGGTGATTGGATGAGAGCAAGGATGATGCCTAGGTGATTGGGAGAGTGCATGGATAGTGCCCTAGTGAATGGATGAGTGCATGGGTAGTGCTTGGGTGATTGGATTAATGCAAGGGTAGTGCCTGGTTGATTGTATGAGTGCGTGGGTAACACCTGAGCGACTGGATTAGTGCAAGAGTAGCGCCTGGGTGATTAGATTACTGCAAGGGTAGTGTCTGGGTCACTGGATGAGTGCATGGGTAGTGCCTGAGTGAATAGATGAGCACATGCATAGTGCCTGAGTGAATGGATGAATGCAAGGGTAGTGGCTGGATGATTGGATGTGTGCATGGGCAGTGCCTGGGTGAATGGATGACTACATGGGTAGTGCCTGAGTGAATGGATGACTGCAGGAGTAGTGCCTGAGTGAATGAATGAGTAGAAGGATAACGCCTGAGTGATTGGATGAGTGCAAGGTAGTGCCTGGGTAATTGGATGAATGTAAGGGTAGTGCCTGTGTCTTTGGAAAAGTGCATGGGAGTGCCTGGGTAATTGGATGAGTACATGGGTAGTGCCTCAGTGAATGGATGGATGAGTGCAAGAGTAGTGTCTGAGTTATTGAATGATTGCATACGCAGTACATGGGTGACTGGATGAGTGCAAGAGTAGTGCAAGGGTGATTGCATGAGTGCATGCATAGTGTCTGGGTGGTTGCATAGTGCATGGGTAGTGCTGAGTGAATAGATGAGTGGAAGGGTAGTGCCTGAGTGATTGGATGTATGTATGTGTACTGCCTGGTTAATTGTATGAGTGCATGAGTAGTGCCGGGGTGATTGCATTAGTGCATGGGTTGTGCCTGGGAGACTGGATGAGTGCATGCATAGTGAGTTAGAGAATGGATCACTGCATGAGTAGTGCCTGAGTGAATGGATGACTGTATGGGTAGTGGATGGGGGATTCGATGAGTACATCGGTAGTGCCTGAGTGAATGGATGAGTGTATGGGTAGTGCCTAGGTGATTGTATGAATACATGGGAAGTATATCAGTGAATGCATGAGTGCAAGGGTACTGACTGGGTAATTGGATGACTGCAAGTACACACACTTGGCGAACTGCATTTACCATAATGCCTAGGGGCGAACCTGCTGGGAGGTGAAGCAGTGTGATCCCACATTTGTTTCCTGTTTAAAAGGCTCCCTCGACCCATTTGAGCTGACGAGCTCATGGAGAGGCACCTGCGTGCCTTGAGAGGTACTGTGAACTGAGAATATGTTGGCAGCCTGCTCAGCAACCCCCAATATTTAAAATGCCTAATCTCTACTGACGACGGATAAAGAGCCAGAAACACGTGTATAGAGATGGCCAGCACTAATCTGCATCTACCTGGTGAAACACTCAAGAAACTTTGCAAGTACACACACTTGGCGAACTGCATTCACTATAATGCCTAGGGGCGAACCTGCTGGGAGGTGAAGCAGTGTGATCCCACATTTGTTTCCTGTTTAAAAGGCTCCCTCGAGCCATTTGAGCTGACGAGCTCGTGGAGAGGCACCTGCGCGCCTTGAGAGGTACTGTGAACCGAGAATATGTTGGCAGCCTGCTCAGCAACCCCCAATATTTGAAATGCCTAATCTCTACTGACGACGGATAAAGATCCAGAAACACGTGTATAGAGATGGCCAGCACTAATCTGCACCTACCTGGTGAAACACTCAAGAAACTTTGCAAGTACACACACTTGGCGAACTGCATTCACCATAATGCCTAGGGGCGAACCTGCTGGGAGGTGAAGCAGTGTGATCCCACATTTGTTTCCTGTTTAAAAGGCTCCCTTGAGCCATTTGAGCTGACGAGCTCGTGGAGAGGCACCTGCGCGCCTTGAGAGGTACTGTGAACCGAGAATATTTTGGCAGCCTTCTCAGCAACCCCCAATATTTGAAATGCCTAATCTCTACTGACGACGGATAAAGATCCAGAAACACGTGTATAGAGATGGCCAGCACTAATATGCACCTACCTGGTGAAACACTCAAGAAACTTTGCAAGTACACACACTTGGAGAACTGCATTCACCATAATGCCTAGGGGCGAACCTGCTGGGAGGTGAAGCAGTGTGATCCCACATTTGTTTCCTGTTTAAAAGGCTCCCTCGAGCCATTTGAGCAGACGAGCTCGTGGAGAGGCACCTGCGCGCCTTGAGAGGTACTGTGAACCGAGAATATTTTGGCAACCAGCTCAGCAACCCCCAATATTTGAAATGCCTAATCTCTACTGACGACGGATAAAGATCCAGATACACGTGTATAGAGATGGCCAGCACTAATCTGCACCTACCTGGTGAAACACTCAAGAAACTTTGCAAGTACACACACTTGGCGAACTGCATTCACCATAATGCCTAGGGGCGAACCTGCTGGGAGGTGAAGCAGTGTGATCCCACATTTGTTTCCTGTTTAAAAGGCTCCCTCGAGCCATTTGAGCTGACAAGCTCGTGGAGAGGCACCTGCGCGCCTTGAGAGGTACTGAGAACCGAGAATATTTTGGCAGCCTGCTCAGCAACCCCCAATATTTGAAATGCCTAATCTCTACTGACGATGGATAAAGATCCAGAAACACGTGTATAGAGATGGCCAGCACTAATCTGCACCTACCTGGTGAAACACTCAAGAAACTTTGCAAGTGCACACACTTGGCGAACTGCATTCACCATAATGCCTAGGGGCGAACCTGCTGGGAGGTGAAGCAGTGTGATCCCACATTTGTTTCTTGACTGAAAATATAGTGCCTGGGTAAATGGAAAACTGCAAGTGGAGTGCCTGGATGAATGAAAGAGTACAAGTGTAGTGACTAGGTGATTCCATAACTGCATTAGTAGTGACTAAGTGAAGGCATGACTTCATGGGTAGCACCTGGGTGATTGGATGAGTGCCTGAGCAGTGGCTGGGAGATTAGATGAATTCAAGTGCAATACCTGAGTGATTGAATGACTCCCATAGTAGTGGCTTGGTAACTGATGAGTGCAACTGTTGTGCCTGGGAGATAGGATTAGTGCATGAGTAGTAACTTGATGAATTCATCACTACATTAGTGATTTGACACACGTAATATTCCTCGACCTCCAACCACTGTGAAAAAATAGAAACAGACAAAAATGTATTCGAATCTCATTTTGAACCTTAGGCATCCAAACAACATACAATATTTTCTAATAAAAACTTTAATTCAACATAGATAAATGTTTTACTGTTTTTTTCCTGTTTTCAGCTTTCATACTTTTTTCACTTTCAACAGTGCTTTGTATGAAGGCTCATCATTAAACAGTGGGAAAAAACAATTAATGGATTGTAAAAAAAAACAAAATGTGCACAGTAGATCATTACAACTATGTCATACAGTTTACTGCACTCACTACAAGTTTGTTAATACTGGCTTGCTGACAGGTTACTACCTTAATGAAAGCAACTATATGTTAAAACTGTTTCTGATATTTTTATATCTGGTACAAAATGTCCAACAATTATGAAGAAGTCTTCATTTTAACATATCCTTTTGTAAACATCATCCCTGTTAAGCCAAATTATGTCTAAAATGTTCTTAGTCCATGTATGAAAAACATAACATACAGTACTACGTAGAAGTTGCTGTAGCAGAAACAAAAGGAGGCATTTCTTTTTTAGTGGTGAAGAGACTTTTCACATGCAACTTAAGGCTACTGGTATTATAGTACGTCCATTTACGTTTTATATGTAGTAACACAATCTAGTCCTCAAATGTTTTACAAATTCCTTTCCCACAGTTAAAAAGAGTCCTTCCTTTCTAACAGCTTGCTGTAGACAATACCCCCAATAGGCCGAATAATGTCTCAGAAACACATAATCCATATATATGTCAACACAATACCACATTTTGTTATCTGAGATTCTGCTTACAACTTCAGTTCTAGAAATAGCAGATATGAGTTTGGTAACATTTTAGGTAGTCTTGATATGACTGTCACTTGTATGTCATTGCACTCAGTCCATCCTGTTTGACATTTTAAATATATTGTGTAGTGTCCAGAGTTTATATTAACTCCTTCATGAAATATGATTGCTATAGTTGTGAAAGTTCTTTATGAGATGGAAATTTGTGCAGCTTTAAAGTTTGTAATTTCAGTTCCTAATTTAATACCATCCGTTCTGCATTGTTGTAGCATGACTATGACATATTTTCCATACCTTTGTAGAAACAACGTTGACCTAAGTTCTGATCTGCAGTTTGGACAGGTCATATCTTGATATGCGTTTGTAGTTAAATCTTCAAACGGCACAGTGTTACAATCTGGTAATGTAAGTAGAGGAATCGTTCTGAATTGATTTCAGTGCTAGACCTAAATTCACAATCTTCACAGTTATGGGTCCATTCATAAGTTAAAACAATTAATGCATTGATATTCACATCTTCTTCATCTAATAGTTCCAACATTACCATTAGAAATTCTTGAGCATCCTGCTCAAGATTTTGAGAGAACACTACTGATCTAGCACAGCAATTGGTGAGTTTTCGTATTCCAGTTGCAGAATGGATAATACTTCATAGTTGTGAAGACATTCTTTTACCTACCTGTTCCTTAATAGAATTTGTAAAATGAGGCAAATTATATAGTCCATTTAACAATACATTTGCATAACAGTTCACTCCAGATTTATTATCAAAGTGATAACATTGTATTTCCTCATTGTGCTGTAGTTTTCTTTTTTATTTGCACAGGCCACTCATCATACCTGCCACCTACTCCAGTAGGAAAAAGATGTGGACAAACACCAAGCTTGTAAACTTTTTTCCCACACACTTAATGGCGCTCCTATTGCTTCCTTCATTTGAAACAGCTCAATGGCACCAACAATAACCTCTTTAGAATGCAAAGGGTGGATGCTATAATATTCATAAATTTCTTCTGGTCTGGACTGATCCACCTTCTCAATCTGACCTGTTGATGGAAATGTCTGATCCTCCATATGTGTGATATCTTGCAGGCTTTTCACATTTCTATAGTAAACATTGTTTTGTACCAGATATAAAGTTGCTTTTTTAACTTTGGCAACATCTACTAACTCCTGCCATATTTTCTTGTTCTTGGTAGGCACACCATTTACAAGAATTACTAGTCCTTCCTCTAAATCTCTATCTACTGCTACCGTTTCAATGTTTTTCTTGCCATCTAATGGCAAATACACTACTCTGCTTTTTAGGCCTTTCTGCAGCTCTGTTGGGGGTAACTTGCCTGTCTTTGGCTCCTTACGTACCTTAGCATGAAATGGATGTATAGTTTGTATAAGAATGGACTCATAAACATTTAAACCTTGAAGTGCTTCCGGAATGAGAGCCAGTTCTAACTTGTTATTCATAGCTCTAGCAGGCATTTTATTATTCTCTATTTTATTGCAGCAGTTCTTACATATAACTTGTCGTGTGGACAAGTCAAATTGTTGTTCTACAAATAAGCACAGTGCACACCTTTGCCAGTTATCATTATTCTCTATTTCACTTTTTAAATATAAGTCAACAGTCTGCGTTTGATTCATGTAGTGTGTGCGTAGACAACATATACAAACTTACTCTGGTTTTTCAGAACATACTGTCTTAAATTTTGTAATTGCTTCTTCAAAACTATCAACTGTAGTACCTGTGTCCTATTCTGCAACTCGCCCTATTATCAACTCTTCGATTTCCCTACAGTCCTGTTCTGGACCAAAGAAAGTAAACTGCAGATCATCGCAAACCTTTTCTACCTCTGCCACACTATCATGCAAAAGTGCCCTATTCATTTCTCCTAAACATAAAGCAGACGTTTTCACTAAAGTTCGCATTGTTGAGTGGTGTACAGCTAACATCCTAAAATGATGAAAGGTGCTCTGCCACACTTTCTTTGATAAACAAGCTAGTGAGTGTCCCTGCAAATATGTATGCGTTCTCAGCTTGCAAGGATCCAAACCTTGTAAAGTACTTTTTTTGTGTTTTAAACTTCACCTTGGAAATATGCGTAGAAAGTTCCTTAATATGCCAATGAATTGCTGTTTAATACTACAAACACTACTGCAATTCCATTTACATACAGGGGCCTGACTACACATTCCTTGTACCTCATCTGCAATAACTTCTTCTACATTTCTAGGTACCATCACCTCTTTTGCTATAAGACTGCCATTCTTCATTTCATAACATCGTCCTCTTTCATCAATAGCATGAACTAATCTGCTATCCAGGGGATAGCTTTCTTCATTAAAGAAAGGCTCTGTACTATAAGTATGTATCCATTATCCATTAAACTGTACAAAAGTTACTTCTATTCACTAATCTTTTCTTCTGGTTTGTCTCCTCATGCTCAACACTATTTTGTCAAGAGTCTTCATTCTGTTTAGAATCAAAATGAAAAGCTTCCACTTCAAAGCAAAGGCCTTATCAACTACTCTCTCAACTCGTTCTTTCTGCTTCAGTGCATTTCTCCTTCTTCTATACTTTTTCAAATTTCTTGGTAGATTTACAACCACTCTACTACAACACATCCAGGCTTTGATTTCCTTAAACTGCTTCTGTCTCCTGGTTAAGGTGCGTCCATGTTTTTTACAATATGTTCTATTCTTGCAATGTACACTTTGTCCACTCTAATTGTTTCTCATAGTCATAATTTCATTTTCTTTATTTTAGAAATGACTAAGTCCTCTTACCAGTAGCTCTTTTTTCTTTCAACACTTTTTCTGCATTTTGCACCTTTTATAACTCATTTCTGCAAACATACTGGAGTTGCTTCTGTTGCTTTTTCGTCCAAGCTTTTGTAGGCATTATAACTGTGTGTAGTTATGTAGATATTGTTCTATAAAAAAAGTATATTTACATTTTTTGCCCTACCCAATCTATCAACTATTTTACTACTGACTTAAACATAATACAAAAACAGTTTTCATGTTATGTTGCAGTTTTAAATCTACAGATGAACCTACATATATTACTATATGCACTTACCTCAATATAACAAACTCAGAGCAAAACACAAAACTTTATTAATTAGTTACCTTTTAACATTTTAGCACCCTGTCGTACAACACAGCTACAGCATATCTCATGTCTCACTTATACATGGTGAAAGAACAATTGTATCCCTTCTGAAGTAAATTTTAAAATGAGCATCAAGGCAAGGAGGCGTATTTACAAGCCCCATGCACTTTCTGGAGCGTCACTTTTTTTGACACACCGGCACTGTAATGTGGTGCTCCATATTTTCAAAGTCACATAAAGCCACTCTGCATAGCTTTTCATGGACTTATAAATATGGGTACTTTTCAGGCAGCACTTTGCGTGAAAGAAGCATGCCATGGGTGTTGCTGTGGGTGTTCCCATGCAACACCCATGCATTCTGCCACAAACCCAAATTTACAACAATTCATAAACATAGGAATGTGTCAGAATCCTACTCGTCCCCAGGGGAGGTGTAGGGTGATGCAACGAGGAGAAATACTTTTCTTCCTCCTCATTTTTTCCTGTTTCTATGCATGCTGCAATCTGCAGCACACATACAAAGAGGAAAATACCTCTTGTGGTTGTTTTTGTACAGGAAGGTGTTCCGTCCTGTACAAAAACAATCATCCCCAGTACACAGGCACCCTTGCACCATGGTAAAAGGGTGCCTCTATTGGCACATGGTAGCCAGTTGTGGGCCAGTACAGGGGAGAGCATGGGGATCCATCATATTGTTGTAAATATGATGTATCCCTGTTCTTTGAAAGTAATGCAGCATGACGCAGACAAATGGATTGCGTCTCGGCACTGCATTACTTTCTTGTAAATTTAGCCCCAAGTGTACAAGTACATACAGTGTCTCAAAACTGTAAATATGAACACACAACATAAGAGCTATTGGATGCCTCTCTACCACTGTGTTAGTGGTGTATTTAGTATCTCAGAACCGTTCTACTTAAATGTATCATATTAACATTTTGGGAAACAGTGCATATAACAATCTGCACGTTAATCTCTATCAAAGCATAAAGCCCAGTAATTCTTCCAACTACATACAAAGAGTGTGTCACAGCTCGCATATATAATTCACCAGATGGTTCTAAAAGACTACATATTCCGCAGTAAAACTTCCAAAAACATGTATTTGTGGTTGAATACATGAATACTACCTGGATGATTGAATTGGTGCATAGGTAGTACCTATGTGATTCTTTGAGGATACAGGTAGTGCCTCGATGATTCCCTGAGTATATCAGAACTCCATGGGTAGTTCCATATCTGCATAGCTACTGCCTGCATGTTTACATGAGTATATCACTACAATCTGGGTGTTTGGATGAGTAGTACCTGAATAATTAGATAAGTGCATTACTAATGATTCAATAACTCACTACATGCATAGATTGACTGAATGATTGCAGGAGTGCATAGATAGTATATAGGTGATGTAAAGAGTGCATGGATAGGGCATACGTGATTGTTTAAGTACATGCATAGCACCTAGCATATTGGATGAGTGCATGTGTAGTGTTTCAGTGATTGCATTACTACATGGCTACTGCCCAGTTGTTTTTGGTTCCGTAAACAGGTAGTGTCTGGGTGTTTAGATAACTACATGGGTAGTGCCTTGCTAATTGAATACGTGCATCAGTAGTGCCTGGCTGATTACAGTGCATGACTAGTGTCTGAGTGATTGCATGACTCCATTATTAAACCTTGAGAGATTGGATGAAAGTAGGTGTACTGCGAGGGTGATTGTATTAGTGCAAGAGCATTCCCTCAGTAATTACATAAGTGCATAGCTACTGGATGGATAACAGGTTTACTACAATAGTACACTCTATGTAATTAGATGAGTGTATGAGGAGTACTTGAGTGTTTGCATGAGTTCATGCATGTGCCTCAGTATTTGAATGACTCAATGGGTTTTAAGTGTGTGGTTAGATGACTGCATAGCTTCTGCGCAAGTGTTACAATGACTACATAGTTACAGCCTTTTTAATTGCATAAGTAAATGGTTAGTGTCTGGGTGATTAGATGAATATATAGGTAGTGTCTCCATAGTTCAATGACTACGTAATTTCTGCCTGCCTGATTCAAAGAGTACATGTGTAGTTTCCAGGTAATTCAATAACTCCAAGAATACTGAATCACTGATTTGATGACTGCCTCACTAGTGGTTGGGTTATTGCATAAATGCCTGAATACAGCCTGACTGACTGAGAAAGTACCCTCATTGCTGTTCAAAACATAACAGTCGTGACTATATCTCTGACCCATTGGTTATCTCCTTCTGTCAGTATCAAACTATCTGTTTTTTATTGTATATATGCTTTTCTACTGAGCTATGTGCGAGGGAAGTCCAGATATCACACTTGGTATATCATTGCATACATGGCTCTCTAGTAGCATGCATTGCTTTGTTACTGAGCATGGACATGCATCAGTAAGTTTGTAAAACAGAAAACAACATTTTTAAGTTTTTCAAAGCACAAAACCTTTTGGGAATGGTATACCTACATCATTTCTCAAATACTTCTGCTTCTAAAACATATATTCAGCATTTCTCAAACGAAAGTTACACTCCAAACAAAGGTAGCACAAGAAATCTCAAGGCATTCTGCACTATTAATCCTTCTCAATTTTAAACAAACCATGTTTAAAGAAAAAACACCACCGTCACCATATACATGACGTTTTCATCAGCCTTACTGAACATAGATCACCATGTAAACATATATGTGATTTCTTAATAGATATACACCTTCAAGCCATCTTTCCAAAAATATATACCTCTCTGCATCTTTAAGTAAACTCAAAAGTCCCACCGTATATATAGCTATCTGCAACCACAAGAACCATATCTCATCATTTAAGCATATGCAAAGTGGTCATATAAGTTAAAAACCACATTGACAAACACTTCCTAATACATACCTAACAAGTATTACTTCTTTCTAATTCATATACAGGCAAACAACATATTCTCATCTTTTATTTGTGACTACACTAGTCCTGTTTAATAATGTTACTAAAAGTACTACAACTCCCAGATTGCAAATAACAGATGTATCTCTTTTGCACATGATGTTTAGACATTCAAACCATTCTCAGTTCCTCATTGCAACTTTCCACAATACTATACTATTATTTTACAATAAAGTACACAATGTATTAAAGAGGCACTAATTAATTTTTCTCTTACTTCCCAAAACATTCACCACTAACCTCTTAAACACACAGGGCCAGGTGTATCAAGCCTTTTTCCCGTTCGCAAACGGGCCGATTCTCAGAATCAGCCCGTTTGCGAACGGGAAAAAGCCTTTTGGGATGCATCATCCCAAAAGGCCATCGCAATTTGCGATTCCCTTTTTTGCGAATACATTTAAGGAATCACAAATTGCGATTCCTTAAATGCAATTCTGGAAGCACTGAAATTTTGCGATTTGGCCTTAAGGAATCGCAAATTAACACCAACTTCAAGCTGGTGGTAATTTGCGATTTCCTAGAAAAATGCACTTTTTAGCATTTTTCAGAGTGCCATGTGGCGCACATACATGCCCTTGGGGCATGTATGTGCGCCACATGTGCAAACATGCATATTTCAGGGGTGCAACGGGGTGTCCTTTTGACACCCTTGCACCCTTGAAATTGCATTGGCAATTTGCGAGTACCTTTTGGGTACTCGCAAATTCGCGATGTCTCCTCATTCATTCCTATGGGCCTAGAGGCCCATAGGAATGAATGGGACGGTATTCCTTAATTGCGAATCGCAATTTGCGATTCGCAATTAAGGAATATGTAGGAATCGCAATTATTA
The DNA here is from genome assembly GCA_963921515.1 of Calotriton arnoldi. Taxonomy (NCBI): domain Eukaryota; kingdom Metazoa; phylum Chordata; class Amphibia; order Caudata; family Salamandridae; genus Calotriton; species Calotriton arnoldi. Next base: position 588,792 of record CAWUFW010006255.1, on the reverse strand, counting down.
TTGCGAAACCTACATACATTGCATTTTGTGAGTCCTTAATAGCGAATTGGTAAAATTCGCTATTAAGGACTCGCAAAATACAATGATGATACATCTGCCCCATACTCTCTAATAGATACAGTTCATCTGATATATTTTTTCATAGCACTGTGGTTCTCTTTTTATCAAACTTCCATACACATCTTAATTTCTAATGCAATTTTTATAAAGAATTAAAAAGTTTTGTACATACCAGGGAATTCAGTTTGTAGGTTATGTTGTTTTTTAGCTCTTTCTGGACAGTTTTGACACTGTTAGGATCTGTAAAAACTAAGCACAAGAATGGTACACCACTCTCATACAAAGCAACCATGAAATGGCAACCTCTTCAACTTTGCACTCTGTGATCATGAGAAAGGCAGCAAATGAAATCATGTCTTTCGTTTTAGACTACACTATCTCCACTTGTGAATGGTTAGTGTCTGTTAACCCTTTCCCTCCCTTTCAAAAAGAGATTCCTAACTAAGGGGTCGATTCCGATTCGGGCCGGAAAAGCACCGACCGACTCGGATCCGGAAAAAATACCGACCGACACGTACCAGTGGCGCCCGACACGCCAAGTACGATGCAAGCCGCGATAAATCCGACCGACACGTCAGGAAACCAAGCCGACCGACCGACCCGCTCGGAAAATAGCAATCCGGCCGGAAAAACACGCGAATCCAACCGACCGACACGCACCCGGAACAAATCCGACCGAATCGTACCCGCCAACTCCAACCTGCAAAGTACGATGCAAGGCGCGAAAAACACGACCGAGTCGGACGGAGGACAAGCCGTACGACCGACACGCATACAAAACCGAGCCGAAGCAACACAATACACCGCGACCGACGCGTACGCAGCATACAAAACTGCACAAACACAGCGTGAACGAAACGGAAAACACCGTACGAGACCAATGCAGGGTCCGACTCGGTCACAAGAACGTTTCCAACATACACAAACAGCACAAAGGAAAAATCAACCAAAAAAAGGCCAAACAAGCAATTACCAAGCCAATAAATACTGGGGGGGTGGGGACAGAGAACAAAGACACACCAACAACTCCACCTATATAAAGGACACAAATCACTACCATGAGCCTTTGCAAATGCCATTCCACTGCCAGCACCCAAGAGAAAGCAACCACACACCCACAGCTCATCCCTCACACAAGCCACACACCAGCAGCACACCAACAAATACCTACCTCACATACACCCAGCACAACACACACCCACACACCCTCACCTGCACACCAACACACACAGCACCCACTATCACCACCCATCACCATGCCCCCCAAGAAGAATCCCAAGTTCCTAGATAGTGAATTGGAAGTCATGGTAGACGAGATCCTCAGGGTGGAGCCACAGCTGTTTGGCACTCTGGTCCAACAGACCCCCATGTCGCAGAAAACCAAGATGTGGGAGAGGATCATCAACAGGGTGAACGCCCAATCACCATGTCGGCGCACAAAGACCGACATCCAGAACAGGTGGTATGACGTGCGCAGGAGGGTCCGGGAGCTGCTCAAGAAAGACTACCACCTGAGCCAATACACCGGCAGTGGCCCTCCTGCCAAGCCAGTATACCTCAGGCCCTGGGAGGAGAAGGTGCGGGCCATCCTTCCGCCAGTGAGCGTATATGGACTAGAGGACATCCCAGAGCCTGGTGAGTACACAACAAATGTACACAATAAACTGCCACAAAACACACACATCACTGTCAAGGGGAGAGTCAAACCATGCACTCATAGCAATTACACAGCAACTAGAACAGAATCATCCCAAAATGTGTATGTCAGTCAGATAAACACAACACATGCCATCAAAAAAGTCACATCCAACTGTGCCAACACATGTACAAACACAACCACAACTACAGCTAGGCAGTGGCACAAATAGAACTAACACACACATCCACACATGTAGCCACCACAACAACACCAACACACAGTGAAGACCACTCAAAGGAAGGAATTCTGTGTATGCTGGCCAAGTCAGTGTAGCCAATAGCATCATGGGAGTCGCACTCACACATATTGCCCCCCCCCACAACTGTCCCATCAACACCACCCTGAACCATGCTCACATCACAGGGAGTGGAGAAGGACTCACAAGATGGCTGACACTGGCTACTGCTGTGGGGAGCACAAGGCTCTGCTGCCAACTGTGCACCAACAAACAGCAGGACACCACTGACTGACATCCTGAGAGACAACTTCCACTCCCTGCAATGCAAGCACGTTCCATGGTGGGATATCCGGCTGGCTGGGTGGGAAGGGGGACTTGCAGCACTGACCATAGTCACCAGCACCTCCCCTCACACCCCCCCCCAACACAAACTCCACAGTACCCACCTGGTAGAATGCAATGCCCTCCATCCTAACACAAGATCCCACAAAGCACCACCACCCTGGGTTATGTTGTGTGAAGCACAGGGACACTCTTGGGACTCTTAGCCAAACAACTGCCAGGACAACACTCCCAGCCATCCTGTCAGCACAGCCAGCCCACCCCACAGGGAAGCAGAGTCAAAAGGAAGGAAGCATGGGCATGCTGGGAAGGGGGTGGAGGCAATAGCATGATGGGAGTCGTAGTCACAGACATTGCTCAGCCTCACAACTGGCCCATCAACACCACCCTGAACCATGCTCACATCACAGGGAGTGGAGAAGGACTCACAAGATGGCTGACACTGGCTACTGCTGTGGGGAGCACAAGGCCCTGCTGCCAACTGTGCACCAACAAACAGCAGGACACCACTGACTGACATCCTGAGAGACAACTTCCACTCCCTGCAATGCAAGCACGTTCCATGGTGGGATATCCGGCTGGCTGGGTGGGAAGGGGGACTTGCAGCACTGACCATAGTCACCAGCACCTCCCCTCACCCCCCCCCAACACAAACTCCACAGTACCCACCTGGTAGAATGCAATGCCCTCCATCCTAACACAAGATCCCACAAAGCACCACCACCCTGGGTTATGTTGTGTGAAGCACAGGGACACTCTTGGGACTCTTAGCCAAACAACTGCCAGGACAACACTCCCAGCCATCCTGTCAGCACAGCCAGCCCACCCCACAGGGAAGCAGAGTCAAAAGGAAGGAAGCATGGGCATGCTGGGAAGGGGGTGGAGGCAATAGCATGATGGGAGTCGTAGTCACAGCTCTACATCCCCCACCACATGGCCCAGCAAGCTCACACTCACGCATGCACATCCCACAGAGAGTAGAAAGGCCCATCAAAGATGTCTGACACTGTTGCTGTGTCGTGGGGAGCACAAGGGCATGCTGGGAACTGCACATCAACCAACAGCAGGACACCACTGACTGACATCCTGAGAGACAACTTCCACTCCCTGCAATGCAAGCACGTTCCATGGTGGGATATCCGGCTGGCTGGGTGGGAAGGGGGACTTGCAGCACTGACCATAGTCACCAGCACCTCCCCTCACACCCCCCCCCAACACAAACTCCACAGTACCCACCTGGTAGAATGCAATGCCCTCCATCCTAACACAAGATCCCACAAAGCACCACCACCCTGGGTTATGTTGTGTGAAGCACAGGGACACTCTTGGGACTCTTAGCCAAACAACTGCCAGGACAACACTCCCAGCCATCCTGTCAGCACAGCCAGCCCACCCCACAGGGAAGCAGAGTCAAAAGGAAGGAAGCATGGGCATGCTGGGAAGGGGGTGGAGGCAATAGCATGATGGGAGTCGTAGTCACAGACATTGCTCAGCCTCACAACTGGCCCATCAACACCACCCTGAACCATGCTCACATCACAGGGAGTGGAGAAGGACTCACAAGATGGCTGACACTGGCTACTGCTGTGGGGAGCACAAGGCCCTGCTGCCAACTGTGCACCAACAAACAGCAGGACACCACTGACTGACATCCTGAGAGACAACTTACACTCCCTGCAATGCAAGCACGTTCCATGGTGGGATATCCGGCTGGCTGGGTGGGAAGGGGGACTTGCAGCACTGACCATAGTCACCAGCACCTCCCCTCACACCCCCCCCCAACACAAACTCCACAGTACCCACCTGGTAGAATGCAATGCCCTCCATCCTAACACAAGATCCCACAAAGCACCACCACCCTGGGTTATGTTGTGTGAAGCACAGGGACACTCTTGGGACTCTTAGCCAAACAACTGCCAGGACAACACTCCCAGCCATCCTGTCAGCACAGCCAGCCCACCCCACAGGGAAGCAGAGTCAAAAGGAAGGAAGCATGGGCATGCTGGGAAGGGGGTGGAGGCAATAGCATGATGGGAGTCGTAGTCACAGACATTGCTCAGCCTCACAACTGGCCCATCAACACCACCCTGAACCATGCTCACATCACAGGGAGTGGAGAAGGACTCACAAGATGGCTGACACTGGCTACTGCTGCGGGGAGCACAAGGCCCTGCTGCCAACTGTGCACCAACAAACAGCAGGACACCTCTGACTGACATCCTGAGAGACAACTTACACTCCCTGCAATGCAAGCACGTTCCATGGTGGGATAACTGACTGGGTGGGTGGGTGGGTGGGAAGGAGGTCTGGCTGTCAACCAAACACAATCAATGCAGACCATGTTCACACCCCAGAGAATACATAGAAATGCCCAAATAATGCAGGACAATGTGCCACACCAATATCAACCCCTGACTGTGACGACTTAGGACAATACAATGTACAGGCCCGCACCCCGAGGCACAGTCACAACTGTCAGGTGTGTCAACCACTGATGCCTGCAGAAACATGACATACATTGTTTGTGTCTCCCAAAAACAGGTGATGATAGGGACACAGCAGCAGACGCTGAGGAGTCCCAGTCCCAGGCTCAAGAGGATGCCGAGCTCACTGGCGTCGTACAGCCTCTGTCCTCCTCGGACGATGAAGAACAACCTGGCACATCCGGTGCAAGTCAACATGCTGCACCAGCAGGACCACCAGCTGCAGCACCAGCAGGTCCACCAGCTGCACCCCCTGCACCCACCCCTCCAACGACTGTCACCACGAATACCATCCCTGCCGACATGGACAGAATAAGGAACAACACCAGCGCAGTGACCCTGGACCAACCTGGGGCCATGGACACCACCACCACCACCAACCCCCAAGGTGGACCAGGGTTATCTGTGCGTGCAACTGCACACACTGCACATGTCAGCAGGGGTGGTGGGAGGGGTGGGAGACAGAGGTCGCTGCTTGCAGACGTTGCTGGTGTGCATGAAGACCCACAACTGGTACGCATAGCTGATGCGTACCAGTCCAGCACCGGAGAGCTCAGCCAGGTAGTGGGGCTCCTCAGAGACATCAAACAGCAGCAGGCTGCCCATCATGCCCGCTTGGACTCCCACATGTCCCATGTGGAGTCACACATGTCACGTGTGGACTCCCACATGTCACGTGTGGACTCCCACATGACCCGCGTGGAGTCCAAGTGGGATGTACTACATGAGATGACGGCGGTGCACAGGGACATTTTACAATGCCTCCGCCAGATGAACAGCAACCAGTCCACACCTCCCTGTGTGCCAACAACATCTGGTACCGAACAAACTGCAACTGCCACAGGGAGGGAGGAGGACTCTGGCGGAGAGTCCCCTGCACCGCAGCAGCCTGCACTTGAGGGCCCCCCCCCAAGAAGAGGGGTCGTCCGAGGAGGGGAAAGTGAGAGGCTGATGGCCAAGCGCAACTCCCAGGAAGCCTGAACCTGTTCTGGATTTTCGCCTTTGTGCACAGACTGTTCACCCTGTTGATGGCAACACTACTCCCACACATTGCATGGGGAGTACAAGTTGGAACAATGTGTCAGACAACTGTGGCCCCGATACTGGGGATCCTGTCTACCTGGACTTTCTATTCATCTAGGAACTTGGGATTGCAAGATTCATGTACAGCACAATCCATCCTATGCACTATTATCACAGATGTATCACAATAAACACAATAATACACCATACTTGCCTCTGTCGTGATTCCAACGTGGGTACTGTTATGGGGATGATGAACAACAAAATTACACTGTGTATGCGAACTGCAACAGCAAGGACAACACAGGCATGTGAGTACAGGCAACGTGACACATATGAGGGAGACACACCACCAGGGCTACACAACACATACACACCTAGGCCATCTGACTCATTGCCTACACTGATGTTGCCAGGGAAGACGGTGCAATGCACAGACACCACACCCATTCCCAGTTGTAGTCAAGTAGCCCACAGGTGCAGTAAGCAAATGGCAGTCAAATGTGTGACCACAGACAACGCACATCACTAAGTGAAGCACAGGTTTATTACACAGTAGCAACATGCCGTAACCACTACAGATGCAAGGTAACCCCACCTGGTAGCGGGCACACAGTCAACAACTGTAGACAGAAGGAAGTCCATGGGTGTGGCGCACATCACCTGTAGGGACACAACAGCTACCAGCCTGGATGTGCAATCACGTTGTCGGTGGACACAGTTGACCAAACGAATCTGAAAGTACCCTGTGAAGGACAGAAATGACACACAGTCAAAAGCAATGGAGTACAGGACAGAACAGCAAAACTCATGCACAATACATGTTACAAGATACCCACCCAGAACCAAGTTAGCATGTCAACACTGTTGGGGAGTACAGCCCACCTGTCACCACACATCGCAACACACATCCAGTCAAGTAGCCCATGGACACACTCCAACAGCACCAGAGCACCACCCACACATCATGCCAACTCACATCATTCACATGACACCTCAGGATACTCACATTCAGCTAAAGAAGTTGGTGATGAGCTGTGTGCGGACATCACCATCACCATCATCATCATCATCGTCACTGGCATCGTGGTCCAGGCCAGGATCCTCCACAGGTGGCGGATGTTGGTCATCGTCATCCTGGATGAGAGGCAACTCCTTCCGCACTGCCAGGTTGTGGAGCATGCAGCAGACGATGATAATCTTGCACACTTTCGCAGGGGCATATGGGAGGGACCCTCCGGTCTTGTCCAGGCAGCGGAAGCGGCTCTTCAGGAGACCAAAGGTCCGCTCAATCACTCTCCTGGTCCGACCATGTGCCTCATTGTAGCGCATCTGGGCAGGTGTCACAGGGTTCCTGAGGGGTGTCAGCAACCACGGCATGTTGGGGTATCCCGAGTCACCTACGGACAGACAAGTGCACATCAGCTGACTTGGAAAAGTGGGCGGAATACTACAGATCAGATCACACACAATGGCACAAAGTCAGTACACACCGACAAGCCAGGCACGCTGGTTCTGCATCTGTGCCATCAACCTGGGGATGCGACTACTCCTCATCACAAAGGCATCGTGTGCTGAACCAGGGAAACGGGCACACACGTGTGTGATGGTCATGTCTGCAAGACACACCACCAGTGCATTGACCGAGTGGTAGTGCTTGCGGTTCCTGTAGGCCTGCTCCTGGGCCTGTGGTGGTACCAAAGCCACATGTGTCCCATCAATGGAGCCAATGACATGCGGCATCCTCCCCAGGGCATAAAAGTCACTCTTCACGTCAGTGAGTCGTCGCAGTCTAGGGAAATAGATGTACCGGTTCAGGAAGAGCAACATTGCCGCCAAGAAATCGCGGAGCACACGGCTGAACATGGTCTGTGACATCCCACCAGCAGACGCCACAGTATGTTGGAAGGTACCGGTGGCAAAGAAGTGTAGGGCTGCCATCACCTTCACCTTGGGGGTCAGCGCTGTAGGATACGGCCGGCCAGGCTGCAAATGTGGGGACAACTGCACTGCCAAATCCTCAATCAGCTGCCTGGTGAAGCGGTACCGTCGGATGCTGTCCCGTTCCACCATCGTTGCCAGGTCTGGGAATGGCCGATGGACAGCAGGAGCCCTGCAGTGCAGAGGAGAAGTAAGCAAGATCGTCAGTCACCCCACATATGCGGCATTGAACACACTCAAGATCCCAACATACATCATCATGAGGCACAACTACATGAAGTGTGCAGTACCGGAACGACATGTATGGTACATACATGGCCAACATCTGTCAACACGGTCCTACAGGTGGCATCAATTTGTCCCAGGTTGGCCCATTGGATATCATGATGCTGTGTCACAGTCACCCCCCAGTGACATGTGAGGACAGATGTGCCCCAGGCACCACAGCTCAACGACAGGCACATTCCCAGGGACCCTGTAATGCCACATGGACACTGGCATCACCTGGAGTATCATGTGTACACCACAACAAAACAAACATGACCCCCACAGGTAGTGGCCACACTTGCCATGGCAGGAGAGCCATGGACGTCTGTGACACACACGCACAACATCAGAGTCCATGCACACACAACGTGGATGTGGAGACTGTCTCCCATTGTGCACATGAAATCAGAGACATTGTAAACACTACATGCACAAAGACTGTGGAGGGCCATCACTATTGTGCCACTGGGACACCCTGGCTCAAACATACCGTCCCACATGGGACTCACGGGGTATGTGACATGACATACACAAACACCACTGTGAAATGTGACCATGGCACATGCACAGATATGAACAGTTGCACATCACAGTGGTCACGTACACGTAACACCCAGGATCCTGTCCCCATTAACACGTGCACAGCCTGGGGGTGGCTGCCCACAGGTGACACCCACAGGACAACATGTACACCAACATACACACAATAGGAAATGCAGCCTTACATGCCTTATGATAAGGTTTGGACAGGCTGTCGTGATGTAGGTGTGCCCCTCACTCCCTGGGAGCTATCTGTGGCTGGCATATGTCCATCTGAGACAGGCATGCTGACATATGCCAGTCACATGTACAGTGATGCGTTGAACAGCAATGGACCGATCGGTGCCTCCGGCCGGCCCATTGCTTTCAATGTGTGCGGGTACGCGTTGTACCCCTGTGCGCGTTGTACTGCAATGGACCGATCGGTGCCTCCGGCCGGCCCATTGCTTTCAATGTGTGCGGGTACGCGTTGTACCCCTGTGCGCGTTGTACTGCAATGGACCGATCGGTGCCTCCGGCCGGCCCATTGCATTCAATGTGTGCGGGTACGCGTTGTACCCCTGTGCGCGTTGTACTGCAATGGACCGATCGGTGCCTCCGGCCGGCCCATTGCATTCAATGTGTGCGGGTACGCGTTGTACCCCTGTGCGCGTTGTACTGCAATGGACCGATCGGTGCCTCCGGCCGGCCCATTGCATTCAATGTGTGCGGGTACGCGTTGTACCCCTGTGCGCGTTGTACTGCAATGGACCGATCGGTGCCTCCGGCCGGCCCATTGCTTTCAATGTGTGCGGGTACGCGTTGTACCCCTGTGCGCGTTGTACTGCAATGGACCGATCGGTGCCTCCGGCCGGCCCATTGCATTCAATGTGTGCGGGTACGCGTTGTACCCCTGTGCGCGTTGTACTGCAATGGACCGATCGGTGCCTCCGGCCGGCCCATTGCTTTCAATGTGTGCGGTGCACGCGTTGTACCCCTGTGCGCGTTGTACTGCAATGGACCGATCGGTGCCTCCGGCCGGCCCATTGCATTCAATGTGTGCGGGTACGCGTTGTACCCCTGTGCGCGTTGTACTGCAATGGACCGATCGGTGCCTCCGGCCGGCCCATTGCATTCAATGTGTGCGGGTACGCGTTGTACCCCTGTGCGCGTTGTACTGCAATGGACCGATCGGTGCCTCCGGCCGGCCCATTGCATTCAATGTGTGCGGGTACGCGTTGTACCCCTGTGCGCGTTGTACTGCAATGGACCGATCGGTGCCTCCGGCCGGCCCATTGCTTTCAATGTGTGCGGGTACGCGTTGTACCCCTGTGCGCGTTGTACTGCAATGGACCGATCGGTGCCTCCGGCCGGCCCATTGCATTCAATGTGTGCGGGTACGCGTTGTACCCCTGTGCGCGTTGTACTGCAATGGACCGATCGGTGCCTCCGGCCGGCCCATTGCTTTCAATGTGTGCGGGTACGCGTTGTACCCCTGTGCGCGTTGTACTGCAATGGACCGATCGGTGCCTCCGGCCGGCCCATTGCATTCAATGTGTCGGGTACGCGTTGTACCCCTGTGCGCGTTGTACTGCAATGGACCGATCGGTGCCTCCGGCCGGCCCATTGCATTCAATGTGTGCGGGTACGCGTTGTACCCCTGTGCGCGTTGTACTGCAATGGACCGATCGGTGCCTCCGGCCGGCCCATTGCATTCAATGTGTGCGGGTACGCGTTGTACCCCTGTGCGCGTTGTACCTCAATGGACCGATCGGTGCGCACCCATTGACAATGGGCTTGCCTGGCAACGGACGCGTTTTCGAATATTCGAACGAGTCGGTTGCTGGAAAATCAGTTGGTCACCCACAACAATGTTGCAAAATCATGTATGTCATGAAGTTGAAATTTTGAAGGATGCTGTGGGCGTGTTTTGGTGCTGCTATTCCATGGATTGGCCAGATTCAGAAGATGCAAACGACTTGGACCTATCACTTTGGACACAAGGGACAGTATCTGCCTCTCCAGCACATATATATTGCTGCATGTTCCCCTGAGAGCCCACTTGCCTGCACTACATGCTCCAGGACGACATCTGCCACTGCACTGCTGCTGTCTCTGCCCCTCTGGACCCTGCAATGGCACGTACTGTGGAGAGAGCCCCAGCCTTCAGCCTTGAAGAGAACCAGGCCCTGCTGGACAGCCTACTTCCACAGTACAGCAAGCTGTATGGGACACCAGGGGAGCAGGTGAGTGTTCTGTGCACTGCCTTTCTGAATGTGCATTTTGTCTGACTAGCAAGGCTGAGAGTCAGCACACCACTGGCTAGCAGGCTCACTGAGTAGTTGTCACCCCCCATAGTGTGTAGTGACTTGCACTGGACAGGTATGGTGCAGTGACAGTGCTTCTGAACAGGGTTTTACTCCCCATGCTATGATACCATGTAGTGACTTCTGGAAAACTGTCCATGGGCAGCCGTGCACTGCCTGGGTACACCATGTGCCCCTGTGATTGCGACATGTATATGCAACTGTGTCATGCACGGATATGTTGCATGTGTAATAATGGCCTTATCACTTTGTCATCCTGACAGGCTTCTGCCCATCGGAAGCATGAGATATGGAAGGACATCGTCCGGGCTGTCCGGTCCGTGGGGGTCTACAAGCGCCGGATCCGCAACTGCCAAAAGAGGTGGCAGGACCTTCGGGGCTGGACCCGGAGGATTGCACGGGTCCAGCTGAAGCTGTCGCCTCCTCGCAGGAGGGGCGGAACACGGACCCTGACCCCCCACATGCTCAGGATCCTGGCGGTGGTCTTTCCAGACCTGGATGGGCAGCTGAAGGCCAGAGAGCAGCAAGGAGGGGGTGAGTCAAAGACTGCACTGTGTACTCTGTCTAACATGTTATGTGCCCTCCTCGGGCCAGGTTGAACTGCCACAGTACAGCAGTCATGTTGTCCAGGAGCCATGTCCCTCTATTGTGCACTGCCCACTCCTCATCTGATACCCAGGTGTGGCCCTTACATGCAGGGAATTCTGTCACTTAGGACTGTGTCCTTGCAGTTTGCTTGACTCAAGGTGGGAGACAGCATCTGTTTCCCTGACTCTGTGGTGGGCATCATGGGTGGGTCCATTGCTTACACAATGCCTGTATTCTGACATGTATTCAGCGTGTTACTTTGATCTGTGGTCCAATTGCTGAGCTGATCCACCACATGTGGCTGGGGTACCTGGCACACACCCATGCTGCGGGTGGGAACAATGTTTGGGCCCCAGGAGTATGTATATGACGTGTGTCACACATACTTAGCCAGCTGCCTACAGTCCAGGGCTCATCCCTCATTCATGTGGGGCTGGACAGTCATGCCTACTCCAGGCCATACAATACACTCTGTACTCCCACTCCCGTGTATCAGAGGACACATTGTGCACAGTGTTTTGACCCCTCAGGTGTCTGCCTCTGTGTCAGTGTGCTGTGGATTAGTCGCCAGGACTGCTGTGGAGTTTCTTGGTAGGGGCTCAGCATGCCACTGGAGATGTGACCATAGGAGACGATACTTGTGTGACACATAGGTGTCTGATCAGCTGCCCATGCAGACTGGGGCATGTAAATGTGAAGTTCAGGCAGCTGTTCCCCATGCACAGCAGAGTGTGAGGGGCTCAGGTTCAGAGGGTAGTGTCACAGGTCTCCCATATGTCCAATAGGTATGACCTGGACAGATGAGGGTTAAGAGGATGTGTTGTGGGGGGATGTACATGTGCACTTGTGCAGCTCCAGGACTTGCATTCCCCATGACCTACTATTGTGACACAGTGCAGAGTGTTGTTGTCTGGCTGCAAAGTCATACATCACTGAGACAGTGATGTATGACTTTGCAGTCATGCCTCCGCCATGGCATGTGTCTACTGATTGGTGATCCTGCAGGGGAGTGACATGTGCTACATGCACACCATAGTGGCGCTGGCTATCAGGACATGGGTGCATCATGGTGTCTGTCGCTGGAATGCATCACATGCATTTCCTATTTGACTCTGGGCATCCCTTACATCCGTAAACCTGTACTGACTCAGTGGCAAGAGCTGTGATGTGTCCACACCGTGTCCTCTGCACTGTCCAACTACTGTGTACTTGGTGCATGTGTCAACACTGGGGTGTTGCAATCCAACAGACACCAGACAGATGGGTGCAAGGCCATGTGGGATGTGAGTGCCATGCTTGGCATCAGACTGACAATTGACTTCTCCTGTTCAATTAGGGCACTTTTAGCAATGTACAACTAATGATGCCAGGGCTTGCTCTGTAATGTGCTGTGCTCACAGTGGTGTGTGCGTTTGGTGCAGGTGACTGATGTCTGTCTGTTTCCCCATTGTTTGCAGATACATCCACGGCCACGGAAGGGGACAGCTCCACGGACCAGGAGGAGCCGGAGAGCCAGACTGGGTCAGCAGCCGAGGAGTGGTCGGAGGGACCCAGTGGCACGGAGGGCGAGGGGAGCCACACCGAGGAGTCCTCAGCAGCATCCACCTCAGCTGAGGACCAGAGCAACTCGGAGGATGACTCCCTTGTGGAGGCGGGTGTCAGCAGCCACCACACCCCAGCTAGTGTTGCTGTCCCCGCCACCACCAGCACCACCACCGCCCTCCCATCGGCTCCCATTCCCCAGGTCCGTGGAGGCTCCCATGTCCGGGAGCGTGTCTCCTTTGGGCCAGGCACCGCACCCCCTGCCCCTGTGTCCCCTGCTGCCCTGAGTGAGGAGTCTGTGTACCTCCTTCGCCAGCTCCATGTAGGGCAGACAGCCATGCTGAGTGTCCTCCATGCGCACACCGCGCTGTTGACTCAGCTGGTGTCGTTCATGGAGGGCATCTCATCGGGCATGTCTGACCTACAGAGGGGCAATAGGTCCATGGACTCCTCCCTGACGGCAGCAGTGTCCCTCCTCAAACGGTCCCTCACCCCTCCTGCCTCTGCTCCATCCACACTCCCCAGCACCTTACCCATCCCAGGCACACACACACTGGCACAGGCACACACCAGCACACACACATCCAGCACACTGACACACACGCCAATGACAAAACGCACACGCACGCACATTCAGGGGACTGAAGCCAGACTCACAGGGGATGGGGCCCTGGAACACACACACGCATCCACATGCACTGCGCAGTCCTCAGTTCCCTCTCCCTCCAAAGCACCCTCCCTTGCCTCACCTGCAACCCCAAAGTCACAGCAGCTCTTCCTCTGTGACCTCGGCCTCTTCCCCACCGATGAAGCTGCTCCAGCATCCCGGGGGAAGAGGAAGCCCACCCACACGGAGCAGAGTGCCCCTCGCCCCCGGACACCCTCCCCCAGGCGCAGACGGACTGAGGCCCCCACCCGCAAGTCCCCCCGGAGTGCTAAGAGCAAGACCCCGCCACCACCCTGCAGCTCAGGCACAAGGTCTCCGTCCTCCATCCCTCAGGCCCCCACTGCACAGGTGCCCCCACCACACCCTGCCCCAGGTTCCCCCACCCACAGATATACCATCCCCAAGATGCTCCGGCCTTCTCCCCCTGCCACTTGCTCTCCCAGCACCACACCCCCCGCTGCGCTTGTCTGTGCCACTGATGTGGTGAGGGTGTCCCCCCTCTGTCCAACCCACCTTGCCTGTTCCCCATTCTCCTCCCCTGGAGGTAGGCACTGCAGTGGAGTCCACTACCGCCCTGTCTGACTTGGGCACTGCAGTGGCGGACCTGTCCACCCCATCTGCAGGGTCCACTGCAGTTGTGCCGGCACCCACGACATCTGTGTCATGCCCCCCAGTTGTGCCGGCACACACCATGTCAGACACCTCCACTGCAGTTGTCAGTGGCTCTCCTGCACCCACCACCCCTTCCCTGACTCCCCCTGGTGAGCCCTGATCCTGTCCCTGCGGTGCCTGGCCTGCCCCCCGGTTGCCCCTCCTAGTGGATTGTCCCTGGTATTGTGCAGGCATGCGTAGGGTGACATCTGCCAGTGTCACCCTGTTTGAACTTTGACAATGGACTGGCCATTGGCCTTTGCTCTTTTTTCAGGACTTCGTTTGGCCTCAACACATATGCTGAATAAAGCAACTTTCTTTTCTCTAGTGCTCATGCTTCAGATGTACATGTTGTTGGTGCAGCTAACCATGCCCTTGCTGCAGTGATGGTGATATCTGGTCTCATGATTATGAAGTGTTACTGTGCAGGAACCCATGTGGTCCAGGGGGAATGTGTCCTATCATGTGGTGTATCCATGTCATCAATAGCAGCATCTGAGGGTGTCATGTGTTCAGTATTTGGCAATGGGTTTCCTACTTACATTGGCAATTTCATATCTGTGGCTTCCACCCCTGCACATCTGTTGTGCCTGCCATCGTTGCATTTGTCTACTTCCCTGACCGTGTTGCCATCTCCAGTGGACATGCAGGTTTGGGCATCAATGGGGAGGGACTCATCCGTGTAGTCAGTGCAACATTGCTATACAAGTGTGTTGGATCTGTGCTGATGATTCCGTTGGCACATCCATGACCAGGCTGATGTGATGGGAGCCCTCATTTGGTGCTAATTGTTGATTGTGTGACCAAGTGCTCAGCTGACATGATGGGGCCCTACTGAGGCAACATATGGCACAGCTTTCCTCACACAGGAGTGGAGTCCCCTCATGGCAGTGTGTACACGTGTGACATTGCCTGCACCCAAGGTGTGTGTTGTATGTGCATGTCTGTGTGTTCACTTCCATTCATCTGCGCATGCTGTGATCCCTAGTGTTGTACCTGTTTGTGATGCTTGCTGACTTGAGCTATGTTCCCCCAAAGTCTTCTCCCTGTGTTCTCTGTGATGTGGGTGCATGGCACATTACTGGTCATCAGGGTGTCACCCATAGGTGTGTTTGCTGTCAGGGCTGAGTTTGTGTGCAGACGCAGATGGGTCACAGTCAGGTTTCCCCTTGGCACTTGTTGTTTGCCCCTGTCATGTGATTTCCAGTTTGTGTTATCTTTCAGTGATTGTGACATGTTGTGTGTGTGACTGCTGCCACTCCTCAGGGTCAGAGCTGCAATGTTGGAAGTTGTCTATGTGTGTTCTTTGTGGGTGACCTTGGCTTCTTCATTGGTGTGTGACTGTGGCTGGGATCCCATTGGTCGGTGTGGTATTGCCGTCATGTCCATGTACAGCGTAGTGTGCAGTGTGTCAGACATTCAGGAGTCTTGTTGAGTGTCCATGTGTGATGTGTTTCTACACCTTGGTTCCCACCCACCACCCTGGAATAGTCATGGGTGCATGTGCAATGTCACCAGTGCATGTGTACTTCACTGCTGCACATTGTTGGAGGTCGAGGGTGTGGTGTTGAGTGTGTGCAGATGAGAGTTGTTGCCCGGCTAGGCCCCTGCCTCCATGTTGGCCTTGGCTTACTGGCCATGCTGATTGATTTGTGCTTGTGTAGGTGTGATGGTAGTTTGTTGCTCAGGACACCTGACTGTGGTTCATAGTGTGAACGACATTTAGCTTTGTCATCACAGTGGTATTTTTATTCAGCCCAGGGTCACCACATTGTGGGGGCCCTGGGGGTGGTGCTGTGGTGTGTCTGTGACTTGCTGTGTCAGTTGTTGTTCCTACGTGCCTGTGTGACATGTGTGTTTTGTGCTCCCTCTCACCTGACAATGCCTGCTTGCCCACATAGGGGATTTGGATCCATGAGTTACCTTAGTGTGGCAGTGTATGCACATCTGTATGATTGGTATTCAGCTCTCCTCATGTGTTGTGTGGTTGCCTGGGGACACTGGCACCCCCACCCCTCACCTGCTGTGTATGATGACAGTGTTGGTCTGCCTGTTTGTGTTTGTGCATCTGCACCACTGCATTGGCATATCTTGGGTGTGCCATTGGCTGTATGTTGTTTGGTGTGTTTCCCCTGCTGTCCCTGGGACTCCTAGGTCATCGGTCAGCACAGTGATCATGGTTTGTGTGTCCCATTGCTGCCATGGTATGGTATCTGTTCACCTCACATCTGCTGTCTCCACAGGGTATCTGCATTTGTGTGCCCATTGGTGCAAATATGTGGTTCTGCATTCTGATGGTCACTTCTGTCATTGTGTCATTGATGACTGTTGACGGTCTCAGCCCCCATGGGTGTTGTTTGTCTGCACATGGCCAAAGGAATGTTTCATTTGCACTGCAGTATTTGGCTCCCCAATTTATGTTGCAATGGGACACATACACTACTTTGCCACAGATGAGTTTTTGGTTCTGTGAGCAGGAATGATCCATGCAGTTTGGCAGTTGCAGCTCTTTCTTTGTCAACAATTACCTTTTGGTCACTGTGATGATGAGGGTGTAGACCCCATTGCCACAATGGTCAAAATGTGCTTCAGCTATGGACCCCACACTTGCCTTTTGGTCACTGTGATGATGGGGGTTTAGACCCCATTGCCACAATGGTCAAAATGTGCTTCAGCTATGGACCCCACACTTACCTTTTGGTCACTGTGATGATGGGGGTTTAGGCCCCATTGCCACAATGGTCATGGGCTGCTTGCATTGTGGGTGCCACACACATATATGTGTGGCACATGTGCTAGGGGGTCACATTGTATGTTGAAAGTCATGTTCGGTGTTGTAGGCATTTGACACAGCCTACACACGCTTGTCATGGTGGTGGGGGGATGTCTTAATCTTGCATTCCCTAGGTTGTGGTGTGCTTGTTGTGTCATGCATTGTCCATCCTATGAGTGGGGGTGGTAGTAGTGGTAGGCATCCAGCCCCCCTGGCTAAGGGTGGTAGTAGTGGTAGGCATCCAGCCCCCTGGCTAAGGGTGGTAGTAGTGGTGGGCATCCTGCCCCCTGGCTAAGGGTGGTAGTAGTGGTAGGCATCCTGCCCCCCTGGCTAAGGGTGGTAGTAGTGGTAGGCATCCTGCCACCCTGGCTAAGGGTGGTAGTAGTGGTAGGCATCCTGCCACCCCTGGGTGAGGGTGGTAGTAGTGGTAGGCATCCAGCCCCCCTGGGTGAGGGTGGTAGTAGTGGTGGGCATCCTGCCCCCTGGCTAAGGGTGGTAGTAGTGGTAGGCATCCAGCCCCCCTGGCTAAGGGTGGTAGTAGTGGTGGGCATCCTGCCCCCTGGCTAAGGGTGGTAGTAGTGGTAGGCATCCTGCCCCCTGGCTAAGGGTGGTAGTAGTGGTAGGCATCCTGCCACCCTGGCTAAGGGTGGTAGTAGTGGTAGGCATCCTGCCACCCCTGGGTGAGGGTGGTAGTAGTGGTAGGCATCCTGCCCCCCTGGCTAAGGGTGGTAGTAGTGGTAGGCATCCAGCCCCCCTGGGTGAGGGTGGTAGTAGTGGTGGGCATCCTGCCCCCTGGCTAAGGGTGGTAGTAGTGGTAGGCATCCAGCCCCCCTGGCTAAGGGTGGTAGTAGTGGTAGGCATCCAGCCGCCCCTGGGTTGGGGTGGTAGTAGTGGTAGGCATCCTGCCCCCTGGCTAAGGGTGGTAGTAGTGGTAGGCATCCTGCCACCCTGGCTAAGGGTGGTAGTAGTGGTAGGCATCCTGCCCCCGTGGGTGAGGGTGGTAGTAGTGGTGGGCATCCTGCCCCCTGGCTAAGGGTGGTAGTAGTGGTAGGCATCCAGCCCCCCTGGGTTGGGGTGGTAGTAGTGGTAGGCATCCTGCCCCCTGGCTAAGGGTGGTAGTAGTGGTAGGCATCCTGCCCCCTGGCTAAGGGTGGTAGTAGTGGTAGGCATCCTGCCACCCTGGCTAAGGGTGGTAGTAGTGGTAGGCATCCTGCCCCCTGGCTAAGGGTGGTAGTAGTGGTAGGCATCCTGCCCCCCTGGGTGAGGGTGGTAGTAGTTGTGGGCATCCTGCCCCCCTGGCTAAGGGTGGTAGTAGTGGTAGGCATCCAGCCCCCCCTGGGTTGGGGTGGTAGTAGTGGTAGGCATCCAGCCCCCCCTGGCTAAGGGTGGTAGTAGTGGTAGGCATCCTGCCCCCCCTGGGTGAGGGTGGTAGTAGTGGTAGGCATCCAGCCCCCCCTGGCTAAGGGTGGTAGTAGTGGTAGGCATCCTGCCCCCCCTGGGTGAGGGTGGTAGTAGTGGTAGGCATCCTGCCCCCCTGGGTGAGGGTGGTAGTAGTGGTAGGCATCCAGCCCCCCTGGGTGAGGGTGGTAGTAGTGGTGGGCATCCTGCCCCCCTGGCTAAGGGTGGTAGTAGTGGTAGGCATCCAGCCCCCTGGCTAAGGGTGGTAGTAGTGGTAGGCATCCAGCCGCCCCTGGGTTGGGGTGGTAGTAGTGGTAGGCATCCTGCCCCCTGGCTAAGGGTGGTAGTAGTGGTAGGCATCCTGCCACCCTGGCTAAGGGTGGTAGTAGTGGTAGGCATCCTGCCCCCGTGGGTGAGGGTGGTAGTAGTGGTGGGCATCCTGCCCCCTGGCTAAGGGTGGTAGTAGTGGTAGGCATCCAGCCCCCTGGGTTGGGGTGGTAGTAGTGGTAGGCATCCTGCCCCCTGGCTAAGGGTGGTAGTAGTGGTAGGCATCCTGCCCCCTGGCTAAGGGTGGTAGTAGTGGTAGGCATCCTGCCACCCTGGCTAAGGGTGGTAGTAGTGGTAGGCATCCAGCCCCCCTGGGTTGGGGTGGTAGTAGTGGTAGGCATCCAGCCCCCCTGGCTAAGGGTGGTAGTAGTGGTAGGCATCCTGCCCCCCTGGGTGAGGGTGGTAGTAGTGGTAGGCATCCAGCCCCCCTGGCTAAGGGTGGTAGTAGTGGTAGGCATCCTGCCCCCCTGGGTGAGGGTGGTAGTAGTGGTAGGCATCCTGCCCCCCTGGGTGAGGGTGGTAGTAGTGGTAGGCATCCAGCCCCCCTGGGTGAGGGTGGTAGTAGTGGTGGGCATCCTGCCCCCTGGCTAAGGGTGGTAGTAGTGGTAGGCATCCAGCCCCCTGGCTAAGGGTGGTAGTAGTGGTAGGCATCCAGCCGCCCCTGGGTTGGGGTGGTAGTAGTGGTAGGCATCCTGCCCCCTGGCTAAGGGTGGTAGTAGTGGTAGGCATCCTGCCACCCTGGCTAAGGGTGGTAGTAGTGGTAGGCATCCTGCCCCCCGTGGGTGAGGGTGGTAGTAGTGGTGGGCATCCTGCCCCCTGGCTAAGGGTGGTAGTAGTGGTAGGCATCCAGCCCCCCTGGGTTGGGGTGGTAGTAGTGGTAGGCATCCTGCCCCCTGGCTAAGGGTGGTAGTAGTGGTAGGCATCCTGCCCCCTGGCTAAGGGTGGTAGTAGTGGTAGGCATCCTGCCACCCTGGCTAAGGGTGGTAGTAGTGGTGGGCATCCTGCCCCCCTGGGTGAGGGTGGTAGTAGTGGTAGGCATCCTGCCCCCCCTGGGTGAGGGTGGTAGTAGTGGTAGGCATCCTGCCACCCCTGGGTGAGGGTGGTAGTAGTGGTAGGCATCCTGCCACCCTGGCTAAGGGTGGTAGTAGTGGTAGGCATCCAGCCCCCCTGGGTGAGGGTGGTAGTAGTGGTGGGCATCCTGCCCCCTGGCTAAGGGTGGTAGTAGTGGTAGGCATCCAGCCCCCCTGGCTAAGGGTGGTAGTAGTGGTAGGCATCCTGCCCCCTGGCTAAGGGTGGTAGTAGTGGTAGGCATCCTGCCACCCTGGCTAAGGGTGGTAGTAGTGGTAGGCATCCTGCCACCCCTGGGTGAGGGTGGTAGTGGTGGTAGGCATCCAGCCCCCCTGGGTGAGGGTGGTAGTAGTGGTGGGCATCCTGCCCCCTGGCTAAGGGTGGTAGTAGTGGTAGGCATCCAGCCCCCCTGGCTAAGGGTGGTAGTAGTGGTGGGCATCCTGCCCCCTGGCTAAGGGTGGTAGTAGTGGTAGGCATCCTGCCACCCTGGCTAAGGGTGGTAGTAGTGGTAGGCATCCTGCCACCCCTGGGTGAGGGTGGTAGTAGTGGTAGGCATCCAGCCCCCCTGGGTGAGGGTGGTAGTAGTGGTGGGCATCCTGCCCCCTGGCTAAGGGTGGTAGTAGTGGTAGGCATCCAGCCCCCCTGGCTAAGGGTGGTAGTAGTGGTGGGCATCCTGCCCCCTGGCTAAGGGTGGTAGTAGTGGTAGGCATCCTGCCCCCTGGCTAAGGGTGGTAGTAGTGGTAGGCATCCTGCCACCCTGGCTAAGGGTGGTAGTAGTGGTAGGCATCCTGCCCCCCTGGGTGAGGGTGGTAGTAGTGGTAGGCATCCTGCCCCCCTGGTTGAGGGTGGTTGGCATCCAGCCCCCCTGGGTTGGGGTGGTGGCGCGCATTCAGGCCCCTGTGTGCATATGTGGCATTGGTGATGGGCATCCCGCCCCTATGGTGCTGCTGTTGCAAGTATATTCAGATTCCCAGTGTATGTGTGTGATGTGTCGTGTACGTGTTGTATGTGTTTTGTGGTTGGTGTCTGACTTACCTTCTGCGCCGTACGCGTCCGTGCCTGTTCCGGTAGTAGATGTAGAATATTGGTATGATCGGGACGAAGGGATTCATGGTTGGTTCGTGTCGTTCGTCCTTCTCGTTGCTTCGCGTCGTCCTCGTCGCTTGGCTTCGTCCTCGTCGCTTCGCTTCGTCCTCGTCGCTTCGCGTCGTCCTCGTCTGTGCTGTGTTCGTCTCGTAGCCGTGGATCGTGTTGTGGCGCGATTCGGAGCTTATGTGCGCCTCTCCCGGATGCTTTGACGTGCCGTGCGTAGCGACGGGTTCGGCGCGTACGGAAAGCGCATCGTACTTGTCCGGCCGGACGGGGCTGCATTTTCCCTTCCGTGCGACTCGATTCGGCGTTTCCGGATTCGCCTCGGTCGGAGAACAGGACCTGGTTTGGGTGAGTACGGCTCGGCCGGAATTTTTGCTGTTGTGCGCATCGTACTTGCTCGTTCGGTGTGCTGTACGGATCGGTCGGGAAACTGGCTTTCGCATGGCTTTTTTCCCGACCGAATGGTATTGGGTGCGCCTCCGACCGAGATCGGAATCGGCCCCTAAGTGTGTTTGTGATGTATTTACAATTTATTACATAGTCCTGAGTTGGAAATAAAAGCTTGCCATCACTAAAATTGAAATCACTCTTCAACTTTAAAAAAAAAAAATGCTCTGTCTCTTTAGCACCCTTCCCCCTAATACACTCTTAGCTCAATGTACCTAGCAATCCAGTGGAACCAGTATGTCACAAGTTCACAGCACATTCTAGAAGGAACGTGCTACTTCCCAATAAGATACAGCAAGTGTGCTTTAGTCCACTGATTCAAAAGCATATCCATGTCTGTATTACATTTCTTTTCTTTAGCAACAGCCAATAATAAGGCTTCATGCTAAGGCATCCGATATACTGCCTAATTTTATTCACTTTCATGCTAACAGCATCCAATGAAATATATATATTTTTTTAAATCTCCATTTTACCTGCTTATCCTTTGGAGAACTACCTCATTCAGCTCCAGCCTTCTCGTAACTACTATTGTTCATTCACTTCAAAATGCTTAGAATATTGATTGTAGGCCACAGCTATATCTTTTGGGCTAAAGAGGCTGCAAAAAAGAGAGGTATTGACAGGGTCTTGGGTTTGCAGATTACTTGGTTTGGCCAGAAAGGGTTAAAGTTTCATCAGTTGCTGGCTTTGGTTAAGTCCATTGTGGATTCCCAAGCTTCTCACCTCATGATTGTGCACTGCGGATGACCTAGGCACATTGACTGGGGTAGGTATGGAAATCCTAATGAAAGAAACCTTTGCATAACTGATGTCACTTTTCCCTCACACTGTCTTGATGTACTCTAATATATGCCAAAGACAGAAATGGAAGCTGTTAAATCAAACCTGTCCACAGATTGACAAAGTCAGGAAACATGTTAATAAAACTGTTTCTGCATTCCTCAGAGACCATTGCATGGGCTGTATCTATAACAACAATCTGCATTTTGACATGCATGGAATTTATAGAGATGATGCAGTGCACTTTACAGATGAAGGTAACAGGGTGTTTTGAAGTAACCTGAAACTCTGCATCCGGTCTTGTGTGTAGCAGCCATGGACACACAACCAACGCAATGGCTCTGGTCAGAGCCACCCTAGTACTCAAAATATTGTCAAATTTGTTTCTAAAGGTTTTTTTAGTTGTTGTGGATCTTCACCATGACGTCACGATCCCCTTGGATACGTCGCAGAAATGGAAAAACCGACATTCAATGACCACCAACACATCCAAAAATAAAATGTAAAAAAATACATTCTGAACGTTGCACTACACATATTACTAAATACCTACTTCTTTAAAAGCATGTTTAAACTCATATTTTTGTCCTAAATTTCTTTATAAAACCATCTTTCATACCTATTTCCCGTTTTCTCAGTTATTCAGTACGTCGCGATAACGTCGTTAGCCGTGACGATCGCGCCTTTTCCATAATGTCTAAAACACATATATCCACACATACTACAGTTTTCTGCACACTAGGGGTTTCTTAAAGTATTCTCTAAAGTCATGTTTTTTGTACAGAGTTTCTATACAAACCATCCCTAAAACCTATTTTATCTTTTTGCTGTGACTCCGGAGACCGCAATGACATAGGTAATCGCGATCCCCGCGGACACGTTGTGAAAACAGAAAACAGACTTTCAATGACCACTAACACATCCAAACATAATATGCAAAAAAATATCCATTCTGAACATTGCCCTTGCACATATTACTACATACATACTTCTCTCAAAGTATGTTTAAACTCATATTTTTTGCTAAGCTTTTTAAACACCATCTTTCAGACCTATTTTCTGTTTTCGCAGTTCTCCGGGACGTCGTGACATCAATGCTAAGCGACTGTCACGCCTTTTCCATAAAGTGAAAACACATATATGCACACATATTACAGTATTTTTCACACTAGGGGTTTACTACTGTACACTTCAAACTTATGTTTTTCTAGTGTATTTTAAGAACAACCGTCTCTAAAACCTATTTTCCTTTTTCACGGTTGTTGGACTTGGCCCTTTTTGCAGGGTCAACCCTGAACTTTTTGCCTTCCTCCTAGCCTTTTTTCTGACATGGTGTTGGTGGTTTTAGGACTCTGGGCACTTTAGCACTGCTGTCCAGTGTAAAGTGCGTGTGCTCTCTGTGGTAAACATGGTAAGATTGGTCTACACCTGTTTGGCATATTTAATTTACCTGTCAGTCCCTTGTAAAGTGGTATCTCAGAAACCCGGGGCTGGTAAATTAAATGCTACTGGTGGGCTTGCAGCGCTGATTGCGCCACCCACCAAAGTAGCCTTTCAAACCTGTCTCAGGCCTCTGCCATTGTAGGGCCTGTGCGTGCAGTGTTACTGCTGCTGTGACATGACACATAAAGTGTGTGACATGTCTGTGACCCCCCTTTTACTGCATGTCAGACACCCCTAAGGTAGGCCCTAGCTAGCCCTATGCGATACAAAAGGGGATGATGGACGGAACGTTTGAGCCAATCAAACACTCACCCCCAGTCAACTGATCTGGGTTTAATCCATCATCATTCTTTAGCTCACTCCACCACCCCAGTTCAGACATGGCCATATGCAAATCAGTCTGACCCTGTGCCTCATGGGAACAGTCCAGCCCGAACTGCCAAGCCATGTCTTCCCTGGACCGGAAACAAGCATCCTAGGACCGGTTTCTGGCATTCCAGCCGTCATCAGCCAGGCTTGCTTGAATCCAGTGGCAAAGTGAGCAAGGGACCCACGTCTGGGCATACCCCCGCCAACTTAGGGGCGAACAAAGCGATACAAAAGGGGATGATGGACGGAACGTTTGAGCCAATCAAACACTCACCCCCAGTCAACTGATCTGGGTTTAATCCATCATCATTCTTTAGCTCACTCCACCACCCCAGTTCAGACATGGCCATATGCAAATCAGTCTGACCCTGTGCCTCATGGGAACAGTCCAGCCCGAACTGCCAAGCCATGTCTTCCCTGGACCGGAAACAAGCATCCTAGGTCCGGTTTCTGGCATTCCAGCCGTCATCAGCCAGGCTTGCTTGAATCCAGTGGCAAAGTGAGCAAGGGACCCACGTCTGGGCATACCCCCGCCAACTTAGGGCGAACAAAGCGATACAAAGGGGATGATGGACGGACGTTTGAGCCAATCAAACACTCACCCCAGTCAACTGATCTGGGTTTAATCCATCATCATTCTTTAGCTCACTCCACCACCCCAGTTCAGACATGGCCATATGCAAATCAGTCTGACCCTGTGCCTCATGGGAACAGTCCAGCCCGAACTGCCAAGCCATGTCTTCCCTGGACCGGAAACAAGCATCCTAGGACCGGTTTCTGGCATTCCAGCCGTCATCAGCCAGGCTTGCTTGAATCCAGTGGCAAAGTGAGCAAGGGACCCACGTCTGGGCATATGGCCATGTCTGAACTGGGGTGGTGGAGTGAGCTAAAGAATGATGATGGATTAAACCCAGATCAGTTGACTGGGGTGAGTGTTTGATTGGCTCAAACGTTCCATCCATCATCCCCTTTGTATCGCTTGGTCGCCCTAAGTTGGCGGGGTATGCCCAGACGTGAGTCCCTTGCTCACTTTGCCACTGGATTCAAGCAAGCCTGGCTGATGACGGCTGAAATGCCAGAAACCGGTCCTAGGATGCTTGTTTCCGGTCCAGGGAAGACATGGCTTGGCAGTTCGGGCTGGACTGTTCCCATGAGGCACAGGGTCAGACTGATTTGCATATGGCCATGTCTGAACTGGGGTGGTGGAGTGAGCTAAAGAATGATGATGGATTAAACCCAGATCAGTTGACTGGGGTGAGTGTTTGATTGGCTCAAACGCTCCGTCCATCATCCCCTTTTGTATCGCCCTAGCTAGCCCTATGGGCAGGGTGCATTGTAGGTAAAAGGTAGGACATGTACCTTAAGTGTGTGACATGTCCTAGTACTGACAAACAGCCACTTTGATTTCTCACTGCTGTGAGGCTGCCCTCCCATAGGAATGCATTGGGGATTCCCTGATAAGTGTTTCAGTGGTAATCCCTGTTATGAGAGGAGCAGCGTGGTCAAGTTTGGTATGTTTGGAATAGTAATAATAAATGCTGCGCAATGGTGTGCGCAGATTTATTATCACTATTTTAGAAATGCCACTTCTAGAAGTTGGCATTTCTGTGTGCTATGTGTCTGCCTGCCTGATGTGGATTGCATGTCTGGCTCTGGAGTGACAGGGGCTGGTGAGGTGTGTGTGGCTCCAGGGAGGGTAGGGTGAGTCAGCGCTAGGCTGAATAGGGGATCTGCATTTGGAGTAGTGGGAGGAGTAGTTCCCTGACCCTGAATAGGTCTGTGCCTGCCCAGGTGAATGCTGGCTCCGCCCCCCTGTGGTGTGTCTGATGACCGAGCCCCCTACTGACAAAGGGGAAGAGGAGCCCGGTAAACAAAGTGCTCCACTACCCCCCAGAACCATTTGGGACTGGTTCCCCCAGCCCTGTGCCAAGGGCAGAACAAAGGAAAATGCTGTATAAGTACTGGGGCTGTGACCCCAGGTTTGTGTTGTGCTTTTGGTGCTTCCTTGTGACTTGTGGGGGACTTGCTGCTGCTGGGCCCCAGGAGGAAGCGCCACGAGGGACTGCCTCCCTGCTGGAGGGCCCTGTGAGCTGGCCTGCCTGGGCCCAGCCTGGTGCCCCTTGGAAACTGTGCCTAAGCGCTGTATCTTTCTCTCCCAGGACAAGGAGAGTGCTGGGGCCTTGCAGCGCGGTGCTGTGATGAATTTGGAGGGAATCCCGATGTGGGAATTCCCCTGCATTGCTGTCTTGGAGGCGGGAGCCCACCCCGCTTGATGGTGCCAGCGTGGTGCGGCGGGAGCCTACCCCGCGGTTTCTGTGCCAATTTGGCGGGATCCCCCCCGCATCGATGCCTTTCTAGCGGGAGCCTACCCCGCGGATTTTATGCCAATTTGGCGGGAGCCCACCCCGCTTTGGTGTTTGCTTGAAGGAAGGAGCCAACCCCGCCTGTGGTGTTATTCAAAAGCAGGAGCCCACCCCGCATTTGCCAGGAGAAGAAGAGCCACCCGCACCGCCGCCTCGAGAAATCAGGACGTCAGGCAAGGCTGCCTGACGTTGGGCGGAGCTTACAGCCCGGAAGAGGAAGTTCCCATGTGGCCGCACCCACGAGAGGAGAGGAGGGACCGGAGGCTCCCTAGGCGACCGGTACGGAGGAGTGAAGCTGTGCCACGAGACCGAAGAGCCAGGAGAGGCCGCACGTCAGCTAGCTGGGGCCCGATCTGCCAGAGTGAGGGTGAGTCTGGCCAGCGAGGGAGTTTGTCCATGCGGGAGAGACCGAGTGAGGTCTCCCTGCCCCCAGGAGCATTGCGCCTGCAACGATGGTGCATTTTTTTGTCCAGGAGTCCCGGAACGGGGCTCCAGAGGCACGGTTAGTGCCAGTGCTCATTTGGCCTGTTTCTGCTTCACAGCTGCACCGCGAGAGCGGGGGCAGCTGCAACGTGGGGCGATATTGTTGTTAGAGTCCCAGAGTGGGGCTCCCCAGGCACAATGGTGCTAAAGCCAATTTCCACAGCTGGACCGCAAGAGCGCGGGCAGCTGCAACACAGGGGCATTTCGTTTTCCTGCTAAGGAAGGGGTGAGAAGCACCCCACGCCCCAGCGCATTGCGCACTTTGTGTTCGCTGCATTGGCAGCCAAAGGGCCAGTGGAAGGCCCCAGTACAAGCCCTGACATTTGGGACAGAGGGCATTTGAGCCCCACAGAAAGGCCAGTTGGCCTGGGGACAGGTTGGTGATATTGGTAGAGCACCAGGCTCTACAAAACTGCATAATGTGTTTATGCCTAATATGATGATTGCCAAATATGATTTATGCCCATGGTATTTATGCATAATGTGTTTATGCTAATGTGATGCCTACAGAGGGTGCTTATGACGCTTGGGCCTAATGTGCTTTATGCCTACTGTAATGCAGGCATGATGCGTTTATGTTGCTAGATATAATTCTGAGGTCATTATTGTACCAGTAGTAACTGGTTCTGTTTTATTTCTACTACTTGTGCTTGTGATGGTCTGACAGTGGCCCGATTGACCCTGTCATGTATATAATCCCCTGTGAATATTGCCTAGTGCCAGTTGGCACAGTGTATATTGTGTGATAATGATCTAATGTGTTTTGGATAATATAAAGGCTATTTTATATAACCTTGTGTGGATTCTCTTTTGTGGTGTACCTAGTGTGTTGCTGTAGTGTGTGTGTGTTGCGCAAACGCTTTACACATTGCCTCTGAGATAAGCCTGACTGCTCGTGCCAAGCTACCAAGGCTGTGAGCAGGGGTTATCTTCAGCGTGTAACTCCCTTGCCCTGACTAGAGTGGTGGTTTCTGCCTGGCTTAGGCACATGCCCTAGCCAATCAGAAATCCCATTTCTAACAGCGGTGAAGCCAGAGATCGCGATGACCACAGTTACGTTGCGAAAGCGGAAAGCAAAAGCAGGAATTCAATAGCTACCACCACATAAAAAAATTATAATTATATCATTCTAACCATCACACTACATAACTCACTATATAAATAACTCTATAAAAACATTTATCAAAATCTCAATATCTCTATAACAATGCGTATTAATGATTCACTGTTATATATTTTTTATATTTCCACAAATATTTGCGACGACTTTGATAGTCACGATGTCCCTGCGATGATACACAGGGGCCGTGCTGACGGTCGCGGCGTAGTTGCCAATATTGCACGCAAAAAAAAAAATCTATTTTGGACACCTAACTTGTGTCACTAAGTCCCCCATTTCTCAAACATGGGGTCAGAGTGCCTCTTCTCGGACCCCTTATGTTAGCTTTTTCAGAAATTTTCAGCCCCGCAAACCGTTCCCAGCAATAAAATGGTGGGCACAACTTTCTGTTCAGGTTCCATCCAGCCAATAGGAGCATTACAGTTGGTGTGTGCATTCGCAATTAATCACAAACTATCCGTGGTCAGAGATATCAATATTATTTTAAACTTACATTTTTCAACAACTACCAAAAGGATTTACACCAAATAAGCAAAAGCCTCTTCCTTGAACCAACATATACCTCCCTGCCAAATTTGGTGTAAGTCCGTTCAGTGGTTCGAGCTGTAGCTGTGGCTAAATTTTCCAATGGGATTTAACATTACACACGCACCCTTATTTCACCCCAAAATTCTCGGTCCCCACTGCACGGATCACCCACAAACTTTCCAAGTCAACCAGAACCTACCTTGACACTTCTTTGGGAAAATGTCATGAAGATTGGCCAAATGAAACCAAAGTTAAAGCCATATTACATATATATATATTATGTACATAATAAATATATAATATATATATATATAGATATATATTCACTGAAAAAACCATAGGTTTTAGGGACAGTTATAGTTAGTTGGACATTGCACTCGTACAAAACCCGTGAAATTCCCCCGTTATAGTTAGTTCAGGTAACTATAACTCGCGCACCCGCAATGCACTGCTGATGACGTCACATATTACATCACTCATGACATGGTCAGTGACATCACTGATGACATCACTGATGACATCTCAAATGACATCACTGATGTCATCATCCAGTGACTGTGTGTTTCTGTAAAGTTTAAATATGTTTAATATATATAGGGAAAGGCGTATTGAAGAATGAGTGGGTGTATAAGTGTCTGAAAGGATGATTTAGTAGGTGCGTGACTAACTCTATAAGTGAGTGATTAAACGTATCTTACTGAATGCATGGGTTAGTGACTAAACTGGGTGAATGTCTGTATCCGTCTGTCTGTTGCTGTGTAAGTGGCTGCATGGGTTTGTGAATAGCTACATGAGTGTCTATATGAGTTATTGATTGGTTGTCTGAGTATCTGTATGTGTGCTGAGTGTTTGTGTGGGTGGGGTGTGTGTGACTCTGTGCATAGATGTGTGAGTGGGTGATTCAATGGGTGGATGGTTTCAAGAGTGCATCTGTGATAGACTGTATGGGTGGGTAAGTGTGTGTAAGAGTGTGTTAGTGAGTGAATGTTGTCCCAGTGGTACATGTGTGAGTAACTACATATGTGAAAGGCAGTATATATGTGTGTTGGAGTATATAAATAGCTATAAGCTAGAGTGTGTGATTGTGAGAGTGGGTGTATGGATGAGTGTGTGCTTGTATCAGAGATTGTATAAGAGCGTAAGAATGTGCTAGTATTTGTATGAGTAAGTGAGCTGGTGTGTGTATAACTGTATAGGTGAGTAAATGGGTGTGTGCTTAATTTTTGCATGACTGACTAGGTGTGTGAGTACCTTTATGGATGAGTGGCGGTGTGTGAGTGTTTATATAGGTGTATGAGTGCATATAATAGTCCTGTACTGAGTGACTATAAGTATGAGTGATTGTACGGGTGAGTGAGTAGATGTGTGTGTGTAGACCTAAGAATCAGTGAGTGTGTATATAGTAATTGGTGTTGGAGTGTCTATGGTTTTGACAATGGCAGTCTGTAACTTACAGTGGGTGTATCAAAAGCTATATTAGGGTGTGAGAAGATGCATCAAATTATCTTATGGATGATGTCATCAGTGATGCCATCAGTGATGTCATTTGAGATGTCATCAGTGATGTCATCAGTGATGTCACTCACCATGTCATGAGTGATGTAATATGTGACGTCATCAGCAGTGCATTGCGGGGGCGCGAGTTATAGTTACCTGAACTAACTATAACGGGGGAATTTCACGGGTTTTGTACG
Source organism: Calotriton arnoldi (assembly GCA_963921515.1). Lineage (NCBI taxonomy): Eukaryota > Metazoa > Chordata > Amphibia > Caudata > Salamandridae > Calotriton > Calotriton arnoldi. The sequence continues at coordinate 558,617 of CAWUFW010006255.1, read as the reverse complement.
AGTGCAATGTCCAACTAACTATAACTGTCCCTAAAATCTATGGTTTTTTCAGTGAATTTCTAAGGTTTTTAAATGCTAATTTCTAACTATAACGTGCCTGAAACCTATGGTTTTTCTGTGAATTTCAAAGGTTTTTTAAATGCTAATTCCTAACTATAACGTGTCTGAAACCTATGGTTTTTCAGTGAATTTCAAAGGTTTTTAAATGCTAATTCCTAACTATAACGTGTCTGAAACCTATGGTTTTTTCAGTGAATTTCAAAGGTTTTGTAAATGACAATTTTTAAATGTATTAATTGTTATATTTATTTTTTGATACTGATTTACAACATTTTTTTAAACTATTTATTTTTAGATATTTTATTTTTTAAATTAAATTGTAATTACATTATACATTACATTACAAAATATACTTTCTCAGAATGAATTACTTTAGTTTAAATACTTTGCAAATAGGCAATCGACTTTTAAGTACAGTAGTTACAGTTGTTGCAATGGGCAACACAATTTCAAAAACAATGCAACATTGAGCTCAATGTGAATTTCTAGTTAAATGCAATTAGTTACTTTATGGATTACTTTTCTAACCACAGGACTGGATCCTAGATTCAGTCCTGGGACATCTCCTGTAAACAGTTGAGTAAAAGCGTTTTGGTTACAGTAGTGATTTTTAAGGAATATTATTGTATTTTAAAAGTTGACACTTAGAAACTTTTTCACATAGAATCACCAATGTTATCCTAAGGGAGGAAATTCACTTAGCAGGTAAGTAGTGTTATCGTTACTTTTTCTTACTCAGTTGTGGATCCTGGATCCAGCACTGGTGCATCTCCTGTAAACAGTTGAAAGAATGCGTTTAAGTCACACAGGTGATTTTTAAGGAATATTTGTAGTTTGTGAAAATCGACACTTTGAAACTTTTCTGCTGAAAACCAGACAATGGATTCCTATGGAAGGAAATTCAAGTTACTGGTAAGTACGGTTAGAATTACTTTTCAGGGTCAGTGCTGGGCTAAAAGATGCAGCACTGGGTTCTCTCCTGATAACAGGTGAGTAAATCGGAATTCGTAGTTCGGCTGATTTTAGAGGAATATTATAAAGTTCCAAAACTCCACACTTAGAAGAATTTCCAAGTGAAACCAGTCAATGTTAGCCTATGGAAGGAAATACAAGTTACTGGTAAGTACGGTTAGAATTACTTTTCAGGGTCAGTGCTGGGCTAAAAGATGCAGCACTGGGTTCTCTCCTGATAACAGGTGAGTAAAACGGAATTCGTAGTTCGGCTGATTTTAGAGGAATATTTTCACAATGGTGAATAAAGGGGGTGGGGCCTGAGGATACATGTCTGCAAACACGCCCTGTGGCGCGTTTTAAGTTGGAGAATTAATTCCTCCTCAATCTCGAGGGTCCCTAGGGGCCAACTAGCCCACCAGGTACCTCCAGTATGCGCCAGAGAGCTGCATTGCAGAGAGGTGTTCAGAGGCCACGCCCTTTTACAACACTCCGTGGCGCTTACTGGAGGTACCTGGTGGGCTAGTTGGCCCCCAGGGACCCTCAGGATTGAAGAGGATTTAATTCCTCATCTTAAAACACGCCACGGGGCCTGTTTGCACACATGTCACCTGAAGCCCCGCCCCTCTCTTCACCACTGTGCAAACGCGCCCGTGGCGCGTTTTAGGTTGGGATTAAGTCCCTTGAATCCTGAGGGTCCCTGGAGTCCAAGTAGCCCACCATGTACCTCCAAAGCGCCACAGAGCTGCGTTGCAGAGAGGTGTAAAAGGGGCGTGACCTCTGTACACCTCTCTGCAACGCAGCCCCCTGGCGTATACTGGAGGTTCCTGGTGGGCTAGTTGGCCCCAGGGACCCCCAACATTTAAGGGGAATTGTTCCCTCATCTGCAAACGCGCCAGGGGCACGTTTGCAGAGTGGTAAAGGAGGGGGCGGCCTGCGGCCCGATCGTTTTTTTTCTTTTTCGAAGGGGGCTGTGTGGCCCCTTCCTTTTTCCTATTTTGGGCCCTGGGGACCCCATCCCCCAGGGCCTTACCCTTTCTTTTTTTTTTTTTATAAATTAAATGGGAAGGGGGCCGCGTGGCCCCCTCCTGTGGTCGAATCCGGCCCCGGGGACCCCATCCCCGGGCATGGCCACACTTTTAAATACATTTTATGGAGGGGGCTGCGTGGCCCCCTCCTCAGGCTCCTCTTGCCCCGGGGACCCCATCCCCGGGCAGGCCTTTATTTTTTTTTTTTTAAATTATTTTTGGGGAGGGGGCCGTGTGGCCCCCCTCCCGGGCCACTACTTGCCGCGGGGACCCTATCCCCGGGGCTGGCCCTATCCTTTGGGGTCCGTGGGGACCCCAACTCCCCAACGGACCCTGCCGGCTCCACGCCTCCTTCGGGAGCCGGCATTGCTTTCCACATGGGAGCTGCTAACATGCAGCTCCCCATGTGGAAAGCAATTTGCTTTGGATATTGGAGCGAGAGCAGGTTTCTGCTCTCGCCTAATATCCAAAGCAGTTTGCTATGACAGGACGGGAGCCGCGAGGCTCCCGTCCTGTCATAGCAAACTACAGAGTCCCGGGGGTAGGCACCCCGGGACACTGCAGGAGCCGGCCCTGGGGGTGGCGGTCCCCAGGGCCACTACAGGCTCCAGGAGGGGGCCGTGCGGCCCCCTCCCTCCATCGACAAAGCCCCGGGAGGTGGTGGTCCCCGGGGCTCTGGGGGTCCGTAATGGACCCCCATATTGAAATTTTTAGTACCCGGGAGGTGGCGGTCCCAGGGGCATGTGGGGGGGCTCGAGCCCCCCACACAGGTAATTTAAAAAATAAAAAAAAGAAGAAGCCCCGGGGGGTGGCGGTCCCCGGGGCTGTGGGAGGACGGGATTCGCGCACCCTAAGCGCATCCCGCCGATTTTTTTTCTTAAAAATGCTTTGCTGCCCAGGGGTCCTTGTGGGACCCCTAGCACACCTAGGGGTCAGGGTGTTTCTACCCTGCCCCCTTTGTGCGTTTTGCGCACTTGTTTCTTTTTTTCTCGGCGTGATCCGCGCACCATAAGCGCATCCCACCGATTTTTTTTTTAAATGCTTTTTTCTGCCCAGGGGTCCTTGTGGGACCCCTGAGCAGACCTAGGGGTCAGGGTGTTTCTACCCTGCCCCCTTTTGCGCTTTGCACACTTGTTTCTGTCCCTCGGTTCTACCGAGGGACAAATGGCTGCAAACACTTCCTGATTTGGAGTGTTGACAGCCAATTAGCATGCAGCTCGTGATCGGGAGGGTACGCGGACCCTACTCGGCCATAGATATATATGTGATTTTATTTGTGATTTTCTCAGAAACTACTGAACGGATTTACACCATTTAAGCAAAAGGCATGACACTGAACCAAGGGATACCTCTTTGCCAAATTTGGTGTAATTCTGTTCAGCAGTTCGGGCTGTAGCTGCGACTAAAGGTTCCTATGGAAAAATGAATGGGGAAAACGCGTTTTGGGACCCCCCTTTTTTCTTGGCCCCCGCTTGACAAATCAACCCGAGACTTTCAGGATAGGAGCGGACCGGAGCGCCCCAACAAGTTGGAAACTTTCGCAAAGATTCGTCATCCGGCGCCAACGTTATTTCAAATAGAATGTTGCGGATTTCCTATGGAAAATAGGTCCTAACTATAACTATCTACTGGCGACCGCCAGTAGATAATATATATATATATATATATATATATATATATATATATATCTGAAGCAGAGAGTTCACATCAATTTCACATTGAAACTTACAAGGGATTCAGAGCAAACAATTTGATAAAGTCAAAAATGCTTTTCGGCAAGTTTGATCATAGAAAGATGTATAATATATGGCCGTCAATTTATGTTCCAAAGTTAACTTAATATTTTAGTATTAGGTAATATATTTCATTGATTCTATACATCACGTAGGAACATCTGTTTGTAGAGGGTTGTAATCGCTGTAATTAAGTATTTAAAATTGTAGATGATTAGATGAGCACTGGGAACATTTTACATGCAACTTTTTGAGTATGTCTGTGAGAGCCATTGGCTGATTTTATAATTGCATATAATCTACTACTATACATCTCATGGTGTAATTATTAGTTAAGGACTAGTACATCTTGACCCACGTATTACATTGGGACGTTTAATATTCAAAGGTAAGTGGAAAATTATATCAAATTATCCCACTGTGACACACTGTGATAGAAGAATATTGAGCAATCAAATATCTGGCATAATATAAAGATGACACACAAAAAGCAGTAGTCAGAGGGTCTGTATAAATAGCTACACCAAATGTGACCTCATTCATATTTCCATATTTTTAATGGTATATCTGAGGACTTTCATGCACTTCAAATTTTATTTTCCATTTGGTAAAGATGAACTGCACGAAAGTGAACCTCTTGAAACATTAAATAGATACAAAGGGAAGTACCAGTGTTGGACTGCAGTGCCTGTAATCATGATGGTATGCAAACTAAAGAAAGACTTACTGCTACGCGTTATATCATGCTTTGTAGGAACTTTCCACTGCTATTGATTCACGTCATTGCCACCATACAAACCGCCTTTCATTGCGCCGTGTCTAAAACGTTACTTTGCAGTGTAAAAAAAAAAAACGTGTTCCGTGAAGGTGCAACAACATACGCTGTTGACAATGTTGTATGACTATTTCTTGTTTTATGCAAATTAATGTTTACAAGAAGCAGTATTTTGCATCTTTAAGTCGTGCAGTAATTAAAAATACTGAAAGTCACTTACGCCGAGAGAAGCCACATTGGTTTCTACTTAGTTCACATTTCAGTACTTCAAGACTCCTGCACCCTGAGCACCAGGAAATATTTCCTCTGCCTAGTGTGATCGTGAAAGAAAGCAGGACGAGTGAAACTGAAATTCTGCCTGAGAAACATTTCCAATTTATTAGAGCAGTATGGTATCTGAAGAGTGAGTTGTGTTCATCAATGTGTCAAAATATAGTAGCAAAAATATTGTAAATACAAAAATACGAAGGGACATGATATGGAAGGCAGGTATAGTGTTTATTGTTCTTGTAAAAATATCAACGTAAAAACTATGGTATAAAAAAATTATTTTTAATATCCTTTGTATTAATGTGTGTTATTCATTTTAAATAAACTAGCTCTAATTTTATTATGTGTTATTTTTAATATATTGGGTTTCAATTTTTTTCATCTGGAATTAGTTTATTTATTTATTTTTAATTGTACATTTCTTTTATTTTTGAGATTCCCACCCTTAATGTTTTTTGCAGTTTTCAGTTTCCATTTTAGCAGGTTTTGAGGTGTATTAAGGCCTGGGTGTGCAAAGGTTTGGTAATATGATTTTTTTTAAATAAATTGGAACGCAAATTAATTTGTTGTGTTTGCTACCTGTTTTAGTTATATACATTTATAAAGAATATCTTATTTTGAGTGTTTAAATTGTGGTTTTTTTATACCTGATTATTGAATTGATAATTTTTTTTGTTTATGTTATTAGGTTTTGTTTCCCAATTATAAAAATGAACATGTGGGTGAACTACTCACAGTATCAAACATGTGGATAATGTTTCTCAAGAAACCATGTTTCAAACGTAATGTGCTTTTTAAAAGTTTCATGATTAATCACGTGGTGTAAGGGGTGTGCTCTGCCATGTACAGATAGAGTAATTTTGTTGAATGTTGGCTAGAGTGAAGCAACGGTTGACTGTATAGAGAATGAATTGGAATATCAACTGGAACCCTTATCCTTGAACTACTATATGTGGAGAGTGCTCGAGGGTATTTGTGTGAATTTGGGACCTGAAAGTTTGGTAGTCACTGCTCCCCTCCTGGAGCAATATGGCACTAAATTCATGAAATTTGGATTGATATAGATTAAAACTGTGCGCCTGCAACTTCCATAGCTGCCAGATTTTTGGAGAAATGTAGGGGCATATTAGCAAGAAGAGGCGATAATCATCGCTAACCCTGCTTAGCGTGATTTTTTTTATCGCCGGCTATCGCTGGAATATATCACCACGCTAACGCTGTATTAGCAACGATTAGCGCTATGGCGATGGAATATTCCAGCGATAGCGGGGGAAATGGGCCAACATCGCTGAAAAACCAGCGATGTTGCATGGAGAAGGGAGAACACCTTGCTGATACGACCCTGTGGTCGTATCAGCATAATCCCCCCCATGTTAGGTATGGCTAACACCTGCTAATTGCAGGTGTTAAATAAATGGCGATGACCCCGGTTAGCGCGACTTTTCACGTCGCTAACTGGGGCCATGGCCACCTTAGCTAATAGGCGATAGGCCTGTTAGCGAGTGTTTCCAGGTTTGTTCGTCGGAACGTCCCACTTTGCATGTCATTAGCGATAAAAATCGGTGACATGCAAAGCGGTAAAAAACGGGCGCTAATGCACAAAAACTGTCTCTAACTGCTGTTAGAGACAGTTTGCTGATAGGGCGATATAAATATCGCCGTTTTAGCGGCAAAAAGTGCCGCTAAAGCGGCGATAGTGCCCTTGCTAATATGCCCCGTAATTACTATACTGGCTTAAGTATAGAAGTTTTGATTGTTTTGGGAAGTATTGGTAATATTTTATGTTTTAATTTTAAGGTCAAGGAGGTTGCCCCTGAAACACATTCATGTTTTATGTTTTTGTAAGGAAAATGGTTGGATTTTTCACACTTCCAACCATAGTTTACATTTCCTTTCTATTTTTCAGTTTACCAGACTCTCTAAATGTATTTTTCATGTTTTTAAGGTTATCAATGGAACCCTCTTTTTAGATCAGTTTTTTGGATACATTTGTTTTTACATTGTTTTGGGGCTTTTCATTTGGATTATTTACTGTCTTTCAACTACAGCACTTTGACTATTTATGTTAAGCATTGGCTTTGGCAAAAATGTTGCTGAGATTAATATAACGGTTTCATTTCCAATATGTATAATGTTTTATGTTTAGGGTTGAAATGTTCATATATGGTGTGTATTCTTGATATAATGCTTAGTAGTAGTAGTAGTAGTACTAGTAGTAATAAGGCAATAAAAGTCAAACATAAAAAAGAACAGAGAGCACAGCTTGACAACAACAGAGCATCGTTCAATGTCTTACTGCCGGGGTCCGCAAATTGCAAATAGAAAAATACACTAAAAGGCAAGGGCAAATCACACACAGATAAATACATTTGGAAAAACGCAGTGCAACAATAAAGGTTTTACTATTGTAAAATCGAAGTATGATAAAGACAGCGGGGGAAATCAGGGCCCATTTTGTCCAACTAACAAGGAACAATGTAAACGGGGTAAAATGGATAGAAGTAGTGTTGCAGTTTGGCGTGCTTAGGACCAAAACATCAGAATCAATTGACAGTCATAATCATGCGGAGCTGGCAAATAGAAAGAGAGGAGGACAAAAGCCTCTTTACAGGGTACGCTATATACTCCTACCAATGTGTTGACTGATATAAATGTCTGAGCTCTAATTGAAGAAGGCCCCAGGCTAGCATTGACAGCTGTGTTGGCAATAGCTATATGGTGCTATACCGCAGATATCTTAAGTATGCCAATTTGATGAGTGACGTGCTATATCACTGTGATAAATACCAAAAATATTTGGGCAGACAAAACAAAATGCAATAAAAGGAATATTTTTCATTCATGCAATGTAGTCATTAAAATTCCATGTAAAAAGGTGAACCACATTATGAGTAATCATAAAGTCTGGGCATTGGTAATGCTTGGCCGAAGGTGTGTTACATGGCCTCCGATCTAGCTTGCGGAGTAGTGCAATTAACATAGTCATATAAGTGTCATCGTAAAAGCAAGACCAGGACAGTAATAGTGATAAGAGCAGAGCCAGTGCAAGGAATGGGGTGCCTCTCAGTGTGCGTATATAGGGTGATAGTATCCCACAGCTTCACCCCTGGGTCAGTAAGGCCTTCCTCTGTGTAATCCACATCCTGCCTAAAAATTCTGCAGACAGCACAGGCATATGGGGGCTGGGATCACATCTCAATATTTTAAGGGCCACATCATGTTGGTGAGTGTCCAGCTGCCTGCATCAGGCTTGATCCAGGTAGATCAGAGAAGGGCATTAGCTCTGCAGGCAAATAAGACATTGGCCACGGTTTCATTAGTAATTTTGCAGCCTGGACAAAGTGAACTTGTGGAAGACAGTGTTGTCCATTTGGCTGTAAATGGTTTTAGTGGGAAGGATCCCACCCTAAATTGGATATAGAGTTTTCTATCCATAGGGCTTGTGATGGTATCCGGGTATTCCTCATATGTGCCAGTGGGCTTGTAGTCTGTAAACTACCTTGTCAATGTCCCTTTTGAAGCTTTTGTCTCATCGTTTTGAGTTGCCCAGTCCCAATAGTTCCTCTTCAGCTGATGTTTGGACAGAATGAGGTCCAGAAAGTAGGAGTTCCATGCCACCTGCAAGCCCAGAGCAGACAGAGACATTTTGATGCTGCCCAGTGAAGCTATTTTTTGCGATTTGTCTAACCTGGTTAGCTCCCTTGGTGCTTCGGCATAAGCCATTAGCTCCGGTGTGGTGACTAGTCTCCTCCAAAATGGGAGCGGTTTCAATTCCGAAGTTGTTTCTTATCTCGGGAAGTGCTTTGGTGCAGAGAGAGATGGTATACAATCTGGTGTCTACACCTGCACTATGAGGAGGGTAAGGTGTTGTGGGCATTTGTTCTCGATTCTAACCCTGTTGGTGTTGCAGAGGAGATTAGAGTGTGGTGAAAACGTGGGTGTAGGTAGCTTGTAAAATATGAACGGAGGTCCTGATTCACAGAACTAACTTACGTCAAAAACGTAAAGTTAGTACTTTTCGGTATTCACAGAATGCACTTACCACTACTAACTTTATGTCCGCTCTCGGGCCGGAGATTCCGGCCCTGTGGTGGAATTTCCGCCTCTGGGCCGGAATCTCCGCCTCCGGGCCGGAACACCCTCATTTAGGCCGTTTGAGCATTGAAACGGCCTAAATGAGGGTATTCCGGCCCGGAGGTGGAAATTCCGCCACAGGGCCGGAATCTCCGGCCCGAGAGCGGACATAAAGTTAGTAGTGGTAAGTGTATTCTGTGAATACTGAAAGTACTAACTTTACGTTTTTGACGTAAGTTAGTTCTGTGAATCAGGCCCAATCAATCTATATCCCCTAGTGTGGAGTTACCTGCTACTTGATTTTGAAGGTTGTGCAGGGTGTTTGTGTACCTACTGCCCACCCATTGGTATTTGAATTGGATGCTGGACAATGGGGGAGGGCTGGTCCTGGCATCAAGAGCCACTAGGCTATCAGCTAGCTTTCCATCAGCCATAATCATTTCGATGGAATCTAACTTCTGATCGTGGTTAACAAGTCTTTTGACACTGAGGATGTCTTCGCTGATGATTGGCCTGCATCTCCTCAGATGTCGCACCCAATGAGTGACTTTGTTCGTAAGTGAGTCCGGCCCTTCATAGCTTGCAGGGAAAGGGAGCTTGGGTACATTTACCATGTAGATATTGTTGGCGGGGTTTGGACTTCTGGTAATATTATGTGGGGCAGTTGTTTGTTCGTTCATCAGATGACTGTTTGGCCCTAGCAACGTGGCCCTTGAGGTATCTTCCCTGTATTGTAGGGCTGTGGGGGACCTGCTCTCCACTTGGTTCTGTATTTCCCACTGTGTGCCACTCTCTGGGTTTCCTGAAAAATGCCTCCGGCGTGCTTAGCCATGTTATTATTGGAATCATGTGTATCCCTGAGGTAGTCCCTGTGAATCTTGCCCCAGACCTAGTTTGTTCTTTGCAAGCCTTGCTGCTTACTCCCCCTTGTCAGCAAGCAATTGCTTTACCATGCTGATTAGTTGGATTATAAGATTCTTAAGATCCCCTATCTCTATTGCCAGATCTTTGATTAGTGCAATGGGATCTTCTATTTTGGGTGGTGGAATTGGTATGAGCTCCAATGCATCCCAATATAGGCCTGGGTAGTTGCACAACCTTTTACCTATGTTTGTCCTACCTTCCCCTACATTATGCATGAGAATACTTAGTATCACAGCAGGATTACCATCTTCTGCATAATAACTCTGTACAAAAGTCACCACTATCGTCATCCTTGACCTACAGACCCACAGTACCATGACACATCTAGGTAGAACCCCTTAGGGTACCTTTCGGGTATATAAGTCCCACATCTTCGCTGGGCAAACGAGAGGAGAAAGAAACTTCCATGATGACGCGAGATGTTGAAGTCCCTGCCCGCAGACACTCTAGCACACAGTGGTCTGCCATCCCTTGGGGGGTGTTCAACTCGAGCCCAAGACGGGGTCCTTCGTTCTCTCCCATCTGGTAATGGGTTTGACTCTTTCCTAGGGGGATTCTTGGCTATACACCTACATACATGCTAGGTATACTTAGGAACATCTAGCTAGGGTTTGCATCGTAGGAGTACTCATGATTACTGCCATGTATCTATATGTCTGCATATATTCAATGTTTTATCACCATGGTAGGATTCTACCTTTTATTTACTCTGTTGGTGCTTATAATCGTATATATCTGTTTCTGTCTAATGGTTGTTACAGCACACATATTTGATACTAGAATGACGCTGGTTCAATAAATGTTTAATGAAAAAGTCCCCCACCCCTGTTTATTCTGTATATCTCTCTGAGACCGAGTGAGCACGAGTGACTGAGTGAAAAAAACTGTACTGTTTCCACGATCCCTGAGGGGTCAGGGTTGTCATGTTCGATAGTTGCCAGAAACTTTTCAATACTTTGCAAGGTTGTGGGGCTTATATTGGCACTGTGAGCTAGCTGGTCTACAGACTAACATATCCTTTGGGGGTGTCTGGAATCAGTCTGGACACCAATCCCTTAATTTATGTTGTCTAAGCGTGCAGATCCTATATAGATTTGTAGGAACTACACAACATGGCACCCAATGTTGGTTTAGTTCTTATTTAACGGTCAAATCTGAGTAGTTCAGTCATGCTTTCTCTGACACCCCTACTCACATTTACCCAGAGATGTCTGGAGTGGGGAGGCACAATCCGCTGCAGCTCAATAGGTATACCCTATGTATTGCTGTAGGTATATTCAAGCTTGAAGGATTATAGTTCCCTACATTGTGCATAAACTTTATCTCTATTTCCTTGAAACTCCTTTTTGCAATGTGTATCCAAGATGATGCTGCAGCTGCATTAAATGCCAATGCAGCAGAGGAAGGAAAGCAGGAAGGTGGTATAAAAATATCAGAAAATTGCAAAAATGCACTAACTTTGAAATCAGCAGATTTTGGAGTCCCAGCACTAGGTGGGACTGTTACCTTCGTGATTGAGGCACACGAGGTATACAGAACAGAGGTGTTCTATTCTTGGGTCAAGTTCCCACCTGCAGATGATGCAAGCACACTTACATTTCATTCTTACACTCCAGATGAAATACCAGATTAATACTCTCCGTACGAGGACATAGAAGTCCCGCTCACTTACCAAGGGCATATAAATTGGTTTAAAGGTGCCCTCTCCCATACCACAGATAAAGTGAGACTCAGTCCACTCAGCAGAGACGGAGCGACTGGACAGTTCTAGCTGCTTACACACCGCATCCAGAGATAGATGCATTAACAGCAGCAGACTTATGTCCACTTCACAAAGAAATAATAATACTTTACAGAAATCTTACACAGTTCGTTATGAGAACACTCACACTTCAACCTACAAGGGACACTCCAGCAGGTCAACTACAAGGGACCGCAACTAAAATCACTCCACAAACGCTGAATGCAATTATGGGAAGAATGCCCACCAAACGTGAGCAAATGCCATTCGGGATAGCACAGAAAATAGCACAGCTTGAGGCAGTGTTTCCACACACAGGCCAGCAATAAAAACACAGAATACTGACGATCTGTTTGCCAATGGGGATAGCTCCCCAGAAAGAGGATTGTACCACTTTGGGTACAGTCTTTGCTGCCATCTATACCAGGACTCATGGTACCCCATCAATAGCAGTTATACCAGAAGTATTAAGACAAATACAGAATGAGTATGGGGCAGAACCTGCCCTGGACTTCAGGATGAAGCTGATAGGCAATTTTGCCCAGGTATCTACAATTATGTTAGCAAACATAAGAGGGGAGGCAGCAGCGGTGGCTGTATGCCAACTCCTGAGGGAATGTACTCCTGAACCACAGGAGTGGGAATTATCTAAAATTATAGAAGATACCTGTGCTTCACTGGGAAGCGATAATTTGGGAGCTAGACCTGTGAAACCACAATTAATGGGTAATCCTGAAAAGGATAATTCCAAGCAAATACCCGATTTTCCTAAAAAGAAATGGGATGATAAACCATTAAAAAACAAGCAAAATGCATCACAATCACTGGGTGGGTTTCCTCAACAGGAGCCCTCTGACAGGAAATATATCCTTAGAAATTGTGATAATATTAAAAACCTGACAGGTATCAGGATACTGATTCACGTTCCTCTTGTTCCTTTCAGGGTTCATCAAAAAACTCTGAGAGGGAAGTACGGTCAGAACGCGGGTCAGAAGAGCGAGCAAAGCCAAGAGATACACATCGCACTTCAGACTACATTATCAAAAAAGAAGATAAACCTAAAAATAAACCTCAATTTAAAAAGAAGAAAGTAGCGACCTTAAAATACGAAATGCCTAGGTTACTGAGGACTCAACTTCAGAACGGTTGAATGGGCTCTGACAATGCTAGACGTTGCAGTAGAAGTAACAATAGCTCACCAGAAACTGATGGAATTTCTAGTGGCAGCAGCATTGAATAAGCATATCACGATGGAAACACCTGATACTAGGGTATGTGTCCCGCATCAGTTATATGAAATAACGCTCCAAATGGAGGGTGAAATCTCCAGAAAAGTTAAATGTCTCTTTTGGGAAAACCTAACTTTTGGATATGATATCCTTTTGGCTGAAAAAGTTTGTCCGTCTGAGTTTGTTATGAACTGCCCAAAAGGAGAAACAGCAATTTTAACGGCTTTCTCCGACCTCGCTCCAGAATCACTAAAATATTCATACACGCAGGAGTGGGTGGTAGCACTAGCTCCTGCATTATACCGCAACCATGTAGGGTGGGATGCGGAGTCACCTCACCATGAAAACCCAGTAAAAAATACTCCAACTCCAGAGAGGCATTTCCCTTTAAAACATGACGTGAAAAAACAAGTTAGGGAGATCTTAGATCAACTTGAATATCAAGGTGTGATTGAAAATTGCACTTCTTCCATGAATAATCCTTTGTTTCCCTGTAATGAAACCCGACAATTCATACCATCTAGTTTTAGACTACAGGCTTTTAAACACATGCACAAACATATTTGCAGTACAGAGTGCACACAGTGCTGCATTAATGAATAACATTGCGCGGAAGAATATACAAAACAACACTAGATATCTCAAATGGATTCTTTTGCCAAAATATAGCGCCTGAAAGAAGATATTCAACAGCATTTTCGAACCTAGGCTCTCAATGCCAATTCTTTAGACTGCCCCAGGAGTTTAAGAATAGCCCCGGGTTGTTCTCAGCAAGAGTATCAGAGTTACTTCAAATTTTTGATGAGGAGGCATTGTCCTATGTACATGATATTTATCTGACGGACGATGAATTATTGGATCATTTGAACAGGGTGAACAATATAGTTCTGGGATTCGCCTCTGAGGGCTACAAATTTAACTTTAAAAATCAAAAATTGCCCACCTCAATGTCCTATTTTTTGGGATATGAGCTCTCAAGTGAAGGGAAAAGCCTGAAAGCTAATTTTGTAGAAAAATGTGCACTGCTCCAACCTCCGTAGACTTTGAAAAACGTTCAATCCATTTTAGGATTCCTAAATTTTGGTAGAACATACATTTTGGATTACGCAGAAAAAGTGAAAGCTTTTTACGGCTTAATTAGACCTGGTTTCTCAGTTCGACATTGGACACAGGAACACACAGAAATACTATGTTCCTTACAAGCTGACATGATAGCTTCCAAACACTTACACACACGTGTGAACACCATGAATTTGGTGATCCGGGTAATCGCAGGTCAATCCGGGTACACTTACCTCACCTTCAATGAAGGCGAAACTCTACCCATTGCATACTAATCTCATTTGTACACAAACACTGAAATGCGTTTTGCATCAACTGAAAAAATACTGACAGCAGTACAGACTGCTCTAGTGGGAGAAAGGGAACTAGCTCAAGGGAAACGAATCATTGTTGTGACTCCAGTACCAACCTTAGAGGCTGTTACAAAAGCAAGTGTTCCAAACGCAAAAGCACTGCATCCAAAATGGGTACAGTGGGCTAATTCTCTCACTGCAACAGATGTATACTACAAGTTTGATTCTACATTAAAAACACAAGCATTCTTGCAGTACGAACAAGAATATCCTCTCCCGAATGAAATAGTGCCTCTAGATCAGTATGAATACATAATTTACATTGACGGATCTGTCCAGCCGGCCGTAGAAAGTAAATAGCAATACAGCGCTGCATGTGCGATTGTAAAAGGACGTATGTGGGATGGCAAGTTCTGTCATAGCAATATGCAGACGCAGTCTCAAGGAGATTGCACTGCACAGCTAGCAGAACTAAAAGCCCTGATACTGGCACTAAAAAATACGGATCGAGAATGACCCACACTGATTGTGTGAGATTTATTTTACTGTGTCCAGTCTTACAATGAATACCTTCACTATTGGGGCCATAATGGGTTTAGAGAGTCAAATGGTTGCACAATAAAGCACAAGTTGCTTTGGGAACAAGTGGCAGAGCTGAAAAAAGTCTTGCTGCGGGCTCACGTGATTCATTGGCTGAGTCATCAACGTGTTGGCGTGCACATAGAAGGGGATTCATGGGCTGATGAAGCCGCCAAGGCGACAGTGAGAACTGCTGCTGTTACTGCAATCACTCGTTCTAGCACGAGGATAGATGGACAGATAATGGTAGCTGTCATCGCTACATGTAATAACAGCTCAGCCTTGCCAAAAGGTTTTCCACTCAAATACTCCTACAAGTTAGATGCACAAAATATTCTGTATGCTCAAATTCCAGGCCTGGGGATAGAGTAATATCAAACATGGATTGAAGGTTAGGTTTAATACTAGCTGCATCTGAGGGTCTGGGTTCAGCACACGCAGATATTACTGTGACAGTTTCATTATTGAAGCAATGTTATTGGTGGCCAGGTCTTACCAAGCAGACCAAGGGCTTTGTCCTTAAGTGCGACATCTGTCAGCAGATGAAGGGGTCCACCGTAGCATGCTCACCACAGACACCATTACTGATATCAGACAGACCTCTTGCATGTGTCTATTTGGATCACTGCGGCCCCTTACAATCTGACGGGGCTCTTACAAGTACATCTTGGTGGCAGTGGATTCATGCTCTAGATTCCTGTGGGTTTGGCCCCAGCACTCAGCTGATGCTCGAACTGTTAGAAAGGATTTGCGAGTCTTCATAGGGACATACGCAATTGGCACAATACATTCTGACCTTGGCCCTGCGTTTAGATATCGGGCTTACAAAGAAGCTATGGGAAGTTTAAAGCAATCCTTAACAGCAAGGGTATTAGGTTTGGGTGGCAGTTGGGTCAATCACCTATATGGGGTCCAGGGAGCACTTTATAACATGCCAAGAAGTTCCCTAGGAGGCCGTTCTCCATATGAGGTCCTGATTGGGACTAGAATGTGGGTTCCTGACCTCGATTGTGATAGCACAGTGGTGGATTAAAAAGCATTTGACATCAATGATCGTTTGGCTGTTTTACAGGAACTCAATGAATTCTGGGCATTACAAAGCAACGTCCAAGTAAAACGCACCGCCACTCGGGAAGTGAAAACTGTTCCAGCAAGACCTGCCTGGGTCCTAAAGATTGGGGACCTGGTCAGAGAAAGGATTGTGGACAAAAAAGAATTTGGGCCATTGTACAGAGTGCCTGTACCTGTCCTGGCAGTAGAAGGAACAAGAACAGTACTTCTTCCACCTCTTGCCGGCAAGAAAGAAAAGAGATTAGTCTCCATTGATCTGATCAAACCACACTATGTGGCCGATACTGAATAGCAGGCCTCATGGGCTCCTGGGTAGCCGTCGATCTCCTCTCATTACCATACAGGAAGTTCAGACAGAGAGACTAATAACATTTGAAGATTCTACTATACAAAGTAATGGAGTAACCAACAATGGAATGGAACTCGTGCCATTTGAAATTGAACAGCAACAAAATACAAATGAAACACAAATCTCAATTCGGACTAATACTGACATCTATGTGAATATGTCTCGAAACGAGTCATCTGCCAGTTCTCCCAAAGATAGCACAAACTGCATCTGGTTACTTCCTCGATTTTAATACCTTGTCTCAGGATCCAAGTGAACCTGAGTCACCGCCAGCTTCTGTTTCCCACAAAGACGAAATGTATGATCTCTACCTTTGGCTGAAAAAGACTTACTTTTTTTCTCCCTGGCTACAGCTCTGGATTGCAATTGGTCTACTTTTCCTAGCCCTTTGGATAGGTGCAGTGACTTTCTTTTTCCCGCTCCTGAATGGACACTATCTCCCACAATGCTCTGCAGTACCACATGTGAACTTTGTCCTGAAACCACATCCATCATCTCATCGTGAACAGAGAGACCTGTCCTTTGTGAACATTACAGCAGTTCCTGTTCCTGAAGGAATAATTTGGTATAGGGTTTCGTATGATTTATTTGGGCCCACTGAACTTTTGATAATACCACATTTGTTTAAAGTTTCTTTGAATTTTATCATCACTTCCAGTACCTTCTCTGATGATTGGGATGTTGAAACTGTAAATTCTATGCTGTCTGAATTAGAACAATCTGCTACATTTTCCAGTAATTAATTGTATGATGATACATCTGATTTTGACACCATGTATTGTTACCAATACTATGGTCATCATTTCTAGCACAAAACAAGTATCCCACGTAATGTTTTCACTTATCATCAATGGAATCATTGCCCAACACCACCGAAAGGTAGTTCACAAATGTTTGTACAGAGGTTTGCTTATTTTTCTGGGTTTAACACTTTAGCCCCGACATATTATTAATATAAGGTTGTGCCTACACTCGCAAAGAAAAATATGCTCACCAACATGAAACAGATATACTCTGCTTCCTTTATTTCCCAGCTGTCTTTACGGGGTTTTGACTTTTGGAAGGACACCATAGACATAAAGTCGGTCTGGGGGACTAAAGATTGGCAAGTTCAGATAACTAGCCAAGATTAAGGACTTGATCATACCTCAGATAACCTCACTTACACACTTTGAGGGGTGGCACAACTATACACAACATAGTGAGGATATGCTAGATGATGTTTCATACAATTCATCAGACCCCAAATGGAAGGGATGGTTGGTTTGGCCTATCGACACAAATAGGTGTCAGTCAAGATTCAAGGGTACCATGGAAGGGTTTAGTATCCTTAGGCCTGACTACCGCTATGTACAACAAGAACATTCGGGGGTGGCGACATCCTACAGTGTTGGGAAGTTATGCCTAGAGTGGCTAAGGACTTCAACACTGTCTCAGGTGAAACAACACTTGTCTGTGCTATTTGATTATGGATCTTAGGGATTTTATTTTCGGTCCCCTAGAAACCACGTCAGAAATACTTCTTATATGCTACTTATAATTAAATATGGAAATCTCTCAACAAGAAGCTGGAGAGATATTGCCTGAGATTGACAAGATTAATCTGGAAAAAAAAGCCTTGGCAGTGGTCGACAGTGGTATGACCACACTAACATACAGGATTTATTCACTGGGCAACATTGTGTCTTCTGCAATAGATATAATAGAACAGTATTTGTCTATTCTTCAGCATGGGCAATCGCAACTGCAGTCTATTTTATTATTGAGCTGGACGCTAAACTCGTTGTGCTCTGGTCACGTGCCCTCGTGGTATATCAATAGTATGTGTCTGTTTTCTGTATATAATCTAACAGAAAGACAGCCATAAATGGCACAAAGAGATACGAATTATACAATGCTGCATATTGAAAAATTGGACCAATTACCTTTCACCATGGCTGAGTCACCATCCACAGAATGGTAATCCATGGCCATATTACACTGCCAGTCACGACATTCCAATTTCAATACTGTCTACTGTATCACCAAGTAGGCAGGTATGAAGCGTTGGGTAAGGGATACATTCATGAATTATGGGAATTACCTTACAGTTTTAGATGCAGGAATGGGGGCACTGAAGTCTTTCTCAGCAGTTTGGACTGTGAGAACTCGTTAAGTGGGTCTCTAATTTGTCAGGATATTATGCTTCACAGAGCTTGTAATGCTTCAGTTGCAAACCTATCACGTCACTTGAAAGGATCCCCAGCTGCCGTGATTCATCCGGTGTTCCAACTACTCTTGAATGGGAGTTATTTGATGTTGAATGTTGAAGGTTGTTGTGGGATGCTGCCAGGCATCGCATTACCTATCGCAGTAAGTTCCAGGGTTACTTGTTGTATGCAAGTATTGTTTCCTCCGACCCACAAAGTCAGGGAGGCACTGATGTGGCATTCATTGAATGTTTTCCTTTTACGGTTTGATTCTCTGAGCAGACTGAAAGCCATACTTTTACAGAAGGATGTGGTCTTAACCTCAGCCCAAGTGACTTTTGATCTCCAGGTTGCAAGGTCTTCGGCGGAGATACAGGCATTAGTCCGAACAAACTTCCCGCTCCATTTCGGAGAAATGGTACATCGTATCTTTAACATGTCTGATCCGAGTGGGACAGCACACCTATTTAAGAGCATAGGTTCAGGATTATTAAGTACCTTTCAGACGATCTTCGGAGTTATTCCAGCATTAATACACTCTGTATTAGGAAGCGTTTTTGGAGGGCTTCCTCTGGTCCTACTACTTGTAGTGGGTATCCTGGTTTTAATTTTTCTACTACGCAATGGACGTCCCAGTTTCCAAAGAGATGGAAAAAGCACTCCTTGTGCGTCAATGCCGTGAACGCATGCTATGCCATCTGGGCACATGTCGGCTTCGGGAGCTAAGCGAGCATGGGTTCCTATTGTTTAGATCAGTCTGGGTTGACTGCATCTTGCCTGTGCTCCGCTGTCTGTTCTGCAGATACGAATGCGTGTTGGACATATGTCTAACACTTCCATCTGTTGCGCCTCTGGACGTAGATGTACTACTGGACCCAAAGAAGGCCCACGTATTGCAGTGTCCTCAGCGTATTTCCATGTTGATGTCGGCATTCTTAGAGCCACCATAGGATGCTTCCGCTCCTGTTGGAATGGACACCGGCTCTACCACATGCTCACAGGCTTCGAGTACTTCCTCAGCAATGGCTGTGGGAACTGGAGAAGATCACCTTTGCTCTATTGACCTGATCCAAGAATTGTTACAGGGACCGTCGTCGGTGAATGCAAACAGCAGTGATTTTGCATCTCCCACACAGGACACATACAGTTTTGGCTCTCCGTGTGATGGGAACGATTCGGTCTTTTCCTAAACAACCCAAATTGGAATTCAAAAACATAGTTTTTGTTTAATTCTCTCTCTTGCTCTCACTGAGCACTATGGCTTTCAGTGTGCTCAGTTGGTCTACCAGTATACTGACTATTTATAGGACTTATAGAGCTTTTTTAACATTTGCATCATTTTTAACACATACCATGTTTTTAGATGTTTTTACACTCATATTTTAGCTCTGTATTTTATGATTTTAAACAGGCATATGTTAGTACTTGCTAATTTTGTGGTTTGGTCGGATGAGGAGTGGGTGTTATGAGCCCAATGTACCCCAATATAGGCCTGGGTAGTTGTACGACCTTTTACCTACATTTGTCCTACCTTGCTCTACATAACGGTTCTGGTGCTGACCTTTTACCTAGTCAGGTGCCGAATAAATGTTGTGTGGTTTTCTTCGAAAACTAGCCTCATTTATTATGCATGAGGATTCTTAGTATCACAGCAGGATTACCATCTTCTGCATAATAACTCCGTACAAAAGTCACCAATATCGTAATCCTTGGCCGATAGACTGACAGTACCATTACACATCTAGGTAGAACCCCTGAGGGTACCTATCGGGTATATAAGTCCACATCTTCATGGCACCACTCGCCCACGTCGCCCGACTGCACGACATCAACATCATCTCTTACGC
The DNA here is from genome assembly GCA_963921515.1 of Calotriton arnoldi. Taxonomy (NCBI): domain Eukaryota; kingdom Metazoa; phylum Chordata; class Amphibia; order Caudata; family Salamandridae; genus Calotriton; species Calotriton arnoldi. Next base: position 538,442 of record CAWUFW010006255.1, on the reverse strand, counting down.
TGATGACACCCAGCTGATTCTCTCCCTCACCAAAGACCCCCACACCGCCAAAACAAACCTCCACGAAGGAATGAAGGTCGTCGCCGAATGGATGAGGAACAGCCGACTGAAGCTGAACTCTTACAAGACGGAGGTCCTCATCCTTGGATCCACCCCCTCAGCCTGGGATGACTCCTGGTGGCCGACCGCACTGGGAGCAGCCCCAATACCCACCGACCACGCACGCAACCTAGGAGTCATCCTCGACTCCACCCTCTCCATGACTAAGCACGTCAACGCCGTCTCTTCCGCCTGCTTCAACACCCTCTGCATGCTCCGCAAGATCTACAAGTGGATCCCCACCGAAACGAGAAGAACGGTCACCCAGGCCCTCGTCAGCAGCAGGCTGGACTACAGAAATGCCCTCTACGCTGGAGCCTCTGCCAAACTCCTGAAATGGCTGCAACGCATCCAGAACGCCTCTGCACGCCTGATCCTCGACATCCCTCGCCGCAGCCAGACCACTTTAGAAACCTGCACTGGCTCCCCGTCAACAAGAGGATAACCTTCAAGCTCCTCACCCACGCACACAAGGCACTGCACAACACCGGACCTGCGTACCTCAACAGACGACTCAGCCTCTACACCCCCACCCGCCAGCTTCGCTCCGCCGACCTCACCCTTGCCACAATACCCCGCATCCGAAGAGCGACCTCCGGCGGCAGATCCTTCTCCCACCTCGCCGCCAAAACCTGGAACACCCTCCCCATCCGCCTACGGCAGACCCAAGACCTGCTGACCTTCAGAAGACTCCTGAAGACCTGGCTCTTCGAGCAGTAGCAGCACCCCTCCCCCCCCTCAGCGCCTTGAGACCCTCACGGGTATGTAGTGCGCTCTACAAATGCTATGATTGATTGATTGATTGATTGATTGATTGATCTTCGCTGGGCAAACAAGAGGTGAAAGAAACTTCCATGCTGACATGCTGACAAGAGGCGCTGAAGTCCCTGCCCACAGACACTCCAGCACGCAGTGGTCTGACCTTGCGGGGTGTCCTACTTGAGACCAAAATGGGGTCCTTCGTTCTATCCCATCAGGTAATGGGGTTGGCTGGCTCTTTCCTAAGGGGGTTCTTGGCTATACACCTGCATACATGCTAGGTACACTTAGGTACATCTAGTAAGGGTTTGTATTGAAGGAGTACTCATGATTACTGCCATGTATCTATATGCCTGCATATATTCATTATTTTAGCACCATGGTAGAATTCTACCTTTTATTTACTCTCTTGGTGCTTATAACCGTATATATCTGTTTCTGTCTAATGGTTGCTGCAGCACACGTATTTTATACTAGAATGACGCTGGTTTAATAAATGCTTATTGAAAAAGTCCTCCCCATTTATTCTCTATATCTCTCTGAGACCGAGTGAGCATTGTACTGTTTCCCCGATCCCTGAGGGGTCAGGGTTGTCATGTTCGATAGTTGTCAGACTCTATTCACTCCTTGGTATGGTTGTGGGGATTATAGTGGCACTGTGAGCTAGCTGGTCTACAGACTAATATATCCTTTGGGGTGTCTGGAATCAGTGTGGACACCAATCCCTTAGTTTATGTTGTCTAAACGCGCAGATCCTATATAGATTTGTAGGAACGACACAACAGAATTTCCTGCAAAGATATTTTCCCATCCTCAGCTGGGCTTCCCTTGCTGATGGGGTTCCTGTTAGATCAGAATGCGACATGAAGCAATTACTATATGGCAGGTCTGGAACCTGTGGATGTTTGCTGTGGACATCGGGATTCTCTAGGTTGTCATTGGTCGTGTCAAGTGCATGTGTGTGTGTGTGTTCAATCTCAGGGTTAGGCCTGGGAGGTATCTTCCTGACAGCTTGTTATTGGAAAAGGTCAGAGAGTATTTGGGTGGGTTTTTTCGTTTTCCCAGCATAGGCCCCATTTTCATTGTGTCTGCTATTTAAACCTATACTCAATTCGACCTTCACCATCAGCTGATGAATCTCGCTTAAATTTCAATTATTGGACTTCTTGTGAGCCTTCCTGCACTTGGGGGCTCCCTGTTGAAACTAAGCCCGGGCAGTAAACTCTGCTCTGTTCGCAGAGTATGTGGAATTTGGGCACTCTGCGCTCCGCGGAGGAACACAGAACTCGTGAATTATGCCATTCAGGGTGAAGCAGAGTTTTTTTTCCATTTGTGTGCTCAAGTTTTCTCTTGGCTCTCAGTCACCAGCTCCAAGAGTCTCGGGTCACTTGCAAGCAGACACAAGACTTCTCACACTGCTAGCGAGCTGCTGTGAGTCTTCGTGCGCACTCACATGATTTCCGCCAGTGACGGCGCCAATCTAGCATCCTTAGTGCCAATCGCAATTGCACACAGAACAGCCCAGCAGATTTTCTGTGTGAGAATGCCTGAGAGGCATTTGGAATGGATTTTCTTCTCAAACTAGCCGTTGGAGTTGTTTGTTTTGTGCGAGAAGCCATTTTAAAAAACTTTGTGCCCCAGAGACTCCAACTTCCTGTTCCTGTCCAGCAGGCTCCTCTCAGTGCTTTGTCCCTCTCCTGGTCACTTTTCATTGGGCTTTGGAGCTGGAAGGATCACTCTCCTTGTCTGCTTCATGTATACTATTGGATTTAAGGACTTTGTTTTTGAGATATCACAAGTAAAACTGTTGTATAAGTGTGTTGTTTATTTGATTGAGGGTATACTCCTAGATCTATTTGTGCTCTTATTCGACTATTAAATTTTATTGTGGTGGGTGGCCTGCAGTTTTAGTAGGGGCCTAGTTATTTTTTTGCATTTAATTTTTCTTCTTTTGTGAAGGAAAAATGTTGCAGAGTTTACTACATTTTCTCCTCGTTTTTTTATAAAATGTTCTTTTTATTCTGGGTTTAATTCCCACCAACCGCTTACATGCTTCTTTACACTTGTAGGTTTATGCCATATCCAAGATAGCCCATCGCTTTGGCTATCCTAACCAACCTTCCTGAAATCGTGCGTCCATTGAAGAGCGCTCATCTTAGCTTCTCCTTCTTATGTGAGCTAACCCTTGCTTACCCCCTCCACCCCCCTTTTCCTTCCAACCCTTCCTCCTCAACCCCCTTTTTCTACCACAGCGAGTTTGATGTTTAGACATTGATCTTCAACGTAAGTTCCTCCATTCTTACAGGAAATAATAAGGGGACTGAAGCACCCTACATGTCAATATTAGATGACCTTTTACCAAACAGGAATGATCATTTTTGCGCCTCTCTAGTGCGCCCTAACTTGTGGATCTGTTTGTCTACAATCCCAGCCAGTATGTATTTTTCTCTTTACACTTTTCAACTTTATCCTGTTTCTCCAGCCCAATATTCATGCCATTCTTTTCTTCCCCAGACCCCAGGCAGTTTCAGTCCTGATAAGACCCTTCTATCCTTCCAAGGGTCGAAACACCGTTGACACATGTACAAAGACAGACTACTTTCTATTTTTGTGATACAATGATTAATTCCCTGTGCCCTCAGTTTGTTGAATATATAGTGGTGTCTTTTAATATAAAGCAACCAATACACTGTTTATGTTCATATTTTGCTTTTTACTTTTTGTTCTTTGACTTCGGTTCTGGTTTGTCTTTACACCTGGGTCCACTTATTTTTCCTTCCTATATTCCTCCTATTTCTTTGAACTACACCTATTTATTGCTTATCTAAATAATTTTTACTCAATGAAAATTCGGTTTGACTGAACCGCAGTTATTCACTTATACTGGCTGTGCTGGAATTCTTTCCATGAATTCTGATTTAAGATGATTGTTGCTAAAGATTCGACACAGAAAGATCTTTGATGCTTAAAAATCTTTCCAGAAATTAGTTCCATGTTTGCTTTTAGGTGCACAAGAGAAGAAATATCACCCACAGTACTGCCAGACAGAAGGCCTGTGCACGACATGATGCATGACTGACTACGCAACACAGTCATTTCTTCAGCATGTTGTGAAGCTAAGTGCCACTGCCAACTGACAGCTTCAAGATGGCCCCAAAGAAAGGTACTGTCAAGAAAGTGGCTAGTGGGGAGGAGAAGAAGCAGATTTCCACCGCTGGCGTGCCGACTACAACATTTTTCAGGAAAGTTGTGCCTGCCGCACCAGCCTATGGCGAGCAAGCTGAAAGCAGCACTTCTGCATCAACAGCACCACCCCCCAACCTAATCCCAGGACCATGTCTGTCAGTGAGCCATCCAGTGCAATCATGTCGACCCCAAAGAGAAGTGATGTTGAATTGGATTTGTCCCTTTCGCAAGGTAGTACACAATTGTTTCAGGAAGCACAGCAAAGCTGACAGCAGCCGCAGCCAGCAATAGTACATTTGTCTGATGTTGGAGCAGAACAGAAGGTTGAGCTTCCTTCCGAGGAAGAAGTTGATTCTCCTCTTTTAGAATCATTGGCTCCCAGATCTCCAGCAAGGAAAAGGAAGGGTACTAATGAACCATCTTCTCCAAGCACCACTTCTGATGATGATGATAGGGACATGGAGTGGACCCCGACAGAGACCAGGAGACAACAGGAGAGGCAAGGGAAAAGAAAAGTTCCAGAAAGACTTATGGAAGGGGATGAAGAGGAGGATGATGAGGTAGTCATAGTGGAAGGTGACACAGAGGAATCTGAACTTGCTAGTCAACCAGTTCCGAGGAATGTGGCACAGGTAGCACCACCAACAGCTCCCATATTTGCAAAGTCCCAGCTGAGACTTGTACCAACCATTGCCTCAGGAGAAGCAGAAAGGCAATCAACGACATGCCCACCTACCTCCAGTTCTTCCTCAGGGATTGACAGTGGCCCAGTAAAAATGAACTCCTCCCCGGTTTGGGACTTTTTTACAGTTAGCAAAGAGGGGGAGCACATTGCTGTCTGCACCATTTGCCACACAAATGTACGTCGAGGTAAGTCTGGTACACATTATGGTACTGGAGGCCAGACGACACATATTAAAAAACACCATACAATCACGTAGGAGGAGCACCTTAAAAAAATTTCTGAACGTGGTTGTGGTGGTGGGGAGAGCCAGAGAACATCAGCTACAAGTCTAATCATGGTGGAAGGTGATTATGAGGGAGAAGAGGGTGACATCTTCACCCAAAGCAGCCCCCAGCAGTGTGGCAGCAGAATCATCCACCACAGCAACTTCACAATGGCACAAGAAGACTCAGAGTGAGATGGAGACACCAAGACACACATTGAATCTACCACTATATCTATTTCTCAAAAGATGTCTGTGTCAGTGCCCCAAGAAAAGAAGAAAATCTAGGCTACTATTACAGGCATGTTTATGCAGGAGGGGCCATACGAGCGAAACCACCAAATCGTATGTTTGTACAATGGGAAGCTGGCAAAAATGTTAGACCTGGACCTCATACCTTTTTCTTTTGTGGAAGGAGTGGGATTCTTAGGATTTGTGGCAGACATCTGCCCAAAATGGAAGGTACCAAGTAGGACCTATTTTGCCAGAGTGGCTGTTCTAGCGCTGCATCATGATGTGCTGCAGTTTGTTTGGACAAGCTTGCAGCAAAGTGTTGTTCACACCATCCACCTAACGACAGACATGTGGACCAGTTGTCAGCAGCTGATTACATGTGCATCACTGCACACTGCATCTCTTTTGCAGGGGTAAAGCAAAAGATATCTTCAGTTATTGACAGTCTGGTGGCATGCAACAGTGGCCACATTTGCGATGGAATAATCACATACAGCTGTAAACATCTTGGAGGAATTTAACAGCAAGGTGTATGAATGGCTGTGGCCCAGAAGTCTTAGAATTGGATTTGTTGCCATGAACAATTGCAGTAACATAGTCAAGGCCATGTCAGACAGAGGCTATTTCAAGGTCCTGTATTTGGCCCATTGCACCAACCTAGTGGTACAAGACTTCCTCAAAATGGAAGACATAGTCAGCAACATATTGACCACCTGCAGAAGAATCTGCACTCATTTCAGCCATTCTTTTAAAGCCCAGAAGCAGCTGTGAATTTTTCAGCATAATAATATAGCACCAGTCAAAGCCCTGATACAGGAGATGCCAACACGTTGGAACTCCACCTTTTACATGTTGCACCATCTGTTTGAGCAGTACAAACAGATCAATGACTATGTCATTCAAAGAGGAGGGGATGCAGTTGGGAAAGCTATGTCCATGAAGGCGTACAAATGGGGCCTAGTCACATGCCTGACACTGATGCTACTCCCTTTTGAGGTTTTCACACGGGAAGTTAGCAAGGAGGACAGAATGATGGGCCAAGCTATCCCGTTGTTGCATCTCCTACAAAACCAGATAAAGAAGGTGTCTGAAAGGTTCGCCCCCACAGGTGTGAATGAAAACACAGAGGCACATGCCTTGGTTGAGATCTTAGTCCTTCACTTGGCTTCTAATATAAGGCTGCAACATGACATCATCGAGTCCAAAGAGTACATCAGTGCTACACTACTTGATCCGCGGTCCCAAAATATTCTGCACACTTTCATTCCTTTTTCTGAAGGGGATGTTTTAAAATACAAGAGGTGCATTGCAGAGCAAGCCGTAGCCTTGGAAGAAAATTGCTTGAACTTTGAGTCCCACCCCGCAGTTCTGGGGTGCTGCCTTAAACTTCCAGAGAGGGCAGTCTTGTTTCACAGCAGCCAACAACACCATCAACCAGAACACAGGCAACAACAGCAACGGAAGGACCGCACCCAACCTCTGCACTGTATTGGTTTCAATTGGCAGGGCTCAAGTCCAGGGCAGAGGCGATGGCAAAACAGGTTGAGCAAGTGGCAGCACCAACAGGATGTTCTAGGAGTATCTGGATGATCCAAAAGAGGCCTATTTGGATCAAAATTCATTCATGTATTGATATGGGAAGATGCACCAATGGCCAGAGCTCAGCAGGCTGGCAATAAAATATCTGGCTTGTACCATCACCAGTGTGTCTGCTGAACTTGTGTTCAGTGCAGCTGGTGCGGCTGTTATAGTGAGAAGGACCAGTCTCTTGCCTCAAAATGTGGGGCGATTTACTATGATCAAAATGAACCAACATTTTATACCACACAATTACACCGTTCCTGAAACAGCAGCACAGGAGAAGGAAAAGGGTGATAGGTCCAAAATTGAATCAAATGTGTTGGCAGACCAACTTCTGGGTGAACCACCTGAGTTTGAGGATGAACTCTACTTCCCGGACTAAGTATGCCAATGCCCCCATAGAACTTTTACATTTTTTCTTGTTGAGCATAATTCTTTCTTTGCAGAAAAAAACAAAAACAAAATTAGCTGGAGGAACATTACTATTTTTGTGTCAGATGTATGCTGCCCCATGTTTTTTTATTAATCACATATATATTGCTGGATTGCAGTTGGGCCAGTGTGCATTGAAGAAGCCTCCACAATTCCTTCATGACATTGGGGACAATGCCTGCCCCCCTCGCATGCCTGTTGCCTAATGCCTATCCCTTTTTGCATCACTTATCACTAGAAGAGATGCCCCATAAAATCATTTATCATCTACAAGACTGCCTGCCAATACTAAATTTCAATGTGTTGCCTGCATCAAAGAAGATTGAATACCTAATACATGAACCTGTGCTTTGACTGGATGAGGTAACATCAACTATTGCAATGGTGAGTGACTGATTGCATGAGTGATGATTTAAGTTGATTAATGATTCATGTGGTGTCAGACAGTGAGGGAGTGATGGGTGTTCATTTATTTCCCCTGTAGGTGATCAGCCCTTTCACACTTAGCCAGATTTAATTGCAGGGTGTTCTCCTTTTTTCGGGTTCTTCAGAGACCAGAACAGTCACTTTAGTTAACAAACAAAAACCTATGCAAAATACTGCAATTCTGTTGCTCTACTTGTTCTTCAACAGCAGTGCACTCCAGGTCTATCTTCTCGATTCATTATGATGATGACTGGTCTGGGACGGCATTACTCTGAGTCAGGAGGTATATCATGGAAGAACTCAGGTGGGGGCTGCAGGACTACCTCGTCCGGAGCTAGAAGCAAGAAGTTATTGGGTGTCAACTTCAGTTCAACGGTATACTAAGAGTTTGAGGCCTAGAACTCAGCTGTGTAGAATGGAGAGAGGTGCGTTTGTGGCATGCTGCTCTGTGTGTGTGTGTGTGTGTTGGACTTGTGGCCAAATTGATACTTTGCTCCGCCTCTGAGTCTTTCTTCTGTCCTTCTCCTTGACTCTAAAATACAGTTTGTCTTCTACAATCCGCAGGCCTTTTTCTAGTCTCCTTCATGAACGAAAGCTAACTGAGCTCAACAACATTTCTGCTTACCTACCAGACCAGTGCAGACAGGCCCCAAAGTGCAGACATTCCCGAGGAGAATTCAGATGTACCACCCAATTTTGAAATACAGTATAACTTTTCTTTTAACAATCATATTAACTAAGAGAAGTGGGTGGGTGGGTTCATTCCCAACCTAGAAGACAGAACATTTAGATATCCGATAAATTGGGTCTCGGGGGCAGAAGGACTGTTTACAATGCATTGATCTGTACTCTGTCATACTCATTCCTTTGTTTCCTTCTAACAACAGATTAATGGTGAATGATGTGCTGCTGCTTATTGGCCTTGTGTTGTAGTGTTTGGCTTTGTCAAACCTTTACCTAAATCCCATTACCCATCCAGTCATCAAACCCCTAACCCTCTTCCCCCGAGCTGTGTGATTTATTGAGGTGTGGCTTAAATTACACCATCAATGGATCACACACTTGACAGAGCGGATGTGGTGAAAGCAGCACCAACTTACTGTAGAATCTTCTGAGCAGTAGACCACACCAGCCCATTACCAACCCGTGCATAAAAAATTATCCATACTTATTTTTGACATAGAATGAAGAACATCAGTCGTCAGCATCATCAGTCAGGCCTTGTGTTGCCTAACCATAAACGCTTGCCCTAACCTCGTCCACTGCAGACTTTGAGTCCATTTTTTATAACTTGAGGATTTCACAAATAATACTGCTAGCTCCACATTAGCCAAATCTTACTAGTATTAATATTTTGTCTATTTTAGCACAAGCAGGCATTCTTATTGTGTCATCACAATACGTAGTAAATCTTTGATGAATATATAACCCACTTACTCAGTCTTTCTACTTCCATTTAGTTGCCTACGATGTATAATCAGTCAATCATTCAGATCAATCCTACAGGTGAAGTTCACCTGGGTGGAACTGGAAATGGGACTTCACTTGAGAATTTGTAATGCCTCCCCTGTTATTGATGCATGTATATTCAGGTAAGACAACTAGTATGGATGAAATTTAACTTAGTAAGAAATAAATTAACTGTTACTGTTTTTTATCTAGATAGTTGTACGCAATGTAGGTCATCACGGCAGCATTCCCCTTAATGCTCAAGATAGTTAGAGAAGCACAAGCCTAGAATCTATAACTAAGTGATGCAGCTCTCTCTTAAGTAATGAGCACATAAACAGACTGCGTAAAACTACTTGAAGTCAGCAGTGCAAAGTAAGAGTAAAATTAACTACTTCAGGCATAAATTTAGATTGCAAAACATAGTATTCCCTTTATTTATCTACAAAGAAACCCACCCTCTCTATCCAAACAACATGCCTACGCCTCTCCCCAAACAAAACTGACCCAAGCCAAAAAATTCAAAATGTCCAAGAAAAAGTCTCTCCAGTCCCAACTTCCTTCCCACCCTTCCACCCAGCCCCAACAAACAATAAATCCCTCCCACCCAATTTTTTTTTAAAAGGTCTAGAAGAGGGCATTATGGATGTCAGTCCAAAGCTGGTCCTGTCTCTGCTCTATCGTGGTGAGACGGCCCACAATGGTGTCCAGCCGTTGCAGGATATGGTGCAGCAATGGCCTGTTGCCCGAGTGGTGGGGGTAGCAGCAGTTGGCTGCCGGCGCCACCAGCGATGGGATGGCCAGGAACCTGGAGACTGAGAGGGACCAGCTGCACTAGGGCCCGGCTGTTGTGCATTAATTTACTCCTCCTCTTCCAGGACCACCAGCCGCCGGAATTCCAGCTGGATACACTCCAGCCTCTGCCGCCGTAAATGGGCTGCTATCTCCTGCCTGTTGGGTTGTCCGGCTGGACCAGCAGGAGTAGCTATATTGAGAAAACCAAAAAAGACAAATTGTAAATAATGCTCTGTGCAAACAATTGTTTTAAATCACTGGGTGGCACAGTAGCATTACACTGCTGGTCCCCTAGGGTTATTGGAATTTATTTGATGTGATTATGATCAGGAGAGTTACAGGGCCAATTGTATCTTTTACTCACACATGTTACCAAACATAAAAAAGTACTGACTGTGTTGCAGAAAAGTATTAACAGGCAGATAATGACATCACAGGATTAAAAAAACTGTGATTTGATTTTTTTTTTTTCTTCTAAAGGCTTTTCAAGTAAGTATAAAAATAAATGATTTCTCGTTAATGAGTACGGCAATATGCACTATATGGAGTACAAGTTGTGTGTGGTGCTAAAATAACAAAGCCATGCTCATTGCTAGCCAGCGCCTCTGCTAGTTTGCAGCTGTAGTTGTCAACTATCTAATTTTAATTCCAATGGCCCTGCTCTTCGGCAAATGCATATCTCTTTCTACCCTGCCTCCAAAGAGGCAGGTGAATAATAAATAAGATACTAAGTCAGTCACACACCTCATGTATGAAATGCGGATATTAATATATTATCCTGTCTGCGGTAAGTAGACGTTGCAGAAAATTAATCCAATGGACTGCACTACAGGTAAAGGAACAGGCTATATAGATTTTATTTGGCACATCCGTCACTGTGTATCCATATGCCAAACTTGACATCAAATTATGCACTTACTCCCACTTTACTCTGTGGCCTCGCCGGCCACCACGTATTTCCAATAAATTAATTTGCTGAGCAGTAACCAAGGAAAAGAAACTTGATTTTCTCTACTGCAGGGTGTAGTGTAGAGGGATTAGACAGGCAGGGTAGAGATTTTTATATATGTATAGAATAGAGGGGCCACTACACTGATCATTGATTCATCATCTTTTGTTTATTCAGTCATGGTACAATCCAAAAGGGAAACATTTTAACAAGTGTGTTAGAATTGGGGGTCTCTAGTTGGCACAGGTAGGTACTTGTGACAAATAGGGACCCTTGCCTCTAGTCAGGGTAGGGGGGTACACTCCTAAAATAACCCCTGCTCACCCCCTTGGTAGCTTGGCACGAGCAGACAGGCTTATCTCAGAGGCAGTGTGTTAAGCATTTGTGAACACATACAGTAATCCAGTGACAACACTACAGATGGACACCACACAAGTTTTATATCAAAAATAAGTATTCTTTATATAGATTTAACACAAGACTATAAACGACAAAAATCCACAATACTGTACTTAAAATGGTAGGTTTAGCTTAGTTCTCTTCGGTTCTTAAAATGCGACACTTTGAGTCAATGTACCTTACGATGCGTCACGCTTCTACAACGAAAGTGTTGCAGAGATGGAGATGCGGCAAAGATCCGGTGCAAAGAAATAAAGACATCAAGTTCTTCCTGATGCGGCACGCTTCTCCGATGTTGCGAAGTCTCGGCTCGATGCGTCAGCTGCAGCGGCGACACCCTTGTTCCGTGATGCGACGACAGCGGCTTTGGCAGCGACACTCTTCTCCGACGTTGCGAGGCGCTTCCGCTCGATGCGACAACTGCAGCAGCGACACCCTTGTTCCGTGATGCGGCGGCAGCAGCTCCGACGGCGGCACGCTTCTCCGTGGATGCGAGGCGCTTCTCTTGATGCGGTGCAATGCGACAGCTACAGCGGCGACATCTACGATCGCGACGGCAGCGGCTGCAATGGTGACCACGCTTCTTCCTCGTGGCGAGACGCTTCTCTTGATGCGGTGCAATGCGACAGCTACAGCGGTGACATCTACGATGCGGCGGCAGCGGCTGCGACGGCGACACGCTTTTCGGGGTTGCGGGACGTTTCTTGAGATGCGGTGCAATGCGACAGCTACAGCGGCGACATCCACGATGCGACGGCAGCGGCTGCGACGGCGACACGCTTCTCCCTCTTGAGTCGCGCTTCCAGCTCCTTGCGACACGCAGTCCCTCAGAAGGCCCAAAACAGCAGCAGGCACTTCCAAAGAACTCTTGGGGAGCTGGGTGTTGAAGTCTGTTGTCCCTGAGACTTCAGCAGAAGGCAAGCTCTTTTCTAAAGCCCTTGGAGATCCTTCACAAGTTGAATAAAAGTGCACACAAAGTCCTTTTCTCCTTTCTTTGGCAGTCAGGCAACCACTGCAGGCCAATCCCCCAAGCAGCACTTCAGCTTAGGGATAGTCTCTCCTCAGTTCCTTCTGGTTCCTCTCCTCAGCAAAGGTTTCTTCTTGTTTCCCAAAGTGATCTAATTTCCTAGGGGTCTGGGTCCCCTTTTTATACACAGTTTCTCTTTGTTCTCTGAAGGCAGAGAGGCCTTTGCCTAGTCCAAACCAGTTCTGGTCAGTCCTGGAGCACTTTGTTTACAGGACTCCTTTCTTCCTTTCAGAATGTGGGGCAGAGTGCTCAGCCAGCATTGTGGAAGGCAGGCACAGCCCTATTCAGACCCAGGTGCAACTCCTCCCTCCACTCTGGATGCAGATCTCTCTATTCAGCCCTGGCTGCCTCACCCTGTCTCCTGGAATTTCCCCAGCCCCTGTCACTCACAAACCCAGACAATGAATACACAACCTAGCAGAGGCAGGCTTGGATAGTTAGGCAAGAAAATACCTACTTTCTAAAAGTGGTATTTTCAAACACAGAATGTTAAAACCAACTTCACTAAAAGATGTATTTTATCATCCTGAGTTCAGGCATACTAAATTCGTTTTTCTACCATGTTCCCTGGGTCAGTTAGGATTATAAGGTGTAATAATCAAACTGCCCATTCTGGCCTATGGGGAGCAGGTAGCCTTGCAATAGTGAAAAACGAAAATGGCTGTAATTCACTATTAGGACATGCCACACACACCAGGGCATGTCCTGCCTTATACTTACAATGCACCCTGCCCTAGGGCCTACCATAGGGGTGTCTGACATGAAGAAAAGGGAAGGTTTAGGGACTGGCAAGTGGGTGCACTTGCCCAGTCAGCATGACAGTACCAGACTGCACACAGGCTCTGCAATGGCAGGCCTTAGACACACTTTTACAGGCTGCTTCTGTGGGTGGCACAACCAGTGCTGCAAGCCCACCAGCAGCATTGGATTTACAAGCCCTGGGCACACTCAGTGCACTATACTAGGGACTGACAAGTAAACCAATCATCCAATCAGGGAGTCACTAATACATAACACAATTTATCATAGGGAGCACTTGCACTGTGGCACTGAATAGCAGTGGCACAGTGCCCAAAGCATCTAACACCAGCAAAAACAGATCAATAACATTGGAGGCATCATAAAAAAATGGAAGGGAGACCCACGCCAAGGATGCCAGGTCTAACAAAGTGTAAATTAAATCTGTTATGGGAAACCATGAAATATATTCTGGAATCCCTTCACAACAGTATTGCATTAAATGTGTTCAGTTTGCAATGCATTGAAAACATTGTAAATGCTGCATTAACTGAAGCAGATGTACATTACACAGCCCAACTGCAGTCACAAATTGATTGACCCATACTGCACTTTGGTCATAGTTGGCAAAAATGCCATGGGCGGGGAGGGTGGATGATGAATGATAGGTAGGATAGATCTGGCTCACTTAACAAATACAGCGAGTCAAGGGAGTAGACCAAAGAATACAAATAAATAACCCCCACTTAGAACCCTAGCTTTGAATGATATTGCTAACCCTACATAAACCAAGTAAGCAAAGTAGGTGAGCAGCATGCTCCTCATGGGAAGAAGAGCTGCCTTGCTTATCTATCCAAACAATCCAAATATTCATTTGTCCTTTAATTCTAATTCACCTAAAGCTACCATGATTAAGCTTTACTTTCTCCTATCCAGTCTTTCACCTAAATTTCCAATACATTATCAACCCATTCAATAGCAACCCTTTCTTCAAACAATCCTTTCACCCGTCTCCTCCTGCAGCGGTACTAGAGCCTGCATCATTAATGTTCTGTGTGGCTAGAATAAAACATTGCACATAATTTAGATCCCAATTTGCGACACCAAATACAACTGCAATGCAGCACTACAGCTCAGTTAGCCCGTCAGTATCTTCCAAATATCACTCTGGGCATTTGATTGGTTGGTTCACAAAGTTAGACAGGCCAGGTGTTAAATAATGGTCTATGAAAGACATATGGTGTTGGTTGGCAAATGCAATGGGAGGGGGACCTCATACTTTTTTCCAGCCTTGCTGCACTGTCATGGGAAACTGCTGGTATACTGTAACTATAAATGAATAGGTCTGCAGCACTCTACATTGGGGGGGTGGGGGTGGTCTATGATGACCATGGCCACTCTCTCATGAACTGAACTGTGTTAGAGCTAGGCATAAGCAGGAAAAAGAAAGCCTTCGGAACAAACATACATGGTGATTTTTATTTTAAATACTAGCTTACTTGGGCCTGCTATCTGAATCGTCACGATAGCCAGCACTAACATCCCAATACCCTAAGGGGCACATGCATCATTCTAAATCCAGGTCGCAAAGGGGCAGATTCGCAGAATCTGCCCCTTTGCGACCGGTATTTTTGCATTTGTGATGCATCAACCCAAATGCAAATTCGCAATTTAAGTAATCGCAAAATTTGTGATTACTTAAATTGCGAATGCATTTAGGGAATTGGAAATTGCGATTCCCTAAATGCAATGCATGATGCAATTTTAAATTGCGATTTCGCAACTAGGGATCGCAAGTTACCATCAATTTAAAGTTGATGGTAATTTGCGAAAACTTTGAAAAATGCACTAAAGTGCATTTTTCAAAGTTCCATGTTACACACACACATGCCCTTGGGGCATGTGTGTGCGCAATATGTGGTCACATGGCAATTTGAGGGGTGCATCAGGGTGTCCTTTTGGCACCCTTGCACCCTTGAAATTGCATGCACAATTTGCGAGTACCTATTTGGTACTCGCAAATTGGGCTTGCAATTCCCATTCATTCCTATGGGCCTCTAGGCCCAAAGGAATGAATGGGACGCTATTCCTTATTTGCGAATCGCAATTTGCAATTCGCAATTAAGAAATATGTAGGAATCGCAATTTGTTTTGCGATTCCTACATGCATAAGGAATTGTGATTCCTAAATAGCGATTTCTAAAAAATCGCTATTAAGGAATCGCAATTCCTTATGTTGATGCATGTGCCCCCAAGATTCTACCCTAGGAAGTCCACAACAATCATAAAAGGACTTACTGGGATTAGGAGAGCCCTTGACAGCGGCACTGGTGGTCGGCGCCGGCTGACCAGGTTCTCCCGGACCCTCAGAAACATCCCTCTTCTTACCCTTGGGTGATGATGAAAGAAATAAAGAGGATAAATAAAAATAGATTACTGATTCAGCTAATAATCTCCACAAAATGTTTTATGAAAAGCAAATGCAGTCACATATTTCGCTAAAACAGATCACCTATAGTACGACTAGTTTCTATTCAAGTCTATCGCAAGTCGTTAAATCCATATTCCAAATTTCCTTAACAAAAACTACATTTGGAACTAATGTATTGCAGTGAATGATCTTTGATTCTATTCCCATTTCTCAACACCCCAATGGACCAACTCATTCTCCCTTTTTTGCAATGCATAGATGCATACTTCAAATCACTGTGAATTCTTTTAAGTAACCTGGAACTGTACGAGCTACATAAACAAAGTCACAGAGAGAACGCGCTATTCACTGATTCACTATAGTGACAGGAAACCAGTCTGTAAAGGCTTCTTAATTAATCAGCCATAGAGAGCACCTGATGAGTTCGATTAGGTAGCGATGAGCACCTGCTTAGCAGAAACTAGAAACTGGATCCCATTACATGGTCTTGGGAGACGTGAATCTTCACCAAATTGAGGCTAGAGACTCTGCTGATTTTTTTGACTCTCTCCAATTGGCTCAACTTTCCCAATGGGTCATCCATCCTACTCATCAAGGGGGCCACATTTTAGATGCCATCTGTTCTAATTTCCCTATTCAGGTGGTCAAGCCCTCTCCTGTTTCTTGGTCGGATCACTTCCTTATTTGTTTTTCCTGGGAAGTCACCCAGCCCGCTCGGCTGGCTTGTTGCCATCGCCCTCCGACATTTAGCAAAATTGAGCCTCTCCAATTTAATAGCATTTTGGCTGCCTCTCGGCCCTCCCCTCAGCAAGACCTGAAGGGGAAGGTGACCAGGTTTACTGAATGGATTTCTGACTTGGTGTCTGCACTATCTTCACCATGCCGGCCCAAGTTGGCGAGAGAAACCCCTTCTAAACCTTGGTTCTCACCAGAGCTGAAAGCCCTGAAACATGAGTGTAAGATATTGGAGAGGGCATGGCGTTCCAGCTGCTATTGTCCCATGGCGAAACACTCACTCAGATCCAAACAAAAAAGCTATTATGCCGCTATAGTGGTCGCTAAAAGCCGATACTTTACTACACGTATCGACCAGGCCAACAATAATTCAAAAGAAATTTTCTCCATTGTGCAAAGTTTTATGTCCCCCAGGGCCCCGGCACGCGCTGCACCAGTCTCGGAGTCTTGGTGTAATACTCTTGCCAAGTTTTTTCTGGACAAAATTTGTACTATACAAGCTACTTTTTCCTTTTGTGCCACTGTGCTCACGGCTTCCCCTTCTGGCCGGCCTGCAGCTGGCCCTGCTTATACGCTGTCTACCTTTGCGCCAATAGATTTGTCTGGCACCCTCAAAATTCTTAAGGCTTTGAAGTCGGGTTCTCCAACTGATCACTGTGCTGCCAGACTCGTAGCCGCTGCTGCAGATATTATCAATCCCGAAGTTAATCAAATCATTAACAAGTCTTTGCGGGAAGCTCTTGTTCCGGTGTCCTTGAAGCAGGCACAAATTCTTTGTCTCCTTAAGAAGCTGTCTCTGGATCCGTTGATTCCTGGAAACTACCGCCCAATTTTGCTTTTGCCGAGTCTGGCTAAGGTTTGTGAGAAGGTGGTCACAAATCAACTTACCAATTACGTCGAGGCCTCGGGTTTGCTGCACCCGGCACAATCCAGCTTCCGGGCCTTGTATAGCACCGAGTCGGCATTGCTAGAGGTGTCAGAGGCGATCCGTGAGTGTCTGGATGCCGGCGGGAGAGCCGCATTGGTCATGCTGGATCTCTCGGCGGCATTCGATACAGTGCCCCACTCCCTGCTTCTTAATCGCCTCTCGGAGATTGGCATATCCGGGTCTGTCTGGGGCTGGATCAGGTCCTTCTTGGAAGGCCGCACGCAGCAGGTCTGGCTTCCACCGTTTGCCTCTGCTTCCCAACAAGCGGCCACGGTTGTCCCGCAGGGGTCATCCCTTAGTCCCCTTCTTTTTAACATCTATGTTACTCCGATGGTTTATTTAGCGGAGTCACTAGGGGCTAAGGTGATGGCCTACGCTGATGACACCCAGCTTCTGTTCTCTTGGGGAAGGGATGATGACTCAGTTCTTTCTGCTCAACACTGTCTGTCCTCTGTTTTTCACTGGCTCGCTCGGGCACAGCTGAATTGTAATGAAGAGAAGTCTGGGGTCCTCTTGTATTGCGTATTTCCTGCTAATTTCAGAGAGAGGTTGTGGCCCCCGGGTTTCCCCTTGCCCAGCGCAGGGGGAAACTCTGCAAAAAATCTGGGGGTCTGGTTCAATGAGAACCTGACTTTCTCGACCCAGGTCAAGAAGCTGGTTGGGACCTACTTCGGTACTCTGAAAGCTCTGAGGAAGTTTCTTCCTCTCCTTCCTAGACCTGCTAAAGAAACTGTGGTCCTCGCTCTGATCTTGTCCCGCCTGGACTATGCCAATGCTCTTTATGTTGGCATCCCGGGCTACCTCTTGAATAAATTGCAGGTAGTTCAAAATTTGGCTGCCAGACACCTGCTGGGTCTGTCTAGCAGGTGCAGTGCACGCGCTCACTTGCGTTCTCTGCACTGGCTCCCAGTGGAATCCTGAATAAAATTCAAAATTTTGGCTATTGCCCATAGTGCTCTCCATGGCCTAGGACCTATCTACCTACAGAAGAGATTCGCTTTTTATAAACCAGTGAGACAGCTGCGTTCTTCTTCTCAACTTCTGGCACAGACCCCTAGGTTCAACCGCCAAAGGCTTGGTGGGAGCTCCTTTGCCCGGAAAGCAGTTCTGGCATGGAACGCACTGCCCCTGGGTCTGCGCGGCATTCATGATCCTGCTACTTTTAAGAAAAAGTTAAAAACCTTTCTCTTCTAGTTCTGTTTCTGCTTCTGTTTCCTTTTTTCAAGTACGCGCCGGGACACTCTGTTGAGTATCTGCGCGCGTTATAAATACATATAACATAACAATATTATACCAGCGTAAACTAAACATAACTTACCTCTGAGTTTGAGCAGCATTCTATTCCGATTTTGTTTTTAGCGTTGTAGAACACAAACAAAACAAATAATTAATACTCACTGAGCCCCGGAATCTCAACGCCTAGCAGGTCAATCAGGTCCTGATCCCAGTCCAGAATGTCCGCCCAGCAGTGCGTCAGCTGCTGGGTGGTGCGCCAAACCTGCCTGGCGCGCTGCACACACCAGCGCACCGTCCCACAACGTCGCTGACACTCCCGCAGGGGGTAGCCACTACCGGGCCTGCCGCCTGCTGCCAGCATAGAGGGGAGGTGGCGTTGCACAAAAAAACTAGTGCTGCCACATCCTCCTTTTACAAAGATCACCTGGGCTGCACACCTGGGCGGCGGCACTGCCCGTAAGGAAGTCATCACTTTGCCATGGCGCTGGGTGGGGTAGAAATACTAAGAAGGAAAAGAAAGGGAAAGTAAAGACGAAGGAAATAAGGAAAGAAGTGGAAATAAAGTCACAAAAACATGAAAAAATGTACACAAAAATGTAAAATACACAAACACAAAGACACACACTATTATAAAAAATAAAAATTCGAGGTAGAAAAGTAATAAAGGAAGAGGATTACAAAGATTAAGGACAGATAAAATTTAGGCCCAGCACCATAACAGAGAGCAGATAAACAAGATGACAGCACCCGTGCGAGAACACACTTGAGAACCGCGTTGTGCCATTCACGTGTGATTTTGGAGTGCGGGGACGCACTCCGCGTTCCCAATGTGACACAAACAGGTGCGCCGGCAACCTCCGCCTGCAAGTGGAACTCCGCGTAGCGCGGCTGGTTTTTTTTTTACTCCACGGAATTCCTCGAAGTAGGACTCCGCAAACTCTGCCCACCCCTAATTGAAACCTGTAAGAAGATGGGAAAGTAGAGAAATTAGGGATGATTACCCCGGAAGTAGTGGTGAAGTCAATGCGTCAATCAATTGCTGGGTTTTAAAAGTATGCTATTGACTGTGCTTTTGAGAATGGGCCTGGTAATAAATTGTGCCAATATCTACCCAAATAAGCTAGATATAAATCACAATGGAGATATTTAATTTAAAATTGGATTTAAAACTTGATTAGGAAAGGGTCAAGCAGGCAGACACAATGCACTTCATTAAGATATTAAGTGAAGTAAGCAGTCCATGACAACACCACATCCACAGACAGAGAGAAGTCTATTGCAAAGTCTTTGAGCAGAAGGTTGAACCACAACTGCAAAGGCACCAGACCACACAGGCTAATTCACAAATGCATTGAACCCAGGATCTACTGAGCAGAGAAGGACAGTGCATTTGCCATGAAGCCAAGGAGGGTGGTTCTGCCACAATGATTGACGTGCTTGGGTCCTCTCAGTGCAGACAATGTGGCCACTATGTCACACAGCCCCCTCACAAGCCCAGTCACTGCTTACAGGAAGAGATTGGCCACACAGCAGAAGTACTGGTGGTGCTTAAAGGCAGCAAGGTCCTCCTCCTTGCTGATTCAAGTTTCAATGCAACTTCAAAGCTCCCCTTGACAGAAGCTGCAGACTTTGCAGTGCAGTGCACCCTAGCGAGTCAAAGTACGGCCAAGAATAGTAGCAGCAGGATGACAATTAGGTTGCTTTTGGCTGCCAAGATCTCCCCAGCCGACATATGTGCCTGCCCGCAAAGGAGTGCAGGCCTGTGCTAAGGTTGCGACGATGAGTCTTCCACAGAGTCAGCAGGCAGTCGACCACAAACCAAGAGGGGAGGCGCTGCACCGGCTCCTCCTGGCAGTGGGAGGGCTGTTTCTGTGCCTCCAGGCGCAAGTAAAACTGGGAGCTGTAGTCTCCTCTTGGTGGCCCGATCCCATAGACAAGCTGCATAATAGTATATTTTAGAAATGTGCCAAAAATGTTGTTTTTACAAAATGTATATCAGTGTGATTAAGTAAGCAATGAATGTATTAGTTATTTATGTATAATACTTATAAAGTGCACTATCACCATACAGGTATCCTGGTATTCGAACCATTATGTACACAAAGAACAGACTGCTATTGAGAAGAGGCAGATCAGTAAATCCTAATTACACAGGAAAGAGACAGGTTTTTACGGCTTTCCAGAAATACAGTAGGTCAGCATTAGATCTTAAAGTGACTGGTAATTTATTCCAGAGCTGAGTTGCTCTCACCATAAAAGCTAGAATGCCCTGTCTTGTTTTCTGAAATTTTTAAATGCAGACAAGATTTGGAGTTTTTATTCTTCTATGCAGGGGCAAAAATCCCTTGCCCTGCAGCACTTTAAAAACTATACAAAGAGCCTAATTTAGATGTTGGGGGGTACCACGACAGAGTTTTTTTTTGGGCTGTCTTCCTGCCCACCTACTTGGCAGTCTGACCGCCCATCTACCTGGCGGTCTGCCCACCCGATTTAGAAGCTGTATTGCAATGGGCGAGAAGACCACTGCGGTCCCGCCGACTCCACCAGGACTTTGCTCTCCACCCCTTCAACAGGATGGGCCGTAGGAGGCTGCGTGGGACTCCAGCCAGGAGAACCGCTGTTGATATTTGGTTCTGGCTTGTTTCAAAGGGAATTCTAACTGGAATCCCTCCTACTTAGAGTCAGCGGAAATGGACAAGCAGGAGTTAATACTCTCCATTTTTAGGGTATAGGCTGAGGTTTCCTCCTATTCTCCTTCATCCAGGTCTCCTGTGTCCTGCTGCACCTTGACCAGGACAGACCAGCACCCCGTTTTGATGGATTAGAAGGTAGGTGTTAGTGGTGTGTGCGGGTATACATTGCTTGGTGTGTGTATGTTGGTGGGTGCCATGCAGAATGTACAAAAAATGTATACAACACATATCCCACAGACACATATGTACACCTACACAACATATATGTGATTTACGTAAAAGAAAATGTCACTTACCTGTCTCCTCACCTCCAGGGTCACCCCCTGTCAGTACTCTGCCGACAGGACACCGCCAGGCCAACGGGAAAATCCAGATCTGCTCGGCAGGACCCCGCCATCAGAATGGGAATGGCAGGTGGTTCGCAAGCACAGAAGCTCACCTCTGTGGTGGTCTTCTGTCTATCGTGTATACATCTAGAAAGGGCAGGCAGACTGCTGTCAGCTCAATGGTTTTTCAGAGACCACCCGGTGGCGGGCCGGTGGTCGGACCGCCAAGATCTAAATCAGGCCCAAAGTGATTTAAAGGCTATCCTTTGTTTTATTGGAAGACAAAGTAAATGCATTAATTCTGTATAACTGGAATATACATACACATACCTACAACCAAAACGCCACAGGGGAAACCTGAAAACATAGATATATATTGTTTAATTCAACTCTATCCTTGCACCATTGGAACTTGCCTAATTCAAACTAACAAGCAAAATGTGTATCTGCACCTAATTTGCTAAAGGGTGACGTTTTCATAGCATGCCATGTTTCTAAATGATTCCCTTCTTGCCATCTTGAAATAGTTTATCTACAGACATCTTCCTCCTCTTTCTATGATGTTGGGATATGAGCCGAAGGGTCTCAAATACAAAGGCATTTGACAAGATCACTGTGGATACTACAGTTGAATGATGGTTTGCTGCCCTGCTACTCTGCTTGCTGAGAAAGAATACTGGACCTTCACCTTTCATCCCAGCCTAAAGTGACTCCAAGGGCCAGCCAGCTGACCTCCTGTTCTGATCTACAGGGACATATATGACAAACTCCAGAGGCTCCCTGCAACTACCAAGCTGACCTGTTGACTGGACCTGCAACTGGATCTGTCTGAGCCTTGCTGGCCTCTGCTGGAGTGAGTTCCTGACCCCTTAATGGTGCCTCCCAGATCCTAGACCCTTGGTGTGGCCTCAGTTCAGCTCCCCTGCAGTGTTTGGGCTCTTCGTGAACACAAATGGGCCTGTTCACACAAGACCTTGCCAACTGCGTTATCTGCAAATACGAGATTCTGACGAACCCGACTCTTCATGCTACAGTCACCGCCAACGACACTCAGCAGAGTGAGATCTTCACTTCGCGCCACAACATCAACAACTTTTGGTGACCGCCAACATGAAGCTCCAGCAATGACAGTCTGCGACACCGGCAGGAATTTCGTGCTACAGCTTGATCTTCATGCTACATTGATGATCATCTGTGACACAGTTGGCATGTACTTGTGACTTTCACCTGGTCTTGCATGATAGCTGGGAGTTGCACTGTATTCTTTTTGCTGCTATTTTCACTCAAATCTTTGAAATTGCCTATTTCCGGTTCTTTTAATTGGATTTTTGTTGTTTTGATGTCAAACTATGTATTAAATTATAATCTATTTTTCCACATTGATGTGGGATTTTTCTTGTGCTGTGTTTATTACTGTTTGAAGTGCTGCATAAATATTTTACACATTGCCTCTAAGTTAAGCTTGACTGCTCTGTGCCAAGTTATGAGAGGTTTGAACACAGGCTAATTTGGGTATGCTTGTGACTTCACCCTGGCAAGGATTGTGGTTACTACTTGAGTATGGGTTAACCCCCATCAATCAGTAACCACATTTCTTACACTGGTGACAGCGGTGGGATTTGGACTTTTGTTTGTGCAGTGCCATACAGTAATTTTGGTGGTACACTACCATCTGTTATAAATAATTTAAGACCATTTTAAGTTTTTAAATTCTCCTTGATCGGCTTCTTTTGCTTTTTCCAAATCTACCATAGACTGCCTGACACCATATTTGCAGTAATGGAGATTGAGCTGGCCACCCTGGGAAGTTACATTTGGTCGAGCTCATACAGTTCTGTAAGGAAAGGGGATTGCAAGTGAAGAAGGGCACTATAAAATTGGAGCTTCAGAAAGCTCAGAGGGCCTGGACACAGGTCCTTCAGTTAATCACAGAAACAGAGAATGGAAATGAGGAGGATGATATGGAGGAGCAGGATCAGGACCTGGATATCCGGCCTGAAACACAGCCTGCAGGGGAGGAGGATGACCCATCGCCTGAGTTGGAACTCCCCGCTAGAGCAAAAAGCAGTGTATCCTTCGCCAGCCTGTTCCCAGAGGAGCTGATGGACAGGAAGGCAGAGCGGGGAGGTCAGCTACAGATGGCTGAACATAAGAAGTAGGAAAGTAATTTGTCTCAGGATGAGAAAATATTGGCTCATGAAAGGAACTTCAGAGAGCTGGACCTTAAAGCCAAACAAGCAGAGTCCAGCAGCAGTGGTGGCAGCATGCACTCAGTATCTGAAGGAGACAAAAAGGTCTGCATTTCCAAAGATCTGGTGCCCTATTATGTGATGGAGATGACATAGATACATGGTTTTCTGCTTCTAAGGTGCCCCTGAAGGTGCACAAGATCGCAGAGGGGAACCTGGGGGAGGGGCTTGTGCAAACATTTGCCTCCAGTGGGGAGGGACACATTACTCACACTAGAAGTAGAGGACCAAACCTGGTATGGCCCCATTAAAGCCGTACTTATCACTAAATTTGGGCTGACCCCTGAAAAGTAACGCCAAAGGCTGATGGACAGTCACAAGCTTCCAAATCAGTTTTGGGTGGATTTCTTGGACTACTCCAGAAAGGAATTGAATGGCTGGGTAAGGGGCAGAAAGGTTAATGATTAAAATAGGACTGTAGAACTTGATTTCCAGGGAGCACATGCTCAATATTTGATTTGAATATTTGATTTTAAGAGCAGCGCTAGCACCTAGTGGACAGCAAGTTGACTGACCCCAGGAAGCTTGCTGAGGAGGCAGACCTCTGGGCCAGCACCAGAGTGTCCAAAAATGCATCTGGAGGAGACTCCCAAAACAGTGATCAGGGGTCCCATCAGAAGAAAGAGGGGGAGAAAAACGTAAACATAAGGCCGCCAAAATAATTCCTAAGGAAACATCTGTAACCAGTCCCAATCTTAGCCAAAGAAGAAAGGGCTCTTTGATATACAGACAGGGAGGTTTGTCCCCCAAATTACTGATAGCTCGTAGTATGGGCACTCTAAGGTAGACACCAAATGGTCCCAAAAGGTCACAGAACTCACCAATAGGCAGAAACCTGGATTAGCGAGTGTAGAGCTTGGGAAGAAGGTGGTCCTAGTTATCTTTGAGGAGCAGACAGAGGTTACACAAGTGTCTCTGGGGATAAGGAGATGGTGTCAAAAGCCCATATGCCTGACAATGCTTCTAAGTATGGGCAGTGCATCACCATCAATGGGCAATGGGTAAAGGCTCTGTTGTACACAGGAGCCAGCATGACTACTGTGAGGTTTCAGCTGGTCTCCTCAGAGAAGGTACTCCCTAACACATTCTACCAAGTCATAGTTGCAGACATTTGCAAGAGTGATCTACCAGTGCCTATAGTTCCCTTTGAGTGGGGGGTCCTCTGGTTCTCTAAAAGTAGCTGTAAGCCCCACTATGCCTGTAGATTGTCTGTTGGGCAAGGATGTAGAACAGACTATCTGGAAAGCGGTGGCACTCAGGTCACACTTAGAGATGTTGGGATTTCCTGAATGGGTCCGTATGACCACAAGGACCCTGGGTACCCGAGAAGGGAGTCAAGGGAGCCTGGAGTTTTGAATAATGGCCCAGGCAGCTGCCAAAAAGAGTAAGGGCAAGGGGCGTGGGAAAACAGGCCCTAAAGTTACTGCGGTCCCGGTTGATTCAGCACATGAGGAAGATACTTCTGAGTCTACAAGGGAGGACATTGCCACCCTGGGATTATTACCTGAGCTTGCTGTATGGCAAGTTGAGGGTAGGCCCACCAGGAAGGAATTCTGCAAAGCACTGAAAAAGTGCACCGCTGTAGAGGGCTTGATGCGGCAAGCTGCAGCCCAGGCAGCAGGTGATACCTCTGGAGATCATCTTATCTATTGGGAAAATCCCCTCCTTTACAGTGGGCCTAAGGCTCCTGGACCTGCTTGCTGGTGGTCCTTCAGTGTAACAGGGCCTTCCTACTGGAGATGGTTCATGATATCCCCCTGGCAGGACATCTGGGCCAAGACAAGACCTTCGCCAGGCTTGTCACCCACTTCAAAGACAAGACTTAAATTTGCCCTGGATAAAGATGGACTGAGATGCATTCTGTTAGACCTGTCCCACATTCCTGGCCAGTGGGAAGTCAGGGAAAAAGCTCAAAGCCCCCCTGACCCCATTACCTGTCATTGGCACGCCCCATGAGAGGGTGGGTATCAACATTGTTGGTCCCTTGATCCCAAGATAGCTTTAGGAAACAGGTTCATCATGCTGGACTTCCCGTCCGCTGCCTAGAGGCCATCGCTCGGAGGTCGGCAACTGCACCTGTGGTGGCTAGACCCTGATAGGGATTTTTACCACAGTTGGGTTCCCCAAAGAGGTAGTGTCTGACAGAGGCACTAACTTCATGTCAGCATACATAAATCCCATGTGGGATGAGTGTGGAAGGACAAACAAATTCTCCACACCCTATCACCCCCAAACAAATGGGCATTAGAAGACATTCAACAAGGACCTTAAAGGCATGATAATGGACCTACCTAAGCCCATGAGGCATACGTTGGAAGTCCTCCTGCCATGCATCTTGTTTGCCTACAGGGAGGTGCCAAGGAAGGGGGGTTAAGTTCAGCCTATTCAAGCTCCGCTATGGACACCCTGTTAGGGGACCTCTCAGCATTGTAAGAGAAGGTGGGAGCAAGCTCCCAGGAAACCCCAACAGGATATGCTTAACTACATGCTGGCACTCCGCAATCAGATGCATCACTTCAGAAAAAAGGCAAAAGACAAACTTGAGGCCAGTCAAGAAGTCATGAAACTCTGGTATGACCAGAAGGCCACTTTGGTTGAGTTTCAACCTGGCCAGAAGGTGTGGGTTCTGGAGCCTGTGGAGACCAGAGGTCTCCAGGACTACTGGACAGGCCGATGTGAGGCAAATGAGTGGAAAGGGGAGTCCATCTACCTGATGAAACTCAAGGTCCCTTGAAACTCCTTAAGATTGCTCCACATAAACCGTCTCAAACCACACTTTGAGAGGTCTGAAATCATCATGCTCCTAGTGCTCCTAGTGACAGCTGAAGGGGTGGAAGAGGAGAGTGAACCTCTCCCTGCCCTGTCTTCCCAGAGCATGATAGGTCAGTAGTGGGTGCAAACCTCTCCCCTTCTTAAACCCCAGAGCAGCAAAGTAACTGTCTCCAGTTGTCGGGGAAGTTTTCCTCTCTGTTCTTCCTCACCCCTGGTCTCAAACATTTTTAACCCATGACATAGACACTAACATTTACCATCTGTCGGATAAGGTGAGGGCCAGTATCAAGGAGGAGGTCTCCAACTACCTCAGCCCCGGGAATGGCCTGTGATAGCATTGACGGCTGTTCACCTATGGGCCATGATAAGTACATACTCCGAGTGTCTCAACTTGCCAGGTACTGCTCCAGATCTTCAGGTTCGGCGAACTCTCAGTGTTTAACATTCACAGTAAGCAGTATCAAGGCATGCTCCAGGAGACCATATTGAATATTTATTTTTAGGAGAAGATGTCTCAGTGCCCGGAATTTTTTTTCCTGATCATAATTTCCTGTGAGAAGTAGGTGGCAATGAATATTTGTTCCTCTGAACAGCCTGTTGTGTTGTTTCACTACTGGGATCGCCTCTCTGGTCTATTGATAATGCAATAAGTAAACAATAATTGACATGGGTGACATTCAGTTCCTAGCACCTCTGGAGAGGATTCTGTGCACCTTCTGGAAGTCAAGAGGGGGGTCAAAAGAAAGACCTGTAATCTTTGTGATAAAGGAGATTAGGAAGTTGAAAATATCCTTAGTCTCTGTCTGTTCCAGATTGCACAAGAAGCAGACATTATACTTCTGGCTCCTGTCCTCCTTCTCCATTCTTTTGCTTTGCATCATCCAGAGTTCTTGGCTGAGGTTAGGACCCATGTTTATGGCATATATCTGTTCCCCAAGAGGTCCCACTTTTCGGTCTGTTTCTGGATTGGAAGGTTCTGAAATCCACTGGCAGTGATTTTATTTTAATATTTGTTGTCTTATTGTCTTCCCTTACAGAGTCCATTGTTTTCTGATCAATGTCCGATCCGCCATGAGAGTGTCCAAGGGGGAGCTTTTGGTTTCCCCATGACTGCTGCAGAGAAAAGAAGTTGCATGGCGCTTTCCCTCTGGACATCTGGGTGGAGGAAGTTAGGAAGAAGTGTGGCAGTGGGCCGTCTTCCTTTGCCCAAAAGTTCCCCTACGGGATCAGGCATACATTTCAACAGCAAATCAAACAGTGCTGAGCTGCACCAACTTGTACCCAGGAAGGTATTTCTGTAACCTTGTAGTCGATCTAATACTGAACGGTCTCCCCTGAGGGGGTCTATGAGGTCTATGTAGTGTTGCCAGTAAAGGCGCCATCTAAGGAGAGCATATTCTCAGCTTATTGTGGCACATGTTTACAGGCAATCAGCAGTTATGGCAATCCTCTCACACATAAACAGTCTCAGGGCACTGGGGCAGCATAGCTGTGATGGACTGGCATATGATCAGGATCAGAAGGGCCTCCGGGCCGGGATGCGGCACATACCGGCCATCAGCAGTGAACTATAAACTCCATGTGCATGCTAGTTAGCACTTTCCTCATGTTCTTTGGCAGTCACAAGACAGCAGTGGTTCACAGCAGGTCCTGGGAACTAATGGGCCATCTAGCTTCACCTGCAATAAATAGAGTATATGGTAAGTCTAACCCAAGGGCATAGCAGTATTATCTTGTGGGAGCACCCCCATTGTGAGACATATGTAGGGCTAGGCAGAAGTGTGATCTTTCTCAAACTCAGCTCCATTCCCTTCAGGCTCACCTCCGGAGATATGCGTTCTGGGTGGCAATGTCCATCTGTCGCAGCATATTACAATCCATCCAATCTGACCAGGAATCATGTGGCTGATGGGATAAGCAGGCAATGTCAATCCGGAACTGAGTCTAACGAAGGTCCCGACTCATAGTGGCTTCAGCACCTTGTTTCAGATGCAGCGTGTCTAAGACAAACTGATGGTGTAGGTATGCGAGGCCAAGGGCTTGTATATGCGATACATAGGCCTTCAGTATCACACTAGGAAAGGTCTGCTGTTCCCCACACATCTGTCCTCCTCACTTCTTGAGTTCCGCAAGAAGCTGAGGACCTGCCTCTTCATATAAGCACCTTGGGCACCTCACAACTACACACCTGCCCAAGTGCCTGGATACCCTCTTAGGTGATTAGTGTGCTATACAAATCAATACAACATATCATAACATAACATAACCGTCGGTCGTTTGTCTCCATCTCTGTCACTGTCCTTCATCCTTTACTGGGCTGGATGGTGCCCCAGATGCAGGTAAACAATGTAGGGATGTTGACTCTACTTGGAGTCTTACAGGGAGTTGGCAATCTCAAGCTTAACCAAACTCCATCCCCCCACATATGCTCTTTAGCCAAGCCTTTTACATGAGGTCTCCAACCTTGTATGAAGGCGAGTTCTCTCTTTTTTTTTACTAAATGTTTTATGTTGTTCTTTTATTCTCTAACATATTCTATTTCATTTATTGTCTATACTAGTTTACAAATATGTATTTAGGTTATTTTTAATGTTTATGTTTTTTGTGATGGCCTCTACCTACATGTCCTCTACCATAATATGCTGCCTTAGTAGAATATAGGAAATCCTGTGGCCCTTAATATGAGTTCAGGGTAATTGTGTGGAGATTCCTGGTGGCCTGTATCGCTGTTTCCAACAGGTATCTTTGCACATGCTTTCTCTTATTACAAGTTAAACCCCAGAGAATAAGAACTAACCGCCTGGACCAGAATCCTTACGCATAAAACTGCATAAAATTTCCAATTCTGTAAGTTTTAACACCCATATACCATCTGCTCAAAATAGGTGGCAAATGGCAGCAACAGCTTCTGTGCGGGCTGAGTAGATGAATGGGGAGGTGGCAGGATATAGGAGGAAAGGGAGTGCATTTAATGTATTGAATGTTTCCTCTTGACTTAGAAAAAAGCCAGGGTGGAAAAGAGGATAAGGCTTATCTGTCATTGCAGCCAAAACCTAATGTTATTTTATCATCTTGAATTAGCGACCTGTAAGTCTGGGTTTAGATTGTCTGCACATGGAAAAACTGGGTGTGGGAACTCCGGCTGAGCTATATCACACCCAGGGATTCTGCTCTGCCTGCCTTGTAATCAGGCTCCTAGAATTATTTTCCTTGCTCTCTCATTTTTCGAGGTCCAAACCTTCAGGTGCTGTCCTTCTAAACACACCATCCAAAATTGCTTTCTTGGCATATATTGCTAGTTCATTGATGAGGAGATGTCCAGGAAAAAATGGAAAACTGCCCTTGATTATTTACCATAATTCTATTATTTGGTATTATAATATATAAATATTGTAAATTAAATAGCTGTCTTGCCGATAAGTTGAACACATTTGTTAAATGAGCAAAGTAAAAATCTCACAAATTACTTTAAACAACTCAGCTCCTGTTCCATCAGAACAAAAGCATGGGCATTTCAACAGTACAATACATTGGGGCATATTCACAAGGACTTATTGCCAAGTTATCGCCACCTTAACGCATCAAAATTGGAGATAGATTTAACCCCCATTCACAAGCGGGTGCAAACTGCAGACATCGCCAATATTCCCGCGATAACTGCCGCAAAATTTATCTCCACGGGTGACACCACCAACTAACCCTAATGAGATGCAGAGTAGGCGTTCCCGTGCAAAAACTCACGAAAACACCACTACACCACTTTCACAACGAACTGCCAGATCTGCGATGCGAACCAAAAACAGGCGATAAGCCACGGTAGCAGCAGGGAATTAACACCGGCCTTTTTCTGGTGTTAAGCAGGACGACTACCTGCAGCATGAAATGGAGCCCAGCCAAGAGCCACATGTGAAGACCCACAGATGCCATGGAGACAATGATCATGCAGCTCCGAGACCCATGAGGGCCACAACACCCACTGCCACCACCCCCAGGCCTGCCCCCCCACCCAGACCACCACAGAGGCAGCGTACACAAATACAGCAGACCCACCTTAAACGCACCAGCCGCACAGCCCGAACGCCAGAGGAGGACATTGCCCACTACAGGCCCAAAAGGACAACTATCCCCCGCATCCTGACCCACATCGCCCACCTGCTGACGGTACCAACACAGCGGACAACCAACATCCCTCCGCAGACAAAGCTGCCGGCTGTGCTGCACATGTTGGCCTCTGGTACCTTCCAACCCACAACTGCCAGAGTCGGAGGAGTCTCACAGCTAGCCCCATCCAAGTTCATCACACCTGTCCTGGATGCCATCATCAGCCTGGTACCCCAGCACCTCCACTTCACCCACACTGCGCAGGAGCAGCTGGAGCAGCTGGAGACCAAGCAAGGCTCCTACGCCATAGCTGGATTCCCTCACGTGTCGGGGGCAATCGACTGCACTCATGTACCCCTCGTGCCCCCCTGCCGACACTGCACACAACTACCGCAACAGAAAGCACACGCATTCCATGAATGTGCAGGCAATAGTGGACCACCCGGGACTCCTCAACAATGTCGTGGCCAACTCCCCAGGCAGAGTGCATGATACCTACATGACCCGACAGTCCATCATCGACCAGCGCTCCCAGGATGGCACCTATGGAAATGCAGTGCTCGTTGGTAAGTACCAAATGAACACACCACACACCTCTACCCCACAGACATGCAACTCACGACACTGGCAATGGGCACGCAGCAGACCTACATGCAACATGCCACACAACATGCCAACCGACCAGACACGACAACACAACTCCATTGGGAACCTGGGCTTGCCATGCACACAACCCAGCCACGACATGGCACCACAACCACACAATAGCAGAATGTGAGGAGAGGCTTGGAGCAGGCATGTGCGAGAGCGGCAAGTGACTAATGAATGAGAACCTACCCAATGCCAGGTGTGGCATGGAGGTGTCGGACAGACTCCAATGTGCAAACCACGGAAATGGCCATGTGGACATTAACTGCTGGTGCATGGAGTGTAGTGGCCAGTGGACACTACCATGTCCCCACAGGCTGTGGGGCAGAATGCGGAAATGTCGCACGTTACGTCCCCCCCTGTATGCGCGGGCGGAGTGGGTTGGCCCTGCGTACGCCAGGCCTGCGTAGGGGTGTGAATAAAAACCCCATCGCACTGGGCATGGTTCTCTTTTGGAATGGCCAACGTGTCTGCCAGGGCAGCTCCTCTCAGCCCGCCACGAGGCCGGTGCCGAGCGCGGAGGGGCCTGCGTCCCTGTGCGCCTGCTGCACCCCAGGCCGCTGGTCCCCAGACCCATCATGTCTGCCCCAGTGCACCAAGGAGGCACCGCTGACCTGCCGACACTGGCGTGTGTCAAAGAGGGCCCACCACGTGCCGGTGCAAGCTCCAAGCCCCAGTCCCGCATCCTTTGCAGCCTCCACAGACCATCGCTGTCCTCCATGACGCTGGCCCACAGTACTCATTTCTCATTGACATACTCCACCGGCGTACTCTTTGGCCCAGTTGTTGGCACATGTTGTACTGAGTCGTGAGTTAAGAATGGCAGTGACCCCAAGTCCGTGGCAGCGTCCACATCACTGAACTCCCACCGATCAGTGAGGCCAAAGTCTCCATCGCAAGCCTGCGACACGTGGTGCCACTAACCCTGTTCAACGCAAGCTGGCGACATGTGGTGCCACTAACCCTGTTCAACGCAAGCCGGCGACACTTGGATGAGGGCTCAGACCTACACTGCGGCCCAGTAGGTCCCACATGTGGAACTGTGTCCTGAGTCTTGAATGGCAGTGACCCCAAGTCCGTGGCAGCGTCCACATCACTGAACTCCCTCCGATCCGTGAGGCCAAAGTCAGCATCGCAAGCCTGCGACACGTGGTGCCACTAACCCTGTTCAACGCAAGCCTGCGACACGTGGTGCCACTAACCCTGTTCAACGCAAGCCGGCGACACGCTGTGCCACCAACCCTGTTCAACACAAGCCGGCGACACTTGGATGAGGGCTCAGGCCTGCACTGCGGCCCAGTAGGTCACACATGTGGAACTGTGTCTTGGGTAAGATATGGAGGAGTCCACACCATTGGACACGCCTCAACGCAGGCGGCATCCCCTATCAGCACTGGTGCCACTAACTCTGTGCCCAATGAGTCATGGGCACTTTCTGGTTGGACTTTGGTGGCGTCTGAGTCCATGGCCTGGGGGTTGTCTGCATCATCATCTGGCTGGGCCGGACTTGGTGTTCGACATGTGTCTGTTCCATTCATCTCCATCATAGTGACTGTTTCTGCATGGTTCTGCACTCTGCATCATGCCCTGGGGGTACACCTTCCACTGTCCACCGAGACACTCCGCGACAACCCCCTTTGTCATCTACGAGAACCTGCTCTGCTCTCGTGACCCTGCCCCAATGCACCGCAAGTCACCGGCCCGTGGCGGTAGGCCCGTGCAGGACGCTGTGCATCCGGGGCCACTAACTCTGTGCAGCTCAAGTCATGGGGCCTTTATGGTTGAATGGTTGTTTCCTTAACGATGTACACTGTTGTCGTTTTTTGACTGCACCAGGCACTCCATGACGGCTGGTGTACACACACCCCACACACATCCAACACAGGTGTCACTCGACATGTGAGCCTGCTAATAAAAGTGACCGGGCGCACCTGCCCGTAGCCATTCACACCATCTAAGCAAGTGTGTCCGTGTGGTCGCTATGTCAGCATGATGGGCCCGAGCCATGCAACATCACAGTGTGCTGTCTTCAGCGGACGATACCATGTCACCTCAGCAGTGGCTGAGACCTTGGACATGTAGCTTCGCCCGCCCCCCCCTGCATGCACAAGCGGCGTGTGCTGGTCCGGCGTACGTCAGGTCAGCGCAGGGGTGTGCTGATTCGGCAGGGGTATCAGGGCGTGGCTCTGGTCTGGCCTTGAGCAGGAAGTGCGGTAAGCGTGTCTCTGTGTTGGAGTGTTGTCGCCACCGGGGCCACAGTAGTCGATGTTGCAACGTAGCGTGCACCCGGAGGGCGAGCCCGCACGTACGGGGAAATGTAGGAGCGCAAGACCGCTCGGGGTCTTGGCTCATACATGCCAAGTGTTATGTGTATCAGTCCTGCGGCTGCATAAGTCAGATGCCTAGCCTCATTCGCAGCGCAATCACAGCCAGCCATGGACTGTACACCTGTGTCTGCCCTGTCCAGACCATTGGCCTACACTCACTTGGCCGCACAGCCTCAACGGCCAGCTTAACGGTGTTGTTGGCATGCCGCTGGACATGCGCATAAAGGCATGACAATGGGGTGCCGTAGGAGTGCACATGATACAACCGCGCCGCGCACACAAGTGTGGGGGCTCGTGGGAGGGAGGAGCAGCTGTGAGGCAATGTGACACCCAGTGTGGCCGCTCATGTGCCACGTGCTCGGCATATCATCCATGATTCCCTGGGTCGCAGACATCCCACCCCACCCATGACAGGCTTCTGTACATCTCCTGTATGCAAGCAGATGGTAGGGTTACTGTAAGGGGGATGAAAGGTCCTTTGTCTGAACTATCAGGCGGATGCACATCTGCAGCTCCGAGCTGGGACTTGCACATGCCCAGCACCCCCTGACAGATACGATAGCATTTGCTGGTGACTCCCACACTACGCACTGCCCGACGTGAGACCAACTTGTACACATCCCACACGCAGAAGTCCTAGGTCGTAGTTAGCATGCGTGGAATGGCCTTCACACGTACTCCCTCCCCACCCCAGGCCTGCACCCGTTGCACACAGACACTGCTCATTGCTCCGAGCTGTGCCATTTCATCCACAGGACTGGCGCGGGTCAGCACAGTGCCGCTTCAAGCAGAGCCACTGATGCAATGGCAGACCATCCCGGACACATGCACAACTCCAGTCACGTGGACCTGTACAGTGCACGTCTGCTGCATGTACTGGGGCACTGCCATTGGTAATGCTGCGGATCAGTTACCGGCTAAGCTTCCGCCTTGCCAACGTCACCTGCGTTCAGCCTGTGTTGCATTGTCGCTCGTGCATATTCGACTGGACCATGGATGTCTGCCTCTCCAACGTAACGGTAGCTGACCTGGATTTCAACGTGTGTGTGCGCCCCCTGTTGGCCCACGACCAGGAGTGTCACTGTGATGCCCGTTTATGGCATGCCTGGATGATTGGCATGCATGCTGGCAACTGGACCTGGGAGATTGCACGAGTCGTCGTATGCAGTGACCACATTGAGCCGCTCCCCTATTGGGCTTTAGTGCCAATTGGGGCCAGGGGTTGGAGTCAGCACATCTGTCCGGGACAGCTGATGGGTTACGTCGCCGACATGTTCCCTGGTCGTTCCTCTCCCTGTTGCTGTTGTGTCTGTTGATTTTGAGCAGTTTCTGGTCCCCGACTCCTGCCACCATCTCCAGAATGATGTGGTGGACACCATTTCCTCCATGTCATCCAGCTCCTGGTGTGGCGCTGGACTCCCACCTCCGGTGTGCACTGCTGCCTTCTGGTTGTTGGCGGGTTTCTGCTTGTTTGTGCATTTCGCATCATTCCAGCTGTTCTGGTTTTCTTCCATTGTCCTCCTCCGCTCTCCGGCTGCATTCACCTTGTCCACGATGGACTGCCATGTACAATGTTTTGTTGCCAATGGGGCTTGTGGGGTTGTGTACTAGCTCCGGCTGCCTCCGCTGTGCTTCGCTGTTGTTTTCTGTTTGGTTTGTCTTCCTTTTTCCTGCTTTTGTTGTGCTTATTCCCGCATGTCTCGCGGGCCTGGTGCTGCTTATTGCTGCTTTCCTCATTGCGAATGGGCTCATCGCACGTTTTTTGGTGTTGGGGTTTGTTTTTTTATCTCCGTCGAGGTGGTTGTATCGCGGACATTGGCCGCGTTTTTGGCAGAATATCGCATGGTACCGCAGTGTTGTGAATTCCACGTTAACACTGGGTTATTTTCCCGCGATAGACTGCGATGTGTAAAGCCGCGTTAACATTTTTTGGAGATGTTTAGCGCACGTTCTTGTGAATATCCCCTATAGTCTTTTGAGTACCATAAATAGACCCCCCCAGGATATTGCGGCACAAATTAGTAAATATAGCGGCACAAAAACAGGAATTTAGCGGCACAAAAATTGAAATTTTGCTGCATTTTAGCAGCAAATTGTTTTAGTATATTTTTAAAAAACAAAACAAAAATTTACCCAGGTGGGTTCTGCCGCATGCCCTCGGGCGGGGAGCCAGAATTCTTTCTTTTAAAAAACCTCAGCAATGTCATATGCCATATGTCTAGAGCTCACATGCTGTTTAACGCACTACAGAAATGTTCTTAAGTATGATAATAAAATGTGTGCACCTGTTCATAAAATAAATAACCTATGCAATTTACGTAACACTTAATGCATTAAACAACGCAGTCCCTCACATTACAAACGTATACAAGCATCTAGCAGATTTCTGGAAAATTTACAATTTAAAATGAAGCATACCCAGTAGGTCAGTATACATTTAAAATTGATTAGCATACGGACTGCAGCGAAATGCTTCATCGTGCGCACAAGTTAGAATAGGCAGGCACACCCCTTCACCACTCTCACCCTGTGCCTCTCCTGCTCTGCCAGGGCACAAAGCCCCTTCCCAGAATATTAGCACTTTGGTTTCTGGCACTGTTACTTACAGTCATTTGTTCACGCCCTTCTTCTTGCTTATTCATTTTCTACGGCTGTCTCCAAGCTTTCCAACTGGGTCGCAGTGCCCATTGCTGAGACAGTGGTGTCGCTGGAAGTCAGCCATGGAGCTGCCGGGGAGATCAGCTGGGCAGGTGTACAGGGCAAGTAGTCCAGGGTAAAGAGACGTCCTGAGCGAGAGTTTTGAAAAGATCCTTCCAGGTGTCTGCAGTTAAAAAACATTCTGCCAGTACCTGCACTCAGTGTGCCCCTGCCCACCCATCTCCAAACACGTGTGGCGATGCACAGCAGATGTTTGCAGTCCAACTAGGGTCTGCCAGTGCTGAGGGCTGCTTGGAGGATGGGGATGCAGGCCTTGAAAACATGGTGCCTGATGACTCCATGCCATGCTGGTTCCACCTCCTCGGCCATGCTGGTAGCAGGTGCCTGGTGCCGTGCAGTGTAAAGGAGTGAGTCTAAGGCAGTCCCTGTAGGGAAAACAAGGATGCTGTGAGCTTTCCCGCCTGAGCGTCACACCCAGGCACCAGATAACTCTGTCTAGCCTGCCTTGTGCATAAAAAGTGCCAAAGCAGTACATATTAATGTTCTGGGTATTTCCTGACAGCTAATTCCCGTGTGGAATAGGCCAGCAGAGATGATCTCAGGGTACAGGAACCACCGAGGCATAACAGTGCAGGAAACACCTTGCCAAGAGCCTATTGGCAGACCCACCAGGATATTGCCAACAAAATTAATTTAGTGGGCACTTTTGTAAAAAGCGCAGCCTTTTTACAAAACTGCCGATTTCGCTATTTTTTTGCAAATCGCGAAATCCTGAAGGGTCTGCATTAAGGAGTTTTGGATGTATTTGTAATCACTTCTCTAATGAAGCGTGCATTATTCACACTGATGAGATAGAGGAGATGTCCTGCGGTGGGTCCTCCGTGGTGGCAAAGGAGCATCGCCCCAGTGCTCAGCGCCATCAAATGAAAAATAGAATAATAAAACAATTTTATTATCATTTTATTTTTTATTCCCTGACTGAGTGAGCCAATTCTGCGAGTGTAGGCGGTGTTGGGCCATCCTCCATGAACAGCAGGGAGGAGGAGTGGTGGGCACTGTAAATGTGCATGTCAGTTTGACCGGCCTTCTTAGGACGTCTTAGACTCTGTGCCTGAGCGAGCGTTAAACCAGCCCGCTCAAGCAATTCCTGGTTCTGCTCTCATGCTGGGTAATATTATTAATAATAATAATAGTGTTATTTGTATAGCGCAAACAGCTACCTCAAACAGAGGTGTCCCGGCGCTTTGCGGCAGTCATGTGAGTAGATTGGGGCAGCGTCAAGCCTAGCCAAAGAGCCACATCTTCAGGTGCTTTCGGAACTCGGATTCAGAGTCCAGCATGCAAAGTTGCAGAGGCAGTGCATTCCATAGCATAGCTGTCCTGACCTAAAAGGACCTTCTTCCCTTTCTGGCCTTAACAAACCGGGGAACGCACAGTAGAAGCTTCGAGTTAGATCTAAGAGTGCGGACCGATTGGTATGGGAGAAGTCTCTTTCTGAGGTATCTAGGTCCTATGTTGTGCATTGCCTGAAAAGCTAGGGTCAAGGACTTGAATTCAATGCGTTTTGCAACCGGGAGCCAATGGAGGAGCCCGATGTGAGGGGAAATGTGATGGCGGAAAGGCACTCTGCGAATATGTCTCGCAGCCGCGTACTGAATCATCTGTAGTCTGTGAATCAAATACCTGGGAAGTCTCAAGTACAGACTATTAGCATAGTCTAGATGAGATGTTACCGTCGCATGAACTACTGTCCTCCTGCTATCCTCTGGCAAGAGGTGCAGGAATTTTTTTAAGGTTTTCAGTTTGCCAAAGCAGACCGACGAGACATGGTGTATGTGGGTTTCAAAGGTAGATCTGAGTCCCACTTGACGCCCAGGTTTCTAGCTGTCTTTGCAGGACAAGGTGGAGTGCCCAACTCAGCAGGCCACCAAAGTCCTGCGGGAGGAGGAGGGCAGACCAAAGAACATGACCTCCATCTTATCTGCATTTAATTTCAGTTTGTTGTTATTCATCCAACTGGTGATGTCTTTCAGGCAACCCGTTAATCTAGCAAATGGGTCCTTTGACTGATCCTTAAAGGATAATATCAGCTGGGTATCATCTGCGTACAAAACAGCCTTCATCTCCCAGGTGTCAATAAGATTGAAAAGTGGTACCCGGTAGGTGTTAAAAAGCAGGGGACTTAATGCCAAGCCCTGTGGTACCCCACAACTCAGAGGCTTAGGTTATGATTGGTGTGGTGGGAGAAAAACACTTTGAGTGTGATTATGGAGGTAGGACAGGATCCAAGCAAGGGCCGTGCCCTGTAATAGCATGAGAGCAGCATCTGGATTGGGTGCAGAGTCTGAGATCCTGTGCTGCGTGGAGGCCAGGAGCAGAGGAGCACTGAGGCGGCCAGCAGTAGGACTGGAAGCGACAGATAAGTGGATTTTTTCAATTATTATTATTTCCCAACGTGCTGCCTCACCACTTTCTGTTGCCAGCAGTCGCCACTGGAAATGTTTCTATCAACAACATTATAAGGACAGATGTAAAATGATTACTTGAATCTTGCACATACCGCCAGCACTATTTTGCTTGACCCCCACAGAAAAACATATGAATTTATTTAGAATTTGGTGGGCAGCCTGCTGTTTCTGCCCGGTTAGTGGAGGTTTCATCACTGCCCTTCTATAGGAGGACAGTCTGCCATATTTACAGATCCCCACCATGACGGTGGGAATCATTTTGTCAAACAAGTGCTTCCACTAGTGCAGAAGAAGCACTTATGACAAAACTGAATGCTGAACAGGCTTCTATATTTTATTCCCTTCTCTAAATATGGCAGGGGGACTGCAGGCTTGGAGGAGCAAGAGCTCTTGCGCCCCCATACCTTAATGAAGGTATTCTTCGAAGGAATCATCTAAAACCATTATCAGACGACCATCATTTGAATAGATCACAGAATAGGTTGTTGGGAGAACAGAGATTGAAAATCCTTGGTTGTCTGTCTCTCGACTCCTAGTCATCTGTAGTAATATAACCTTACATTTATCTAAGTAGGGCCTTATTTCACCGGGCCGGTAACAGAAACTGTCCTAAATTCATCAGAAGTAAGGTAGTAAATGCCTACCAAGGCACACACTAAGGACAGCCCAGGAAAATCTACCTGTAATATCATGCATTCAGTCTAATAAACATGCAAGTTACTCTTTTCAAGTACAATCTGCTCATGACTGGAGTGGCTTAGGTTGGAAGGGGATGATCTACCCTGAGAACTGAAAACATGATTATTCCTTGTATGTAGCTTGTAAGTCACTCTTGCTTAGTAGCTTTTGTTAGCAGCGAAAGTGGAACTCGTGATAATCAACAACTTGTTTTAGGCAAATGTTTTACACAAAAGTAGACTAAGTATTCTTTACATTATTGTATTTTTGGTTAAATAGATAATTTCTAACTAACCTCAAATCACCTGTATACACTATTCAGAACTGGTAATAAGTTGGATGAATTTCCAAACAATGAGCCCGATTTACAAAGGTAAACTGAGATGAAAGTCTAACTTTACGACTTTCGGTATTCACAAAGGGCATTTACGAATAGTAAAGTTACACTTTTGTTTCAGTTTTGGTCTCAGCGAAACTTAAGACCAAAACTTAAGTTTAACTGAGACAAAAGTCTAACTTTGCTACTCGTAAATGCCCTTTGTGAATACCGAAATTCGTAAAGTTAGACTTTCGTCTCAGTTTACCTTTGTGAATCGGGCCCAATGTTTCTGTTAAAAAGGGTAATCCATTCTTGGTGTGTAAATACTGAAGCAAAATAAACAGTATTGTGATCAACTTTAAAATTTGAGGGACGATTTCAAAACATATTGATCAGATTATCTTTAACTGGGTCATAACACACACTACTGGAGTCTCTGTTGTTCAGTGCGGACCCAACTCCACAGGAGTGCATATGCAACAGTCACTTCCCAGGGCACCCTATACCAGATGCTAGTCAAAACTCCATTGTGATTACTTCCACTGAGGACTTTTTGTAGTCAGTCAGGAATACTTTTTTTCGACTCTAAAAGAGCCATAAAAGGTTGTACAAACACAAATTCATTTGAAAACAGCACATCCACATACATAAATGTACAGATTTTAAAGTGATAAATATCTACTACGAATCTTAAAAGCAGTAAAAAGATCATTTATAATACAATATATGATCTCAACTGTCCCTAGAGGGAGTAACAACTCCATTGCCAATTTATAATTCCTAATCCCTGCAGAAAGTAATAAAGGGCGAATAAACTGTTTCCTCTGGGGGTATAAAATCTACAAAAGAGAATAAAGTGCATAGTGCTTTGAGGTGAGCAATTGCCACACCGACAAACAGTGAGTGAGGCAAACCACGTGCCTTGGGTAGGGAAAGCAACTAGAAAATGTACAGTTTTTAAATGCAGCCTTGTCAACAAAAATGTCCTCCTTTCGATTAAGTCAGTTTTCAAGTACAGGGCAGGCTCTCTCTGTAGTTGTGGGAGGCGCTCTGGCTGACCAGTCACACTACATATAGGGCCTGCCCGGACATAACTTTGATAAAAAAGTGACTTTATAGTAACAGATGAAACATTTTTTAACATATCAGGGTCTGAATAATATTCTGAGACATCCATTTTAACAAAACTCTTTTTAACATACCTAAGCCAGGGTATGTCTAAGCTATTGTCCAGCTTCATACAGTCTGTCAGTATTATTCTGCAGAGGGCAGCCTCTGGGTTCTGCCAAGTTTTTAACCAGAGCAACAGTGGTTGAATCGCTATGTAGTCTTTCAAATAACTCATACCAACTTCCTAATGACAGAAAGAGACAGCAGAACACTGACGCACTGAAAGAAGTCTTCTTAGAAACGTATTCTCTGCTACTTGGAGTGATTTACAATTTACGTGTCCCCACACCCCGGCCACAAAAGTCACTACAGAAAGACTTTTACTCTTGTAGATACATAAAATCTCCTTAGTTGGTTTATGTCCCAATCTTTTAGCGAATCTAAAAATAGCATCAATAGATTTCTGAAATTGCATGATTCTAATATTTAAAACATGTTTCCAATTAAAATCAGCATCAAATGGTACCCCCAAGTAGGTAAAATATGGAACTTTCTCAATTTCTTCACCCCCCCAATAAAAATGTTCTTGTTTTGGCTTTCTTTGTGCCACATTTCATGATGAAAGATTTTGTGTGATTCACTTTTAGCCCTAGATTGTTCATAAAATCATTAAATAAATCTAACAACACTTGTAGGCCATTTGCTGTCCTGGCTATCAGAACAGCGTCATAAACATATAGGAGAACGGGGATTTGGTACATATTACATTTTGGAATATCTTTTACCAACTTACATAGTTGGTCTCCCAGCCCATTGATGTATAGTAAAAAAAGAAATGGGGCCAGGACACAGCCCTGTCTTACTCCTATATCTGAGGGGAATACTTCAGTCAAATCTCCCTGATTGTTGTAGAGTACAGAGGCTGAGGTGTATTCATGTAGCCTACTAAGCAAGGAGATAATCGCTCCATCGATCCCCATTTTTAACATTATGGACCATAGTTGGCTACGATTTACTGTGTCAAAGGCACATGTTAGGTCCATAAACGCTAAATGAACACAGCCATTTTGTGTTTTAGTATACTTCTGAACAATTAAAGCCAGATTTAGAGATTGTTCTACGGTTCCAAGTCCTGGGCCAAATCCAAATTGACAGATTGAAAGCGCCTGGTGTTCCAGTGCCCAAAGTTCTAATTTAGCCGAAATTACCCTGCTCAATATTTTAATCGAACTGCCGAGCAGGGAAATTGGGCGATAGCAGTGAGGTTTGGTTTTATCCCCCTTTTTTAAAATTGGCACAATAACGGCTTTTTGCCAGGTCTGGACTGCAGAGGCCCACTATTGCAGCTTTTAAAACATTTGTGATCAATGGGGCCCAAAAGTCTGGCACATACTTATATAGGTCCACAGGGATTCTATCGGGTCCCGTGGCTTTCTCTGGGCGACTATTTTCTATGGCTAATAGTACCTCACTCACCTCTATTGAGTCACTTAAGGCACGGACAGATCCTATATCACAAAAAGTTTCTATGACCGGCAATGGGTTAGCAGTCCATGACTCTGGGGAAAACATTTCCGAAAAATGGTTAACCCAATATTCGGCTGCGACTACGGTATCTATTTTTGGCGTTTTATCAGCAGACATGGGAACAGAATTGATCACCTCCCAAAAAGCACGGAAGTCTTTTAAGATCGATGCAGTTTTTAGATCTTCCCAAGCCTTATCCTTCAAGACCGTTTCCTTTCCCCAATTGCCTTTCTATAATCCTTCCTTGCTTTTATTATTTCATCCTTATTTCTCGGGGTCTTTTTTAATGCCACCCATAGCACCTTATGTGCTTCAGAGCAGATCTTATTAAACCACCTTGGCTGTTCAGGGGCTTTTCTACCAGATTTGGTCAATTTTTCTGCCATAATGCTATTAAGGTTTGTGAAGGACACTATGACGTTCTCTGGAGGGGCGGACTCTGAGAGTACTATCTCTATATCTGCCTTGTTATTTGTTATAAGGTCTTTAAGAAAGGCTGCCTTATCAACGTTTTCCCATTTGATACTGAGGCCCTTATTTCTATTATATATAGCCCTATATTGTTTTTTCTTATCCCTCTCTTTTTTTGACACCAGAAGATTTAATGTTAAAACAATGGGATTATGGTCGCTCAGACAGCTTGCCTTAACTACACATCCTATAAAAAATGGTACTAAATCTTTACTAATTAAAATATGGTCAAAGGTTGAGGATGATAAGGGACCTACATATGTTGGGATTGGGGGGATAAGAGTCACATCTTGTGCAAATTTCAGACCTTAGTGGCAGTGACTCTATTCAGTGTATCCCCATACGGCGTGTGTTTAAAATTAAAATGATTTCAGAGGGTTATCACTCTCATCACAGATGCCGCAGGATTCCTGGACCCGAGGATCACAAATTCCCATATTAAAATCCCCCGCCCAAATTATTTGCAGATCCTTTCAATGTTTTATTTGGGCATCGGTTAAAACATCCTCTAGATCATCTATAATCTTTGTCAATCAATCAATCAATCACAGAATTTGTAGAGCGCACTACTTACACGCGAGGGTCTCAAGGCGCTGGGGAGAAAAAAGGGGGGGGGGCTGCTACTGGTCGAACAACCAGGTCTTGAGTAGCCTCCTGAAGGTCAGCAGGTCTTGGGTCTGTCGTAGGCTTAGTGGAAGGGTGTTCCAGGTCTTGGCGGCGAGGTGGGAGAAGGATCTGCCGCCGGTGGTAGTTCTTCGAATGCGAGGGACGGTGGCGAGGAGAGGTCGGCGGAGCGGAGCTGGTGGTTGGGGACGTAGAAGAGGAGTCGTCTGTTGAGGTAGGCTGGGCCAGTCTTGTGGAGTGCCTTGTGTGCGTGGATGAGGAGTTTGAAGGCGATTCTCCTGTCGACGGGGAGCCAGTGCAGGTTCCTCAGGTGGGGGGTGATGTGGCTGTGGCGTGGTATATCGAGGATCAGGCGTGCGGAGGCGTTTTGTATGCGTTGCAGTCGCTTGATGAGCTTGGCCGGGGCTCCCGCGTAGAGGGCGTTCCCATAGTCAAGTCTGCTACTGACGAGGGCCTGGGTGACTGTTCTTCTTGTATCTGTCGGGATCCACCTGAAGATCTTGCGAAGCATGCGGAGGGTGTTGAAGCAGGAGGAGGAGACTGCGTTGACTTGCTTGGCCATGGAGAGCGTTGAGACGAGGATGACTCCCAGGTTGCGTGCGTGGTCGGTGGGTGTCGGGGCTGCTCCCAGCGTCGTTGGCCACCAGGAGTCGTCCAAGGCTGAGGGTTGGAGCCGAGGATGAGGACCTCTGTTTTGTCCGTGTTCAGTTTTAGTCGGCTGATCTTCATCCAATCGGCGACGGCCTTCATTCCTTCATGGAGGTTGGATTTGGCGGCGAGGGGGTCCTTGGTGAGGGAGAGGATCAGTTGAGTGTCGTCGGCGTAGGAGATTATGTTGAGGTCGTGCTGTCTGGCGATGCGTGCGAGCGGGGCCATGTAGATGTTGAACAGTGTTGGGCTGAGGGATGATCCCTGGGGTACGCCGCAGATGATCTCGGAGGCTTCGGATCGGAATGGTGGGAGGCGGACTCTCTGGGTTCTGCCGGCGAGGAAGGAGGTGGCCCATTCCAGGGCCTTGTCTCGGATCCCTGCGTCGTGGAGGCGTGCGCGTAGAGTGCGGTGG
The DNA here is from genome assembly GCA_963921515.1 of Calotriton arnoldi. Taxonomy (NCBI): domain Eukaryota; kingdom Metazoa; phylum Chordata; class Amphibia; order Caudata; family Salamandridae; genus Calotriton; species Calotriton arnoldi. The sequence continues at coordinate 494,057 of CAWUFW010006255.1, read as the reverse complement.
CAGACAGTGTCGAAGGCGGCGGAGAGGTCCAGCAGGATGTGGGCTGCGGTCTCACCGTTGTCCAGCAGGATCCTGATGTCGTCGGTGGCGGCGATGAGGGCAGTCTCAGTGCTGTGGTTGCTGCGGAACCCCGATTGGGATGGGTCCAGGATGCTGTTTTCTTCGAGGTATCGGGTTACCTGTTTGTTGACGATCTTCTCGATGACCTTGGCTGGGAACGGAAGCAGGGAGATGGGCCGGAAGTTCTTGAGGTCTCTCGGGTCCGCCTTGGGTTTTTGAGTAGGGCGTTGATCTCTGTGTGTTTCCAGCTCTCTGGGAAGGTCGCGGTCTCGAAGGAGAGATTGATGACGTTGCACAGGTGGGGTGCGATGGAGCTGCTGGCTTTGTTGAAGATGTGGTGCGGGAAAGGGTCTGACGGGGAGCCGGAGTGTATTGTGCTCATGGTCTTGATGGTGTCATCGATGTTCACGCTGGCCCAGGCTGGCAGGGGTCGTGGTCGATGGTGTGCGGCGGGTCTGGTGCATCGATCTTAGTTGGGGCTGTCTGGGTGTTGAAGCTGTCGTGGATGTCGGCGATCTTGCGGTGGAAGAAGGTGGCGAGGGAATTGCACAGGGCTTGCGACGGCGGGATGTCGTTGGTGTTGGAGCTGGGGTTGGAGAGTTACATTTGGGTCAAAAATATTATAATTAAGGCTCCCGGTTTTCCGTTTAAACAGAATTTTACATATAAATACAGACGGAAAACTATTTTTCCATTGTCTGTATTTATAAGTTATAAACGGTAAAATACTAACAAACTGTGCGCCGCAGCCCCACTCCTGCCCAGGTTTACCTAGGCAAGCCCCTCTTAGTAATCTACACCACTATGGCCCATTTAAGAGAACTGCTAAGGTACACAAGGCAGCAGGTGGCAGTAGGTTTTGCATGTTAAGGGGGAGGGGTCGCAGTAAGAAGTGCGACTACTTCATGTTTAAAACAACAATGTTCATCATAGAATTCCTAATTGCCGAGCATGAGGTGCTAATCTGTGCATTAGCGCAGGCCGGTTCACTGATAGAAACCTTTAGGCATCATATGGCAGGGCCTGCTGGGGTCAGTGCTAATAAGGTAGCCTGTGAATGGCAATCATTGGCGCAATCAAAAGATGGGGGCGCAAGGCAGAGACCTGTTAGCAGGTAGTGGCGTGCTCGGCTGCAGGTGGCAGGCATTGAGGAATTTAAAAAAATGTACATACCGCTAGTGTACAAACATGATTGTGACCCCGTTTCAAGAAAACATGACATTCTTTCTTCCTTTTTTTTACTGTTTGCATGTGTAATGCCAGCTGTTTCTGTGCAACTAGCCCTCTCCAGCAAGATGTGTGGATCGCAGTCTTTTTCCTTTAATGTTGCCTTTGCAAAAGTAATTTCCCATTGCTTTCATGCCTTCATTCCTTTTCTAATCTTCCTCAATAAAGCTGCGCTTGCTCTTTGCATCACGAAGGGCTAGAACCGGTTGCAGGTAACTTTCAAGAGAGATTTTGTAACACAGTTTGATGCCATCCCAATAACAAATATTTCAAACATTGCCAAAAGAGAGGCTGCATCCCCCATCACTCCCTCTTCGAACACGGTGCTTAAGGGTACTTGCTTAACGTGCCCTGGAAATCTGTACAATAAATGCACACTTTTTGTTTGAAATAGAATGTTCTGCCTTTCAGTGTTTTCAGTTTTGTTTGGTAACTTTCTGGGCCTGATTCACAGAACTAACTTACGTCAAAAACGTAAACGTAAAGTTAGTACTATTCTGTGAATACCAAAACGAGTAAGTGTATTCTGTGAATACCTAAAAAGTACTAACTTTACGTTTACGTTTACGTTTATGTTTACGTTTTTGACGTAAGTTAGTTCTGTGAATCAGGCCCCTAAAGTGTGTGCAGTCGTTACAATCTCTCCATAGTCCCTCTCTCGCATAAATAAGAAAAAATACTATCTGCAGCATCTTCTTTTGCTTGCGAAAAATATAAATGTGGATAAATACAGCTAAAATGACAAAAAATAAAAATGGATAAATACAGACGGAAATGGTAAAAAATAAATACCATAAAACCAGGAGCTCTAATTATAATAGAAATTAATTAAAAGCAAATCAAATGACTTTGGCATGAATATTAAAAGCAACTGATAATATTGAGATTCACACAGTTCTCTTATTAGGGTGTATGTCAATGCCAATGATATGAAAGTGACCAAGCCCCCTTTTGCTCTGCCAGCTCTGGAGGGGACAGCTGGTATATGATAAGAGGCAAAACCGTCAACATACAAGGGATCCACTGTCCAGGTCTCTTGGCAGCAAACAATATGATATTGGTCAAGCAAAGCTCTCCAGTCAGGGTTGTCAATCTTGGTCCGAAGACCCGCAATGTTCCATGAGACTATACTGAGACCCTCTTGTCGCGTGTTAGACGAGAGGTCATTTGGCACCGATAGTACAGTTCGATCCTCTTGTAAAGTTCCTCTGCCGTCTAAGGGGTATATTCACAAGAACGTGCGCTAAACATCTCCAAAAAATGTTAACGCAACTTTACACATTGCAGTGTATCGCGGGAAAATAACCCTGTGTTAACGTGGAATTCACAACACAGCGGTACCATGCGATAGCCTCCCGAAACTGTTGCCAATGTCCGCGATACAACCACCACGACGGCGATAAAAACACAAACTCCAACGCGTAAAAAGACGCGATGGGCCCAAATGCCATAAGAAAACAGTGATAACCAGCGAGAGGCCAGCAATACCCACGCATAATGCAGGAAAAACAGCATACGGAAAATGCCACTAAAAAGGAAATGAACTGCGGAGTACCACGGATGCACCCTGACCGACTGCAGAGGACAACATGAACCCCACAATCCCCAAGGAGGAACACCCAGGAATCAAGGGCTCGTGGAAGGGCAATGAGAAGAGGAAGAGGAAGACAGGGTACAGTCTGCAGGAAAACACGATTATCGTCACGGATGAGATAGAACACCACCAACAACTGTACGTCACCTCCAACGTGTCACTGGCAACAAAGAGGCAAAGATGGCACACCATCTCGGACCATGTGAATGCCGTCGCAGCGCCGAGGAGGACAATGAAAGAGGACAAGAGGTGCTGGATTGATGTGAATGGCAAAACCAAGCAGAAACTCGCTGCCAACACAAAAGCAGCAATGCACTTCGGAGGAGGGGGGCCAGCAGAACACCAGGAGCTGAATGACATGGAGAAGATGGTGGCCACAGTCACCAGTCGGGAGACGGTGACAGGAGTTGGGGATCCCGACACTGCCCAACATGACCTGACACTACATCAACAGGGTGCGTACCGACCAGGGAGTGGGAGGATGGGGGGAGATGGGTGCAATGGCACACATGCACAATTAAGCAGAGCACACTGCACACCCACAATGACTCAGGATCATGTCCCTGATCCCACGGGAACACTTCAGCACACACACAAACACCAAGTAGTCCCACGTATACCATGTGCCCAAATGGGCACCCACCCAACACATCAACAATCACACAACCAACACATGCACACGTGCGAAACACAGCAAACATGCATATACGTCAGCCACACTGACAATGCAAGAGACACCACATGATGAGTAGCATGGCTGCAGTCCAATCATCATGACAATGTACACGGCACGACACTGAGGTGGCTGAGTGCGGACCACAACCAGAAAGGAGCAGGTCACACTCGGACACAACCACCTGCACAAACAACCCCTGACGTCAACGACACATCTGCGGACAAACCATGCCCAAGAGTCACAACTCGACAAAGAGCACAAGTTACCCAAGTCTGCAACCTCTCAGCACTGTGGAAGCACAGAACTGAAAGGCACACCGCATGAAAGGGATAAGTGGCAGCTAAATCAGAGCCGCAGGAGCGACTCACCCACCATGCAGCATACGCACATAAGAATAAGTGCACCTCGACATTGACAACATCCTGGTACAAACAGCAATACCTCCACAACAGAACACAGGACACAACTGGTGCCGCATATGTGCACAACATGGCCAATCACATCTGGCACAGCAGGAAACTGTGACATGACAATGTACAAGTACAACCTGTAACCTGCAAATATTTTTTATTCAGACATGCTGTGCTTTGGACATTTTGTACTGTCCCATGATTGCCAGGGATGGCCACAGTGTGACGTGCTCATGAGAAGAAATTGGCAATGAGGGTGTTCCTACGGGCTAATCCTGCCACAGCTACAGTGGGATGTGGGCCACCTGCCCCATCGTCCACATCATCATCCGGTACTTCTGGAACTTGGATCCATGGGGCATTGGTGCATACACAGATGTTGTGTGTTAGATTTGGGGGTCTCTAGTTGGCAGAGGTAGGTACCTTTGTCCAAATAGGGACCCTTGAGTCTAGTCAGGGAAAGTAGGTACACTCCCGAAATAACCCCTGCTCACCCTCTTGGTAGCTTGGCACGAGCAGACAGGCTTAGTTCAGAGGCGGTGTGTAAAGCATTTGTGAACACATACAGTAATCAAGTGACAACACTACAAATGGACACCACACAGGTTATATATTTATAAAAATAGGTATACTTTATATAGATTTATCACAAGACCATAAACGACAAAAATAATCCACAATACTGTCAAGAGTGCTTAGTTCTGATCAAAAAGGCTTAATTCAAGGTTCTGTGCGAGTCGGTAGCCTCCTCCGGCTACGGCGATGTCGAGAACAAACAGAGTCTAACAAATCCAGCTGACCGCGTCGAGACGGGCCAACACAGCGTAGACAGACTCGGTCACAGTACCTTTTACTTGAAGCGGCAGGCACGGGCGTGTGAGCCGGATGGCTGTTCGTCGCGGTCGCGATGCAAAAATGGAAGCGTTGCAGGACGCGTTGTCCCTCGATGCGGTGCAGGCAGCGGCTCGTTGACGTCGTCGAGACGGAGTCAGTGAGAACAGGGCCGTGCGTTGCAGGGCGAGACGGTGCTTCGATGCGGTGCTGGCAGGTTGCGGTGCGGCGACGGAGCCGGATTCAGGAGCTGGCGTCGATCAGTCCGGACAGCGGTGCGAGTCGGGCGGTGCGTCACAAAGCGTGCGAGCGGTGCCCAACTCCGGTGCGGTCACAGGACTTGAACTCAGCAGCAGTGACCGTGTCGGTCGGACCAGTTCGATTCGGCGTAGCGAAGCGTTGCCGGACGCGTTGTCCCTCGATGCGGTGCAGGCAGCGGCTCGTTGACGGAGTCGGTGAGACCAGGGCCGTGCGTTGCAGGGCGAGACAGTGCTTCGATGCGGTACTTACAGGACACCGAGTTGGTCGTGAGAGTCGGTCACAGCTCCCTACCTCTGTAGCCACTGAAACAGAGTTTCCAGCAGCAATTCACAAAGGGGGTGAAGTCCAATGGTCCTGGGACTTCGGTCAGGGGGCAAGCTCTCTTCCAAGCCCTTGGAGATCCTTCACAAGTTGATGAAAGTCACAGCAAAGCAAAAGTTCCTTTCTCCTTTCTTTGGCAGTCAGGCAAACCACTGCAGGCCAATCCCCCAAGCAGCACTTCAGGCTTAGGGATAGTCTCTCCTCAGTTTCTTCTTGGTTCCGCTCCTCAGCAAAGGTTTCTTCTTGTTCCCAAAAGTGATCTAATTTCCTAGGGGTCTGGGTCCCCTTTTATACACAGTTTCTCTTTGTTCTCTGAAGGCAGAGAGGCCTCTGCCTAGCCCAAAACCAGTTCTGGTCAGTCCTGGAGCACTTTGTTTTTCTGACTCCTTCTTTCCTTTCAGAATGTGGGGCAGAGTGCTCAGCCGCCCGGCAGGAGGTGGAGCCAGCATTGTGGAAGGCAGGCACAGCCCTATTCAGACCCAGGTGCAACTCCTCCCTCCACTCTGGATGCAGATCTTTCTATTCAGCCCTGTGCTGACTCACCCTGTCTCCTGTAGCCACCCCCAGCCCCTGTCACTCAATCTCCAGACAAGGAATACACAACCTAGCAGAGGCAGGCTTGGATAGTTAGGCAAGAAAATACCCACTTTCTAAAAGTGGTATTTTCAAACACAGAATGTTAAAACCAACTTCACTAAAAGATGTATTTTATCATCCTGAGTTCAGGCATACTAAATTCGTTTTTCTACCATGTTCCCTGGGTCAGTTCTGACTATAAGATGTAATAGTCAGTCTGCCCATTCTGGCCTATGGGGAGCAGGTAGCCTTGCAATAGTGAAAAACGAAAATGGCTGTAATTCACTATTAGGACATGCCACACACCAGGGCATGTCCTACCTTATACTTACAATGCACCCTGCCCTAGGGCCTACTTTAGGGGTGACCAACATGCAGTAAAGGGAAGGTTTAGGGACTGGTAAGTGGGTGCACTCACCAAGTCGACATGGCAGCCCTAGGCTGCACACAGGCTCTGCAATGGCAGGCCTGAGACACACTTTACAAGCTGCTTCTGTGGGTGGCACAACCCGTGCTGCAAGCCCACCAGCAGCATTGGATTTACAAGCCCTGGGCACACTCAGTGCACGGTACTAGGGACTGACAAGTAAACCAATCATCCAATCATGGAGTCACTAATACATACATCAATTCACGATAGGGAGCACTTGCACTTTGGCACTGATTAGCAGCGGCAAAGTGCCCATGAGCATCTAGTCCAGCAAAAACATATCGGCAACAGTGGAGGCATTACGAAAAAATGGAAGGGAGACCCACGCCAAGGATGCCAGGTCTAACATTGTGCAACACACAACATGCAACGATCACCTTGCACACGATGTCTGGGCTGTACAGGAGCCTTCCACCTGTGACGTCCAGGCACCTGAAACGTGACTTCAACACGCCAAATGTGCGTTCCACGATGCCCCTGGAGCGTATGTGGGCCGCATTGTACTGCCTCTGGGCGGGTGTGTTCAGGTCTCGGAGGGGTGTCATCACCCAAGGGCAGAGTGCATATCCTTGATCACCTGTGACAGTGCAGAGAGAAAAGAGTCAATACTTGGTTCGGCATGATGTGTTGGCAGGCCCACTAGTCCAGTGACGCCTGTGCTGGTTGTGTGTGGGGTGAGTGTAAGCCAGCCCTCAGGGAGTAGCTGGTGCTGGCAACAACTTCAACAGTCATCAGGCACTCAGGAATGCAATGTTTGAACAGCAAGGGAGCATGACTTGAGTTGCACAGAGTTAGTGGCCCCGGATGCACAGCGGCCGACACAAGCCTACCGCCACGGGACGCTGACTTGTGGGAGACTGGGGTAGGGTCATGAGGGCAGAGCAGGGTCTCGTATGTATCAAAGGTGGTTTTCGCGGAGTGTCTCGGGGGAGAGTGGGAGGTGTACCCACAGGGCATGATGCAGAGGGCACATACCAGCTGTGTCCGGCAACATGGCGGATATGAATGCCACAGACTCATGCCAAACACCAAGTCCGTACCTGCCAGTTGCTGATGACAACCCCCAGGCCCAGACACCAACAATGTTCTGCCGGAGGCTGACGGTGACTCACGCCGCACAGGGTTAGTGGCACCAGGTCGGTCCTTGCTACTGGTTGACCTCCTCCGTAACAGTGATCCGTGTTTCCACCGGACTGAAATGCATCTTTCTCTCACTCCTCTCCCTGCGTTCACTGGCATGAACTCTGCCATTGATTAATGAAGACTCAGTTCTAGATGTGGGACATACTGGACTGCAGTGTAGGCCGGCTGCAGCGGTGGAGTATGTCAACGAATGAAGACTCCTGGGGGCCTGTGTCACGGAGGACAGCGATGGTCTGAGGAGGCTGCCAAGGTCGCGGGCATGGGTCTTGGAGCTAGCAGCAGCACGTGGTGGGCCCTCTTTGACACACGACGGTGTTGGCAGGTGAGCAGTGCGGCCTTGGAGCGCTGGGGCGGGCAAGCCGGGTCTGGGTATCAGCGGCCTGGGGTACAGCAGGTGCACAGGCTTGCAGGCCCCGCTGCTCACAGCGTCGGCCTCGTGGCGGGCTGAGAGGCGCCGCCCTGGCAGTGATGTTGGCCATTCCGGGAGAGCAACACGCTCAGCGCAACAGTGTTTTTATCCACACCCCTGCGCAGGCCTGGCATGAGCCAAGCCAACCCACTATGCTCATGCACACAGGGGGGGACGCAGCGAGCGACATTTCCGCGATCTAACCCACAGCCTGGGGTGACATGGTTGCGTCCACTGTTCACTACTCTCCAGACACCAGCAGTTAATGTCTGCATGGACATATCTGTGATTTGCATACCCAGGTCTATCCAGCACATTCACGCCACACTTGTCGTTGTGTACATTCCCATTCATGGGTCACTTGCCTCCTTCGCACATGCCTGCTTTCCACCTCTCCACATGTTCAGCAGTTGTGTGGCTGTGGTGCCATGATATAGCTGGCTTGTGTACATGGGAAGCCCAGGATCCCATTGGAGTTGTGTTGTTGTGTCTGGTAGGTGGGCATGTTGATTGACATGTTGTATGTGGTTTGGTCATGTGTGCATTCCCACAGTTGTGCGTTGTGTGATGGTGGCTTTGAGGTGTGTGGTGTGTTGATTTGGTACTTACCAACGAGCAGTCCAGGTCCATAGGTGCCATCCTGGAAGCGCTGGTTGATGATGGACTGTCGGAAGATGTAGGAATCGTGCACACTGCCTGGGTAGTTTGCGACGACATTGGTGAACATTCCCCGGTGGTCCACTATTGCCTGCACATTGATGGAATGCGTGTGCTTTCTGTTGCGGTAAATGTGTGCAGTGTCCGCAGGGGGCACAAATGGGACATGTGTGCAGTCAATGGCCCCCAACACGTGTGGGAATCTAGCAATGGCGTAGAAGCCTTGCTTGGTCTCCAGCTGTTCCTGCGCAGTGTGGGGGAAGTGAAGGTACTGGGGTAAGAAGCTGATGATGGCATCCAGGACAGGTGTGAGGAACTTTGATAGGGCTGGCTGTGAGACACCTCTGACTCTGGCTGTTGTTGGTTGGAAGGTACCAGAGGCCAACGTGTGCAGCACAGCCAGCAGCTTTGTCTGCGGAGGGATGTTGGTTGTCCGCTGTGTTGGGACAGTCAGCCTGTGGCCGATGTGGGTCATGATGCGGAGGATGGTTGTCCTTTTGAGCCTGTAGTGGGCAATGACTTCCTCGGGTGTTAGGTCTGTGAGACTGGTGCGTTTTTGGTAGGTCCACTGTCTTACTCTGCGCTGCCTCTGTGGTGGTCCGGGGGGGATGCCGGTCCGGGTCCTGGGGGTGGTGGTGGTGGGTGTTGTGGCCCTGTTGGGGCTCCAAGCTGCATGATGATTAGCTCCATGGCGTCGGTTGTTCTTCGGGTGTGGCTGTGTGCGGGGCTCCATTGCCTACTGCAGGTGGTCGTCCTGCTTAACACCAGCAAGAGGCAGGTGTTAAATACCTGCTGCTACTGCGGCTTATCGCGTTGTTTTGACTCACATTGCAGATCTGGCAGTTCGTTGTGAAAGTGGTGTTGTGGTGTTTACGTGAGTTTTTGCACGAGAACGCCTACTCTGCATCTCATTAGGGTTAGTTGGTAGTGTCACCCGTGGAGATGAATTTTGGGGCAGTTATCGCGGGAATACTGGCGATGACTGCAGTTTGCACCCACTTGTGAATGGGGCATTAAATCTATCTCCACTTTTGATGCGTTAAGGTGGCGATAACTCGGCGATAAGTCCTTGTGAATATGCCACTAAGTCCGGTAGCTTGTGCATCCAAATCTGTCAGGGCTTCAAATCTGTTTGAAAGTGGGATACAATTTGCTGGTGTCAAGAGAGCGAGTTTATCTATTTGAGGATCAGATTGCAATAAACTTATTACATGACTTCCGGATGTGCTGGTTTTTGGCTGTTAAAAGAAACCTAAGTGCTGTGCTCTAATACCATCATCATAGATAAAAAGTTTTACGAGGCTTTGAAGGAGATTTTTGACCAGGCACTGGTTCCTAAAATTGACAATTATACAGTCCCCAGGGGATGACTTCGGTGCTGGGCCCACCCAGTTAACTCTTCTTGTAGAAATGTTTTCCCTGGATAGATCGTGGGACCAGTTTTATTTTCTTTTCAGCCAAAATGAGACCTTATTTACCAGGGACCCGTGCAATTCATATTTAGTCTGCTGCAATGGGGGGACATTTTCCTGGACTATTACATTGGGGGTACATTCTGGGGGAATATGAGGACGCATATTATTTTGATTACTTTGGTTGGTGCCACTGCGATCTTTGAGCGCCCTATGATATGTCTCCCGAAATTCTTGCACCATTGGTATATCCAGTGGAATCCCAGATGAAGGTAACATATCAGGCCTCAAAGTTAATTTGTGTTTTGGCTCTTGATTCTGTAGGTTAGCATGTACTTTGTTCACAGAGCCCAAATTTGATCCTTGTGCCCCCTTAAAACTCCCCTGTTTTTCCAAAATATCCACTCTACTAATGAGGGCTTCTTGAGCAATAATTACTTTCTCAATCCTTTGCTCTAAATAAATTAATTTTTTAAATGTCCCTGTGCACAACTTCAATATGGAATTTACTTGCTCATGCAGTTCATCAAAACTGGGGTTATTGGTTCTCCCCAGTCTCCTCCTTTCAGGCTCTCCTTTCGATATCTTTCTTGTAAACTTTTTACCTGTACCTTTCTTTCTCTTTTCTCCTTTTTAAAAAAAATTATATTTATTGATTTTCAGATTGTATACATATCAACGGTATCATACAGAACAGTACGAATACCAAACAAACAATCAGCGTGTGGCCGGCTTATCCCTCAACCCGTTGCCCACTTAGACACTTATGTTATTTACTGACTGTAACATTACAAGGAACATGCATGTAAAATAATATCAGACTTCATTGTTCAGCGTTAATGGTTGGTCTTGTGAGCGTAGATATTGTCTTAACGGTTCCCAAATGTCCTTAGGTCTTGAGGAGGATGGTAGCTCCTCCGCATATAGTTCGAGGTTTTCCTTGCAGTATACCAAGTCCTTTATTCAATGCTCCGGCTGCGGGGCCAGAGCACTCTCCCAGGTTAGTGCCACTCTTCGTTTTGCCAACAACAGTGCAATTCTAATAAATTTGCCCACTGCGCCCTTCAGCTGTGGTATGTAGCACAGTAAACAAACCTGCAATGTACACTGTACAGGGACCAATGACATAGCCTGTATACGCAGCACTACCTCCTCCCAGAACTTGAATACGCGCCTGCATTCCCAGGCTAAGTGCCAGAAATCTGCGTCCGGACCCCCACATCTTTTACATCTGCTATTATCCCGGAGACCATACTTATATAGTTTGAGCGGTGTGTGGTAAACTTGGTGGATGTATTTGAAATGAATGATGCGAAGATTGCCGTTGGGCATGAGGGCGCTGGTGAGTTTGCAACAGTGCTCCCATTCCTTTGGTGTTAGCGGAGGGTGGAGTCTATCATTCCAGCGAGCGAGACTTCTATCCGCACTATTAACCTTTTCTTCTCTTGCTGCCCTGTACAGTTTAGTGATTAGCTTGTGATGTATGTGACTGACCAGGAGCAACTGTAGAGTTTGCAATGTGGGTGGATCTGCTGGGAATGTACCATAGTGCGCTTGTATCACCAGCGTTAGTCTATGAAGTGTGAAAATGAATAGCGGCAATGAATAATGAATGTATTGCAACTCCTCTGTTGTGAGAAAACTACCATTTGGGTATAGGTCTTGCATTGTGTCTATGCCCGCCCGTCTCAGGGAATACATCGCACCCTCCTCCTTCGTCACTGAGAGTGCTGCGTGATGAGTCAGAGGAAGCGACAGAGCATATAGTGGGAGTTTCGCCGCAAGCTTACCGATGGAGTGCCGAGCAGCAATTGTGGTATCTATCGCATTGATTTCATGCTTTGGCGTGCCTCTGTGCGAGTGTGTCAGTATGTACTTTAAAGGGATCGGGTGTGCGTCCCCATCTTCCACTGCCACATGTGGAATAAAAGCATGAGGACTGTACCAATAATATGCATATTGCGCCTGTGCGCAGAGATAATACAGATATAAGTCTGGCACGCAGAAGTCACCCTTGTCATAATCCAGGGTCAGTGTGTTCCATCCCACCCGAGATTGTTTTCCTCCCCAAATTAACCTCACCAATAGTGAGCGCACAGTGGTGAAAAAATGCTGAGTTAGTTTTATTGGTATGTTGCTGAACAAGTACAGGAAGCGAGGCAGAACAATCATCCTAATGAGGGCAATACGATCTGCTAAGGATAACGGTAATCCTATCCACCTGCTCACCTGTTGTTCCAGCAAAACGCACGCCCTTCCATAATTTTCTTTGATCACTGTCTCGGGATCACGATGCACCCATATTCCTAGGTATTTAATCGGTTCGGTAGACCACACCATAGGATACTCCAAAGTAGGTGAATTCGTGTTTGGTGTTAGTGGTATTATCACCGACTTGTCCCAGTTACTAGTTTACCCCGAAAAAAGGCCAAATCTTATATCTTCACGTAATACAGGTGCTAAATATCTTTGCAGCTCTCTTATGTACAGTACCATGTCATCAGCATAGAGAGATATGCCGACTAGACGGTGTGCAAATCTGGGGGCTGTTTCTCTATGTTGCTGTCTGATTAATTATGCACGCTAGAGATTCCAGCATGATAGAGAACAATAGTGGCGAAAGAGGGCACCCCTTTCTGGTCCCTCTGCTAATCTGAAATGGCTCAGACGTTAGTCCGCCTACATGAACCCGTGCAGTGGGATTGGTGTATAACAGCCACACCCAACCGGTAAAAACCTCGGGGAGCCCCATTCGCTTAAGGATTTGAAACATATAACTCCATTCGATGGAGTCGAATGCCTTCACCGCATCCAACATAACAGCAGCAGCAGGGAGAGCAGGATCTAGTAAATGAAACATCGCAAAAATGATGCATAAGTTGTGGGACGTGGACCTTTCTGGTATGAAACCAGATTGATCTGGTAGGACCAATTTCGGCATTAAAGGTTGAAGTCTGGTGGCAACATTTTTTGCTAGTATTTTTGCATTCAGATTAATAAGTGATAAGGGGCGGTATGACTCGCAATGAGAAGGTGTCTTATCTTTTTTTAAAAGAGTAATTATCATGGCTTGTCTTAGCGTTGGTGGAAGCCTACCCAATTTGTGTGCTTCTCCATGCATTTCTAGTAGATGGGGTACCAATAGCTCTACGTATTCTTTATAAAATTCTGCCGTGAGGCCATCCGGCCCGGTGCTTTTTGTTTGGTAAGGCATGAATTGCCTCTTGAATATCAGATGCTTCAATCGGCTGGCTCAGATAGTCTTGGTGCCCTTTAGCTAACCATGCGCACGCTATATCTGTCAGGTATTCATCTAACGCTGGAGAGTCTGCTTTCCCTTGCAATGTGTACATCTTGGCATAATAAGTTCGAAACTGTTCGACTGTGGCCTGCGGTGTATAGCGGTCTTCTCCTTCAGCATCTGTGATTTTTTTTATGGCGTGGTGTTCAGTGCGATATTTAAGCTTAGACGCTAGATTATGGCCTGGTCTGCCACCCTCTCCGTATGCCCGAGCCACATGCCTCTTGGACAAGTATCGAATCTCAGTCGCTGCTAGCTCGTTGTGTTCTGATATGAGATCTTTAATTCGAGACAGTGTGTTTGCACATGGAAGCAACTCGTACTCTCTCTCAAGCTCTGTCAATGCTTTTTCAACTCTAGTGATTTGTCCCCTAATATCCTTAAGGATGCCTGCCATTGTGCTAATGCAGGTGCCCATAATAGTAACCTTGAAGGCCTCCCATAGGGTCGCAGTGCTGTCCACAGATCCCGTATTTAAGTCAAAATACTGGATTATGGCATCCCTGATCGTGGTAGCGTATACAGGATCTAGGAAAAGCTTCAAAGCGGAATCTCCATGTGAACTGGTGTGGGATACTCGTTGGAATATGTAGGGTGAGCTGGACTGGATTGTGATCGGATAAAGTGCGAGGGAGTGCAGTTATATCAGATACCCAGGCGTTCGCCCCTTCACTTAATAACCAATAATCCAAACGGGACTTCTAGTTTATCATTATTATGAAGCAGCCACGTTTTTATTAGACCCAGTTCGACCATTCCATCCCTCACACGCAGGGCGGTTCTAGGTGTGCGCCCACCCTGTTTACTGGATTTGTCCTTGCTAGGGTCTAAGTGTGTGTTGAAGTCGCCACCCCACAGAATTTCGGCCTCGGGCCACTCGCGCAGCACCTTAATAATACCTGCAAAGAGTTCAGGCTCATCCGTATTGGGCCCATACACATTGACAATAGTTAAAAGCAAAATACCCAGCTTGCCATGCACAATAGCGTAGCGCACCCCCTCTTCATCTATGCACGTTTTGATTGCAGTGAATGCAAGACCCCTCTTAATGTGCGTTATTACCCCTCGTGCGTATGAAGAATATGAAGAAGCTAGTCGATACTCTGCCCACTTGAGAGCAACCTTGGCTTCCGTTTGTTAGGTCAGGTGCGTCTCTTGGAGAAGAGCGATCTGAACCTCGTGCCTGTCTATATAGGCAAACACTTGTCTGATTTTTTGGGGGGAGTTCAACCCTCGGATATTCCACGTTAGGCAGGTGAACCCGTTCTTATCCAGCGACATTGTGCATACTTAGCAATGATATGCATAGTTCCCTCATTTGCAAGGACAAACAGGTACATTTTAACAGTAGTCTTAGGGGCCGATTCCGATCTCGGTCGGAGGCGCACCCAATACTATTCGGTCGGGAAAAAAGCCATGCGAAAGCCAGTTTCCCGACCGATCCGTACAGCACACCGAACGAGCAAGTACGATGCGCACAACAGCAAAAATTCCGGCCGAGCCGTACTCACCCAAACCAGGTCCTGTTCTCCGACCGAGGCGAATCCGGAAACGCCGAATCGAGTCGCACGGAAGGGAAAATGCAGCCCCGTCCGGCCGGACAAGTACGATGCGCTTTCCGTACGCGCCGAACCCGTCGCTACGCACGGCACGTCAAAGCATCCGGGAGAGGCGCACATAAGCTCCGAATCGCGCCACAACACGATCCACGGCTACGAGACTAACACAGCACCGACGAGGACGACGCGAAGCGACGAGGACGAGCGAAGCGACGAGGACGAAGCCAAGCGACGAGGACGACGCGAAGCAACGAGAAGGACGAACGACACGAACCAACCATGAATCCCTTCGTCCCGATCATACCAATATTCTACATCTACTACCGGAACAGGCACGGACGCGTACGGCGCAGAAGGTAAGTCAGACACCAACCACAAAACACATACAACACGTACACGACACATCACACACATACACTGGGAATCTGAATATACTTACACCAGCAACAGCAGCACCATAGGGGCGGGATGCCCATCACCAATGCCACATATGCACACAGGGGCCTGAATGCGCGCCACCACCCCAACCCAGGGGGGCTGGATGCCTACCACTACTACCACCCTTAGCCAGGGGGCTGGATGCCTACCACTACTACCACCCTCACCCAGGGGGCAGGATGCCCACCACTACTACCACCCTTAGCCAGGGGGCAGGATGCCCACCACTACTACCACCCTCACCCAGGGGGCAGGATGCCCACCACTACTACCACCCTTAGCCAGGGGGCAGGAAGCCTACCACTACTACCACCCTTAGCCAGGGGGCAGGATGCCTACCACTACTACCACCCTTAGCCAGGGTGGCAGGATGCCTACCACTACTACCACCCTTAGCCAGGGGGGCAGGATGCCTACCACTACTACCACCCTTAGCCAGGGGGCAGGATGCCCACCACTACTACCACCCTTAGCCAGGGGGCAGGATGCCTACCACTACTACCACCCTCACCCAGGGGGGCAGGATGCCTACCACTACTACCACCCTCACCCAGGGGGAAGGATGCCCACCACTACTACCACCCTTAGCCAGGGGGCAGGATGCCCACCACTACTACCACCCTCACCCAGGGGGGCAGGATGCCCACAACTACTACCACCCTTAGCCAGGGGGCAGGATGCCTACCACTACTACCACCCTCACCCACGGGGGCAGGATGCCTACCACTACTACCACCCTCACCCAGGGGGCAGGATGCCCACCACTACTACCACCCTTAGCCAGGGGGCTGGATGCCTACCACTACTACCACCCTTAGCCAGGGGGCAGGATGCCTACCACTACTACCACCCTCACCCAGGGGGGCAGGATGCCCACCACTACTACCACCCTTAGCCAGGGGGCAGGAAGCCTACCACTACTACCACCCTTAGCCAGGGGGCTGGATGCCTACCACTACTACCACCCCCACTCATAGGATGGACAATGCATGACACAACAAGCACACCACAACCTAGGGAATGCAAGATTAAGACATCCCCCACCACCATGACAAGCGTGTGAGCAGGCTGTGTCAAATGCCTACAACACCGAACATGACTTTGAACATACAATGTGACCCCCTAGCACATGTGCCACACATATATGTGTGTGGCACCCACAATGCAAGCAGCCCATGACCATTGTGGCAATGGGGCCTAAACCCCCATCATCACAGTGACCAAAAGGCAAGTGTGGGGTCCATAGCTGAAGCACATTTTGACCATTGTGGCAATGGGGTCTAAACCCCCATCATCACAGTGACCAAAAGGCAAGTGTGGGGTCCATAGCTGAAGCACATTTTGACCATTGTGGCAATGGGGTCTAAACCCCCATCATCACAGTGACCAAAAGGCAAGTGTGGGGTCCATAGCTGAAGCACATTTTGACCATTGTGGCAATGGGGTCTAAACCCCCATCATCACAGTGACCAAAAGGCAAGTGTGGGGTCCATAGCTGAAGCACATTTTGACCATTGTGGCAATGGGGTCTAAACCCCCATCATCACAGTGACCAAAAGGTAAGTGTGGGGTCCATAGCTGAAGCACATTTTGACCATTGTGGCAATGGGGTCTACACCCTCATCATCACAGTGACCAAAAGGTAATTGTTGACAAAGAAAGAGCTGCAACTGCCAAACTGCATGGATCATTCCTGGTCACAGAACCAAAAACTCATCTGTGGCAAAGTAGTGTATGTGTCCCATTGCAACATAAATTGGGGGAGCCAAATACTGCAGTGCAAATGAAACATTCCTTTGGCCATGTGCAGACAAACAACACCCATGGGGGCTGAGACCGTCAACAGTCATCAATGACACAATGACAGAAGTGACCATCAGAATGCAGAACCACATATTTGCACCAATGGGCACACAAATGCAGAAACCCTGTGGAGACAGCAGATGTGAGGTGAACAGATACCATACCATGGCAGCAATGGGACACACAAACCATGATCACTGTGCTGACCGATGACCTAGGAGTCCCAGGGACAGCAGGGGAAACACACCAAACAACATACAGCCAATGGCACACCCAAGATATGCCAATGCAGTGGTGCAGATGCACAAACACAAACAGGCAGACCAACACTGTCATCATACACAGCAGGTGAGGGGTGGGGGTGCCAGTGTCCCCAGGCAACAACACAACACATGAGGAGAGCTGAATACCAATCATACAGATGTGCATACACTGCCACACTAAGGTAACTCATGGATCCAAATCCCCTATGTAGGCAAGCAGGCATTGACAGGTGAGAGGGAGCACAAAACACACATGTCACACAGGCACGTAGGAACAACAACTGACACAGCAAGTCACAGACACACCACAGCACCACCCCAGGGCCCCCACAATGTGGTGACCCTGGGCTGAATAAAAATACCACTGTGATGACAAAGCTAAATGTCGATCACACTGTGAACCACAGTCAGGTGTCCTGAGCAACTAACTACCATCACACCTACACAAGCACAAATCAATCAGCATGGCCAGTAAGCCAAGGCCAACATGGAGGCAGGGGACTAGCCGGGCAACAACTCTCATCTGCACACACTCAAGACCACACCCCTCGACCTCCAACAATGTGCAGCAGTGAAGTACACATGCACTGGTGACATTGCACATGCACCCATGACTATTCCAGGGTGGTGGGTGGGAACCAAGGTGTAGAAACACATCACACATGGACACTCAACAAGACTCCTGAATGTCTGACACACTGCACACTACGCTGTACATGGACATGACGGCAATACCACACCGACCAATGGGATCCCAGCCACAGTCACACACCAATGAAGAAGCCAAGGTCACCCACAAAGAACACACATAGACAACAACCAACATTGCAGCCCGGACCCTAAGGAGTGCCAGCAGTCACACACACAACGTGTCACAATCACTGAAAGATAACACAAACTGGAAATCACATGACAGGGGCAAACAACAAGTGCCAAAGGGAAACCTGACTGTGACCCATCTGCGTCTGCACACAAACTCTGCCCTGACAGCAAACACACCTATGGGTGACACCCTGATGACCAGTAATGTGCCATGCACCCACATCACAGAGAACACAGGGAGAAGACTTTGGGAAACATAGCTCAAGTCAGCAAGCATCACAAACAGGTACAACACTAGGGATCACAGCATGCGCAGATGAATGGAAGTGAACACACAGACATGCACATACAACACACACCTTGGGCGCAGGCAATGTCACACGTGTACACACTGCCATGAGGGGACTCCACTCCTGTGTGAGGAAAGCTGTGCCATATGTTGCCTCAGTAGGACCCCATCATGTCAGCTGAGCACTTGGTCACACAATCAACAATTAGCACCAAATGAGGGCTCCCATCACATCAGCCTGGTCATGGATGTGCCAACGGAATCATCAGCACAGATCCAACACACTTGTATAGCAATGTTGCACTGACTACACGGATGAGTCCCTCCCCATTGATGCCCAAACCTGCATGTCCACTGGAGATGGCAACACGGTCAGGGAAGTAGACAAATGCAACGATGGCAGGCACAACAGATGTGCAGGGGTGGAAGCCACAGATATGAAATTGCCAATGTAAGTAGGAAACCCATTGCCAAATACTGAACACATGACACCCTCAGATGCTGCTATTGATGACATGGATACACCACATGATAGGACACATTCCCCCTGGACCACATGGGTTCCTGCACAGTAACACTTCATAATCATGAGACCAGATATCACCATCACTGCAGCAAGGGCATGGTTAGCTGCACCAACAACATGTACATCTGAAGCATGAGCACTAGAGAAAAGAAAGTTGCTTTATTCAGCATATGTGTTGTTTGATAACGACGTCCAGAAGAAATTAGAGCAAAGGCCAATGGCCAGTCCATTGTCAAAGTTCAAACAGGGTGACACTGGCAGATGTCACCCTACGCATGCCTGCACAATACCAGGGACAATCCACTAGGAGGGGCAACCGGGGGGCAGGCCAGGCACCGCAGGGACAGGATCAGGGCTCACCAGGGGGAGTCAGGGAAGGGGTGGTGGGTGCTGGAGAGCCACTGACAACTGCAGTGGAGGTGTCTGACATGGTGTGTGCCGGCACAACTGGGGGGCATGACACAGATGTCGTGGGTGCCGGCACAACTGCAGTGGACCCTGCAGATGGGGTGGACAGGTCCGCCACTGCAGTGCCCAAGTCAGACAGGGCAGTAGTGGACTCCACTGCAGTGCCTACCTCCAGGGGAGGAGAATGGGGAACAGGCAAGGTGGGTTGGACAGAGGGGGAGGACACCCTCACCACATCAGTGGCACAGACAAGCGCAGCGGGGGGTGTGGTGCTGGGAGAGCAAGTGGCAGGGGGAGAAGGCCGGAGCATCTTGGGGATGGTATATCTGTGGGTGGGGGAACCTGGGGCAGGGTGTGGTGGGGGCACCTGTGCAGTGGGGGCCTGAGGGATGGAGGACGGAGACCTTGTGCCTGAGCTGCAGGGCGGGGTCTTGCTCTTAGCACTCCGGGGGGACTTGCGGGTGGGGGCCTCAGTCCGTCTGCACCTGGGGGAGGGTGTCCGGGGGCGAGGGGCACTCTGCTCCGTGTGGGTGGGCTTCCTCTTCCCCCGGGATGCTGGAGCAGCTTCATCGGTGGGGAAGAGGCCGAGGTCACAGAGGAAGAGCTGCTGTGACTTTGGGGTTGCAGGTGAGGCAAGGGAGGGTGCTTTGGAGGGAGAGGGAACTGAGGACTGCGCAGTGCATGTGGATGCGTGTGTGTGTTCCAGGGCCCCATCCCCTGTGAGTCTGGCTTCAGTCCCCTGAATGTGCGTGCGTGTGCGTTTTGTCATTGGCGTGTGTGTCAGTGTGCTGGATGTGTGTGTGCTGGTGTGTTCCTGTGCCGGTGTGTGTGTGCCTGGGATGGGTAAGGTGCTGGGGAGTGTGGATGGAGCAGAGGCAGGAGGGGTGAGGGACCGTTTGAGGAGGGACACTGCTGCCGTCAGGGAGGAGTCCATGGACCTATTGCCCCTCTGTAGGTCAGACATGCCCGATGAGATGCCCTCCATGAACGACACCAGCTGAGTCAACAGCGCGGTGTGCGCATGGAGGACACTCAGCATGGCTGTCTGCCCTACATGGAGCTGGCGAAGGAGGTACACAGACTCCTCACTCAGGGCAGCAGGGGACACAGGGGCAGGGGGTGCGGTGCCTGGCCCAAAGGAGACACGCTCCCGGACATGGGAGCCTCCACGGACCTGGGGAATGGGAGCCGATGGGAGGGCGGTGGTGGTGCTGGTGGTGGCGGGGACAGCAACACTAGCTGGGGTGTGGTGGCTGCTGACACCCGCCTCCACAAGGGAGTCATCCTCCGAGTTGCTCTGGTCCTCAGCTGAGGTGGATGCTGCTGAGGACTCCTCGGTGTGGCTCCCCTCGCCCTCCGTGCCACTGGGTCCCTCCGACCACTCCTCGGCTGCTGACCCAGTCTGGCTCTCCGGCTCCTCCTGGTCCGTGGAGCTGTCCCCTTCCGTGGCCGTGGATGTATCTGCAAACAATGGGGAAACAGACAGACATCAGTCACCTGCACCAAACGCACACACCACTGTGAGCACAGCACATTACAGAGCAAGCCCTGGCATCATTAGTTGTACATTGCTAAAAGTGCCCTAATTGAACAGGAGAAGTCAATTGTCAGTCTGATGCCAAGCATGGCACTCACATCCCACATGGCCTTGCACCCATCTGTCTGGTGTCTGTTGGATTGCAACACCCCAGTGTTGACACATGCACCAAGTACACAGTAGTTGGACAGTGCAGAGGACACGGTGTGGACACATCACAGCTCTTGCCACTGAGTCAGTACAGGTTTACGGATGTAAGGGATGCCCAGAGTCAAATAGGAAATGCATGTGATGCATACCAGCGACAGACACCATGATGCACCCATGTCCTGATAGCCAGCGCCACTATGGTGTGCATGTAGCACATGTCACTCCCCTGCAGGATCACCAATCAGTAGACACATGCCATGGCGGAGGCATGACTGCAAAGTCATACATCACTGTCTCAGTGATGTATGACTTTGCAGCCAGACAACAACACTCTGCACTGTGTCACAATAGTAGGTCATGGGGAATGCAAGTCCTGGAGCTGCACAAGTGCACATGTACATCCCCCCACAACACATCCTCTTAACCCTCATCTGTCCAGGTCATACCTATTGGACATATGGGAGACCTGTGACACTACCCTCTGAACCTGAGCCCCTCACACTCTGCTGTGCATGGGGAACAGCTGCCTGAACTTCACATTTACATGCCCCAGTCTGCATGGGCAGCTGATCAGACACCTATGTGTCACACAAGTATCGTCTCCTATGGTCACATCTCCAGTGGCATGCTGAGCCCCTACCAAGAAACTCCACAGCAGTCCTGGCGACTAATCCACAGCACACTGACACAGAGGCAGACACCAGAGGGGTCAAATCACTGTGCACAATGTGTCCTCTGATACACGGGAGTGGGAGTACAGAGTGTATTGTATGGCCTGGAGTAGGCATGACTGTCCAGCCCCACATGAATGAGGGATGAGCCCTGGACTGTAGGCAGCTGGCTAAGTATGTGTGACACACGTCATATACATACTCCTGGGGCCCAAACATTGTTCCCACCCGCAGCATGGGTGTGTGCCAGGTACCCCAGCCACATGTGGTGGATCAGCTCAGCAATTGGACCACAGATCAAAGTAACACGCTGAATACATGTCAGAATACAGGCATTGTGTAAGCAATGGACCCACCCATGATGCCCACCACAGAGTCAGGGAAACAGATGCTGTCTCCCACCTTGAGTCAAGCAAACTGCAAGGACACAGTCCTAAGTGACAGAATTCCCTGCATGTAAGGGCCACACCTGGGTATCAGATGAGGAGTGGGCAGTGCACAATAGAGGGACATGGCTCCTGGACAACATGACTGCTGTACTGTGGCAGTTCAACCTGGCCCGAGGAGGGCACATAGCATGTTAGACAGAGTACACAGTGCAGTCTTTGACTCACCCCCTCCTTGCTGCTCTCTGGCCTTCAGCTGCCCATCCAGGTCTGGAAAGACCACCGCCAGGATCCTGAGCATGTGGGGGGTCAGGGTCCGTGTTCCGCCCCTCCTGCGAGGAGGCGACAGCTTCAGCTGGACCCGTGCAATCCTCCGGGTCCAGCCCCGAAGGTCCTGCCACCTCTTTTGGCAGTTGCGGATCCGGCGCTTGTAGACCCCCACGGACCGGACAGCCCGGACGATGTCCTTCCAGATCTCATGCTTCCGATGGGCAGAAGCCTGTCAGGATGACAAAGTGATAAGGCCATTACTACACATGCAACATATCCGTGCATGACACAGTTGCATATACATGTCGCAATCACAGGGGCACATGGTGTACCCAGGCAGTGCACGGCTGCCCATGGACAGTTTTCCAGAAGTCACTACATGGTATCATTGCATGGGGAGTAAAACCCTGTTCAGAAGCACTGTCACTGCACCATACCTGTCCAGTGCAAGTCACTACACACTATGGGGGGTGACAACTACTCAGTGAGCCTGCTAGCCAGTGGTGTGCTGACTCTCAGCCTTGCTAGTCAGACAAAATGCACATTCAGAAAGGCAGTGCACAGAACACTCACCTGCTCCCCTGGTGTCCCATACAGCTTGCTGTACTGTGGAAGTAGGCTGTCCAGCAGGGCCTGGTTCTCTTCAAGGCTGAAGGCTGGGGCTCTCTCCACAGTACGTGCCATTGCAGGGTCCAGAGGGGCAGAGACAGCAGCAGTGCAGTGGCAGATGTCGTCCTGGAGCATGTAGTGCAGGCAAGTGGGCTCTCAGGGGAACATGCAGCAATATATATGTGCTGGAGAGGCAGATACTGTCCCTTGTGTCCAAAGTGATAGGTCCAAGTCGTTTGCATCTTCTGAATCTGGCCAATCCATGGAATAGCAGCACCAAAACACGCCCACAGCATCCTTCAAAATTTCAACTTCATGACATACATGATTTTGCAACATTGTTGTGGGTGACCAACTGATTTTCCAGCAACCGACTCGTTCGAATATTCGAAAACGCGTCCGTTGCCAGGCAAGCCCATTGTCAATGGGTGCGCACCGATCGGTCCATTGAGGTACAACGCGCACAGGGGTACAACGCGTACCCGCACACATTGAAAGCAATGGGCCGGCCGGAGGCACCGATCGGTCCATTGCTGTTCAACGCGCACAGGGGTACAACGCGTACCCGCACACATTGAATGCAATGGGCCGGCCGGAGGCACCGATCGGTCCATTGCTGTTCAACGCGCACAGGGGTACAATGCGTACCCGCACACATTGAATGCAATGGGCCGGCCGGAGGCACCGATCGGTCCATTGCAGTACAACGCGCACAGGGGTACAACGCGTACCCGCACACATTGAAAGCAATGGGCCGGCCGGAGGCACCGATCGGTCCATTGCTGTTCAACGCGCACAGGGGTACAACGCGTACCCGCACACATTGACTGCAATGGGCCGGCCGGAGGCACTGATCGGTCCATTGCAGTACAACGCGCACAGGGGTACAACGCGTACCCGCACACATTGAAAGCAATGGGCCGGCCGGAGGCACCGATCGGTCCATTGCTGTTCAACGCGCACAGGGGTACAACGCGTACCCGCACACATTGAATGCAATGGGCCGGCCGGAGGCACCGATCGGTCCATTGCAGTACAACGCGCACAGGGGTACAACGCGTACCCGCACACATTGAAAGCAATGGGCCGGCCGGAGGCACCGATCGGTCCATTGCTGTTCAACGCGCACAGGGGTACAACGCGTACCCGCACACATTGAATGCAATGGGCCGGCCGGAGGCACCGATCGGTCCATTGCTGTTCAACGCGCACAGGGGTACAACGCGTACCCGCACACATTGAATGCAATGGGCCGGCCGGAGGCACCGATCGGTCCATTGCAGTACAACGCGCACAGGGGTACAACGCGTACCCGCACACATTGAATGCAATGGGCCGGCCGGAGGCACCGATCGGTCCATTGCAGTACAACCCGCACAGGGGTACAACGCGTACCCGCACACATTGAAAGCAATGGGCCGGCCGGAGACACCGATCGGTCCATTGCTGTTCAACGCATCACTGTACATGTGACTGGCATATGTCAGCATGCCTATCTCAGATGGACATATGCCAGCCACAGATAGCTCCCAGGGAGTGAGGGGCACACCTACATCACGACAGCCTGTCCAAACCTTATCATAAGGCATGTAAGGCTGCATTTCCTATTGTGTGTATGTTGGTGTACATGTTGTCCTGTGGGTGTCACCTGTGGGCAGCCACCCCCAGGCTGTGCACGTGTTAATGGGGACAGGATCCTGGGTGTTACGTGTACGTGACCACTGTGATGTGCAACTGTTCATATCTGTGCATGTGCCATGGTCACATTTCACAGTGGTGTTTGTGTATGTCATGTCACATACCCCGTGAGTCCCATGTGGGACGGTATGTTTGAGCCAGGGTGTCCCAGTGGCACAATAGTGATGGCCCTCCACAGTCTTTGTGCATGTAGTGTTTACAATGTCTCTGATTTCATGTGCACAATGGGAGACAGTCTCCACATCCACGTTGTGTGTGCATGGACTCTGATGTTGTGCGTGTGTGTCACAGACGTCCATGGCTCTCCTGCCATGGCAAGTGTGGCCACTACCTGTGGGGGTCATGTTTGTTTTGTTGTGGTGTATACATGATACTCCAGGTGATGCCAGTGTCCATGTGGCATTACAGGGTCCCTGGGAATGTGCCTGTCGTTGAGCTGTGGTGCCTGGGGCACATCTGTCCTCACATGTCACTGGGGGGTGACTGTGACACAGCATCATGATATCCAATGGGCCAACCTGGGACAAATTGATGCCACCTGTAGGACCGTGTTGACAGATGTTGGCCATGTATGTACCATACATGTCGTTCCGGTACTGCACACTTCATGTAGTTGTGCCTCATGATGATGTATGTTGGGATCTTGAGTGTGTTCAATGCCGCATATGTGGGGTGACTGACGATTTTGCTTACTTCTCCTCTGCACTGCAGGGCTCCTGCTGTCCATCGGCCATTCCCAGACCTGGCAACGATGGTGGAACGGGACAGCATCCGACGGTACCGCTTCACCAGGCAGCTGATTGAGGATTTGGCAGTGCAGTTGTCCCCACATTTGCAGCCTGGCCGGCCGTATCCTACAGCGCTGACCCCCAAGGTGAAGGTGATGGCAGCCCTACACTTCTTTGCCACCGGTACCTTCCAACATACTGTGGCGTCTGCTGGTGGGATGTCACAGACCATGTTCAGCCGTGTGCTCCGCGATTTCTTGGCGGCAATGTTGCTCTTCCTGAACCGGTACATCTATTTCCCTAGACTGCGACGACTCACTGACGTGAAGAGTGACTTTTATGCCCTGGGGAGGATGCCGCATGTCATTGGCTCCATTGATGGGACACATGTGGCTTTGGTACCACCACAGGCCCAGGAGCAGGCCTACAGGAACCGCAAGCACTACCACTCGGTCAATGCACTGGTGGTGTGTCTTGCAGACATGACCATCACACACGTGTGTGCCCGTTTCCCTGGTTCAGCACACAATGCCTTTGTGATGAGGAGTAGTCGCATCCCCAGGTTGATGGCACAGATGCAGAACCAGCGTGCCTGGCTTGTCGGTGTGTACTGACTTTGTGCCATTGTGTGTGATCTGATCTGTAGTATTCCGCCCACTTTTCCAAGTCAGCTGATGTGCACTTGTCTGTCCGTAGGTGACTCGGGATACCCCAACATGCCGTGGTTGCTGACACCCCTCAGGAACCCTGTGACACCTGCCCAGATGCGCTACAATGAGGCACATGGTCGGACCAGGAGAGTGATTGAGCGGACCTTTGGTCTCCTGAAGAGCCGCTTCCGCTGCCTGGACAAGACCGGAGGGTCCCTCCCATATGCCCCTGCGAAAGTGTGCAAGATTATCATCGTCTGCTGCATGCTCCACAACATGGCAGTGCGGAAGGAGTTACCTCTCATCCAGGATGACGATGACCAACATCCGCCACCTGTGGAGGATCCTGGCCTGGACCACGATGCCAGTGACGATGATGATGATGATGGTGATGGTGATGTCCGCACACAGCTCATCACCAACTTCTTTAGCTGAATGTGAGTATCCTGAGGTGTCATGTCAATGATGTGAGTTGGCATGATGTGTGGGTGGTGCTCTGGTGCTGTTGGAGTGTGTCCATGGGCTACTTGACTGGATGTGTGTTGCGATGTGTGCTTACAGGTGGGCTGTACTCCCCAACAGTGTTCACATGCTAACTTGGTTCTGGGTGGGTATCTTGTAACATGTATTGTGCATGAGTTTTGCTGTTCTGTCCTGTACTCCATTGCTTTTGACTGTGTGTCATTTCTGTCCTTCACAGGGTACTTTCAGATTCGTTTGGTCAACTGTGTCCACCGACGACGTGATTGCACATCCAGGCTGGTAGCTGTTGTGTCCCTACAGGTGATGTGCGCCACACCCATGGACTTCCTTCTGTCTACAGTTGTTGACTGTGTGCCCGCTACCAGGTGGGGTTACCTTGCATCTGTAGTGGTTACGGCATGTTGCTACTGTGTAATAAACCTGTGCTTCACTTAGTGATGTGCGTTGTCTGTGGTCACACATTTGACTGCCATTTGCTTACTGCACCTGTGGGCTACTTGACTACAACTGGGAATGGGTGTGGTGTCTGTGCATTGCACCGTCTTCCCTGGCAACATCAGTGTAGGCAATGAGTCAGATGGCCTAGGTGTGTATGTGTTGTGTAGCCCTGGTGGTGTGTCTCCCTCATATGTGTCACGTTGCCTGTACTCACATGCCTGTGTTGTCCTTGCTGTTGCAGTTCGCATACACAGTGTAATTTTGCTGTTCATCATCCCCATAACAGCACCCACGTTGGAATCACGACAGAGGCAAGTATGGTGTATTATTGTGTTTATTGTGATACATCTGTGATAATAGTGCATAGGATGGATTGTGCTGTACATGAATCTTGCAATCCCAAGTTCCTAGATGAATAGAAAGTCCAGGTAGACAGGATCCCCAGTATCGGGGCCACAGTTGTCTGACACATTGTTCCAACTTGTACTCCCCATGCAATGTGTGGGAGTAGTGTTGCCATCAACAGGGTGAACAGTCTGTGCACAAAGGCGAAAATCCAGAACAGGTTCAGGCTTCCTGGGAGTTGCGCTTGGCCATCAGCCTCTCACTTTCCCCTCCTCGGACGACCCCTCTTCTTGGGGGGGGCCCTCAAGTGCAGGCTGCTGCGGTGCAGGGGACTCTCCGCCAGAGTCCTCCTCCCTCCCTGTGGCAGTTGCAGTTTGTTCGGTACCAGATGTTGTTGGCACACAGGGAGGTGTGGACTGGTTGCTGTTCATCTGGCGGAGGCATTGTAAAATGTCCCTGTGCACCGCCGTCATCTCATGTAGTACATCCCACTTGGACTCCACGCGGGTCATGTGGGAGTCCACACGTGACATGTGTGACTCCACGTGGGACATGTGGGAGTCCAAGCGGGCATGATGGGCAGCCTGCTGCTGTTTGATGTCTCTGAGGAGCCCCACTACCTGGCTGAGCTCTCCGGTGCTGGACTGGTACGCATCAGCTATGCGTACCAGTTGTGGGTCTTCATGCACACCAGCAACGTCTGCAAGCAGCGACCTCTGTCTCCCACCCCTCCCACCACCCCTGCTGACATGTGCAGTGTGTGCAGTTGCACGCACAGATAACCCTGGTCCACCTTGGGGGTTGGTGGTGGTGGTGGTGTCCATGGCCCCAGGTTGGTCCAGGGTCACTGCGCTGGTGTTGTTCCTTATTCTGTCCATGTCGGCAGGGATGGTATTCGTGGTGACAGTCGTTGGAGGGGTGGGTGCAGGGGGTGCAGCTGGTGGACCTGCTGGTGCTGCAGCTGGTGGTCCTGCTGGTGCAGCATGTTGACTTGCACCGGATGTGCCAGGTTGTTCTTCATCGTCCGAGGAGGACAGAGGCTGTACGACGCCAGTGAGCTCGGCATCCTCTTGAGCCTGGGACTGGGACTCCTCAGCGTCTGCTGCTGTGTCCCTATCATCACCTGTTTTTGGGAGACACAAACAATGTATGTCATGTTTCTGCAGGCATCAGTGGTTGACACACCTGACAGTTGTGACTGTGCCTCGGGGTGCGGGCCTGTACATTGTATTGTCCTAAGTCGTCACAGTCAGGGGTTGATATTGGTGTGGCACATTGTCCTGCATTATTTGGGCATTTCTATGTATTCTCTGGGGTGTGAACATGGTCTGCATTGATTGTGTTTGGTTGACAGCCAGACCTCCTTCCCACCCACCCACCCACCCAGTCAGTTATCCCACCATGGAACGTGCTTGCATTGCAGGGAGTGTAAGTTGTCTCTCAGGATGTCAGTCAGTGGTGTCCTGCTGTTTGTTGGTGCACAGTTGCCAGCAGGGCCTTGTGCTCCCCACAGCAGTAGCCAGTGTCAGCCATCTTGTGAGTCCTTCTCCACTCCCTGTGATGTGAGCATGGTTCAGGGTGGTGTTGATGGGCCAGTTGTGAGGCTGAGCAATGTCTGTGACTACGACTCCCATCATGCTATTGCCTCCACCCCCTTCCCAGCATGCCCATGCTTCCTTCCTTTTGACTCTGCTTCCCTGTGGGGTGGGCTGGCTGTGCTGACAGGATGGCTGGGAGTGTTGTCCTGGCAGTTGTTTGGCTAAGAGTCCCAAGAGTGTCCCTGTGCTTCACACAACATAACCCAGGGTGGTGGTGCTTTGTGGGATCTTGTGTTAGGATGGAGGGCATTGCATTCTACCAGGTGGGTACTGTGGAGTTTGTGTTGGGGGGGTGTGAGGGGAGGTGCTGGTGACTATGGTCAGTGCTGCAAGTCCCCCTTCCCACCCAGCCAGCCAGATATCCCACCATGGAACGTGCTTGCATTGCAGGGAGTGGAAGTTGTCTCTCAGGATGTCAGTCAGTGGTGTCCTGCTGTTTGTTGGTGCACAGTTGGCAGCAGGGCCTTGTGCTCCCCACAGCAGTAGCCAGTGTCAGCCATCTTGTGAGTCCTTCTCCACTCCCTGTGATGTGAGCATGGTTCAGGGTGGTGTTGATGGGCCAGTTGTGAGGCTGAGCAATGTCTGTGACTACGACTCCCATCATGCTATTGCCTCCACCCCCTTCCCAGCATGCCCATGCTTCCTTCCTTTTGACTCTGCTTCCCTGTGGGGTGGGCTGGCTGTGCTGACAGGATGGCTGGGAGTGTTGTCCTGGCAGTTGTTTGGCTAAGAGTCCCAAGAGTGTCCCTGTGCTTCACACAACATAACCCAGGGTGGTGGTGCTTTGTGGGATCTTGTGTTAGGATGGAGGGCATTGCATTCTACCAGGTGGGTACTGTGGAGTTTGTGTTGGGGGGGTGTGAGGGGAGGTGCTGGTGACTATGGTCAGTGCTGCAAGTCCCCCTTCCCACCCAGCCAGCCAGATATCCCACCATGGACTGTGCTTGCATTGCAGGGAGTGGAAGTTGTCTCTCAGGATGTCAGTCAGTGGTGTCCTGCTGTTTGTTGGTGCACAGTTGCCAGCAGGGCCTTGTGCTCCTCACAGCAGTAGCCAGTGTCAGCCATCTTGTGAGTCCTTCTCCACTCCCTGTGATGTGCGCATGGTTCATGGTGGTGTTGATGGGACAGTTGTGGGGGGCAATATGTGTGACTGCGACTCCCATGATGCTATTGGCTACACTGACTTGGCCAGCATACACAGAATTCCTTCCTTTGAGTGGTCTTCACTGTGTGTTGGTGTTGTTGTGGTGGCTACATGTGTGGATGTGTGTGTTAGTTCTATTTGTGCCACTGCCTAGCTGTAGTTGTGGTTGTGTTTGTACATGTGTTGGCACAGTTGGATGTGACTTTTTTGATGGCATGTGTTGTGTTTATCTGACTGACATACACATTTTGGGATGATTCTGTTCTAGTTGCTGTGTAATTGCTATGAGTGCATGGTTTGACTCTCCCCTTGACAGTGATGTGTGTGTTTTGTGGCAGTATATTGTGTACATTTGTTGTGTACTCACCAGGCTCTGGGATGTCCTCTAGTCCATATATGCTCACTGGCGGTAGGATGGCCCGCACCTTCTCCTCCCAGGGCCTGAGGTATATTGGCTTGGCAGGAGGGCCACTGCCGGTGTGTTGGCTGTTGATGTAGTCTTGCTTCAGCAGTTTCCGTACCCTCCTGCGCACGTCATACCACCTGTTCTGGATGTCGGTCTTTGTGCGCCGACATGGTGATTGGGCGTTCACCCTGTTGATGATCCTCTCCCACATCTTGGTTTTCTGCGACATGGGGGTCTGTTGGACCAATGTGCCAAACATCTGTGGCTCTACCCTGAGGATCTCGTCTACCAGGACTTCCAATTCACAATCTAGGAACTTGTGATTCTTCTTGGGGGGCATGGTGATGGGTGGTGATGGTGGGTGATGTGTGTGTTGGTGTGCAGGTGAGGGTGTGTGGGTGTGTGTTGTGCTGGGTGTATGTGAGGTAGGTATTTGTTGGTGTGCTGCTGGTGTGTGGCTTGTGTGAGGGATGAGCTGTGGGTGTGTCGTTGCTTTCTCTTGGGTGCTGGCAGTGGAATGGCATTTGAAAAGGCTCAAGGTAGTGATTTGTGTCCTTTATATAGGTGGAGTTGTGGGTGTGTCTTTGTTCTCTGTCCCCACCCCCCCCCCAGTATTTATTGGCTTGGTAATTGCTTGTTTGGCCTTTTTTTGGTTGATTTTTCCTTTGTGCTGTTTGTGTATGTTGGAAACGTTCTTGTGACCGAGTCGGACCCTGCATTGGTCTCGTACGGTGTTTTCCGTTTCGTTCACGCTGTGTTTGTGCAGTTTTGTATGCTGCGTACGCGTCGGTCGCGGTGTATTGTGTTGCTTCGGCTCGGTTTTGTATGCGTGTCGGTCGTACGGCTTGTCCTCCGTCCGACTCGGTCGTGTTTTTCGCGCCTTGCATCGTACTTTGCGGGTTGGAGTTGGCGGGTACGATTCGGTCGGATTTGTTCCGGGTGCGTGTCGGTCGGTTGGATTCGCGTGTTTTCCGGCCGGATTGCTATTTTCCGAGCGGCTCGGTCGGTCGGCTTGGTTTCCTGACGTGTCGGTCGGATTTATCGCGGCTTGCATCGTACTTGGCGTGTCGGGCGCCACTGGTACGTGTCGGTCGGTAATTTTTCCGGCTCCGAGTCGGTCGGTGCTTTTTCCGGCCCGAATCGGAATCGACCTCTTAGTGTCCAGCCAACCACATCCAACGAACCCCAGTAACCAAATTTCCCTCCACCTCCCCCCACCCACTTTAGCATACCCAACATGCCAAAGCCATCCCGTGAACTAAACAGAAGACCCCAAGTGTGGCTCTTTTCTCCTTTTTTAATTAAATGACACAGAGTCAGATCCAGGGAGCTTCATTTAGGCAATTCTTCTATATTTCGGTCTTGTCTACTTTTTTTGCAGGGAGGGCTATCCAGCCGTGATATCGCTTCTAGTGTGGTCAATGTTTGCGTGTCTTTGATCACACAGGGGTTAGAAGACTGCCCCTGCGAGCACTCCAAGGGATTTCCAGAAGATGATAAACACCCTCTCTTTAAAGACTTGGATGTTAACATCCTCGAGCTACCATGTTCTCTTTGTTCTCTTTTTGTTTGTTCTATACTGGTTGACTTTGTAGCAGAAGGGGCAGATCTTTTGATAGCTGAATCCATCCCTGCTTCGACTTTGCCTATCTCACTTTTAATTGCCCCCATTACAGAGGTCAGATAGCTTTTAATTGAGTTACTTTGCACATCGCTCTTCTCCCTAGATGGGTCTAAATGGCCCTCCATTCTCTTTCGCATCATTAAGTTACAATGACAGTTACAGTGAGTTAAAATATGATTACCTTCTCGGACTTCAGCGGAATTTGGGTAGCCTCTTCACCTGTGGGCTGTGCAGTCCCAATATGCGGGAGTCCAAAAATAAAATCACTGGTTATTAAAATGAAAATCAAAGAGACCGGGCCCAGCCCAGCCTCTTCCGGCCTCTGACAGGCACAGACGGGAACCTCGAGGAGTTAATGAGCGCCTCCAGGCGTGGGTCATTGGCGCGGTTCCGTCCGCAAAGCAGGCTGGGTCTGGTAATCCCTCTGGCAGTGACCAGCAGTGACCGGCCGACGCAGTTTGGGCTCCCGCGCTGCGGGATCCTCGAGGAGTTAATGAGCGCCTCCGGGCACGGGTCGTTGGCGGCGGTTCTGGCCGCAAAGCAGGCTGGGGCTGGTAGTCTCTCTGGCAGTGACCAGCAGTGACCGGCCAACGCTTTTTGTAGTCAATACACTTATGATTCATCAGTAGTGCCATTGCTGGTGGAACTCTCAGATGCAGTTTAGCATAGTTTCCAAAGAGGTCCAAACATTTTGCTCACAAAGCTGTTTCATATTAAGTAAGAAATGAGATAAATATTCAAACTCACAAATAAGAGCACACACTGAATAACAAATTAAAATAAAGAAAAATGTGAATAAGAAAGAAAGAGTGGAACAAAGAAAGAAAAAGGAAGGAAGGAGGGGATGAGGGATATACGGTAGGGAAGGGGAAGGAAGGAAGGAAGAAAGGGAGGGAGGGAGGGAGGGAGGGAATTGTTGAAGAAGAATTGATAAGCTGGAAGAATACTTCAACTCTTTGTATAAACTTTCTAACTTAGACATGATTAAAGACCAGCATGACACAATGCTAAATTAAGATGGTTAATTAGCTGAGAGGATATATGCTTCATGTTTCTTTTTTCAAAAGGAAAATTAGTGCTTCACAAGTGACACATTGAAACATTGCTACTTTGTTCATTTAAAGAGCAAGACACATGCAGACAGATAGAATAATTCACTGTGTAATTATGCTCAACAGTCGTCTATGTACATTGTTGGTTACTATAGATAAACAATTACTTTATTTAATTGCTGAAATGAAGATTTGTTCTCGAAACACCCACAAGATTAGTTCCATGAAATATAACTTTTTGAATTTGTATTATTCTTAAAATCTCTGGGTTCCAATATGATGTCCATGAACTGCGAAATGATGGATATTATAGCTTAATTTATATCAAGCTGATAATACGGCTTAATGTATCTCTGATTGCATTTCTCACAATACGTAAATGCATTGTATTATAGTATTTGTATATTGTGCTTACTATCCCGATGTGGGGCACTGGAGCTGTTGTCCACACCGATAGCATACTGACCATTTGTGTGGTCGGAACAAAGTTGTCAATGCCTTAAGCCTATGTGGGAAGCTGTGTTATCGTTATCGTGTTATGGGACTCAGCACGTAGCAGTGTTGTGGATGAGGAAGTATGAAACAGAGAAGCACATTTTAAAAATATATGTTGTGCCGGCAACTCCGATTAGCTCTGCACATCCCTTTATTGTGTTGTATCTTATATTTTATGTTCTTGAACCAATTTCTTAAGTTGGCTTTGGCAGGAAGTTAGCCACTCTGTGAACTTAACCCCTTCGTTGCTAGGCCTTCCCCCCCCCCCGTGCTAAGCTTTTTTTGGGCTATTTGGGGTAGTTTGGACAAAGGCCCTGTAACTTTTTGACCACATAAGGTATCCACGCCAAATTTGCGTCCTTTTCTTCCAACACCATGGGGTTTTCAAAGGTACCCAGGGTTTGTTGATTGCCCTGGAGGGGACCCAGAAATTAGCCAAAATACAGCTCAGTTTCTTTTTTTCTTTTTTTGGAAAAATGGGAAAAAGGGCTGCAGATGAAAGCGTCTGGTTTTTTTCCTGCAAAAAGTATCAACAAAGGGTTTATGGTGCTGAAATTACCATCTTCCCAGCTTTCAGGGACTGACAGACTTTTGTCAGAAAATTCAAATTTTTAACACAGTTTTGGCATTTTACTGGGACATAGCCTATTTTTGCTTTTCTTTGTGCTTTCAACCTCCTTCCAGTTAATGGTAAAAATGGGTATGAAAGCAATGATGGATCCTGAAAAGCTTTACATTTCTGAAAAGTAGACAAGATTCTGAATTCAGCAAGTGGTCATTTGTGTAGATCCTTCAAGGTTTTCTTATAGAAACTAACAGTTGATAATAGGAAAAATTGAAAATGAGTTAAAAAAACAGCCATTTGTGCCAACGTTTTCACCTGTAACTTCTTCTAAGTATGACAGATTTTTAAAAGCAATATACTGTTACATCCGCTCGACCCTTCTGGTTGTGGGGATATATAGTTCTTGTAGGTTCACCAAAAACCCGAGGAACGCAGAGCCAATAGCTGAGCAGCATCTTGCAATGATTTTTTATTGTGTACCGGGTATATAGCAATTCATTTGGGGAAATAGAAAGAGGGAAAAATGGGTATGAAAAACACCTATGTATTTCTGAAATGGGAACAAAATATAGAGTTTAGAAACAGTAGCTATTTGCACATCTCCGAAATTTTGGGTACCCATACCAGCATGTGAATTATAGGACATTTATCAAAGTGACTTCTTTTTTACACATTGTCTTACATTTGGAAGGCAGAAATGCATTGAAAGTCAATAGGTAATAACAGTTGCTCTACAATTCTGTGCTCCCCTAAGTTTCCCTATAAAAATGGTACCTCGCTTTTGTGGGTAAGCGTAGTGCCCGAGACAGGAAATGGCCCAAAACACAATGATGGCACATCACATTTTCACAGTAAAAACTGACCCTTTTTTTGCAAAAGTGCCTAGCTGTAGATTTTGAACCCTAGCTCTGCCGGCACCTAGGGAACCTAGCAAACCTATACATTTTTGAAAACTAGACACCCAGGGGAATCCAGGATAGGGTGACTTGTCTGGCTTTCACCAGGTTCTGTTACCCAGACTCCCTTGCAATCCACAAACTTTGTAAAAAAAAAAAACATTTTCCTCAAATTTCTGTGGTGGAAAATTCTGGAATCTGCGTGGATCCACAAAATTCTACCGACCCCGCATTCCCAAAAGTCTTCTGAGAAAAATGGTACCTCACTTGTGTGGGTAGGCCTAGTGCCTGCAACAGGAAACGGCCCAAAACGCAATGTGGACACACCACCTTTTCACTGTGAAAACGGACCCTTTTTTTGCAAAGTGCCTAGCTGTAGATTTTAAACCCGAGCTCTGCCGGCACCTAGGGAACCCTACCAAACCTATACATTTTTAAAAACTAGACACCCTGGGCAATCGAGGATGGGGTGACTTGTCTGGCTCTCGCCAGGTTCTGTCACCCAGAATCCCTTGCAAACCTCTAACTTTGTAAAAAAAAAACACATTTTCCTCACATTTCTGTGGTGGAAAGTTCTGGACTCTGCATGGATCCACAAAATTCCACCCACCACGCATTCCCCAAAGTCTTCTGCAAAAAAAGGTACCTCACCTGTGTGGGTAGGCCTAGTGCCCGTGACAGGAAGTGGCCCAAAAGGCAACAAGGACACACCACATTTTCACAGTGAAAACTGTCCCTTTTTTTGCAAAGTGCCTAGCTGTAGATTTTGAACCCTAGCTCTACCGGCACCTAGGGAAACCTAGTAAAACCTATACATTTTTGAAAACTAGACACCCAGGGGAATCCAGGATGGGGAGACTTGTCTGGCTCTCACCGGGTTCTGTTACCCAGAATCCCTTGCAAACCTCAAACTTTGTAAAAAAAAAACCACATTTTCCTCACATTTCTGTGGCGGAAAGTTCTGGAATCTGCATGCATCCACAAAATTCCACCCACCCTGCATTCCCCAAAGTCTTCCAAGAAAAGTGGTACCTCACTTGTGTGGGTAGGCCTAGTGCCCGCGACAGGACACCACATTTTCACAGTGAAAACTGACCCTTTTTTTGCAAAGTGCCTAGCTGTAGATTTACAACCCTAGCTCTGCCGGCACCTAGGGATATCTAGCAAACCTATACTTTTTTGAAAATTAAATACCCAGTGGAATCCAAGATGGGGTGACTTGTCTGGCTCTCGCCAGGTTCTGTCACCCAGAATCCCTTGCAAACCTCTAACTTTGTAAAAAAAAATCACATTTTCCTCACATTTCTGTGGTGGAAAGTTCTGGATTCTGCGTGGATCCACAAAATTCCACGCACCCCGCATTCCCCAAAGTCTTCCTAGAAAAATGGTACCTCACTTGTGTGTGTAGGCCTAGTGCCAGCGACAGTAAACGGCCCAAAACGCAACGTTGACACACCACATTTTCACAGTGAAAACTGACCCTTTTTTTGCAAAGTGCCTAACTGTAGATTTTGAACCCTAGCTCTGCCGGCACCTAGGGAAACCTAGCAAACCTTTAAATTATTGAAAACTAGACACCCAGGGGAATCCAGGATGGGGTGACTTGTCTGCCTCTCTCCAGGTTCTGTTACCCAGAATCCCTTGCAAACCTCAAACTTTGTAAAAAAAAAACACATTTTCCTCACATTTATGTGGTGGAAAGTTCTGGACTCTGCATGGATCCACAAAATTCTACTCACCCCGCATTCCCCAAAGTCTTATGAGAAAAATGGTACCTCACTTCTGTGGGTAGGCCTAGTGCCCACGACAGGAATGGCCCAAAAGGCAACGTGGACACGCCACATTTTCACATTGAAAACTGTCCCTTTTTTTGCAAAGTGCCTAGCTGTAGATTTTCAACCCTAGCTCTGCCGGCACCTAGGGAAACCTAGAAAACCTATAAATTATTGAAAACTAGACACCCAGGGGAATCCAGGATGGGGTGACTTGTCTGGCTCTCTCTGGGTTCTGTTACCCAGAATCCCTTGCAAATCTCAAACGTTGTCAAAAATCACACATTTTCCTCCAATTTCTGTGGTGGAAAGTTCTGGAATCTGCGTGGATCCACAAAATTCCACCCACCCTGCATTTCCCAAAGTCTTCCGAGAAAAATGGTACCTCACTTGTGTGGGTAGGCCTAGTGCCCGCGACAGGAAACGGCCCAAAATGCAACATGGACTCACCACATTTTCACAGTGAAAACGGACCCTTTTTTTGCAAAGTGCCTAGCTGTAGATTTTGAACCCTAGCTCTGCCGACACCTAGGGAAACCTAGCAAACCTATACATTTTTGAAAACTAGACACCCAGGGAATTCCAGGATGGGGTGACTTGTCTGGATCTCACCAGGTTCTGTTACCCAGCATCCCATGCAAACCTCAAACTTTGGCGAAAAACCCACATTTTCCTCCAATTTCTGTGGTGGAAAGTTCTGGAATCTGCATGGATCCACAAAATTCCACCCACCCCGTATTCCCAAAAGTCTTCTTAGAAAAATGGTACCTCACTTGTGTGGGTAGGCCTAGTGCCTGTGACAGGAAACGGCCTAAAACGCAATGTGGACACACCACATTTTCACAGTGAAAACTGACCCTTTTTTTGCAAAGTACCTAGCTGTAGATTTTAAGCCCTAGCTCTGCCGGCACCTTGGGAAACCTAGCAAACCTATACATTTTTTAAATCTAGACACCCTGGGGAATCGAGGATGGGGTGACCTGTCTGGCTCTTGCCAGGTTCTGTTACCCAGAATCCCTTGCAAACCTCAAAATGTTTAAAAAAACAAACACATTTTCCTCACATTTCTGTGGTGGAAAGTTCTGGACTCTGCATGGATCCACAAAATTTCACCCACCGCGCATTTCCTAAAGTCTTATGAGAAAAATGGTACCTCACTTCTGTGGGTAGGCCTAGTGCCCACGACAGGAAATGGCCCAAAAGGCAACGTGGACACACCACATTTTCACAGTGAAAACTGTCCCTTTTTTTGCAAAGTGCCTAGCTGTAGATTTTGAACCCAAACTCTACCGGCACCTAGGGAAACCCAGCAAACCTATACATTTTTGAAAACTAGACACCCTGGGGAATCAAGGATGGGGTGACTTGTCTGGCTCTCACCGGGTTCTGTTACCCAGAATCCCTTGCAAACCTCAAACTTTGTCAAAAAAACCCACATTTTCCTCACATTTCTGTGGTGGAAAGTTCTGGAATCTGCATGCATCCACAAAATTCCACCCACCCCGCATTCCCCAAAGTCTTATGAGAAAACTGGTACCTCACTTGTGTGGGTAGGCCTAGTGCCCGCAACAGGAAACGGGCCAAAACACAACGTGGACACACCACATTTTCACAGTGAAAACTGACCCATTTTTTGCAAAGTGCCTAGCTGTAGATTTTCAATACTAGCTCTGCCGGCACCTGGGGAAACCTAGCAAACCTATACATTTTTGAAAACTAGACACCCAGGGGAGTCCAGTATGGGGTGACTAGTCTGGCTCTCACCAGGTTCTGTTACCCAGAATCCCTTGTAAACCTCAAGCTTTCTAAAAAAAAAAAAACATTTTCCTCCAATTTCTGTGGTGGAAAGTTCTGGAATCTGCTTAGATCCACAAAATTCCACCCACCCAGCGTTCCCCCAGGTCTCCCAAGAAAAATGGTACCTCAGTCGCGTGGGTGGGTCAAGTACCCGCGACAGGGTTTTGCAAGGAGGGTCGCCTGGGTTTTTGGCCCCGGGCTCAGCGGCCATCTTGGGAAACCTACCAAGCCCACACATTTCTGAAAATTAGACACCGGGGGAGTCCAGCGAGGTCTGGCTTGCGTGGGCCCCCTGAACTTTTCCTACCCAGAATCCCCTGCAAACTTCAAATTTAGCTGAAAATTTCTCTGTGGGAAAGTTGCGGGATCACCGGGCTGACACAAATTTCCTACCACCCAGCATTCCCCCTGGTCTCCTGATAAAAATGGTAATTCACTCGCGTGGGTGGGTCAAGTACCTGCGACAGGCAAGGGCCCAAAACGTATTGAGGAGACATCAAAATTACCTATCACAAAACAACCTGGTTTTGCAAGGGGGGTCACCTGGGTTTTTGGCCCTGGGCTCAGCGGCCATCTTGGGAAACTACCAAACCCACACATTTCTGAAAACTAGACACCCGAGGGAGTCCAGCAAGGTATGGCTTGCGTGGGCCCCCCAACGTTTTCCTACCCAGAATCCCCTGCATTGAGTAGGTTATCCTCCGCCTACTAATGCCATTTCATCCTTCTGGCATAAACGAATATCGGATATACAGACTCTAGGCGTAGTAACCCTCTGGCTCATAGTATGTGAGTTAAATGCGCCTGCCGTAAACAATGGCTCTGAACATGTTATCCCCCGTCCTACCAGCGTTAATTTATCTCTGGCACAAACAAATGAGTACTTACATGACCTAGGGATTAGAATGCAACTACACTATCCCTCCCCTTGCGACCTGCTGATTAATAAACGCCGGTTGAATAAGTTTCCCCCTGCACTCGTTTGATTACCTGCTGATCTTCCGTTCTATTTCTTCCTTTCAGACTCTGACACTATTAATATACAAGTGAAGCACCCAATTGATTTCAATGAGGACTGTATGAACCAGACCAGTGCTGTAATAATGTTTTAAAAAGGTACAAATTTTGTTTGCAAAACAATGTAATATTCGAAGCTAAATGGTCACAGTGCATGCTAAATGTGGGGGAAAAAGAGTTGTACAATGAAAACGTACTTATTGAATCAACATGCATGTGGAATGTACCCATCTTGCTCGCACGAACTGCATGCATAAATAGACCATTTCTGCTTATAGAAATAGACCACTGTTTTAATGAAAGTCTGGTCAGCACCGGGAATAAGGTTCTTAATTTTAAAACTTCACTTCTCATTGACCTAAAACCTCCTTTAACACCTCAAAAATTGACTACTAACACTATTGAATAGTATTTGTCCTATATACTGGCAAGATAGATTCCTTTCAACAAATTATTAGTGGCTAAATGCCTGCTATAACCTTATTTACTTTATTAGGCTACTGTACTACCTTCCCCTCCTTCCTTTTCCTCGTTCTCTTAATTTCCAGCTTTTATTCCCTTTTCTATCCTCTCTCTCTTTGTTTTTCTACCTCGCCTGATTTGCTTCCCTCCCACTCTTCCACCCTCATCACTGTAATCTACACTTGGTGCAGAAAACTCCACTTTGGATTATTCCAACGCATGTATTCTTCACAACTTCTCACTGGGTGTCAGGCTATAGTTAGCCCTGTTTACAACAGTGATTGATCCTGCCCTATTAATATCTTTTTCAGCCTTGAGAAAGCCCAGGTCTAATTGACCCCTATGGGCGAAACACGTGTCGGCTGGTGCAGCTTTAGCAATGTGCTGTTAGGAATACCTCGAATACAAGGATACTATACCGGTATTAAACTTCACAAAACACGAAATAAACGAATGTAAAAAAGACCAATAAAAAAACAGCTCTTTGAAAAGGAACGGAGATTTCCTCGTGTCTATTTAATCAATAACAAGAAGGAGGGGATTACACTCACAATTATTTCCCACAAATTTCCTACCACCCAGCTTTCCCCCAGGTCTCCCAATAAAAATGGTACCTCACTCGTGTGGGTGGGACAAGTACCCGCAACAGGCAAGGGCCCAAAACGTATTGCGGAGGCATCAAAATTACCTATCAGAAAATGATCTGCTTTTGCAAGGTGGGTCACATGAGTTTTTGGTCCCGGGCTTGGCGACCATCTAAGGAAACCAACCAAACCCACACATTTCTGAAAACTAGAGACCTGGGGGAGTCCAGGGAGGTATGGCTTGCGTGGATCCCCCAACGTTTCCCTACCCAGAATCCCCTGCAAACCTCAAATTTTGCTGGAAAAAATCAAATTTTTTCCAAATTTCTGTGTGGGAAAGTTGTGGGATTACCTGGCTGACACAAATTTCCTACCACCCAGCGGTTCCGCAGGTCTCCCGATAAAAATGGTTCCTCACTCGTGTGGGTGGGTCAAGTACCCGTGACAGGCAAGGGCCCAAAACGTATTGTGGAAACTTGAAAATTACCTATCGTAAAACAATTTGCTTTTGCAAGGGTGTCACATGAGTTTTTGGTCCCGGGCTTGGTGGCCATCTAGGGAAACCTACCAAAACCACACATTTTGGAAAACTAGAGACCCGGGGGTGTCTAAGGAGGTATGGCTTTTGTGGATCCCCCAACATTTCCCTACCCAGAATCCCCTGCAAACCTCAAATTTTGCTGAAAAAATCAAATTTTCCTCAAATTTCTGTGTGGAAAAGTTGTGGGATTACCTGGCTGACACAAATTTCCTACCACCCAGCGTTCCCCCAGGTCTCCCGATAAAAATGGTACCTCACTCGTGTGGGTGGGTCAAGTACCTGCGACAGGCAAGGGCCCAAAACGTATTGTGGAGACTTGAAAATTACCTATCATAAAATGACCTGGTTTTGCAGGGAAGGGCACCTGGGGTTTTGGCCCTTGGCTCACGGCCCTCTAGGGAAACCTACCAAACCTACACATTTCTGAAAACTAGACACCCTGGGGAGTCCAGTGAGGTATGGCTTGCGTGGATCCCCCAACGTTTCCCTACCCAGAATCCCCTGCAAAAAAGCCAGTGTAATCGCTGGCGCCTAGTGGGCTCTCTGACGCTCCCTGGGGGGAAGATCAGGGGATACTGCCCCCAGCTGTCTCCTGGGGTGGCAGGAAGACTGTGGCATTTTTGGGGGGTGGTGGGGGCATTGGCATGCCCATTCTGGGCAACCCACACCCCTGAATTAAAAAAAATATATTCCCTGATGCCTATTGGGCTTTCTGCCCCACCCAGGAGGCAGATAAGGGGCTTTTGCCTCTATAAGACTGTGGACATTTTTTTTAGGAGGGGGCATTAGCATGCCCATTCTGGGCAGCCCCCACCCCTACGTATATATAAAAAAAATCCCTGGTGCCTTGTGGGCTTTCTGCCCCCCCCCCGGGGGGCAGATCAGGGGCAACTACCCCATCTGTCTCCTGGGGGGCAGAAAGACTGTGGTATTTTTTTTTGGGGGGGGCTGGGGGCATTGGCATGCCCATTCTGGGAAGCCCCCACCCCAAACTTAGGAAAAGAATATACCTGGTGCCTAGTGGGCTTTCTGCCCCTGGGGGGCAGATAAGGGGCTATTGCCCCATCTGCCTCCCAGGGGGGGGCAGAAAAACTGTACCATTTTTTTTGGGTGGGGGCATTGGCATGCCCATTCTGGGCAGCCCCCACCCCTACGTATAAAAAAAAAAACCCTGATGCCTCCGATCACTATTGCCCCCATCTGCCTCCTGGGGGGGGCAGAAAGTATTTTGCCCTCTTTGGGGGGTAGGGTGGGGGCATTGGGAGGCCCATTCTGGGCAGCCCCCACCCCTACATCTATAAAAAAAAAATCCTGGTACTTAGTGGGCTTTCTGCCCCCCCGGGGGCAGATCAGGGGCTATTGCAGAAAGACTGTTTGTACCCACATTATATGGGGGGCAAAGGCCCTTGCCCAAGGGGCCGCTCCCCCCTCCCTGGTGGCTAGTGGGTGGATCCCTGCTTGGGGATCACCCTCCTTGGGCGATCCCCAAGCAGGGATCCACTAGGGAAGGGTACCGTTGGAAAGGGGAGGTTCTCCCCTTTCCAATGATACCTCTCCCAAGTGTTTCGGTGCTCGGGGGGCTGAGACAGCCCCACGAGCACCTAAACAATGAAACTGAAACTAAGTTTCATTTTCATTTTCATTGCAATGACGTCAGCGCGCCATGCGTGCAATCGGCATTGCAATGAAAATGTAAATTGGCCTCGGGAGGTTGGGGAAGCTCTTCCCCAACGTCCCGAGGCCAATACAAAAAAAAGGAAATCCCTCTGCTGTCAGCAGCAGAGGGATTTAGTGCCCCTGTCCTCATGACTGAATGGTTCCGTCATGAGCACAGGAGCACTGGTGCTCATGGCAGAACAATTTCGTCATGAGCACTGAAAGGGTTAAGGATTGCAAAAGGCGAGGTGTGGATAAACAGTGAGGGGTGATCAGGTTCATGCTTGTGCTATGTGATCCATGTCAACAGATTATGAAACTCACAATTCTCAAGTAGTTCAAGATGATATCAGTTTCCAATAAGCACAACAAAGGCCAAGCAACACTATGTTATCGTAATTCATTTGCATTACGGACCCTATTCATAAAGGTAAAATCAGTTGCAGAAGTACGTTTATGACTGAGTTTACAATTTTTTATCCTTCTTAGGAAATCACAGAGGAATTCCTGGCAGTCATGAGCCCTTTCACATGTGTGAAATTTGTGTTGTCAGTGCAGATTCTTCACAGCTGATAGGAACAATGGGGCAGATGTCTGAACTTTTCGTTTTGCGAGTCTCTAATTGCGATTTTTTGCAACTTGCAAATAGAGACTCGCAAAATGAAATGTACTAATGTGTCTCAGACACATTAGCGATTCCCAAATGGGTGGCAAGGGACCTGCCTCATCAATATTCATGAGGCTGGTCGCAATTTGCGAGCCAATGGGAATGGGAAATAAGTAACACAGGGATGGTAGCCTACTGTGGACAACAGACCACCATGTCTGTGTTTGCTTTTTAAATAAAGCAGCCTTTATTTTTTCAAATGCAGCCTGTATTCCTTAAAGCACAACAGGATGCTTTTAATAGAAAAATATGATAAGTTTTCTTGTAATTTTTTAAGTGCAGGCAGTGGTCCGTGGGACCTCTTCCTGCTCTGAAAAAATGTTAAGGCCCCATTCACAAAAGGGAAGGGGTCCCTAGAGGACCCCTTCCCGTTTGCTAATGGCTTACCACCAACTTGAAGTTGGTGGTAACTGTTAATGTTTTGCGACTGCATTCCTGGTCGCAAAACATTTTTTGGGGTGGCACCACTTGGGAGGGTAGGATTTTTGTGATTTCTGCACAAAAGGCTGCATGGCCTGGTAATCTCTGAATCGTTTCTAAGGGTGGGCGGCAAATTCCATTCCGCTCGCGGGACTTGCGAAATATCGGCATTTCCGCGTTCCGCGCGGAACGCGGAAATGTCGAAACTTCCGCGATCCGCGGCGGAACGGAATTCGGGTGCAAGAGAAAGCACTGAAGCAGGTACCCGAGTTGAAGCTCAAATTCTGTAACGCATTAATCAGCACAAAAAATTTGTGAGCAAGGTCGAGGCTAAGCAGGAGTGCTTTCTGCCCATATCTACCGTCAAACATTAGCTGTAATCCCCGATGGAGGTCTTTGCATCCTTGATTTTCCCGAGCGCAATCCCCGTGTAGGTCCAGTGACCAGGAGGTTCTTCCTCCTCATCTGCTGCTCAGATCCTGCTCTGACCC
The DNA here is from genome assembly GCA_963921515.1 of Calotriton arnoldi. Taxonomy (NCBI): domain Eukaryota; kingdom Metazoa; phylum Chordata; class Amphibia; order Caudata; family Salamandridae; genus Calotriton; species Calotriton arnoldi. The sequence goes on along the minus strand of CAWUFW010006255.1, from coordinate 449,489 downwards.
TTTATAAACAAGAGGCATGTGAACAGGCCTAGAAGCCCCGCCCGTTTGCCCCCGCCCCACATACACTAGTGGTATGCACCGTCTTCCCGCCCTTTCCCCAGAATGATGGACAGCTTATTCAAAGGACCCCGGCGCTTTCGGCGCGGTGGCAAAGTTACAGACACACAGGTCACTGGGGTCAATTCTTCTGGACCTTTACGCAGCTGTAGTGTAGGAAAGGCACTATACATTTACCCAACGAGGTAGCACTTACCGATTAGCCAGTAGAAAGTACTCCAGTTGAGTAGAGGTATTGCACAAAACGGAGGCATCTTCGTGGATAAATATGCAGGGCAGGTGTGCAGAATTCGTGAGCGTGGTTAAGCAGATGTGCCTTCTCTCCATTTCCAACGTGAAAAGTTAGCTGTAATCCCCGATGGAGGTCTTTGCATCCTTGATTTTCCCGAGCGCAATCCTCGTGTAGAATTCGTGAGCGTGGTTAAGCAGATGTGCCTTCTCTCCATTTCCAACGTGAAAAGTTAGCTGTAATCCCCGATGGAGGTCTTTGCATCCTTAATTTTCCCGAGCGCAATCCTCGTGCAGAATTCGTGAGCGTGGTTAAGCAGGTGTGCCTTCTCTCCATTTCCAACGTGAAAAGTTAGCTGTAATCCCCGATGGAGGTCTTTGCATCCTTGATTTTCCCGAGCGCAATCCTCGTGCAGAATTCGTGAGCGTGGTTAAGCAGATGTGCCTTCTCTCCATTTCCAACATGAAAAGTTAGCTGTAATCCCCGATGGAGGTCTTTGCATCCTTGATTTTCCCGAGCGCAATCCTCGTGTAGAATTCGTGAGCGTGGTTAAGCAGATGTGCCTTCTCTCCATTTCCAACGTGAAAAGTTAGCTGAAATCCCCGATGGAGGTCTTTGCATCCTTGATTTTCCCGAGCGCAATCCTCGTGCAGAATTCGTGAGCGTGGTTAAGCAGGTGTGGCTTCTCTCCATTTCCAACGTGAAAAGTTAGCTGTAATCCCCGATGGAGGTCTTTGCATCCTTGATTTTCCCGAGCGCAATCCTCGTGCAGAATTCGTGAGCATGGTTAAGCAGATGTGCCTTCTCTCCATTTCCAACGTGAAAAGTTAGCTGTAATCCTCGAAGGAGGTCTTTGCATCCTTGATTTTCCCGAGCGCAATCCTCGTGCAGAATTCGTGAGCGTGGTTAAGCAGGTGTGCCTTCTCTCCATCTCTTCCATAGTGTAGGAAAGGCACTATACATTTACCCAACGAGGTAGCACTTACCGATTAGCCAGTAGAAAGTACTCCAGGTGACTAGAGGTATTGCACAAAACGGTGGCATCTTCGTGGATAAATATGCAGGGCAGGATTCAACGGGCGCAGCAAAATCTCCGCGAGCACGCGAAATTCCGCGTGCTCGCAGAGATTTCTTGCCGTTTCGCGGAATTTTGCGGAACGCAACTCCGCAAATTCCGCCCACCCTTAAATTCGTTTCCACCTGTTTCATTTTGGTAGGTTCCACCTGTCAAAATATAATGACTGGAAAACTCCCGGTGGCGCAGCCGTTATTGCACCTCTTGTAATTGCAATCCCCAGAAGCAGGGTTTTTGATGGGATAACACAATAACGTGGCAATCTTAAGCAACATATTTTCCTTAAAACCATTAGATGAAAATCTAATGAAATTTGACTGATTGCAATTCCCAGCATTCACCACTCTTCAGAAGCAACAAAGGGCCAAATGTACGACCCTATTTGGCATGCGCAAACGGGTTTGCGACCCGTTTGTGCATGCAAAATACTATTGGGCTATGTACAAACCCTATTTAGCGAGTTGCAATTTATTTGCGACTCGCTAAATAGGATTTGCGACTCGCTATTAGGAAGGGGCGTTCCCTTCCTAATAGCGACCCCAAATGCCATGTATGACTGTTTTGCAACCGCAATTGCGGTCGCAAAACAGTTGCAGTTTACCACCCTTCGCAGAAGGGTAATAAACCACTTGCAAACGGGAAGGGGTCCCAAGGGCACCTCTTCCCCTTTGTGACTGGCTCTAAAAATATTTTTTGAGGGCAGGCAGTGGTCCCAGGGACCACTCCCTGCCCTTAAAAAATAAAACGAAAAGTTTCATTTTTTTTTTTTAATTGCATACTGTTTTCCTTTAAGGAAACAGGCTGCATTTTTTTAAAAAAAACTGTTTTATTTAAAAGCAGTCCCAGACATGGAGGTCTGCTGAGCTCAGTAGGCCATCATTCCTGGGAGGGCCAGCCATTCTCAATGGGGTCGCAAAATGCGAGTGCCTCATGAATATTGATGAGGCATGCAATTTGCGACCCCATAGAGAATCGCTAACAGTGTCTCTGACACTGTTGTACATGTCATTTTGCAAGTCACAAATTGTGGCTCGCAATTAAGCGCAATTTGCGACTCGCAAAATGACATGGTCTTACATCTGGCCCAAAGTCCTGTATAACATGAGCTTGCCACAGGAGCCATTGTAATGTTTTTCTAAAAGAAGTCACACTATTCAAAACGTGACTAGCAAATTCCTCTGGGTTTAAGAGGTTGAATTGGAGTGAGTTCATTTGAAATCATTGGTGAATTTGACCCTTGAACTCCTCATGGAAATGCGGCATGCTGGCATTGCTTGCATGAGATCCAGGAACTAGCATGTGATTTGGGTGACTTCACTCAATAGGAACACAGGGCACCGTATACATTTTGATGTCTCAAACCCTGTGATTTGCTTCATCAGGGCTAAAAGGGTATCAAGCTGGATAATTTATATACCACTGAGTGTCTTTAGGCTGGAAGTCTTTCGAATGCAATCAAAAGGTTTAAAAAGATTGACTGATAGCGCCACGGACCCTGCTTGGGACTATCAGTTCCATAATCCTTACATTCAGGAAGGAGGGGGCGGAGGAGGAGAGACTCTCCAGTGGCACATGCTATGCAGCACTACACAATCCCCGCTGCGCAGAATGCCACGGACCTTATTGGGGACCACCAGTCCTATAATCCTTGCATCCCAGAAGGAGGTGACAGAGAGTCTCCAGCGCTAAGCGCTATATAGCGCAAGACCATCACTTGTTGTACGGGAAGCAATGGAGCTTGATAAGGACTACCAGTCCCATAATGCTTGCAACCAGGAAGGAGGGAGAGGAGGAAGAGGGCCCCAAGTGCCAAGCAGTATGTATCGTAAAACCAACACCCTCTGAAAGGGACATGCACGGGCTGCACCCAATTGTAGCCTGAGTCAAGGGCGGAGGCCATCCCTCTTTCATCTTTGCCCTGGGCTGTATCTCGGACATTGGGTCTTCTACCTTTTTCCTGTATAAACACCTTGGCTTCAACTCAAAGGAGATATTTGTTTTATTTTGTAAAGCACACTTAAGTGCTACCGCAGATGGTTGATTCTTAACAATGAGGGGTGCAAGGGAAGCTCGGATATTATATTAGCACATTATTGCAACAGTATTGTTTGCTACTAGCATCATCGAACTAGAACTTTAATCCAGACTATGGGGGAGCGGAAGGCTACTGAAAGTGAAAAGGGCAAGGCTAAGCTCAATAAGATTCCCAGATAGCCAATAGATAATTGTACCCTGGATGATATCAATCTCCTCATTGACGAGGTCAAGTCAATTAAGCACCAGGAGAAAACCACTACGAGTACGAATGTACCCAACGAGTTCATACTTTTTTAGGAGAAAGGACACTATTAAGCAAAAAGCACCTAACAACAGTGTTACCTTATAAAGTTGTTTCTAAGACTTCTAGAACTACCTCCTCAACAATGAAAATCATCCAATATCCCCTAACATCATAGCAGAGGCAAATGTCACCTTCCAGAATAGGTTCCTGCCCTTAACGGACACTGGAATTGATTCACTCAGGAGTCGGTCTCTCAGTTAAACTAATGCGCCACTGAAACACCAGATGCTGTATTGTGTGAAGCTAGTGTGGAGAATGGTTTTATAGAGATTTTAAGGGCGGAAATGAAGTAAAAAATCTGGTCTTAGTACTTACATCAAGCGAAATAGATATTTAAAGGGGAAGGAATGCATTGTCTAAGGTCGCAGAATTTAATTCATATTGTCCTATTTGCAGAGGTCTAAGGGGTTAACCTGTAAGAAATGGAGTTACTGGTTGAGAAGGTGAAACCCTACTCAAGCTCCAACCACAATCCTTGTCAGGGTGAAGACACTAGCAAACGCCAAATTAACCGGTTCTCAACCTTCTGGTATCTTGGCACAGAGCAGTCAGGCTTGATTTAGAGGCAATGTGTATAGTATTTATGCAGAAATTCACACAGTAATGAAGGGAAGCAGAACACAAGAAAAATCCCACAACAATGTAGAAAAATAGAGTGAAGTGTAATGAATAATTTAAGACCAAAATGACAAAAATCCAATGTGCAAATGAAAATTACGACAAAAAACAAAAAGCTCCAAATGTGTTTATCTGGTTGTGCCAGACCAGGAAGAAAGTCACAAGTTCAGGTCGACCAAGGTGGAGTGTGGGCCAGATTAAGGGGCCAGGTTGGGCCCACTTATCAAAAGCACCTTAAATCCTGGTTGCGGATTCATCACGCAGCCTCGCAGCTTACCGGAACCACCACTGCGCGACGCATCTGCAAACCAGGACCTCGCATCGCCTCAGAATTGTACATTAATATCTGAATTTACCATTAAATAGGGCTTTAAATTACACTAATTCAGTTAACCCAATGTTATCCTAAGGGAGAGGTAGACCACGCAGTAGTGACACATTTATGAATTTTTCACTAACAGGACATGTAAAATCAAAAAGCACATGTACAATCTTTTAAATACACTGCACCCTGCCCTATTGGCTGTGTAGGGGCTACCCTAGGGGTGACTTATATGCATTAAAAAGGAAGGTTTGGGCTTGGCAAAATGGCAGACTAAAACTGCACACACAGGCTACATTTGCAGGCCTGAGACACGTTTTACAGGGCTACTTAAGTGGGTGGCACAATTAGTGCTGCAGGCCACTAGTAGCATTTAATTTACAGGCCCTGGGTACATGGGGTACCACTTTACTAGGGATGTGCATTGAATGTGCCAATTAGAGTATACACCACTTCTAACATTTTTAGGAGTGAGCACAAGCATTTTAGCACTCATTAGTAGTGGTAAAGTGCACATAGTCCTAAGGCCAACAAAAAAGGTATCAGCACAAAATAGGATGAGTGAAGGCAAAATGTTTGGGGGAAGATCACCCTAAGGATGACAGGTCTTATAGAACCTTTGCTCAGAGATGTGGCAAGGAAAGAAAGGGGGATCAGTGCATCAATTTAGGTGACTGAATCACCACACCCAAGCTCATGAGTGATTATTCCTAATAAGTGCAGCTAAAAAAGCACAATCCACGAACGCCCCCACCTCCAGTAGCAGATATCTACAGATATTCAAACATTTTTCCTGTGAATGACTTACCACTACAAGAACAAGTTCTAACTACAAGCAGTTGAATAGCAACAATCATAATAATGCTAAAATGGCAAAGTGCCCAGAAAAGGGTGGTGGGCATTCATGACAAAGGTACCTAAAATTACACCTTATACAAAGAAGGATACTGAGTCACTTAAGAATAAGGTGACTCACTGGATCAGGTTTATACAGCAGTATTATTGGATAATAAGATCTGGCATCATTAACGTACAATGTTACTTTATTCCTTGTAGACAGGGCTCCCGTTGACGATCTTAACCCCTTATAGCTACGTACCTGACTTAGTACTGCCAACATAAATATTTCATGCATTCAATTTATGACTCATGCTCTATTGTATCCACACACACAGCTATGACTGAAAGTCAGCCAGTAGAATGCATGACTGTACCTGATTCACACCACTTTTTCTTATCTGCAGTAGATTGACTGCCTTACTCTTTTTTGTCTGAACAGTGCAGTAATGCAAACACAACAGCAAATAATCTGGGATGACAATACATTTGGTAGCCCATTTATTCTTGACTGCAAGGGAAACAATTAGGTGGTTTTCGTCTCTGTGGAAACTACACAGGAGTCAATTAAGGGCCTTGATACTAATTTGAAGATTTCATTGAGTCTCATCTAAATATACTTTTATGGAACATTGCTGGCATTATGTCCAAACTGACTAACTTGGGTTGGGGAGTTTTTTATAGATCAACATGATATCTGTTTGTTATGTTATGTTAAAACGATTTGTAAAGAGCAACCTATACCCGAGGATGTCTTGGCGCTAGTCTGAGTACTGAGCAGATGTGAGAAAGGAGGAATTACTGGTTAAAGAGACAGATTTTAAGGAGCTTTCTAAACTTTTGAAGAGAGGAAGCTGATCTAATGTGTATAGGTAGAAGATTCCACTGTTTAGTTGCTCTAGCCAGAAAACTGTTTCCACCCCATTTAGGTTTTTTATATCTAAAGGTGCTTATTTTGAAGGTTCCCATTGATCAGAGATTTCTATTGAGGACATTGCAAGAAATAGCTTTCCTCAGAAAAACTGGTCCCGAATCGTGCAGGGCCTTATAGGTGAGGCAAAGAGCTGTGAATTTGATCCTGTTTTTAACAATCAGCCAGTGAAGATCATTTATGGCTGAGAAAACTGACAGATGTTTGGCAAGGCCAAGAAGTAACCCAGCAGCTGAGTTCTGCAGAACCTGAAGTTTGTTTAATATATTGTGACTGATGTATAAGCCATTCCAATAATCCAATTTAGAAAGTATTGAAGCGGAAATCACTGTCTTTCTGGAATTAATGGGGAGGAAATTTAATATTTTCTTTAGGATTCTAAGGGTGTTATAAGAGGACGATATGACTGCACTAATTTGCTTACCCAGATTTAGATTATCATCCAGAATTACCCAAGACTCTTGGCTTTGGTCGTGGGCGAGGGGAGCATGCCCATTTCTGCTGGCCAGCTGGCCGCAGACCAAAAATTGGGATTGTTTCCCAGCAGGATCATCTCTGTCTTTTCTGAGTTAAGTTTAAGACAGTTCTTGCTCATTTGGCTGCCATGGTAATGCAGATGAAAAGCAATATTGTGCTTGTGAGAGCGGAGTTATGACTACTATTCCGCCGTCTGCCGATTTTTGGCTCTTAACTCTGTCGCCGAAGGAGTCTGCACATGACAGAGGTGGCAGGGCCCTGACAGACTTTTCTCCATCAAACTGCCAACATATAGATCCGTTGGTAGTACGGTTCTGACGGTGGATGGACAGATCATCATAATTCAATGGTCTATCAACATTCTCCACGATATAAATAGGGCCTTCTTTCTCCATTTTCAATGAAGCTGCTAACTTGTAGAGTAATAGAGTTCATGGAGGCACTACAGACAGAGGGCATGGGTGTTTACTGTGCCTGAAGTGGGGCACAGACCAAGATCAGAAGGGGTCTGTGTATTTCTTTTTTTGCGTGCTCAGTGCATACATTAATAAAAACCTCTGAGTCAATATAATTTATTCACAGTAGAGCTCAGAAACACAAATAGGCAATTACTGCCCAGTAGATTGGAGCTCTCGAGCCAGATCAAGAAGAGCTGTGCCTGTTTTTCTTGAGTTTGAGAAGTCCAAACATACATATATTTTGGAATTTCTCTGAGTTAATGCATGCTCTTTAAACAAAGCAAGTCAGAAACAGAGGCAATCTCTTCTCACTGTGTCTGATTTGTGCTGTCTGCATTTCATTCATGAACCCAGAGAATTTCTAAGTTATATGCATGAACTTTGCACACCTCACATAGAAAGAAAGTGGTATGCAGCAGTCTGGCTTGTTCTTTCTAAAGCCCTTGGAGTTTATTGAGTTAATGTATGCAATGACACGCAAAAAGAAGTGCACAGACCCCTTTTGTGCTGGCGCAGTGCAGAAAATGGGAACATGATTTGACCCATGGACACTGCCATCCTCATGAGTTGGTCGCCACAGTCACTGTGTATATCTCCCTGCCACAAGAACGGAGTACAGACCAGGAGGCACTCAGAGCCCTGGGTGATTTCCCAGTAAGTGAAAAACACAGGGGCATATTAGCAAGACCCACGTTAAAATTATCGCCGTTTTAGCGGCAGGAAACTGCCGCTAAAACGGCGATAATGGGCTTGCTAATATGCGTTATGGAATTCCAATAGAAGCCCAGGTTAGATGTCCTGCACATCTAACCTGGGCTTCTATTGGAATTCTATAACGCATATTAGCAAGCCCATTATCGCCGTTTTAGCGGCAGTTTCCTGCCGCTAAAACGGCGATAATTTTAACGTGGGTCTTGCTAATATGCCCCATAGAAACTAGTTTCTAGGAGGGTTTCACATTTGACTCATTTTTTGGTATCGCTGTTGCGATACAGTTTCAAGCAGTGGTGTAACAAAGGCCCCTGCAGCCCCTGCAGTGCAGGGGTTGGCCCAGCTCCAGCGGGCTCCCTCAGCTCAGTGCTCTGAGATAATCCTCCTGAATGAGTCCGGAGGGTGTCCCTCTATGTTCTTTGAAGGGGGGAGGCCCTTCACGTCTTGTTACGCCACTGGTTTAAAGTGTTGTTAATCAAACCTATAAATTTAGCCAAATTGTAAGGAACTGATAAAAAGGGTTACAATTTGCTGCAGACTGCTGCAAGGTACATAACTGTTTATACATGATGTGATTATCAGCTTCTCATTTAGCGTCTTTTGCCTTTAATATGAAAAAACAGAATTTGGCTCAAGTCTAGTTTTATCAACCTTTTACCATGTAATACAGTATTCCTCTTTAAAAGTGAACCAATTCAGATTTTCTGTAAGCATGCTGACTCTTAGAAGATTGGCAGGTTTGTGTTACATTGTTACACAGACCCGAAGCAAAGTGTTGGGCTGGTGTTTTAAATCCAAAGCAAATCATGTTTGCGTTGAATTGTAACCCAAAGTAATGTAAAGCAATTTGCTGCCTTGAGTTACTTTGCACTAAGGAGGTGTTCCATGGTTGGTGCTTCTGTGTTCTTGTGCATCCACTCATAGATTTTGATGCAAATCCATATCTACAAAGACTTGTAGAAATGGATTTGAGTCAAAACCCGGCACCTCTTGGAGGCTGGCATAACAAGGAGAAACATTTTTATTTCTTCTCGTTTTTTTCTTCTTTTCATGTGAGCTGCATTCTGCAGCACATATAAAAAGAGCATCTTGCCTTTCATCATAGTTTATGTGCAGGAAGGAACCCGATTCTGCACAAAATATATGCTGACCACAACACAGATACCCTTGCACTATGGTGCAAGGGTGTCTGCTTTGGCGCATGGCAGCATAAAGTGTGCTTGTGCAGAGAGAGAGCGGAGCAACGCCACATCTTTGTAAATATGGTGCTGTACTGCTCTCCCATTCACGCAATGAAAAGCAGCAACTTCACTTACTTTGGAGCATATTAACAACCAGGCGATAGTCAATTATCGCCGCTTTAGCGTCCGTTTTCGGACGGAAAGCGGCGATAATTCTATCGCCTAATCAGCAAGGTCACGCTATCGCGTGAATCCCTGCACTATCGCCCTTTCCCATAACGCCCATCCTGCATCTCTAATGAGATGCAAGGTGGGCGTTACTGGGCGTACCCCAGATGGGCTACGTTGTAAATATCGCCGATGTGCACATCGCGATATTTACAAGGCAGCCCACAGGATGATAGCAGACGTTAGATTTTGGCGAAAACGGCCGTTTTCGCCAAAATCTAACGTCTGCTATTATCCCGACTTAGCCATCCCTAACATAGGGGTGGATTGTGCTGATACGACCACAGGGTCGTATCAGCAAGGTTATCGCCGTTTTGCAGGGAACATCGCTGGAAAACCAGCGATGTTCCCTGCAAACGGCGATAACCTCGCTATCTCTGGAATTTTTATCGCCCTGGAGAAGCGTGTTGTTAATAACGCGCTACCAGGGCGATCATTTCCGGAGATAGCCAGCGATAAGAAATCTATCGCTAAGCACGGCCAGCGATAATTATCGCTGGCCGTTGATAATATGCCCCTTACTGTGCAGACTTATTTGACAAATCATTATTTTTTAACACCATGTTATATGTCAAGTTATCAATTGAAACACAGCTGTGCATTCATAAATAATTATCTGACATAAGTTTTCCTCTGAATTGATTAAAGTAAATCATCTATATTTTGGGTAAAATTAAAATACGCACAACATACATCACACTTTAAACTTTGGGACATGTAGTTCATTTATTACATGATCCAGTCATTCTGTTTGTATGTTGACTTCCTATTTTCTCAGGCTGGTTGGTTATAGGAAGGCCAGACCGTGTTAGTATTGGATTCCGGGGTCCAGAGCAATGGAAGCAGATGTAATGATTGTTCAAAGTCAAAAGTTCTACAGAGACTTTATAAAGAGCAGAATACTGCGGCGCTGCGCCAACAACGCATTAAAAGCAAACATGCACAATAATAACAGTTCTTACAAGTACAAATATGCTTTAAAGGCCAGAAAAAACTGAGTGGCAGTCCCCAATGACATTAAAATAGACACGTGGAAAAACATTTTATGGCCGAGTTTTAAAATTTTATCAAATTATCGTGCTGCGATAAAAGTCAGTAAATGGAAATTTAGACGAATAGCAATTTTCCTTGTTGACCCCTGGAGCAAAGCAAAGCAACCAGTAATAAAAGATGAGAACACACTTTGAAAATGAAAAATAAGAGCTCAGGGTAGGTATTTTGCCTCAACTTTGCATTTATGCACCACAATCTGTGACACTTCCAGAGCACCTTCCAGGGCACATGGGGGATCGAGGAAAGGAGGGAACAAGAAGGGAAAGGAGAGACAGAATATTGAAGATTACGAAAATTAGCTTTTCACCTGCTATCTCATTCCACTCCTCACTCTGAGAATATACTAAGGCAGCTTGTCTTTGATAGAGTGCAGATTGCACTCTATTTGTATGAGTGCACTATACTCATGGTTTAAACGCACTTCCATACATTCGTATTGTGTGCAGTGTTTTTGATGATTAAGAACCATTTAATTGAAGCATTTAATGTTGAACTAGTGAACGTATTAAGTAGAATTTTGTATGTATTATGATTCCTTCATGCATAATGTGCAGGACAATATTATTTTATATATCGTAACTGTGATCTGTTTAAGTTGCCTGAAACATAGGCCCAAAAGTTCTCCTTGCTCTCAAGAAATAATGAATTAATTGATTGTTGTGTTCGAGGTTACCATGTTCTCACCCTGTTGCAGGTGCAGAAATACACATCGTTATTTTCAGAGTTAAGGAGAGACCCGGAATGCCTTTGAAGATAACTGGAAGCGAGAAGGGAGGATGCTTTGCGTATCGGGTCTGTCTGAAAGACAAGGCCACTGGAAGAAGATAGCTTTAATTAATTTTGATTCATGAAAAAGAACCAACTACTGTATAGAGGTGTTGTGGAAAGTTTTAGAAAAGGTGACGCAATGTTGATTGAATCCTGTCTTTTTGTATGATGCGCAGACCAGACTTCTGCTAGCTTTCGGAGAAGACGGAGCTTCTTAGAGCGAGCTCCATAGCCTTAAGCTAAACAACCCATTTTGACGTGAGTACTTCTTAGGAAGTCACACGTACTGACACCATTGGGGAACGATAGAAGAGAGACAGGAAGGGCCCTCATATAGAATAGTGTAGGGAAAGATTTTAAGTTCTTTCAATGAATCGAGAGCTGAATATTGCATCTATTTTGTGTTGTATTGTGATTTTGGAATTTATAATCATTTGCCTTTTGGGCCGCATTACTTATATTAGAAAGATCGGCTCTGTATTAATTTTTCTGTATCTCTATACTTTGCTGTTGAGATGTATTTACAACCAATTGTTTTTGGCCTTATAATAAATATTCAAACTGCAGTTCGGAGTCAGTGATCTTTACAGGCATGACAATTTTGTTGATATCTGTTTAAGCTGTTTTCCTCCCCTCAACCACTTTAGGTAAATAAAAGATCGATTGCTTACGCTAAACTTAGTAGAGACTTTAAGGGTGCAAGTTAGCGTAATCATCTTTCTTTGATCCCGCAGACTTAAAGAAACAAACAGATATGTTTCCAAACCAAAGAAATATGCTACAACCAGGGCTACTGGATTTATGCGACAAGAAAGGACCGAATTATGTCGTGGGGTTGACTAAATTATGTGGCAAGAAAAGGAAAAGTATGTGGAGTAATGCAGCACATTTTGAAGCAACACTGGTTCAATATTTTTCCATTTTTACACGTTGGCACTGCATGGGCAAATGTTTCCCTTCATTGATATTAGCTCAATATCTAAATACAGCAATCAGCAACTGAAAGGTGACGTGCCTCTGCATGAAAAAAGGGATGCCCCTACACGGCAAATCATCTGATAGCTTTTTTATAGTGTGAGCTAAAAACAATGGGCTTATTTACAAGCCCCTTGCGCCACCCGTACGTCACTTTTCCCATGTTAAAAATGATGCAAAAGTGGCGCAAGGGGTTTGTAAATAAGCCCCAATGTTTTTGTTAACATCTGCAAATTTTGCAAATGATGGATTATATGGCAAGTGCGGCGAATCCATATTTATGCAAATAATTTCATAATGGCCCTGGCTGTAACCCAACTAGAATGTATTTGTCCATCAATCCCCAGCCTTCCGACCTAGATATGAATCTCAATAATTCACATACTACTAGCTAAATTGCTACTCCAGCTGTAAGAAGTTGAAGAAACCTGAGTAACACCAGCCAGGCATCATTCTGCCTACTCCAGTAAGGCCTTGAATTCGGAGTCTTGTGATTTCTGATTTTACCAATAACAGAAATTACCTCCCCAGTCAGGTTACAAGTTGTAGGTGTTTGGAAACAGACACTCGTGAGTATTTACCAACTCACACTTCAGCAGGAAAAACCTGGTGAAATGTATTGGTACACATGCCCCAATGTGAGAAAGGATGGAGGAATACTCTGGAAACCACTGATTTACAGAGTTATTCCCCATTTATCAGAGAGCCTCTGATAATACAGCATTAATTCTGCTTCCTAAAATTTCCGATTACTCTGTATTGGTAATGCCGGGTGTAGATCTACCAATTTGGTTTCCTCTTTATGATATATTCTGATATACAACCATTGCTCACATGTGTAGGGTGCCTGTGGGTCTTTGATGCTGGACCCTTAGACTTTCTATTATCCTTCAACTGAGTCTGTACTTAATGACAGAGATGGAAACATGACAATAGGTGTGCTTCTTTCTAGGCACAGCACTGGATTTTTCTGTACTTCTCTTTAATCTTTCAGCAATAACAACCATTCCTTCAAGTTACACATTTTACAGCCAACAGGTGCACCACTTCTGTTCCTTCTTCCCTACACAACATACCCACAAAGGCATTCTAACTTTATAGGGGACAGAATAGACTCTCCTTCTTAGGAGGCTTAGTCCTGGTGAATGCCCTTGAACCTTAGTGGAAAAGATGACTAGCAGAAACTATCAGCATTGACATGGGTGGGTTGTAACAACCCTTGTGATTTTTAAACTTGTGTTAGGGAGATCTCAATAAAATTGTGCTAGTACTTACCACTACACATTATTCGGTGGGTTCATCCGTTCCACATGGAGTTTTCTGTATATGTATGGATTTTACATAGTATTTATCAGCATGTTTCTATTAACTCACTTACCTCGTTCAGCATCGACAGCTACCTGTTTATACTGCAAAATACTTGTACTATCATTGGAGACAGAAGGTCATTGACTTTTCCTTATAGAAAGATAACCATCGACTGGTCGCTGTTCTTTACCAGCGTAAGCTTCACTCAACCTCATCTTAGAATATCATTTTGTCTTTTCATATTAGAGATGTAAAATGTTGGATACTATCAGTCCACTTATATTTTCTTAGAAATCTCCATCTTCTGAGAGACCAATTGGAACACAGAATTACTAGACTGGCTGACCTCTTTTACTTTCTGTGATTTGGATCATAGTGAGAGGTTTGTGTACATTTATTTCAGTTATCACTGTACATTGGGGATGGGTATACGTCATACGTTCCCGTTTACAGAATCCGTGTATTACCTCTCGGTGACAGGTTGCCATTTCTGTTTACTGTGCCAAGCAGCACCTAAATGCATCTATTCTTGTCTTTCATCTTCCTCCTCTCTTATCTTTGATCTGTCACAAGGACACATTTGGGTGATCATCTTCCTATGCGCTTCCATTTACTGGAATCGGGACATATCTGTAGTTGTGTTGCCTTTCTCTAAGATTGTTACCATTTCTTGCCATTGGTAAATGTACTATGATTTAGAATACATGATTTTAGATTTTTTGTTTTTATTGTAAATTTTTGCAGCCTTGAAGAAGTCACTTGTGTGATGAAACATGTTTTGGCTGTGCTTTCCGACATAACTTACCTTGTGTTGTTGAAGATCTTATTTTGTATACAATAAACCAAATTGGATTGAACTCACTGGAATCCTTACTTAATGGACTAATAGATTGCTCATCGGACTGCATTATGAGTGCTGTGATATCTCTTGTGTAACTTTACTGTGCAGTGGCTCTTTGATCCAGTGCCCTTGACACTTTGGTAGTAGGGTGTCCAGATATCAAGCTATAGCACCAACCATATTAATTTTCTACAAGATCGAGTTATCCACTAATTTGTGTTCTATTAGGAGATGTGATTCCATATACAACCTCTATCATATTATTTTCACAGTATTAACTGTTAGCCTCAAGCATAACTTGGCAATTGCTCTTTCAGGCTCGCCAGCTTCCTGTAAGACAGTCAGCTCACTTCAACTTTTTTAAAACCATAAATAACGCATTGTGAGCCCATCTTGATCACTTGTCCTTGTTAAGGAGCAGAGTCCTATGATGAAACATGCCACAATGTGTGGGTGAGGGTTCAAAGTTTTTTTCAAAAGATTTTTATTCTGAACAGCATTATCACTCCAGGCCTCTACTCTTACAGGGAGGAGAGTAAGCTTTATTCATTCCAGGGCCACAGTACTCAAGGGAGTTTATTACTGGCTGTATTTGGAGAGAGTCCTGTGAACCTTAATATCTTCCTACTCTCCCCTCTTACCACAGAGATGTCAAACTCAGCAAGATATTTCACAAGTGGTCCCAGAAAACCACAGTGGTGCAAGAAAACCACAGTACCTGTGGTCTAAGAATGGCCAATGCCCAATCTCATGTAAAAAAGCCAGAACCTCAATGAAAGTAATACTCACTGAAGGCCTTAACCAAAGCATGTTCAAAGCATCCTGCAGAAAGTTAGCTTTAAATCTGGAAAAAAGTTCAATCGAATACCTAAGCCAGTCATCAAGGAGGGACTGGAGGTGTCTGAATACACACCACAACCCTCACTGCCCTTACTTGTTGAAGCCCAGTCCCTTCATCAATGAGTGTCCTCACTGATCCCAAAGATCCCAATGTATTGAACTATATATATATTTTTTGATATTTTGACAAAAAATTGACTAAACTTTATATAAAATGAAATAAAAAATATATTTTGTGATAATATTTCAGCACCATGTCAATTGATTATGTGTATGTTGTCCTGTCCAATTTTAAATATTTATGCTTGTGATTAGCTTGGTTCTTTCCCTTGAGAAAGATCCCACATGCTCAGTTGCCAGCAGGGATTCACACAGTCATCTGCAAACATTCCCTGAAAATCTGATCCAAGCAACTGGTCAGTCGAAACGCATGCAATTGAAAGTATGACTAGTCAAAGAGACAGGAGCGCGTTCATTCTACAAATTCCTTTATGCAGGAACAATGGAAAATTAGCAATGTCCTGATCGTCCAAGAGGACCACCCCATGAGGTAAACCTTCTTCCTAGGGTTATAAAAGTATTTGGGGCACATGAAAAGGTTTTAGTGGAAGAAAACACCTTGAGCTCTCACCCCATCTAATTAATACAGCTGACAGGTACAATATTTTTATTTTGACCTAAGGCCAGATCTGGCATGCTAATGCTGACAATGCCTTGCACCTTTTAACTTTACCATTGTTTTCCTGCTCAACAAGATGTCCATGTAAGAAACCACAATTTATTTATTTCATTAAGCCTAATCTACGTGAACAATTTCTACTAATCTTGACAAATATCTGCTATGGTTTTCTCTTTTGCGCCACAATGTTATGAAAGCATTGGATGATAAACAGTGACATTCATCGCTTTGCCACTCTCTACAACTAGAGTACACTCATAATCTTTAGATGCCAGGATTTAGCAATGGCAGAGATGCAAAATTAATAGACCACACAGCCATACACCCCAGTCCCCAAACAAATAAGTATGATGGTAAATCATTACAAATTGAAACCCCATGCCTTTGTATTCCATCTTGTTGAACCAGCTTTATGCCACTCATTGGAGGCAAAGATTATACTATTGCTGTTGCCTGCAGACTGGATTTGCTCCACAGGTTGGAACCTCTTGTCTTTGGTGGACCAACTAGTCTTGAGAGGTACAAGCTAAGGCAATTATGTTCTGTTAACATTGGGGCACCTCCTGGAGTTCAGCTGGAACAATCAGTTATGCAGCTACAGGTGTAAACTAACTTCCCTACCCACCAGTGGATCCAGAACTTGACAAGTATTTGGAGTCAGGACCCTGGCATTATATCCAGGGACATAATCAGGCTCACATGATCCCAAACTTGAAATTCATATGGCCAACAATTTAATGTACCAGCGACTCTCTGCACTTTCTTAATCATCATTTGATTCATACTAGTTTAGTGTCTCATTTATTTAGTGGCCTATGATTCTGGTGCCTTCCCTAGTCTCATGTCTTTCAGAAAAAAATCTAGATGGTTCTAGACCCGAGTCTCTCCATTTCTGAGCCTCACTTGCACGTGTGCTTTCCCAGCACTGCACCTCCTATGGTCCTGTAATTCTCTACTCATACTACTCAAAGGTTACAAAGACATTATAGTTAGGCTCAGAGTTCACTCATACAAAGCCATTGAAATTCAGCAGTTATACATACCTGAGCTACCTATAACTGTGACTGGGTGTGTGAGTGTGAGTATGGATGCATGAGTGCATGCATGAGTGACTGTATTGGTCAGTGAGTAGATTTCTGACTAGGTCTGTAGGTGTATGAGTGGTTGTTTCAGTTGTTGTATGGGTGTGTGAGTAGGTATCTGAGTGGTTGTATCTGTGTGTGAGTGGGCATGTGAGTGGCTGTATGGGTGTATAAGTAGGATTCCGAGTAGCTGTGAGGGTGAGTGAGTGGGTGTGTAAGTGACTATGTTGCTGACTGAGTGGGCGTGTCAGTGGCTGTATGGGTGAGTGAATGGCTGTGTGAGTGACTGGGTGTCTGAATGGCTTTATGAGTGAGTAACTGGGTGTGTAAGTGACTGTATGGATGAGTGAGTGGCTGTTTGTTTAAGTGAGTTGGTGTGTGAGTGGTTGTATTAGAGAGTGAGTGTCTGTGTGAATGACTGTATAGGGGAGTGAGCAGATATGAGAGTGCTTGTATGGATGTGTGAATGGGTATGTAAATGGTTGTGTGGGTGTGTGAGTGAGTGTGTCAGTCCTTGTATGGGAGAGTAGTGGCTGTGTTGAAAGGCTATATGGGTGTGTAAGTGGCTGTTGGAGTGGCTGTATAAGTGAAAAAGTCTATGTGTGAGCAGCTGTATGGGTGAGTGAATGATTGTGTGAATGAGTGAACGCGTGTGTGAGTGACTAAGGAGGAGTGAGTAGTTGTGTGAGTACTTATATGGGTCAGTGAAGGGGTATGTGAGTGGTTGTGTGGGAGTGTGAGTGGGTGTGGGTGTACGAGAGGTTGTATGAGCTGTGAGTGGCTCTGTGGATGAAGTTATCAGTGATGTCATTTGAGATGTCATCAGTGATGTCACTGACCATGTCTTGAGTAATGTAATATGTGAGGACATAAGCAGTGCATTGTGGGGGCCTAAGTTATAGTTGGCTCAGGTAACTATAACTGCTGAATTTCAATGGTTTTGAACAAGAGAAATCTGAGCCTAACTATAATGTCCCTGTACCCTTTGTTTTTTTCAGTAAATTTCTATGGCCTTAATAATTCTATTTCTTCACTATAACGTCCTTGTAACCTTTGTTTTTTAAAGTGAATTTCTATGTTTTTTTAACTACTAGGTGCATTTGCAGAGTGGTAGAGAAAGGGGACAGGGCCTCTGACCAGCTCTAAGCAATCCTGCTGTGTGGGACTTACTGCTGGCAACAGGAGGGCTTCTTGGCTCCCAAGAACCATCAGCATCTAAAGGGACTTCATCCCCCAACAAGTAGTGTACCGGGAGGCACATTTGCAGAGTGGTGGAGAAAGGGTGCGGGCCTCTGATGATCTCTCAGCAATTCCGCTGTGTGGGACTAAATGGAGGTAACGGGAGGGGTTGTTGGACCCCAAGGACCCTCAGCAGCCAAAGGGACTTCATCCCCCAACCAGTATTGTGTCAGAGGCACGTTTGCAAAGTGGTAGGGAAAGTAGGCGGGGCCTCCTATGACCGCTCAACAATCCTGCTGTGGGGGACTTCCTGGAGGTAGCAGGAGGGGTTACTGGCCCCCAAGGACCCTCAACATGCAAGGGGACTTCATCCCCCAACCAGTAGTGCCCCAGGAGGCGTGTTTGCAGAGTGGTTGAGAAAGGGGGTGGGGCCTCCAACAACCTCTCAGCAATCCTACTGAGTGGGACTTACTGGAGGTAGCAGAAGTGGTTGCTGGCCCCCAATGACCCTCACCAGCCAAGAGGATTGCATCCCCCAACAAGTTGTGCACCAGGAGGTCCTTTGCAGAGTGTTTGAGAAAGGGGGCGGGGCCTCCAGCGATTTACCCTGGGGCCGGCCTTTTTTTATTTTATCAGGAGAAGGGGGCCATGTGGCCCACCTCCTGGGGCTGATTTCCACCCCAGGGACCTCATCCCCGTGGCCCGGCCTTTTTAATATTTTTGTAATAGGGAAGGGGGCCTCAGCCCCCCTCCAGAGGCGGATTGTGGCCCCGGGATCCCCATCCCCTGGGGTCCATCCATATAGAAATGGGTGAAGGGGGCTGCGCGGCCCCCTCCCTGAGCCGATTTTGTCCCCAGGGACCCCATCCCCCAGGGCCTAGCCATCTTAGCGCATCCAGTCTCCACTGGGACTGCGGGGGAGCCTGAAGGCCCCCACAGTTCCTGCCAGCTCCCTGCCTACTGCAGGAGCCAGCATTGCTTTCACACCCAGAGTGCTGCTGGAAATGCAGGCCCCTGTGTGTGTAAGCAATTCATCTGTTTTCCTGCTCGCTTGACAGCAGGTTGGGAAACAGATGAATGCTCTGCTTCCAGCAAGCTAAAGCATTTCTCAGCTCTCGCTTGCTGGAAATGGAGTGTTTGTTGTGGTTTAGTGGGAGTGGTTAAAGCTCCTGCCAAGTCACAGCAAATGGCTATGTCCCGGGGTGGGCACCCTGGGGCATAGCAGGAGCCAGCCATGGGGGGTGACGGTCCAGAGGGCCATTATTGGTTCCAGGAGGTAGGGCTGCACAGCCCCACACCTTTGTTGTAGTAGGGCCTGCCCTGGGGAGGTGGCAGTCCCCAGATGCAACAACGACCCAGGATGTTGCGACATGGCATCCCTCCCATTTAAAATAAAAATAAAAAAATTGACCCCAGTGAGGTGGTGGTCCCTGGGGCTCGGCGGGATCTGTGAAGGCCCCCCATTACAAATTAAATAGCCCCAGGGAGGTGGTTGTGCCTGGGGAACAGGAGGGTCTGCGAGGCCCCCAGATATATTTTTTCAGTGTATCCCTGTGGAGGTGGTGGTCCCCTGGGCTAGGGGGTCTGAGAGGCCCCCCCTTGTAAAACTCATAAGCTCTGGGGAGGTGGTGGTCCCCGGGGCATTTATAAGCCCCCAGAGGGGGTCCTGTGCACTCCCCTCCTTTAAGGGCCACATGCCCACGGGACCTGGCCCACCCTGGGGCTTATTACTAAATAAGCGCAGGAGCACTTCCTTTTTTTTTTCGGCGGGAGCACCGGCTCAGGCACAGCTTTTGCTAAATCTTTTTTTTTTTTTTAATGTTATTTTGCTATGGCCTAGGGGGTCAGGGGATTTACATATTTGGTTGGGACTTCGGTGTAGTTGAGTCCCTAGATACCTCTCTGAATGTTCAGACTACATGTGTTACCTTTTAAGCGCATAGCACCTTACCCTATTGCCTAGCTACAGCATACCTTAGTGGTCAGTTATATGTGGTACAAAAGGAGATTATACCTTGCGTAGGAGTTTTAAGTGACGAGACATGCTAGCAGCAAAACCACACACAGAAGCTCAAGTATAGAAGGCCTGAGATATAATACAAGGGCTACTTCCCTGCATGGTAGACTTAAATGTGTCAGTTCTTTAGTAGATATCTCAATGAGTGTCTCTGTCCATATCAGGGACTCTGGTTGCATGTGTATGTAAGTGTGTTAGTAAATCACTGCCTCTCTTTGTGACATGTATGCTTCTCTAAATGTGTGTGTAACGGGCTGGATGGATTGCCACCTGGGTGTATTAGTGAGTATTCAGTTATTTAAGTGTGTGTGTGCAACTGGCTCCGTTAGCACTACATACATATTAGTTCTTCCTGTCTGTGTGAGTGAATGTTTAGGTGCTTCTCTTAGTATCTGGCTGGCTGTTTTTGTGTCTTTCTGCTTTTGTACTTAGGTATGTCGGATTGAAGTTTGGGTGGATGTATAATTGGGCACATGGGTCTCTAGGAGTGCCTATAGCTCACTCAGTTTTCAGAGTACATGTGTCACCTTTCAAGCATGTAGCACCCTGCCGTATGGCCTTGTTAAAGCCTACCTTAGTGGTTAGTTATATATGGTACAAGAGCAATTTACACCTTGTGTAGGAGTTTTGAGTGACAAGACAGCCCTAACAGTAAAACTGCATGCACAAGCTCAAGTATAACAGCCCCAAGATATAATCCAAGGGCTACTTCTCTGCATGGTAGACTTGAAAGTATCAGTTGTTTAGCAGATATCTGAATTAGTGTCTCAGTTCCTACCTGGGGCTGTGATTGCATGTGTATGTAAGTTTCTTAGTAAATCACTGCCTCTCTTTGTGACATGTATGCTTCTCTAAATGTATCTGTAGGGGACTGCATGGATTGCCTCCTGGATGGGTTAGTGAGTATTGGGTTATTTAAGTGCATGTGCAATTGCCTCCATTAGCGCCAGATACATATCAGTTTTGCCTGTCTGTGTGAGTGAATGTTTAGGTGCTTCTCTTACTCTCTCACTGGATGTTTTAGTGTTTGTCTCCTTTTCTACATACGTATGCCAGATTGAAGTCCGGGTGGCAGGGTGAATGTTTAATTAGATCCATGAGTCTGTAGGAATGTACATGTCTCTCTTAATCTTCAGAGTATATATGTTACCTTTTAAACACATAGCACCCTGCCCTGTGGCCTAGCTAGAGCCTACCTTAGTGGTCAGTTATATGTAGTACAAGAGGACGTTACACCTTGTGTAGGAGTTTTAAATGAGAAGGCACCCTAGCAATAAAACTGCACAAGTATAGCAGGCCCGAGACATCATACAAGGGCTACCTCTCTGCATGGTAGACTTGAAAGTGTCAGTTCTTTAGCAGATATCTGAATGAGTTCTCAGTCTCTATCTGGTGCTCTGATTGCATGTACATATATGTAAGTTTGTATGTAAATGACTGCTTCTCTTTGTGACATGTATGGGAGTCTAAATGTGTCTGTAAGGGGCTGCATGGATTTCCTCCTGGGTGTATTACTGAGTATTGGGTTATTTATGTTGTTGTGCAACTGGCTCCATTAGTGCTACATACATATCAGTTCTCTCTGTTAGTTTTATTGAATGTTAAAGTGCTTCACTTACTATCTCACTGGGTGTTTTAGTGTGTGTCTGGTTTTCTACTTAGGCATGCCGTATGTCCGATTGAAGTCTGCGTGGCAGGGTGGATGTATAATTCGGAACATGGCTCTCTAGGCGTGCATATAGCTCACTCAATTTTTAGAGTATATATATTACCTTTTAACGCATAGCACCCTCCCTATGGGCTAGCTAGCACTATAATAAGATGTTTTAGTAAATGTTCCAGTATATGATTCTCTCTTTTCGATAGCTCTTTCAATATGTACATATATATCTCAATGAATATCTCCTTGTCTGTAATGAGAAGAACAAAGATATATAGCCATCTGTTTAACTACCTTGCAGACTGTTGAATATATAACTAGTTTGTAAGTTAGTTAGTGAATGTATGCTTCCATCTGTTGGTCTCTCAGTGGGTGAGAGAGACCATATTTGCTTTGGACACTTCTATTTCACCCACATTATGGGTGCTATAGCATATGTAGTGCTTGCAATAAGAGTATATGCATGCATACTGTTAGATTTGGGGGTCTCTAGTTGGCAGAGGTAGGTACCTTTGACCAAATAAGGACCCTTGTGTCTAGTCAGGGTAAGGGGGTACACTACTAAAATAACCCCTGCTCACCCCCTTGGTAGCTTGGCACGAGCAGACAGGCTTATCTCAGAGGCAGTGTGTAAAGCATTTGTGAACACATACAGTAACCCAGTGACAACACTACAGATGGACACCACACAGGTTGTATATCAAAAATAAGTATTCTTTATATAGACTTAACACAAGACCACAAACGACAAAAATCCACAATACTGTACTTAAAACTGGTAGAATTAGCTTAGTTCTCTTTGGATGGTAAATGCGACACTTTGAGTTCAATGTACCTTTGGATGCGTAACGCTATACAACGAAAGTGTTGTAGGGAAGGTGATGCGTCGGTTCCTTACACGCAAGAACGGTGATGCGTCGGGTCCCTACTGATGCGTAGGGGATGCGTCGGTTCTTCTCAGCGTGGGGAGGTGATGCGTCGGTTTCTTACTGCGCTTCCGTGGCGATGCGACCAGCAACGCCGTGATGCGATGAAGATCCGGTGCAATGAAACAAAGATGGCGTCTTCTTCTTGATGCGACACGATGCGTGCACGCCCGATGGCCGTGTGGCGACTCAACGATTCTTCTGAGCTGCGACAGGCCCTGCGACACGCTTCCCGGTGATGCGGCGGCGTCTGATGCGACGTCGATCCTCTTCTCCGGCGATGCGAGGCGCTTCAGCGATGCGATGCGACAGCTGCAGCGGCGACACCCTTCTTCAGCGATGCGACGACAGCGGCTGCGGCGGTGACACGCTTCTCCGATGATGCGGCGGCGTCTGATGCGACATCGATCCTCTTCTCCGGCGATGCGAGGCGCTTCTGTGTTGCGAAGCGACAGCGGCGACACCCTTCTTCAGCGATGCGACGACAGCGGCTGCGGCGGCGACACGCTTCTTCTTCGTGAGTCGCGCTTCCAGCTCCTTGCGACACGCTGTCCCTCAGAAGGCCCAACACAACAGCAGGCACTTCCAAAGAACTCTTGGGGAGCTGGTGGGTGAAGTCTGTTGTCCTTGAGAGTTCAGCAGGAGGCAACCTCTTTCTCAAGCCCTTGGAGATCTTTTACAAGTTGATGAAAGTACACACAAAGTTCCTTTCTCCTTTCTTTGGCAGTCAGGCAACCACTGCAGGCCAATCCCCCAAACAGCACTCAGCTTAGGGATAGTCTCCTCCTCAGTTTCTCTGGTTCCTCTCCTCAGCAAAGGTTCTTCTTGTTTCCCAAAGTGATCTGATCTAAAGTTCTGGGGTTTGGGTCGCCTCTTTTATACTCATTTTCCCTTTGTTCTCTGAAGGCAGAGAGACCTTTGCCTAGTCCAAACCAGTTCTGGTCAGTCCTGGAGCACTTTGTTGACAAGACTCCTTCTTTCCTTTCACAGTGTAGGCCAGGGACATCAGACACACCACAGGAGGTGGAGCCAGCATTGTGGAGGGAAGGCTCAGCCCTATTCAGGTCCCAGGTGCAACTCCTCCCACCCATCTCCATGCAGATCTCTCTATTCAGCCCTGTGCTGACTCACCCTGTCTCCTGGAATCCCCCAGCCCCTGTCACTCACAAACCCAGACAAGGAATACACAACCTAGCAGAGGCAGGCTTGGATAGTTAGGCAAGAAAATACCTACTTTCTAAAAGTGGTATTTTCAAACACAGAATGTTAAAACCAACTTCACTAAAAGATGTATTTTATCATTCTGAGTTCAGGCATACTAAATTCGTTTTTCTACCATGTTCCCTGGGTCAGTTAGGATTATAAGATGTAATAATCAAACTGCCCATTCTGGCCTATGGGGAACAGGTAGCCTTGCAATAGTGAAAAACGAAAATGGCTGTAATTCACTATTAGGACATGCCACACACACCAGGGCATGTCCTACCTTATACTTACAATGCACCCTGCCCTTGGGCCTACCATAGGGGTGACTAATATGCAGAAAAGGGAAGGTTTAGGGACTGGCAAGTGGTTGTACTTGCCCAGTCAACATGGCAGTACCAGACTGCACACAGGCTCTGCAATGGCAGACCTGAGACACAATTTTACAGGCTGCTTCTGTGGGTGGCACAACCAGTGCTGCAAGCCCACCAGCAGCATTTGGTTTACAAGCCCTGGGCACACTCAGTGCACTGTACTAGGGTCTGACAAGTAAACCAATCCAGCCAATCATGGAGTCACTAATCCATACATCAATTTATACCAGAGAGCATATGCACTTTAGCACTGATCAGCAGTGGTAAAGTGCCCGGAGTCATAAAACAGCCAACAACAGGTCAGAAAAAATATAGGAGGCAGGCAAAAAGTTCCGGGATGATCCTGCAAAAAGGGCCAAGTCCAACACAACCCCCTTCCAGCCAAAACGCAGGGTAGACCAATCACTACCTTGATGGGCTTCCCTGCTTTGGGCGATAGAACCTGGACCTGGCCCGCAACTGCAGGGGCATACTCCAGTTCTACGCCAATCTGAGCCTATTGGAATCCCTCTGTCCATACTCTCAGGGCCCACCAAGCTAATCCATGGGGAACCCTTCTCCTCACCTGTGGACACCACCTGTGCAACACCTAACCTTAGCTTGCTCACAGGTGTGTCCCAACAGACAGACAGCCAGCCACAGTGGCCACTGACCGTAGTCAGTGATGAGACCCAGGCCTTATGCCTCTCAGGCCTCTCAACCCTCTGTGGCGTTAGAGAGCGGGGGCAGTAGCCCAAGGTGCTTGGCACCCTTTGTCCACTCTCCCTCCTGTCAGGTCAGGTAGGACATCCTGACACTGACCTACCAGCCCCGGGCCTGAACCCGGCGGCTGGACTGGAGTCTGGTGTGGGCTTTCCCACACCCGGTCCTCCTCCTCCTTGTTGGGGCTCTGTACCCTCCCACCTGGAGTGGTACTCCCTTCCAGAATTGCCAGGGCACCTGTGGCAGGTGTCCTGCTCAATTCGCCCACCAGTTCAGGGGTTCTATCCTGCAACTGGGATTCCAGGTCAGGGGGACACCCCAAACCTGGCCCTCCAACCTAGGGTCTAAACCCTCCAGTTGAACCGGGGTCAGAGGCGAGGACTCCCTCCCTCTGCACCCCCTTCCAGAGTACTGCCCCCTCCCATCAGGAGCGGTACCCCCAGAAGACAAACCGGTCAGGACACTATTTACAGTTGTCCCATCCTCCAGGTCAGACAACACCTGAACCTGGCTTCCCAACCCAGGGTCTGTACCCAGTGGTTGAACACTTGCCCGGCGCACCAGGACTTCCTTGGGAGCACGCATGCCCCCCTGAGGGTAACACATAACTCATGTGTTGTGTGATAGTCTGCCTGGCGCAGATCTCCCGACCCCTGTCCATCTGACAGTGCGCGAAGATCCCCCAGGACAGAAGTGGTGTCACCATGGTCATTCACTGGTGACGCAGCCCTTCTGGCTGGTCCCTGACCCACTGGTTCTTCCACTGGGGACTCCTTCCCCCTCTCACCCCTCAGTCTGGACTTCTGCACCCTCCATCTAGGAGTGGTACTGCCTGACACCAGAACTGAGGGAGGTCTGCTTACAGACACTCCCAGTTCACCAGACACTAGGGGATCCCCTCAATAGGCGGCCCATCAGGACAGACTAGTCTCCCCACCTGGTGTTCCCTTAAAGAACCGTCCAGGCTCTGAGACTGGGTTTCAGGCACCTTGGGACACGCAGCCCCACACTCACTCCGTCCCCACTGAGACAGGATGTGAGCCCCTACGCCCCTCCCACTACACCGGGACCTAGCTGGGCTACTCTGCACCTCTTCCACCACTCTGGGTTGGAAGATACTTGAGCCACTCCTCTTAGGATCACTCCCCAATGCCTCTCCAGACCCTCTGGACTACACCAAAAGGTCTGCCTCCAATGTGAGCTCCCTGGGGTCAGAGAACTCACTCTCCAACAGGTGTTGGCATAGCTCTGGAAAACAGGGACTTACAATATGCTCTCCCACGATTGGATCACACAGCCCCCTACAAGGGTTAACCAAACTATCCTTCACCTCACCATCCAGTGCCTCGCACACGTACCCCACACCACTCTCCTGAGATTGGCAAGACAGTATCTGACTGTCTCTGTCACACAACCCACACTCTTCTGGGCGGTCTTCACACTCACACACCAGGACTTGAACCCTGGGGGAACCCCTCTCCCTGCACCTCTCATCTAGAGTCAGTAGAGTGTCCCTCCCACCACTAGGACCATGAACCCCTGGGCCAGTTCCCCAATCTATCTCAGGGACACTGTGCACCACCGGAGCTACCTCACGTCCTTGAACCTCCTGGCATAAATCAACCCCCTCCAAGTCAGGCACCACATCTCTGGGTGTGTGTACTACTCCCTCAGCACTAGATAACTCAATATTGCTGCCACCATCTGAGCTGGATTCCACCTCCAACTCAGCAAAGCTCACTCTCTGAGCTACACACATTTCTTGTTGCTGGGCTGAGACACTCATGGCCTCCAGCCTCTCGAGCTCTAAATCAAGCTCCCTCATTCTCAACTCATGCTCCATTTGCATCCTTTTTTCCTCAAGGGCCAATTTCCTATCCTCCAACTCCAACTGCCCACCCAATTTGAGCTTGGCCAGCTCCAATTCGTGCATCCTGTTTTCCTTCCTGTCCGCCAACTCCTCTGGGGACAGGCCTTTGGCAGAAACACTGCTACCTACTGGGGAAGTTGCTCTCCTCCCCTCTGGACCAAATGGCCCCTCCAGCTGCTCATCTGCATTCTCAGCCCCTTCCTCATTCTCAGGGGTATTCCTTGCTTCGACCCAGGCCCTCAGCGCCTTTCGGAACTCATCCTTCTTGGTGAGACCGGTCATAGCAACTTTAAATTTCCTGCAGAAGTGCTTTAGCTGTCTCACATTGTAGCATTCTAGTTTCTCCTCTTCCCAATCAAAATCAACAGATGCTATGCATGCTGCTTTATCCATGGTGGTTAAACTTGGCAGTTCTTGGCAAAAATAGAAAATCCCAGGAAAAACAATCTACCAAAAGTATGTGGTCGCGTTTTGGTCTGCACTCACTAGTAGTGTTCACCAATCACTGTACATGAGTCACAAATACAAGTCCAGAATCCTCACCGCTGACCACCAATGTTAGATTTGGGGGTCTCTAGTTGGCAGAGTTAGGTACCTTTGACCAAATAGGGACCCTTGCATCTAGTCAGGGTAAGGGGGTACACTACTAAAATAATCCCTCCTCACCCCCTTGGTAGCTTACCACGAGCAGACAGGCTTATCTCAGAGGCAGTGTGTAAAGCATTTGTGAACACATACAGTAACCCAGTGACAACACTACAGATGGACACCACACAGGTTGTATATCAAAAATAAGTATTCTTTATATAGACTTAACACAAGACCACAAACGACAAAAATCCACAATACTGTACTTAAAACTGGTAGAATTAGCTTAGTTCTCTTTGGATGGTAAATGCGACACTTTGAGTTCAATGTACCTTTGGATGCGTAACGCTATACAACGAAAGTGTTGTAGGGAAGGTGATGCGTCGGTTCCTTACACGCAAGAACGGTGATGCGTCGGGTCCCTACTGATGCGTAGGGGATGCGTCGGTTCTTCTCTGCATGGGGAGGTGATGCGTCGGTTTCTTACTGCGCTTACGTGGCGATGCGACCAGCAACGCCGTGATGCGATGAAGATCCGGTGCAATGAAACAAAGATGGCGTCTTCTTCTTGATGCGACACGATGCGTGCACGCCCGATGGCCGTGTGGCGACTCAACGATTCTTCTGAGCCACAACAGGCCCTGCGACACGCTTCCCGGTGATGCGGCGGCGTCTGATGCAACGTCGATCCTCTTCTCCGGCGATGCGAGGCGCTTCAGCGATGCGATGCGACAGCTGCAGCGGCGAAACCCTTCTTCAGCGATGCGACGACAGCGGCTGCGGCGGTGACACGCTTCTCCGATGATGCGGCGGCGTCTGATGCGACATCGATCCTCTTCTCCGGCGATGCGAGGCGCTTCTGTGTTGCGAAGCGACAGCGGCGACACCCTTCTTCAGCGATGCGACGACAGCGGCTGCGGCGGCGACACGCTTCTTCTTCGTGAGTCGCGCTTCCAGCTCCTTGCGACACGCTGTCCCTCAGAAGGCCCAACACAACAGCAGGCACTTCCAAAGAACTCTTGGGGAGCTGGTGGGTGAAGTCTGTTGTCCTTGAGAGTTCAGCAGGAGGCAACCTCTTTCTCAAGCCCTTGGAGATCTTTTACAAGTTGATGAAAGTACACACAAAGTTCCTTTCTCCTTTCTTTGGCAGTCAGGCAACCACTGCAGGCCAATCCCCCAAACAGCACTCAGCTTAGGGATAGTCTCCTCCTCAGTTTCTCTGGTTCCTCTCCTCAGCAAAGGTTCTTCTTGTTTCCCAAAGTGATCTGATCTAAAGTTCTGGGGTTTGGGTCGCCTCTTTATACTCATTTTCCCTTTGTTCTCTGAAGGCAGAGAGACCTTTGCCTAGTCCAAACCAGTTCTGGTCAGTCCTGGAGCACTTTGTTGACAAGACTCCTTCTTTCCTTTCACAGTGTAGGCCAGGGACATCAGACACACCACAGGAGGTGGAGCCAGCATTGTGGAGGGAAGGCTCAGCCCTATTCAGGTCCCAGGTGCAACTCCTCCCACCCATCTCCATGCAGATCTCTCTATTCAGCCCTGTGCTGACTCACCCTGTCTCCTGGAATCCCCCAGCCCCTGTCACTCACAAACCCAGACAAGGAATACACAACCTAGCAGAGGCAGGCTTGGATAGTTAGGCAAGAAAATACCTACTTTCTAAAAGTGGTATTTTCAAACACAGAATGTTAAAACCAACTTCACTAAAAGATGTATTTTATCATTCTGAGTTCAGGCATACTAAATTCGTTTTTCTACCATGTTCCCTGGGTCAGTTAGGATTATAAGATGTAATAATCAAACTGCCCATTCTGGCCTATGGGGAACAGGTAGCCTTGCAATAGTGAAAAACGAAAATGGCTGTAATTCACTATTAGGACATGCCACACACACCAGGGCATGTCCTACCTTATACTTACAATGCACCCTGCCCTTGGGCCTACCATAGGGGTGACTAATATGCAGAAAAGGGAAGGTTTAGGGACTGGCAAGTGGTTGTACTTGCCCAGTCAACATGGCAGTACCAGACTGCACACAGGCTCTGCAATGGCAGACCTGAGACACAGTGGGTGGCACAACCAGTGCTGCAAGCCCACCAGCAGCATTTGGTTTACAAGCCCTGGGCACACTCAGTGCACTGTACTAGGGTCTGACAAGTAAACCAATCCAGCCAATCATGGAGTCACTAATCCATACATCAATTTATACCAGAGAGCATATGCACTTTAGCACTGATCAGCAGTGGTAAAGTGCCCGGAGTCATAAAACAGCCAACAACAGGTCAGAAAAAATATAGGAGGCAGGCAAAAGTTCCGGGATGATCCTGCAAAAAGGGCCAAGTCCAACACAACCCCCTTCCAGCCAAAACGCAGGGTAGACCAATCACTACCTTGATGGGCTTCCCTGCTTTGGGCGATAGAACCTGGACCTGGCCCGCAACTGCAGGGGCATACTCCAGTTCTACGCCAATCTGAGCCTATTGGAATCCCTCTGTCCATACTCTCAGGGCCCACCAAGCTAATCCATGGGGAACCCTTCTCCTCACCTGTGGACACCACCTGTGCAACACCTAACCTTAGCTTGCTCACAGGTGTGTCCCAACAGACAGACAGCCAGCCACAGTGGCCACTGACCGTAGTCAGTGATGAGACCCAGGCCTTATGCCTCTCAGGCCTCTCAACCCTCTGTGGCGTTAGAGAGCGGGGGCAGTAGCCCAAGGTGCTTGGCACCCTTTGTCCACTCTCCCTCTTGTCAGGTCAGGTAGGACATCCTGACACTGACCTACCAGCCCCGGGCCTGAACCCGGCGGCTGGACTGGAGTCTGGTGTGGGCTTTCCCACACCCGGTCCTCCTCCTCCTTGTTGGGGCTCTGTACCCTCCCACCTGGAGTGGTACCCCCTTCCAGAATTGCCAGGGCACCTGTGGCAGGTGTCCTGCTCAATTCGCCCACCAGTTCAGGGGTTCTATCCTGCAACTGGGATTCCAGGTCAGGGGGGACACCCCAAACCTGGCCCTCCAACCTAGGGTCTAAACCCTCCAGTTGAACCGGGGTCAGAGGCGAGGACTCCCTCCCTCTGCACCCCCTTCCAGAGTACTGCCCCCTCCCATCAGGAGCGGTACCCCCAGAAGACAAACCGGTCAGGACACTATTTACAGTTGTCCCATCCTCCAGGTCAGACAACACCTGAACCTGGCTTCCCAACCCAGGGTCTGTACCCAGTGGTTGAACACTTGCCCGGCGCACCAGGACTTCCTTGGGAGCACGCATGCCCCCCTGAGGGTAACACATAACTCATGTGTTGTGTGATAGTCTGCCTGGCGCAGATCTCCCGACCCCTGTCCATCTGACAGTGCGCGAAGATCCCCCAGGACAGAAGTGGTGTCACCATGGTCATTCACTGGTGACGCAGCCCTTCTGGCTGGTCCCTGACCCACTGGTTCTTCCACTGGGGACTCCTTCCCCCTCTCACCCCTCAGTCTGGACTTCTGCACCCTCCATCTAGGAGTGGTACTGCCTGACACCAGAACTGAGGGAGGTCTGCTTACAGACACTCCCAGTTCACCAGACACTAGGGGATCCCCCTCAATAGGCGGCCCATCAGGACAGACTAGTCTCCCCACCTGGTGTTCCCTTAAAGAACCGTCCAGGCTCTGAGACTGGGTTTCAGGCACCTTGGGACACGCAGCCCCACACTCACTCCGTCCCCACTGAGACAGGATGTGAGCCCCTACGCCCCTCCCACTACACCGGGACCTAGCTGGGCTACTCTGCACCTCTTCCACCACTCTGGGTTGGAAGATACTTGAGCCACTCCTCTTAGGATCACTCCCCAATGCCTCTCCAGACCCTCTGGACTACACCAAAAGGTCTGCCTCCAATGTGAGCTCCCTGGGGTCAGAGAACTCACTCTCCAACAGGTGTTGGCATAGCTCTGGAAAACAGGGACTTACAATATGCTCTCCCACGATTGGATCACACAGCCCCCTACAAGGGTTAACCAAACTATCCTTCACCTCACCATCCAGTGCCTCGCACACGTACCCCACACCACTCTCCTGAGATTGGCAAGACAGTATCTGACTGTCTCTGTCACACAACCCACACTCTTCTGGGCGGTCTTCACACTCACACACCAGGACTTGAACCCTGGGGGAACCCCTCTCCCTGCACCTCTCATCTAGAGTCAGTAGAGTGTCCCTCCCACCACTAGGACCATGAACCCCTGGGCCAGTTCCCCAATCTATCTCAGGGACACTGTGCACCACCGGAGCTACCTCACGTCCTTGAACCTCCTGGCATAAATCAACCCCCTCCAAGTCAGGCACCACATCTCTGGGTGTGTGTACTACTCCCTCAGCACTAGATAACTCAATATTGCTGCCACCATCTGAGCTGGATTCCACCTCCAACTCAGCAAAGCTCACTCTCTGAGCTACACACATTTCTTGTTGCTGGGCTGAGACACTCATGGCCTCCAGCCTCTCGAGCTCTAAATCAAGCTCCCTCATTCTCAACTCATGCTCCATTT
Source organism: Calotriton arnoldi (assembly GCA_963921515.1). Classification (NCBI taxonomy): domain Eukaryota; kingdom Metazoa; phylum Chordata; class Amphibia; order Caudata; family Salamandridae; genus Calotriton; species Calotriton arnoldi. The sequence continues at coordinate 417,430 of CAWUFW010006255.1, read as the reverse complement.
GCATCCTTTTTTCCTCAAGGGCCAATTTCCTATCCTCCAACTCCAACTGCCCACCCAATTTGAGCTTGGCCAGCTCCAATTCGTGCATCCTGTTTTCCTTCCTGTCCGCCAACTCCTCTGGGGACAGGCCTTTGGCAGAAACACTGCTACCTACTGGGGAAGTTGCTCTCCTCCCCTCTGGACCAAATGGCCCCTCCAGCTGCTCATCTGCATTCTCAGCCCCTTCCTCATTCTCAGGGGTATTCCTTGCTTCGACCCAGGCCCTCAGCGCCTTTCGGAACTCATCCTTCTTGGTGAGACCGGTCATAGCAACTTTAAATTTCCTGCAGAAGTGCTTTAGCTGTCTCACATTGTAGCATTCTAGTTTCTCCTCTTCCCAATCAAAATCAACAGATGCTATGCATGCTGCTTTATCCATGGTGGTTAAACTTGGCAGTTCTTGGCAAAAATAGAAAATCCCAGGAAAAACAATCTACCAAAAGTATGTGGTCGCGTTTTGGTCTGCACTCACTAGTAGTGTTCACCAATCACTGTACATGAGTCACAAATACAAGTCCAGAATCCTCACCGCTGACCACCAATGTTAGATTTGGGGGTCTCTAGTTGGCAGAGTTAGGTACCTTTGACCAAATAGGGACCCTTGCATCTAGTCAGGGTAAGGGGGTACACTACTAAAATAATCCCTCCTCACCCCCTTGGTAGCTTACCATGAGCAGACAGGCTTATCTCAGAGGCAGTGTGAAAAGCATTTGTGAACACATACAGTAACCCAGTGACAACACTACAGATGGACACCACACAGGTTGTATATCAAAAATAAGTATTCTTTATATAGACTTAACACAAGACCACAAACGACAAAAATCCACAATACTGTACTTAAAACTGGTAGAATTAGCTTAGTTCTCTTTGGATGGTAAATGCGACACTTTGAGTTCAATGTACCTTTGGATGCGTAACGCTATACAATGAAAGTGTTGCAGGGAAGGTGATGCGTCGGTTCCTTACACGCAAGAACGGTGATGCGTCAGGTCCCTACTGATGCGTAGGGGATGCGTCGGTTCTTCTCGGTGTGGGGAGGTGATGCGTCGGTTTCTTACTGCGCTTCCGTGGCGATGCGACCAGCAACACCGTGATGCGATGAAGATCCGGTGCAATGAAACAAATATGGCGTCTTCTTCTTGATGCAACATGATGCGTGCACGCCCGACGGCCGTGCGGCGACTCAATGATTCTTCTGAGCCGCGACAGGCCCTGCGATACGCTTCCTGGTGATGCGGCGGCGTCTGATGCGGCGGCATCTGATGCAACGCCGATCCTGTTCTCCGGCGATGCGAGGCGCTTCGGCGATGCGATGCGACAGCTGCAGAGGCGACACCCTTCTTCAGCGATGCGATGACAGCGGCTGCGGCGGTGACACGCTTCTCCGATGATGCAGCGGCGTCTGATGCAACATCGATCCTCTTCTCCGGCGATGCGAGGCGCTTCTGTGTTGCGAAGTGATAGCGGCGACACCCTTCTTCAGCGATGCGACAACAGCGGCTGCGGCGGCGACACGCTTCTTCTTCGTGAGTCGCGCTTCCAGCTCCTTGTGACACACAGTCCCTCAGAAGGCCCAACACAACAGCAGGCACTTCCAAAGAACTCTTGGGGAGCTGGTGGGTGAAGTCTTTTGTCCCTGAGACTTCAGCAGGAGGCAAGCTCTTTCTCAAGCCCTTGGAGATCTTTTACAAGTTGATGAAAGTACACACAAAGTTCCTTTCTCCTTTCTTTGGCAGTCAGGCAACCACTGCAGGCCAATCCCCCAAACAGCACTCAGCTTAGGGATAGTCTCCTCCTCAGTTTCTCTGGTTCCTCTCCTCAGCAAAGGTTCTTCTTGTTTCCCAAAGTGATCTGATCTAAAGTTCTGGGGTTTGGGTCGCCTCTTTTATACTCATTTTCCCTTTGTTCTCTGAAGGCAGAGAGACCTTTGCCTAGTCCAAACCAGTTCTGGTCAGTCCTGGAGCACTTTGTTGACAAGACTCCTTCTTTCCTTTCACAGTGTAGGCCAGGGACATCAGACACACCACAGGAGGTGGAGCCAGCATTGTGGAGGGAAGGCTCAGCCCTATTCAGGTCCCAGGTGCAACTCCTCCCACCCATCTCCATGCAGATCTCTCTATTCAGCCCTGTGCTGACTCACCCTGTCTCCTGGAATCCCCCAGCCCCTGTCACTCACAAACCCAGACAAGGAATACACAACCTAGCAGAGGCAGGCTTGGATAGTTAGGCAAGAAAATACCTACTTTCTAAAAGTGGTATTTTCAAACACAGAATGTTAAAACCAACTTCACTAAAAGATGTATTTTATCATTCTGAGTTCAGGCATACTAAATTCGTTTTTCTACCATGTTCCCTGGGTCAGTTAGGATTATAAGATGTAATAATCAAACTGCCCATTCTGGCCTATGGGGAACAGGTAGCCTTGCAATAGTGAAAAACGAAAATGGCTGTAATTCACTATTAGGACATGCCACACACACCAGGGCATGTCCTACCTTATACTTACAATGCACCCTGCCCTTGGGCCTACCATAGGGGTGACTAATATGCAGAAAAGGGAAGGTTTAGGGACTGGCAAGTGGTTGTACTTGCCCAGTCAACATGGCAGTACCAGACTGCACACAGGCTCTGCAATGGCAGACCTGAGACACAATTGTACAGGCTGCTTCTGTGGGTGGCACAACCAGTGCTGCAAGCCCACCAGCAGCATTTGGTTTACAAGCCCTGGGCACACTCAGTGCACTGTACTAGGGTCTGACAAGTAAACCAATCCAGCCAATCATGGAGTCACTAATCCATACATCAATTTATACCAGAGAGCATATGCACTTTAGCACTGATCAGCAGTGGTAAAGTGCCCGGAGTCATAAAACAGCCAACAACAGGTCAGAAAAAATATAGGAGGAAGGCAAAAAGTTCCGGGATGATCCTGCAAAAAGGGCCAAGTCCAACACAACCCCCTTCCAGCCAAAACGCAGGGTAGACCAATCACTACCTTGATGGGCTTCCTGCTTTGGGCGATAGAACCTGGACCTGGCCCGCAACTGCAGGGGCATACTCCAGTTCTACGCCAATCTGAGCCTATTGGAATCCCTCTGTCCATACTCTCAGGGCCCACCAAGCTAATCCATGGGGAACCCTTCTCCTCACCTGTGGACACCACCTGTGCAACACCTAACCTTAGCTTGCTCACAGGTGTGTCCCAACAGACAGACAGCCAGCCACAGTGGCCACTGACCGTAGTCAGTGATGAGACCCAGGCCTTATGCCTCTCAGGCCTCTCAACCCTCTGTGGCGTTAGAGAGCGGGGGCAGTAGCCCAAGGTGCTTGGCACCCTTTGTCCACTCTCCCTCCTGTCAGGTCAGGTAGGACATCCTGACACTGACCTACCAGCCCTGGGCCTGAACCCGGCGGCTGGACTGGAGTCTGGTGTGGGCTTTCCCACACCCGGTCCTCCTCCTCCTTGTTGGGGCTCTGTACCCTCCCACCTGGAGTGGTACCCCCTACCAGAATTGCCAGGGCACCTGTGGCAGGTGTCCTGCTCAATTCGCCCACAGGTTCAGGGGTTCTATCCTGCAACTGGGATTCCAGGTCAGGGGGGACACCCCAAACCTGGCCCTCCAACCTAGGGTCTAAACCCTCCAGTTGAACCGGGGTCAGAGGCGAGGACTCCCTCCCTCTGCACCCCCTTCCAGAGTACTGCCCCCTCCCATCAGGAGCGATACCCCCAGAAGACAAACCGGTCAGGACACTATTTACAGTTGTCCCATCCTCCAGGTCAGACAACACCTGAACCTGGCTTCCCAACCCAGGGTCTGTACCCAGTGGTTGAACACTTGCCCGGTGCACCAGGACTTCCTTGAGAGCACGCATGCCCCCCTTGAGGGTAACACATAACTCATGTGTTGTGTGATAGTCTGCCTGGCGCAGATCTCCCGACCCCTGTCCATCTGACAGTGCGCGAAGATCCCCCAGGACAGAAGTGGTGTCACCATGGTCATTCACTGGTGACGCAGCCCTTCTGGCTGGTCCCTGACCCACTGGTTCTTCCACTGGGGACTCCTTCCCCCTCTTACCCCTCAGTCTGGACTTCTGCACCCTCCACCTAGGAGTGGTACTGCCTGATACCAGAACTGAGGGAGGTCTGCTTACAGACACTCCCAGTTCACCAGACACTAGGGGATCCCCTCAACAGGCGGCCCAACAGGACAGACTAGTCTCCCCACCTGGTGTTCCCTTAAAGAACCGTCCAGGCTCTGAGACTGGGTTTCAGGCACCTTGGGACACGCAGCCCCACACTCACTCCGTCCCCACTGAGACAGGATGTGAGCCCCTACGCCCCTCCCACTACACCAGGACCTAGCTGGGCTACTCTGCACCTCTTCCACCACTCTGGGTTGGAAGATACTTGAGCCACTCCTCTTAGGATCACTCCCCAATGCCTCTCCAGACCCTCTGGACTACACCAAAAGGTCTGCCTCCAATGTGAGCTCCCTGGGGTCAGAGAACTCACTCTCCAACAGGAGTTGGCATAGCTCTGGAAAACAGGGACTTACAATATGCTCTCCCACGATTGGATCACACAGCCCCCTACAAGGGTTAACCAAACTATCCTTCACCTCACCATCCAGTGCCTCGCACACGTACCCCACACCACTCTCCTGAGATTGGCAAGACAGTATCTGACTGTCTCTGTCACACAACCCACACTCTTCTGGGCGGTCTTCACACTCACACACCAGGACTTGAACCCTGGGGGAACCCCTCTCCCTGCACCTCTCATCTAGAGTCAGTAGAGTGTCCCTCCCACCACTAGGACCATGAACCCCTGGGCCAGTTCCCCAATCTATCTCAGGGACACTGTGCACCACCGGAGCTACCTCACGTCCTTGAACCTCCTGGCATAAATCAACCCCTCCAAGTCAGGCACCACATCTCTGGGTGTGTGTACTACTCCCTCAGCACTAGATAACTCAATATTGCTGCCACCATCTGAGCTGGATTCCACCTCCAACTCAGCAAAGCTCACTCTCTGAGCTACACACATTTCTTGTTGCTGGGCTGAGACACTCATGGCCTCCAGCCTCTCGAGCTCTAAATCAAGCTCCCTCATTCTCAACTCATGCTCCATTTGCATCCTTTTTTCCTCAAGGGCCAATTTCCTATCCTCCAACTCCAACTGCCCACCCAATTTGAGCTTGGCCAGCTCCAATTCGTGCATCCTGTTTTCCTTCCTGTCCGCCAACTCCTCTGGGGACAGGCCTTTGGCAGAAACACTGCTACCTACTGGGGAAGTTGCTCTCCTCCCCTCTGGACCAAATGGCCCCTCCAGCTGCTCATCTGCATTCTCAGTCCCTTCCTCATTCTCAGGGGTATTCCTTGCTTCGACCCAGGCCCTCAGCGCCTTTCGGAACTCATCCTTCTTGGTGAGACCGGTCATAGCAACTTTAAATTTCCTGCTTTAGCTGTCTCACATTGTAGCATTCTAGTTTCTCCTCTTCCCAATCAAAATCAACAGATGCTATGGATGCTGCTTTATCCATGGTGGTTAAACTTGGCAGTTCTTGGCAAAAATAGAAAATCCCAGGAAAAACAATCTACCAAAAGTATGTGGTCGCGTTTTGGTCTGCACTCACTAGTAGTGTTCACCAATCACTGTACATGAGTCACAAATACAAGTCCAGAATCCTCACCGCTGACCACCAATGTTAGATTTGGGGGTCTCTAGTTGGCAGAGATAGGTACCTTTGACCAAATAGGGACCCTTGCATCTAGTCAGGGTAAGGGGGTACACTACTAAAATAATCCCTCCTCACCCCCTTGGTAGCTTACCACGAGCAGACAGGCTTATCTCAGAGGCAGTGTGTAAAGCATTTGTGAACACATACAGTAACCCAGTGACAACACTACAGATGGACACCACACAGGTTGTATATCAAAAATAAGTATTCTTTATATAGACTTAACACAAGACCACAAACGACAAAAATCCACAATACTGTACTTAAAACTGGTAGAATAAGCTTAGTTCTCTTTGGATGGTAAATGCGACACTTTGAGTTCAATGTACCTTTGGATGCGTAACGCTATACAATGAAAGTGTTGCAGGGAAGGTGATGCGTCGGTTCCTTACACGCAAGAACGGTGATGCGTCAGGTCCCTACTGATGCGTAGGGGATGCGTCGGTTCTTCTCGGTGTGGGGAGGTGATGCGTCGGTTTCTTACTGCGCTTCCGTGGCGATGCGACCAGCAACACCGTGATGCGATGAAGATCCGGTGCAATGAAACAAATATGGCGTCTTCTTCTTGATGCAACATGATGCGTGCACGCCCGACGGCCGTGCGGCGACTCAATGATTCTTCTGAGCCGCGACAGGCCCTGCGATACGCTTCCTGGTGATGCGGCGGCGTCTGATGCGGCGGCATCTGATGCGACGCCGATCCTGTTCTCCGGCGATGCGAGGCGCTTCGGCGATGCGATGCGACAGCTGCAGAGGCGACACCCTTCTTCAGCGATGCGACGACAGCGGCTGCGGCGGTGACACGCTTCTCTGATGATGCGGCGGCGTCTGATGCGACGTCGATCCTCTTCTCCGGCGATGCGAGGTGCTTCTGTGTTGCGAAGTTACAGCGGCGACACCCTTCTTCAGCGATGCGACAACAGCGGCTGCGGCGGCGACACGCTTCTTCTTCGTGAGTCGCGCTTAAAGCTCCTTGTGACACACAGTCCCTCAGAAGGCCCAACACAACAGCAGGCACTTCCAAAGAACTCTTGGGGAGCTGGTGGGTGAAGTCTTTTGTCCCTGAGACTTCAGCAGGAGGCAAGCTCTTTCTCAAGCCCTTGGAGATCTTTTACAAGTTGATGAAAGTACACACAAAGTTCCTTTCTCCTTTCTTTGGCAGTCAGGCAACCACTGCAGGCCAATCCCCCAAACAGCACTCAGCTTAGGGATAGTCTCCTCCTCAGTTTCTCTGGTTCCTCTCCTCAGCAAAGGTTCTTCTTGTTTCCCAAAGTGATCTGATCTAAAGTTCTGGGGTTTGGGTCCCCTCTTTTATACTCATCTTCCCTTTGTTCTCTGAAGGCAGAGAGACCTTTGCCTAGTCCAAACCAGTTCTGGTCAGTCCTGGAGCACTTTGTTGACAAGACTCCTTCTTTCCTTTCACAGTGTAGGCCAGGGACATCAGACACACCACAGGAGGTGGAGCCAGCATTGTGGAGGGAAGGCTCAGCCCTATTCAGGTCCCAGGTGCAACTCCTCCCACCCATCTCCATGCAGATCTCTCTATTCAGCCCTGTGCTGACTCACCCTGTCTCCTGGAATCCCCCAGCCCCTGTCACTCACAAACCCAGACAAGGAATACACAACCTAGCAGAGGCAGGCTTGGATAGTTAGGCAAGAAAATACCTACTTTCTAAAAGTGGTATTTTCAAACACAGAATGTTAAAACCAACTTCACTAAAAGATGTATTTTATCATTCTGAGTTCAGGCATACTAAATTCGTTTTTCTACCATGTTCCCTGGGTCAGTTAGGATTATAAGATGTAATAATCAAACTGCCCATTCTGGCCTATGGGGAACAGGTAGCCTTGCAATAGTGAAAAACGAAAATGGCTGTAATTCACTATTAGGACATGCCACACACACCAGGGCATGTCCTACCTTATACTTACAATGCACCCTGCCCTTGGGCCTACCATAGGGGTGACTAACATGCAGAAAAGGGAAGGTTTAGGGACTGGCAAGTGGGTGTACTTGCCCAGTCAACATGGCAGTACCAGACTGCACACAGGCTCTGCAATGGCAGACCTGAGACACACTTTTACAGGCTGCTTCTGTGGGTGGCACAACCAGTGCTGCAAGCCCACCAGCAGCATTTGGTTTACAAGCCCTGGGCACACTCAGTGCACTGTACTAGGGTCTGACAAGTAAACCAATCCAGCCAATCATGGAGTCACTAATCCATACATCAATTTATACCAGAGAGCATATGCACTTTAGCACTGATCAGCAGTGGTAAAGTGCCCGGAGTCATAAAACAGCCAACAACAGGTCAGAAAAAATATAGGAGGAAGGCAAAAGTTCCGGGATGATCCTGCAAAAAGGGCCAAGTCCAACACAACCCCCTTCCAGCCAAAACGCAGGGTAGACCAATCACTACCTTGATGGGCTTCCCTGCTTTGGGCGATAGAACCTGGACCTGGCCCGCAACTGCAGGGGCATACTCCAGTTCTACGCCAATCTGAGCCTATTGGAATCCCTCTGTCCATACTCTCAGGGCCCACCAAGCTAATCCATGGAGAACCCTTCTCCTCACCTGTGGACACCACCTGTGCAACACCTAACCTTAGCTTGCTCACAGGTGTGTCCCAACAGACAGACAGCCAGCCACAGTGGCCACTGACCGTAGTCAGTGATGAGACCCAGGCCTTATGCCTCTCAGGCCTCTCAACCCTCTGTGGCGTTAGAGAGCGGGGGGCAGTAGCCCAAGGTGCTTGGCACCCTTTGTCCACTCTCCCTCCTGTCAGGTCAGGTAGGACATCCTGACACTGACCTACTAGCCCCGGGCCTGTACCCGGCGGCTGGACTGGAGACTGGTGTGGGCTTTCCCACACCCGGTCCTCCTCCTCCTTGTTGGGGCTCTGTACCCTCCCACCTGGAGTGGTACCCCCTTCCAGAATTGCCAGGGCACCTGTGGCAGGTGTCCTGCTCAATACGCCCACCAGTTCAGGGGTTCTATCCTGCAACTGGGCTTCCAGGTCAGGGGGGACACCCCAAACCTGGCCCTCCAACCTAGGGTCTAAACCCTCCAGTTGAACCGGGGTCAGAGGCGAGGACTCCCTCCCTCTGCACCCCCTTCCAGAGTACTGCCCCCTCCCATCAGGAGCGGTACCCCCAGAAGACAAACCGGTCAGGACACTATTTACAGTTGTCCCATCCTCCAGGTCAGACAACACCTGAACCTGGCTTCCCAACCCAGGGTCTGTACCCAGTGGTTGAACACTTGCCCGGCGCACCAGGACTTCCTTGGGAGCATGCATGCCCCCCCTGAGGGTAACACATAACTCATGTGTTGTGTGATAGTCTGCCTGGCGCAGATCTCCCGACCCCTGTCCATCTGACAGTGCGCGAAGATCCCCCAGGACAGAAGTGGTGTCACCATGGTCATTCACTGGTGACGCAGCCCTTCTGGCTGGTCCCTGACCCACTGGTTCTTCCACTGGGGACTCCTTCCCCCTCTCACCCCTCAGTCTGGACTTCTGCACCCTCCACCTAGGAGTGGTACTGCCTGACACCAGAACTGAGGGAGGTCTGCTTACAGACACTCCCAGTTCACCAGACACTAGGGGATCCCCCTCAACAGGCGGCCCATCAGGACAGACTAGTCTCCCCACCTGGTGTTCCCTTAAAGAACCGTCCAGGCTCTGAGACTGGGTTTCAGGCACCTTGGGACACGCAGCCCCACACTCACTCCGTCCCCACTGAGACAGGATGTGAGCCCCTACGCCCCTCCCACTACACCGGGACCTAGCTGGGCTACTCTGCACCTCTTCCACCACTCTGGGTTGGAAGATACTTGAGCCACTCCTCTTAGGATCACTCCCCAATGCCTCTCCAGACCCTCTGGACTACACCAAAAGGTCTGCCTCCAATGTGAGCTCCCTGGGGTCAGAGAACTCACTCTCCAACAGGTGTTGGCATAGCTCTGGAAAACAGGGACTTACAATATGCTCTCCCACGATTGGATCACACAGCCCCCTACAAGGGTTAACCAAACTATCCTTCACCTCACCATCCAGTGCCTCGCACACGTACCCCACACCACTCTCCTGAGATTGGCAAGACGGTATCTGACTGTCTCTGTCACACAACCCACACTCTTCTGGGCAGTCTTCACACTCACACACCAGGACTTGAACCCTGGGGGAACCCCTCTCCCTGCACCTCTCATCTAAAGTCAGTAGAGTGTCCCTCCCACCACTAGGACCATGAACCCCTGGGCCAGTTCCCCAATCTATCTCAGGGACACTGTGCACCACCGGAGCTACCTCACGTCCTTGAACCTCCTGGCATAAATCAACCCCCTCCAAGTCAGGCACCACATCTCTGGGTGTGTGTACTACTCCCTCAGCACTAGATAACTCAATATTGCTGCCACCATCTGAGCTGGATTCCACCTCCAACTCAGCAAAGCTCACTCTCTGAGCTACACACATTTCTTGTTGCTGGGCTGAGACACTCATGGCCTCCAGCCTCTCGAGCTCTAAATCAAGCTCCCTCATTCTCAACTCATGCTCCATTTGCATCCTTTTTTCCTCAAGGGCCAATTTCCTATCCTCCAACTCCAACTGCCCACCCAATTTGAGCTTGGCCAGCTCCAATTCGTGCATCCTGTTTTCCTTCCTGTCCGCCAACTCCTCTGGGGACAGGCCTTTGGCAGAAACACTGCTACCTACTGGGGAAGTTGCTCTCCTCCCCTCTGGACCAAATGGCCCCTCCAGCTGCTCATCTGCATTCTCAGCCCCTTCCTCATTCTCAGGGGTATTCCTTGCTTCGACCCAGGCCCTCAGCGCCTTTCGGAACTCATCCTTCTTGGTGAGACCGGTCATAGCAACTTTAAATTTCCTGCAGAAGTGCTTTAGCTGTCTCACATTGTAGCATTCTAGTTTCTCCTCTTCCCAATCAAAATCAACAGATGCTATGGATGCTGCTTTATCCATGGTGGTTAAACTTGGCAGTTCTTGGCAAAAATAGAAAATCCCAGGAAAAACAATCTACCAAAAGTATGTGGTCACGTTTTGGTCTGCACTCACTAGTAGTGTTCACCAATCACTGTACATGAGTCACAAATACAAGTCCAGAATCCTCACCGCTGACCACCAATGTTAGATTTGGGGGTCTCTAGTTGGCAGAGATAGGTACCTTTGACCAAATAGGGACCCTTGCATCTAGTCAGGATAAGGGGGTACACTACTAAAATAATCCCTCCTCACCCCCTTGGTAGCTTACCACGAGCAGACAGGCTTATCTCAGAGGCAGTGTGTAAAGCATTTGTGAACACATACAGTAACCCAGTGACAACACTACAGATGGACACCACACAGGTTGTATATCAAAAATAAGTATTCTTTATATAGACTTAACACAAGACCACAAACGACAAAAATCCACAATACTGTACTTAAAACTGGTAGAATTAGCTTAGTTCTCTTTGGATGGTAAATGCGACACTTTGAGTTCAATGTACCTTTGGATGCGTAACGCTATACAATGAAAGTGTTGCAGGGAAGGTGATGCGTCGGTTCCTTACACGCAAGAACGGTGATGCGTCAGGTCCCTACTGATGCGTAGGGGATGCGTCGGTTCTTCTCGGTGTGGGGAGGTGATGCGTCGGTTTCTTACTGCGCCTCCGTGGCGACGCGACCAGCAACACCGTGATGCGATGAAGATCCGGTGCAATGAAACAAATATGGCGTCTTCTTCTTGATGCAACATGATGCGTGCACGCCCGACGGCCGTGCGGCGACTCAATGATTCTTCTGAGCCGCGACAGGCCCTGCGATACGCTTCCTGGTGATGCGGCGGCGTCTGATGCGGCGGCATCTGATGCGACGCCGATCCTGTTCTCCGGCGATGCGAGGCGCTTCGGCGATGCGACAGCTGCAGAGGCGACACCCTTCTTCAGCGATGCGACGACAGCGGCTGCGGCGGTGACACGCTTCTCCGATGATGCGGCGGCGTCTGATGCGACATCGATCCTCTTCTCCGGCGATGCGAGGCGCTTCTGTGTTGCGAAGTGACAGCGGCGACACCCTTCTTCAGCGATGCGACAACAGTGGCTGCGGCGGCGACACGCTTCTTCTTCGTGAGTCGCGCTTCCAGCTCCTTGTGACACACAGTCCCTAAGAAGGCCCAACACAACAGCAGGCACTTCCAAAGAACTCTTGGGGAGCTGGTGGGTGAAGTCTTTTGTCCCTGAGACTTCAGCAGGAGGCAAGCTCTTTCTCAAGCCCTTGGAGATCTTTTACAAGTTGATGAAAGTACACACAAAGTTCCTTTCTCCTTTCTTTGGCAGTCAGGCAACCACTGCAGGCCAATCCCCCAAACAGCACTCAGCTTAGGGATAGTCTCCTCCTCAGTTTCTCTGGTTCCTCTCCTCAGCAAATGTTCTTCTTGTTTCCCAAAGTGATCTGATCTAAAGTTCTGGGGTTTGGGTCCCCTCTTTTATACTCATTTTCCCTTTGTTCTCTGAAGGCAGAGAGACCTTTGCCTAGTCCAAACCAGTTCTGGTCAGTCCTGGAGCACTTTGTTGACAAGACTCCTTCTTTCCTTTCACAGTGTAGGCCAGGGACATCAGACACACCACAGGAGGTGGAGCCAGCATTGTGGAGGGAAGGCTCAGCCCTATTCAGGTCCCAGGTGCAACTCCTCCCACCCATCTCCATGCAGATCTCTCTATTCAGCCCTGTGCTGACTCACCCTGTCTCCTGGAATCCCCCAGCCCCTGTCACTCACAAACCCAGACAAGGAATACACAACCTAGCAGAGGCAGGCTTGGATAGTTAGGCAAGAAAATACCTACTTTCTAAAAGTGGTATTTTCAAACACAGAATGTTAAAACCAACTTCACTAAAAGATGTATTTTATCATTCTGAGTTCAGGCATACTAAATTCGTTTTTCTACCATGTTCCCTGGGTCAGTTAGGATTATATAATGTAATAATCAAACTGCCCATTCTGGCCTATGGGGAACAGGTAGCCTTGCAATAGTGAAAAACGAAAATGGCTGTAATTCACTATTAGGACATGCCACACACACCAGGGCATGTCCTACCTTATACTTACAATGCACCCTGCCCTTGGGCCTACCATAGGGGTGACTAATATGCAGAAAAGGGAAGGTTTAGGGACTGGCAAGTGGGTGTACTTGCCCAGTCAACATGGCAGTACCAGACTGCACACAGGCTCTGCAATGGCAGACCTGAGACACACTTTTACAGGCTGCTTCTGTGGGTGGCACAACCAGTGCTGCAAGCCCACCAGCAGCATTTGGTTTACAAGCCCTGGGCACACTCAGTGCACTGTACTAGGGTCTGACAAGTAAACCAATCCAGCCAATCATGGAGTCACTAATCCATACATCAATTTATACCAGAGAGCATATGCACTTTAGCACTGATCAGCAGTGGTAAAGTGCCCGGAGTCATAAAACAGCCAACAACAGGTCAGAAAAAATATAGGAGGAAGGCAAAAGTTCCGGGATGATCCTGCAAAAAGGGCCAAGTCCAACACAACCCCCTTCCAGCCAAAACGCAGGGTAGACCAATCACTACCTTGATGGGCTTCCCTGCTTTGGGCGATAGAACCTGGACCTGGCCCGCAACTGCAGGGGCATACTCCAGTTCTACGCCAATCTGAGCCTATTGGAATCCCTCTGTCCATACTCTCAGGGCCCACCAAGCTAATCCATGGGGAACCCTTCTCCTCACCTGTGGACACCACCTGTGCAACACCTAACCTTAGCTTGCTCACAGGTGTGTCCCAACAGACAGACAGCCAGCCACAGTGGCCACTGACCGTAGTCAGTGATGAGACCCAGGCCTTATGCCTCTCAGGCCTCTCAACCCTCTGTGGCGTTAGAGAGTGGGGGGCAGTAGCCCAAGGTGCTTGGCACCCTTTGTCCACTCTCTCTCCTGTCAGGTCAGGTAGGACATCCTGACACTGACCTACCAGCCCCGGGCCTGTACCCGGCGGCTGGACTGGACACTGGTGTGGGCTTTCCCACACCCGGTCCTCCTCCTCCTTGTTGGGGCTCTGTACCCTCCCACCTGGAGTGGTACCCCCTTCCAGAATTGCCAGGGCACCTGTGGCAGGTGTCCTGCTCAATTCGCCCACCAGTTCAGGGGTTCTATCCTGCAACTGGGCTTCCAGGTCAGGGGGGACACCCCAAACCTGGCCCTCCAACCTAGGGTCTAAACCCTCCAGTTGAACCGGGGTCAGAGGCGAGGACTCCCTCCCTCTGCACCCCCTTCCAGAGTACTGCCCCCTCCCATCAGGAGCGGTACCCCCAGAAGACAAACCGGTCAGGACACTATTTACAGTTGTCCCATCCTCCAGGTCAGACAACACCTGAACCTGGCTTCCCAACCCAGGGTCTGTACCCAGTGGTTGAACACTTGCCCGGCGCACCAGGACTTCCTTGGGAGCACGCATGACCCCCTGAGGGTAACACATAACTCATGTGTTGTGTGATAGTCTGCCTGGCGCAGATCTCCCGACCCCTGTCCATCTGACAGTGCGCGAAGATCCCCCAGGACAGAAGTGGTGTCACCATGGTCATTCACTGGTGACGCAGCCCTTCTGGCTGGTCCCTGACCCACTGGTTCTTCCACTGGGGACTCCTTCCCCTCTCACCCCTCAGTCTGGACTTCTGCACCCTCCACCTAGGAGTGGTACTGCCTGACACCAGAACTGAGGGAGGTCTGCTTACAGACACTCCCAGTTCACCAGACACTAGGGGATCCCCCTCAACAGGCGGCCCATCAGGACAGACTAGTCTCCCCACCTGGTGTTCCCTTAAAGAACCGTCCAGGCTCTGAGACTGGGTTTCAGGCACCTTGGGACACGCAGCCCCACACTCACTCCGTCCCCACTGAGACAGGATGTGAGCCCCTACGCCCCTCCCACTACACCGGGACCTAGCTGGGCTACTCTGCACCTCTTCCACCACTCTGGGTTGGAAGATACTTGAGCCACTCCTCTTAGGATCACTCCCCAATGCCTCTCCAGACCCTCTGGACTACACCAAAAGGTCTGCCTCCAATGTGAGCTCCCTGGGGTCAGAGAACTCACTCTCCAACAGGTGTTGGCATAGCTCTGGAAAACAGGGACTTACAATATGCTCTCCCACGATTGGATCACACAGCCCCCTACAAGGGTTAACCAAACTATCCTTCACCTCACCATCCAGTGCCTCGCACACGTACCCCACACCACTCTCCTGAGATTGGCAAGACAGTATCTGACTGTCTCTGTCACACAACCCACACTCTTCTGGGCGGTCTTCACACTCACACACCAGGAATTGAACCCTGGGGGAACCCCTCTCCCTGCACCTCTCATCTAGAGTCAGTAGAGTGTCCCTCCCACCACTAGGACCATGAACCCCTGGGCCAGTTCCCCAATCTATCTCAGGGTCACTGTGCACCACCGGAGCTACCTCACGTCCTTGAACCTCCTGGCATAAATCAACCCCTCCAAGTCAGGCACCACATCTCTGGGTGTGTGTACTACTCCCTCAGCACTAGATAACTCAATATTGCTGCCACCATCTGAGCTGGATTCCACCTCCAACTCAGCAAAGCTCACTCTCTGAGCTACACACATTTCTTGTTGCTGGGCTGAGACACTCATGGCCTTCAGCCTCTCGAGCTCTAAATCAAGCTCCCTCATTCTCAACTCATGCTCCATTTGCATCCTTTTTTCCTCAAGGGCCAATTTCCTATCCTCCAACTCCAACTGCCCACCCAATTTGAGCTTGGCCAGCTCCAATTCGTGCATCCTGTTTTCCTTCCTGTCCGCCAACTCCTCTGGGGACAGGCCTTTGGCAGAAACACTGCTACCTACTGGGGAAGTTGCTCTCCTCCCCTCTGGACCAAATGGCCCCTCCAGCTGCTCATCTGCATTCTCAGCCCCTTCCTCATTCTCAGGGGTATTCCTTGCTTCGACCCAGGCCCTCAGCGCCTTTCGGAACTCATCCTTCTTGGTGAGACCGGTCATAGCAGCTTTAAATTTCCTGCAGAAGTGCTTTAGCTGTCTCACATTGTAGCATTCTAGTTTCTCCTCTTCCCAATCAAAATCAACAGATGCTATGGATGCTGCTTTATCCATGCTGGTTAAACTTGGCAGTTCTTGGCAAAAATAGAAAATCCCAGGAAAAACAATCTACCAAAAGTATGTGGTCGCGTTTTGGTCTGCACTCACTAGTAGTGTTCACCAATCACTGTACATGAGTCACAAATACAAGTCCAGAATCCTCACCGCTGACCACCAATGTTAGATTTGGGGGTCTCTAGTTGGCAGAGATAGGTACCTTTGACCAAATAGGGACCCTTGCATCTAGTCAGGGTAAGGGGGTACACTACTAAAATAATCCCTCCTCACCCCCTTGGTAGCTTACCACGAGCAGACAGGCTTATCTCAGAGGCAGTTTGTAAAGCATTTGTGAACACATACAGTAACCCAGTGAAAACACTACAGATGGACACCACACAGGTTGTATATCAAAAATAAGTATTCTTTATATAGACTTAACACAAGACCACAAACGACAAAAATCCACAATACTGTACTTAAAACTGGTAGAATTAGCTTAGTTCTCTTTGGATGGTAAATGCGACACTTTGAGTTCAATGTACCTTTGGATGCCTTAAGGCTATACAATGAAAGTGTTGCAGGGAAGGTGATGCGTCGGTTCCTTACACGCAAGAACGGTGATGCGTCAGGTCCCTACTGATGCGTAGGGGATGCGTCGGTTCTTCTCGGTGTGGGGAGGTGATGCGTCGGTTTCTTACTGCGCTTCCGTGGCGATGCGACCAGCAACACCGTGATGCGATGAAGATCCGGTGCAATGAAACAAATATGGCGTCTTCTTCTTGATGCAACATGATGCGTGCACGCCCGACGGCCGTGCGGCGACTCAATGATTCTTCTGAGCCGCGACAGGCCCTGCGATACGCTTCCTGGTGATGCGGCGGCATCTGATGCGGCGGCATCTGATGCAACGCCGATCCTGTTCTCCGGCGATGCGAGGCGCTTCGGCGATGCGATGCGACAGCTGCAGAGGCGACACCCTTCTTCAGCGATGCGACGACAGCGGCTGCGGCGGTGACACGCTTCTCCGATGATGTGGCGGTGTCTGATGCGACGTCGATCCTCTTCTCCGGCGATGCGAGGCGCTTCTGTGTTGCGAAGTGACAGCGGCAACATCCTTCTTCAGCGATGCGACAACAGCGGCTGCGGCGGCGACACGCTTCTTCTTCGTGAGTCGCGCTTCCAGCTCCTTGTGACACACAGTCCCTCAGAAGGCCCAACACAACAGCAGGCACTTCCAAAGAACTCTTGGGGAGCTGGTGGGTGAAGTCTTTTGTCCCTGAGACTTCAGCAGGAGGCAAGCTCTTTCTCAAGCCCTTGGAGATCTTTTACAAGTTGATGAAAGTACACACAAAGTTCCTTTCTCCTTTCTTTGGCAGTCAGGCAACCACTGCAGGCCAATCCCCCAAACAGCACTCAGCTTAGGGATAGTCTCCTCCTCAGTTTCTCTGGTTCCTCTCCTCAGCAAAGGTTCTTATTGTTTCCCAAAGTGATCTGATCTAAAGTTCTGGGGTTTGGGTCCCCTCTTTTATACTCATTTTCCCTTTGTTCTCTGAAGGCAGAGAGACCTTTGCCTAGTCCAAACCAGTTCTGGTCAGTCCTGGAGCACTTTGTTGACAAGACTCCTTCTTTCCTTTCACAGTGTAGGCCAGGGACATCAGACACACCACAGGAGGTGGAGCCAGCATTGTGGAGGGAAGGCTCAGCCCTATTCAGGTCCCAGGTGCAACTCCTCCCAGCCATCTCCATGCAGATCTCTCTATTCAGCCCTGTGCTGACTCACACTGTCTCCTGGAATCCCCCAGCCCCTGTCACTCACAAACCCAGACAAGGAATACACAACCTAGCAGAGGCAGGCTTGGATAGTTAGGCAAGAAAATTTCTACTTTCTAAAAGTGGTATTTTCAAACACAGAATGTTAAAACCAACTTCACTAAAAGATGTATTTTATCATTCTGAGTTCAGGCATACTAAATTCGTTTTTCTACCATGTTCCCTGGGTCAGTTAGGATTATAAGATGTAATAATCAAACTGCCCATTCTGGCCTATGGGGAACAGGTACCCTTGCAATAGTGAAAAACAAAAATGGCTGTAATTCACTATTAGGACATGCCACACACACCAGGGCATGTCCTACCTTAGACTTACAATGCACCCTGCCCTTGGGCCTACCATAGGGGTGACTAATATGCAGAAAAGGGAAGGTTTAGGGACTGGCAAGTGGGTGTACTTGCCCAGTCAACATGGCAGTACCAGACTGCACACAGGCTCTGCAATGGCAGACCTGAGACACACTTTTACAGGCTGCTTCTGTGGGTGGCACAACCAGTGCTGCAAGCCCACCAGCAGCATTTGGTTTACAAGCCCTGGGCACACTCAGTGCACTGTACTAGGGTCTGACAAGTAAACCAATCCAGCCAATCATGGAGTCACTAATCCATACATCAATTTATACCAGAGAGCATATGCACTTTAGCACTGATCAGCAGTGGTAAAGTGCCCAGAGTCATAAAACAGCCAACAGGTCAGAAAAAATATAGGAGGAAGGCAAAAAGTTCCGGGATGACCCTGCAAAAAGGGCCAAGTCCAACACATACCTAAGTTACTAAAATTCAAAACAACAACCTTACTTTTGTAAGCACAAAAGACCATGCTTTCCGGCATATCTACAGCATATCTCACAGGTCAGTTATCGGTTATAAAACAAGCATTCAGCACTTCACAAAGAGATGTTACATGAAAAGTTAAGCTGCCACTAAGACTCCACGGGGGCAGTCTGCAGTACTAAACCTGACACATGTTTAAACAATGCATGTGTAACTATATTTAGCTGCCTCATACTACACTTGTGACTTAGTACAAGCTTAAGGAACATATCTAAGCATATACAAGCCTGTCTTATAATTTTGAAAGTGCTTCACTAAACAATATCTAATATATAGCTGGCAAGTTTCACAGGTTCATGATTCATATACAGCTACAGTGCATTTTTTCCTCTTTCAATTCTGAGTGTTCTTCTCTTCTTTTACAATGGAAAAAATAGGACTACAAGTACCAAAATGCAAAGAAACACATTCTCTATGACCAGCACATCATGTATACACATATAAAACTTTCACATCTTCAAATGCACTATTATATATAACTTTAACCATTAGAATACAGTGTTTTTTTCTACCATTTACAAAATAGAGTAAATCAGCACAAGGGAATATAGAGCTCCATTGCAACACATTGTGAATTAACTTCACAGACAGCGACTTTGCACCTGACACAAACTGTGTCTTAGTCTCCTAGTATCAATACATATATTAAAGCAACAATACTGCCAGTTAAAAACCATCTCATGTACTCTAAATACTTTTATATAAATTTCAGAATCTTTATTTACAATCTTACATACACATATACCTTCTTAATCATTTATTTTTGCTTAAAAATGTAATTCACATAGAACAAGATTGAGGCCCTCATTTATGAAATGTGACGCATCACTGCGAGAAAACAGTGATGCGTCACTTTTCATTGCGCCCTCCTTGCGACACCAATGATGCGTCATATTTACAGTGTGACACATCAAGTCGCAAGGAGTTACAGATACGTCAGTATTTCTGAATTATCTGTAGGCGCAAAAATGACGCATTGCTGGAGTGTGTCACAAAAGTGATGCAACTCCAGCAATGGGTCATTGCACATGGGAAAGTCCCATGTTAGATGTGCCTGTGTCAGTCTAATGCCTGCCATGAGGCAGGCATAAGATATTGATGCATTTGCGTCCTAGAAGTAGTGCAGTGAAATCTTATAGATTTCACTGCGTCACTTCTACGACCCTTTCTTGCATCGGAATGCCCCCCCTGCATACACTATACCTGGTGCAGATGGTGCACAGACATAATATCGAGTTTCTTATTTCGACCTTCAAAAATATCGAGTTGGAAATATCGAAGGGACAGAATATCGACATCAAGAATATCGGTGACCAGAATATCGACCTGAAGGTAAGAAATATCGTTTTTGTTAATATCGATGTCAGTAATATCGTTTTCAAAAATATCGTTGTCAATAATATCGATGTTTATATTAGTGTTATGTATTTTAGTATGTATTTTATATGTATGTGTTCTATATTTTTTGTTTAGTATTGTATTTTCGTTTAAATATGTGTATTACATTTTTAGAAGTTAGTAATTTTTTTTAAAGTACATTTTGCGTTTTAGTACCGTAGCGGGTTGTGGGTTTATAGGGGAATAAGCTGGGAAGTAATTTAATTATAGTAAATTAAATAATAATTTTTAGGAATTATTAATTATTTTTAATTAATTTTTGCATTTTAGTTCCGTAGCGGGTTGTGGGTTTATAGGGGAATAGGGTGGGAAGTAATTTAATTATAATAAATTAATTATTAATTTTTATTTATTGGTATTGATAATTAATGTATTGTTAAATAATTATTAATTGGTAAATGTTTTTATTAATTGATTAATTGATACTTATATTAATTGTGTTAAGTTATTTTAGGAGCGGGTTGTGGGTTTATAGGTGAATAGGGTGGGAAGTAATTTAATTAAAATAAAGTAATTATTAATTTTTATTTATTGGTATTGATAATTAATGTATTGTTAATTAATTAATAATTGGTAATTAATTTTTATTAATTGATACATTGATTATTATATTAATTGTGTTAATTTATTTTAGGAGTGGGTTGTGGGTTTATAGGGGAATAGGGTGGGAAGTAATTTAATTATAATATAGTAATTTTTTTATTTATTTATTCGTATTGATAATTAATTTATTGTTAATTTATTATTCATTGGTAATTAATTTTTATTAATTGATTAATTGATAATTATATTAATTGTGTTAATTTATTTTATGAGCGGGTTGTGGGTTTATAGGGGAATAGGGTGGGAAGTAATTTAATTTTATTAAAGTAATTATTAATTTTCATTTATTGGTATCCATAATTAATTTATTGTTAATTAATTATTAATTGGTTATTTAATTTAAATAATTATTTATTTGATAAGCATGTTAATTTTAACCCTCTGCTATCCAACATTTTCCCTACAGTTAGACTCTCTGGAGTCGGTATAGTAATTTTTACCCCTACGCTAGCCAACACTTTCCCTACTGTTGCACTCTCTGGAGTGGGAATAGTAATTTTAACCCCTTCGCTATCCAACACTTTCCCTACTGTTGCACTCTCTGGAGTGGGAATAGTAATTTTTACCCTTACGCTATCCAACACTTTCCCTACTGTTGCACTCATTGGAGTAGGAATAGTAATTTTTACCCCTTTGCTATCCAACACTTTCCCTACTGTTGCACTCTCTGGAGTGGGAATAGTAATTTTAACCCCTTCGCTATCCAACACTTTCCCTACTGTAGCACTCTCTGGAGTGGGAATAGTAATTTTACCCCGTCGCTATCCAACACTTTCCCTTCTGTTGCACTCTCTGGAGTGGGAATAGTAATTTTTACCCCTACGCTATCCAACACTTTCCCTACTGTTGCACTCATTGGAGTGGGAATAGTAATTTTTACCCCTTCGCTATCCAACACTTTTTCTACTGTTGCACTCTTTGGAGTGGGAATAGTAATTTTTACCCCTACGCTATCCAACACTTTCCCTACTGTTGCACTCTCTGTAGTGGGAATAGTAATTTTACCCCTACGCTATCCAACACTTTCCCTACTGTTGTACTCTCTGGAGTCGGAATAGTAAGTTTTACCCCTACACTATCCAACACTTTCCCTACTGTTGCACTTTACTGGAGTGGGAATAGTAATTTTTACCCCTACGCTATCCAACACTTTCCCTACTGTTGCACTCACTGCAGTGGGAATCGTAATTTTTACCCCTATGCTATCCAACACTTTCCCTACTGTTGCACTCACCGGAGTGGGTATAGTAATTTTTACCCCTTCGCTATCCAACACTTTCCCTACTGTTGCACTCACTGGAGTGGGAATAGTCATTTTTACCCCTACGCTATCCAACACTTTCCCTACTGTTGCACTCTCTGGAGTGGGAATGGTAATTTTTACCCCTACACTATCCAACACTTTCCCTTCTGTTGCACTCAGTGGAGTGGGAATGGTAATTTTTGCCCCTACGCTATGCAACACTTTCCCTACTGTTGCACTGACTGGAGTGGGAATAGTAATTTTTACCCCTACGCTATCCAACACATTCCCTACTGTTACACTCTCTGGAGTGAGAATAGTAATTTTATCCCCTCCGCTTTCCAATATTTTCTCTACTGTTTTAGTTAATGTAGTGTATAATTTTGGTTTTTTTAAAGTTAAAATTATTGTAATTTTTTAATTTGTTATATATATTTTTTATATTTTTATTTATATTATTGGTGTATGTGTATATATTGTATTTATAATTTTAAAAATATTTTTTAACAATTTATAAGTTATTAAAATAATTATTTATAAATATTATTAAGTAAGTATATATATTATATTTTATACATATATATGTTTAATTTATTTTTACAATATATGTATTAGTTATAATTTTAAACATTTTAAAATAATTTTAACTATGTTTCTTTTAATTATATGTATTATTTACTTTATTTTACATTATTTTTTAAATTAAAAAAAAAACGCCTAAATGTTCTCAAGGGGGTGCCCCCTTTACGAAGGTAGAATGGAAGATACGCATAAATGACAAGGTCATCCAAAGCTCCGTGCACCAAACAGCTCATTAGATGAAAAAGGGATGATGGGTTCTGCAGTGAACTCGACCTGAATTCACTCATAAAATCGGCTCGTAGACTCTACTGCTCTATAGAAAACTAAGAAGGTCCCACGCAACCCGATGGGAGTGCCATCTACTCTCCAACTAAATCTCACTCGAGGCTGGTAAATGGAAATGAAAAATGAGAAATGAAAAACACTCAAGGAACCTCGTGGTACCAATGTTGGCTAATATGTGATAAAAATAGCTGAGAGAGTGCTGGAAATTTGTATCATCAGGTGGGGGTTAGTCATCATATCTGTCAGCATGCAAGTCAACCAGTCATGTGTTCAGCCCCGTCATAAGTTATAATGTCAATGATGAAATTGCCCAAATGTACAAGCTTACAGACATTGATCACAAAAAGCAACTCATATCAATTTTTTCATTGAGACCCTTAGGTTGTTGCGTGTCCAATTTCCTAATCCAAAAGATTTCTCTTTGTAATAAAGATCTGGTTAGACCTTTACCTGGGAACTGTAATATGGTCTCTATTACCTGAAAGCGTAATTGTGATATGGTATGTCTGGCCGCAGACCAATGTACTGCTAAACTGGATGTTTTACTGTTTGTTCTTATAGTACTTTTGTGTTCTGAGATGCGTAATTTTATTTTTTCTTTCTGTCTTACCAACATAAAGTAGTCCACACGGACACTTTATGCTGTAAGTCAGATTTTTTTTAATTGCAATCTGTTGTGTGATTCAGCATAATCGTCTCTCCTGTTCTTGGATGTTGAATTTTGGTACCTGTTATTACGTTGTTACAATGCACACAGTTTAAACATTTCTTTGTGCCTTGTGGTGTGGATATTTTAATGTGGTCCGGAGTCATTAATAATTCTTTAAGATTTTTAGACCTCCTGTATGCATTTAACGGTTTCTCTTAAAATAAATATTTAAAATCGGTTTCATTCTGTAATAAATCCCATCTTGTGTTGAATATTTTCTTAATCCTTGCTGAACTGGTGAAATATTTTGAAACAAAAACCTGTCTCTGTGGACTGTTTCTTGTTTGTTTTGTCAATAATGTGGTGCGGTCTTGTTGCTTAATACGGTCTATGGCGTCATCCAAAATGTTTTCTGGGGACCCCCTCTCAATGTATTTCTGTTTCTGGATTAAGACATTCTCTTCCATTATGTTAGTTTCTGAACAGATCCTCTTCATCCGTAGAAACTGGGAATACGGTAAGTTTCGAATCAAATTGTTTGGATGAAAGCTGGTATACAACAAGGCATTATTTGTATCTGTATCTTTCCTGTACACTTGGGTTTGAAATCCTGAGTCGGTTTTAGTTATGAGTACATCAAGAAAAGCAAAAGATGAACCACTGATGGTATGAATAAATTGAATATGATCATCATATGTGTTGAGTTGTTTAATCTTCCGTTTAAGACTCTCTCGAGTGTTGGTCCACATCAGCAATATATCATCTATAAATCTGCAGTATATTTGAAGATTGTCTGTCCATTCTGGATCTCAATATATGTGGTCTTCCTCAAACTTAGCCATAAAGGTGTTCGCATAGGCTGGAGCTCCGGCAAATCCCATTGATGTCCCAGTTAGTTGTAGATAAAAACAATCTTCCCCCTGGAAATAACTGTGGTGAAGGCAAAAATATAGTAACTCCAAAAGGAATACTTTATCTGCTCTGACCTCTGAATGTTTGAGTAGGGCCCATTCTACAGCTTCCATTCCTCCCATGTGTGGAATTGAGGTGTAGAGAGATTTAACATCAATTGTCCATAGTATGCATTCATTTTTGTTCATCACCTGCTGTAATTTCAATAAGAAGTCTGTTGTATCTTTCACATAAGATCCCCATGTTTGCACAAACGGTTGTAGAAAATAATCTAAGTATTGACCTAATGGTTCAAACAGAGTTCCGCAACCTGTGACAATGGGTCTGAATGGTGGATCTTGGATATTCGTATGAATTTCGGCAGCATATAAAGACGTGGTCTTCGTGGATTTGAAATCGTTAGGTAAGACTTGGTGGTGGTAGTAATCCAACCCATTTCCGAAGCTTTGTTGAGTATTTCTTCAAGGGTTTCAGACAATCTGTGATTTTGACTCATCAAAAGACATGTTGTTTCATCTACAACGTGTTCGTTGACCCTGAGTTGATAATATTTCTTATCCATCACCACTATTGCTCCTCCCTTATCTGCATTCTGGATAAAAATCTCAGGATTTTTGGATAGTGACCTCAATACATATCTTTCTCGTTTTTGTGAAGTTCTGCCTCTTGTCTGATGAAAAATCCAGTTTCTGTATGTCCTGTTTAACCAAAATTTCAAAAGAATCCAAAACTTTATGTGACACTGGTGCCTGGAAGCTACTCTTGGATTTGAATTCAAGAAATTCTGTTTCTGGTCTGTCTTCTCTAGGTGGAAGTATATTAGAAAAAAAGTGTCTCAACCACAATGTCTGCATACATTTAAATAGTGAAATCTCACAATCCAAGGCATTGGTTCTGTATGTCGGAACATACCCCATTCATTTGTTTAAAACATTTATCTACTGCATGGTGAGATCTGTAGAGGAGAAATTCACTACTAAACTTTGTTTTGGCTCCTTAGATTTGTGCACACTTTTTTTCTGACTTCTCCTGGTCTTCCTGTGGATGGATTTGTTTTGATACTGTTTTGCCCTGGTGGTTGACTTGTATCCGATACCTGGGATAAAAAAGATTTTGAGCAGTTGACTCACTACCTGGTTCTCTCTGTAAGTGTACACTGCTTGTTGCTACGTGTACTGGTGCTCGGTTACTGTCCGCTTCTCCTTCTGTCACTACACTTTCCTCTGAGGATGTAGACGTGGACTTCTTGAAGAATGTTCGTCATTGGGCATACACTTCTCCCCAAGTGTAAACTTCGTTGAGTTTATAATCCAGTGTGTCACATTTAAATTTACGAAGTTTTCCTTCTTGTAATTCTTTATTGTATGTGTCTAGTTTTTGATTGATTTCATCCAATGAAATTTTCCATGTATCGGTCTCCATTTGTGGTTCAAGATCTTGTTTAATCACTGATATTTCCTCAGATATTTCACGTATGGCTCTGTTAAGTTTTGTTTCTGAAATGCTGAAGTCTTGCCTTAGTAATGATTAGACTTTTCATATTAACACATACCTTTCTCACTAGATAGAGGCCCTCTCCCACTTGTCTGGTGGCGGGCGCAGGGTGAAACGACCTTGGACTGTGCTATGTTGTGTGAGATACCAGAACCGAAACCTATGTTTTCTGTATTTCATTGCCCAGCTGCATTTGCCTGGAAAATTCCACTGTAGGCATGTCTTTGCCCAACTATGAGACGTACATAATGTATCTCTATGCTTGTTGATTTCAGTTCCTTCTGTACCACTCTCCAAAACTGTGCAGACGGGGCTCCACTCTGAGTGTCTCTGAATCAACAATTATTGGTATATTCTCCACTGTTCTTCCGACTCTTCATTTAGTATGGAAGGCTGAGAGGTGGTCCGAGGAGACCTGGATGGCCCCTGATGCTATTGATGATGTCTATCGCTTTTTGATTGATTTGCGAGAGGTTAATTAAATTGTGATTCCGGACATCACTACGCTTTTAACGATGATCCCATCTACTGTTAAGTTCTTTTCTTTTATTGATTTGAAAAATGCATTCTTCAGTATTCCTATACACCCGGACAGTAGGTATTTGTTTGGATTCACACTGGCTGGCAGAAGCTTTAGATTCTGTTCTGCTCCTCAATTCTATACGGAGAGTCCTAGTATTTATAGTCAGGCATTAAAAAGTCATTTGGATTCACTATAACTTTCTCCAGGGAATGTATTGGTGCAGTATGTCGATGACTTGTTAATTGCTTCTGATACGGAACAAGGTTGCAAGGAAAGTACAGTGAAATTGTTGCTGCATTTGGCACATCATGGACATAAGGTCTCTTTTTCGAAATGTCAATATTGTCAACAGGAGGTCACCTATTTAGGTCACCTACTGTAGAAGGAGGGTAGGAGGTTGACCCCTGAGCGCGTCAGTACCATTAATAAAATGCCCATTCCGCAAACTCTAAAAGATGTGCGTGCTTTTATAGGTATTACTTCCTACTGTCGCCAATGGATCCCAAATTATTCGTTACTAATCAAACCTTTGCTTGCATTAACAACAAAAGCAGTGCATGAGCCTTTGCCTTGGACGCCATAATGTCAGCAGTCTTTTGAGCAATTAAAAACTGCGCTTTGTTCGGCTCCGGTGCTTGGCACACCTAACTATAGAAAACCGTTTGTGCTCTATGTTCATGAGATGGCTGGTTGCGCACTTTCTGTCTTAACACAACAATTTGGGGATAAACAGAGGCCTTGCGCTTATTTTTCTGCTGTGCTTGAACCTGTCGCTAGGGCCCTTCTGAGCTGTCTGAGAGCGGTCGCTGCTGTCGCCACTTAAATTAGGCAATTGGCTGGACTCGTACTTGATACAGACCTCACTGTTATGGTACCCCATGCTGTGGATACACTTTTGAATAAGACAAAGACACAGCACCTCACCAGTGCATGTCTTACTGGTTATGAATTGACAGTGTTTGCTAAACATTTTACGATCAAAAGATGTCCCACTCAGAACCTAGCCACGTTACTACCCCTCCCTTCTGAGAATGATGCAGTTGACAAACATGACTGCATTTTCCGGATGAAAGAGGAGACGAAGGGACGGGTACACCTGACTGATGTTCTCTTATCTGACCCCCAAGGAGAACTATATGTCGATGGCTCCTGTTTTAAATTACCAGACGGCACTACCACTGCAGCTTATGCTATCACTACATTGCGGACGGTGGTAGAGACATCACGGGTCCCCTATCAGTCGGCTCAAGCTGCTGAGCTTGCTGCCCTTATTCGAGCTTGTGAATTGAGTGAAAGACTGGTTGTCAATATTTATACTGACAGCCAGTTCGCATTTGGGGTCGCGCATAATTTTGTACACAGTACGATTTTATACCGTACACCACTGCAGTCTACCCCAATACACTCTACCACTGCTCCACTCTATAGTCCTCCACTCTATGATATTCCATCCTAGATCACTTCACTCTATGCAACTGTAGGCCACTCCACTGTATGCCTCTACAATCTACAGTATTCCACTGTACGCCACTACACTACCCCTCACTCCACTTTACACACTCTTTATTCTATGTTCCTTCACGCTTTACGCTTTTCAACTCTATGCCTCTCCACTCAACTCCACACTACCCAACTCCAGTGGACGCTATTCCACTGCATTCCGCTCCAGTATATGCCACTCCACTCTATGCTATTCAAGTGTGTGCCACTACACTGTACCTCACTCCACTCTAAGCCAGAACACTCTACAACACTTTACTCTACGATATACCACTGTATGCCACTCCTCTTCAACATACTCCACTCTTTGCCACTGCAGTGTACACCACTCCACTATACTCTCTTCCACTGTCTGCTGCTCAACTGTACAACACTCCAGTCTATGCCAGCCCAGTATATGCTACTACACTGTACACCAATACACTCTACACTATTTACATGTATGCAACTCTACTGTGCAAAACTCCACTCTATGCTTTTCCCCTCCATACCACTCACTCTATGCCACTACACTGTACACAAATCTAATATATGCTATGCCACTGTGTGCCACTCCATTGTATGCAACTCAACTGTATGCCACTCTACTCTACTTCACTCCACTTTGCGCTATTCAACTCTATGCCACTCCACTCTACACCACTCCACTGTATGCCTCTCTAGATTATGCCACTGCACTCTATGTCACTCCAATATGACACTCCACTCTACAACAATCCACTCTACACTATTACACTGCACATTACTCTATTCTGCACCACTCCACTGTACGCCACTCCACTCTATGCCAATCCTTTCTACTCTACTACACTCTACCCTCTTTCACTGTGCAACACTCCATTCTATGCCTCTCTACTGTACACTACTGCACTTAATGTCACTCCACTCTATGTCGCTAAACTGTATAACAGAAAGACTCAACATTATTCCACTCTACACCACTCCACTCTATGCCACTCCACAGTACCCTATTACACTGTATGCCTATACTGTCTACCCCACTCAGCTCTATTCTACTCCACTCTATACCACCCCACTCGATGCTTTTACACTATACGCCACTCCACACTAACACACTCCACTGTGCTCTACTGCACTGTACACCACTACACTTTATGCTATTCCACTGTATGCTGCTCAACGCTACAATACTCTAGTCTACACCACTGTACTGGACACCACTACACTGTACACAAATTCACTCTACGCTGTTCCACTATAAGCAACTTTCTACTCGGCAATCCACTCTATGCTATTCTACTCTATGCCACTCCACTGTACACCACTCCACCGTATGCCACTCTAATATGAATATATACCTGTACATCGCATGCGTTGTAAACGCATGCGATTACAACACGGTCGTTACAACGACCGCGTTGTTACATCGCAGTACCATTACAACGCAAGTCATTACAACGACTTGCTGTAGGGGGCGCTGGATGTTGGAATAGTATAATTTACTATTCCAACTCCAGTGTGTGCAACAGTAGGGAAGGTGTTGGAATAGTAAATTATACTATTCTTAGCTTAGAGCGCCCCCTACAGCAAGTCGTTGTAACGACTTGCATTGTATTGGTACTGCGATGTAACAACGCGGTCGTTGTAATGACCGCGTTGTAATCGCATGCGTTGTTACGCATGCGGTTTAATGGCTGTTTCCCCTCTAATATATGGTATTCCACTGTACGCCGCTCCAATGAACGCCACTACACTGTACTTCACTCTTCTCTAAACCACTCCACTCTATGCCACACCACTCTATGCCATTCGACTGTATGCCACTACATTCTATGCCACTTCACTCTATGCTACTCCACCCTACACAACTCCACTCTACGCTATTCCACTCTATGCAACTTCACTCTTACCACTACACTCTACATTATTCCACTCTACGCCACTCCACTGTACACCACTCCACTGTAATCCACTGCACCATACACCACTACACTGTACGCTATTCCACTTTCTGCTGCTCAACTCTACACCACTCTAGTCTACACCACTGTACTGTACACCATTACACTGTATGCCTATCCACTCTATGTCACTCTAATATATGGTATTCCACTGTATGCCACTGTACTGTACATAACTCTACTCTACCCCTCTCCACTCTACGCTACTCCACTCTATGCCACTCAATTGTATGCCACTACAGTAGACACCACTGCACTCTATGCTACTCCACGCTATGCTATTCCACTGTACCCAGCTCCACTCTTTCCAATAATGTCTACACTATTGCCGTCTATGCCACTCCACTGTTTGCCACTCCACTGTACACTAATCGACTATATGCTATTTCACTTTAAGCTACTACACTCTATGACATTCCACAGTATGAAACTCACTATACTCTATTCTACTCTATGCCACTCCACTCTTTGCTATTTTACTGCATGCCACTGCACTGTACCTCACTCCACTGTATACACCACTCAAATCTATGCTACTGAATTCTACGCTACTCCACTGTACACTGTTATATTCTACCAAACTACACTCTATGCCACTCCACTCCTCATGACTATTAACGGAGCCCTTACATTTTTGTTTCTTGATTATTAAAACATTTGCAATGCACTACCAATAAATACAAGTTCATAATATCTAAAAATTGCATATTAAAGGGATTTATAAAAGACACATGGCCCTATCGCTGTTAAGCTAGGACCAAGGACAATAAAAAGAGACGAGATTTCCGAATGAATCCTTCTCCCCAGAGCATTCCTCATTCACATAGGCAGCTAGCTGTAGACAGTGAGCCTAGAAAAAGCCGGTGCCACAGATAAAATCACCAAAAACGAATTTGTTAAAAGGTACTAATACAAAAAGGTCCAGACGGCTGGAAACCCTAGCTGATTGATGGACCTGAGCAAAAAAAAAAGTGCAATGTATTTAAACTAGAGTAAATAAAATAGCTTAAGCTGTTAACACTAAAAACGAATAAGTGCAAAGTTTTAAGACTAAAGTAATTTAAAAGCTTAGGCCTTTAGCACTACAACAAGAGTTTGCCCTAGTTCTAGATGTCTGAGGCCATAGCCAAATGATATATCTAAACACACCTATTAAAGCTTTAGGGGGAAGATTTTTTTTTTTTTTAGGTAAGCATGTTGAATGCATAATTGCAACCCAGCCCTTCAGCTGCTGGAGCCTAGGCCTCCACCATTTTCAAAAAGCGATGAAAAAACGTTACCAGAGTACAGTTTTAAGTAGTATCCGATGAATCAAAGCAGGCCAGCACTTACCACCTGCAAGACCTTGAGCAAAGGGGAATCCTCCCACTTCGTAACAGTTCCCTCTTGTCCTCCATAAGGGTGGGGCACAAGCACAGCACATGGATTATATCTTCCTTTTGCTGTTTACATAGCCGACACTTTGCCTCTTCTTCACCTCTTTGACCAGTCATTATAAAGTTCACTAAGATAACACTGCAGTTTCAAATATCTATAGGTGTGCAGTGTCATCTAGCCATGTTTACAGTGAGAAAGGCAGGCTTTGTCCTCTAGTAGTGATAGGTGGTTTGTGCTTTTGAATTCCTGATGGCTAATTGTTAAATCCCAGGCATTTGTTAAGCCAAGCGTACTCAAAGCCTGGGACAGGTAGGACTTGGTCGCAGACCTTTGCTTTGTGTCCAGTTCTATCCATAGATCGTGGCCCAGTGAATCTTCTTTTGCTCACCTTAGTTTTTGACAGCATATTACAGAGCCCGCCTTCCATGCCAGTGCCTGCCTAGAGATAAAAAAACTCTAGCCTTATTTTGGCTGGAGATGTGTAGGGATGAACCTGAAAAGTTGTTCTACAGATCTTGAGGAGCATTCTCCCAAGAGTCGCACTGTCCCGCCCTTTAAGAGCCTCGCTTCCATAAGCTAAGTTCAGGAGAATCTTTGCTTGAGCCACCTGAAGAATGGGCATGAGCGTAGGTCCTTTTAATTTTGTGTTTGGAGATCTAAGGGCAAAGGATAGTGTGATGCCCTTCTTCCTGATTTAATTCAGTTGGTCACTGTATCTCCCATTGTCATTGAATTGGACTCCGAGATACTTGAAGCTTTTGATTGACCCTAGTTTCTCTTGATCCAGAAACCACGACAGTTTTTGTGCTATAGTACCTCAGATCACGAGAATCTTAGTTTTCTTTTTGTTGATCATCAAGCCATTCCTCCTTGAAAAAGCAGAGGTGGCGTCCATAAGGCGTTGCAGGCCAACCTTGGTTTTACTGACAAGAACTAGGTAGTCCGCATACAGCAAGTTTGAAAGGTGGAAGCCCCCGAGTTGGGCGAGTTCAGAGCCGGCGTCAGATCAGATAAGAACAGAATAAATAGTGTTGGTGCCAGGACACAGCCCTGCTTGAGACCTTGTGAGGTGTTAATTGGCCTAGACAAGCGTGCCCCATCTCCAATTTTTATTTTGACCCATGTTTCTTTGTGCAGCAGTTGCAAGGCCCTAAGCAGGCCACCTGGGATGTTGAGGTAAGCAAGTTTCCACCAAGCTTCTCGCTATCGACCCTGTTGAATGCAGATTTGTAACCAATAAACCCTAGGCAGACTGGTTGGCTGTCGAATTCTGCCTGATTAAATAAAAGGGAGAGTGCAATGAGGTTCAAGAGGTCCCTGTGTACTTAGAGAACCTAGTTTGGTTTGGCGGGATTATCTTATTTGTCTTGATCCATAACTGTAGTGCGTCTAGTAGCACACCTGCAAAATATTTTTCATTACTGTCAATTAGTGCTACCAAGTGATAATTCCTAGGGACCCTTTTGTCCCCCCTTAAAGATAGGAGGAAGTATCGAGTACTGGTGGGTGGTGAACTTCGCTGCGCCAGCGGAGTTCACTGAGTTTTTACAACTTCGTGCTCCGCTTGGAGCGCGAAGTTGGCAAAAACTCCGTCAACCGTCGATGGTGCGGAGTTTACCTGCGATTTCACCCCTCTGAATCTAGCATCAATCTAGCCTCGCCTCTGCAGCCTACGTGTATGATCTGAGTGAGTTTCTTGGTGTGCTGAGGACATCTAGTGGACACTTGAATAATCAATGAAAGATGATTTCCAGTGCGCACTTTTAAAATTTGTAGCAAAGGGTTAGAGCCTTGTTTCTTTAAATCCTCTTCCTCGCTCACACGTTGATGTGGTATCTTAGTTATCCACGCTATAATAGCGCTCTAAACAACCTGATCAAATTCAGGGAAGGTCTCACCAGTGATGGAAGAAAAGAGACAGGGTGACAAAAGAAATGAATCTTTTTTATCCACAGTCAGTGTGTGAAATCGGTGTCAATGTGGAGTCAGCAAATGGTACAGAGCGCAATCCACAGCACCATCTCGACTCACAGCAGGCCTGGAGCCATGCTCTCCACAGAGCAGGTGCTGTGGACTCCAGTCCTGCCCCTAAAACACCTGGACAAATCAGCGGCAACTGTGAGTCTCAGCTCACAGTAAATATTCAAGAATCTGAAGTGAGTGTATGTGACACACTGAACATCCACAAGTTCTTAATTAGTGTGTGCACATCCAAAGTACACTATGAACCAGCATGCTCACCTAGTGAACATTCCATTATTCTTGGGTGAGTATTCACACATGAGCACCTTCGTGTTCTCTTTCAGCATCCTAGTGTCCTCTGTGAGTGTGGACGCACACACACACATGCATGCTTTCTGTCGCTAGGAGAAAATTCAGGTTTATTTTGGGAATTTAAGCTATTCACATTGGGCAGGAGATTAACCAGGTTTTTTAGATGTTGCCTGAAACTAAGTAGGTTAGACTGGCCTCTGAGATGTTCAGGTAGGTCATTCCAAAGTTGTGCTGTGGTGTAGATAAAGCTCCTACCTCCCCATTTCGTTCTTCTGATTTTGCAGACATTAACTGTCCTGGAATTGGTTGAGGGCAAAGTCCTTCTGGGTCTATACCAGGGACTTTTTTTTCACGTATACTGGGCCATCCCCATATAGTCTTATGTGCCAGACAAAAGGCCTTGAACCTGACTCTTTTCTTCACAGAGAGTAAATGGAGCTACTGTATTGCCTCGGACACTGGCTTGCAGGAAGTTTCTTAAAAAGTCAAGCCACTGATTCTGTAATGTTAGAGTTTTTACAGAGACTGCTGGTGAATGCCTATGACACTTTACTCCACTCTATGCCCCTCCACTCCACTCTGTACCACTCTATTCTACTGTATAACACTCATCTCCACTCTATGCTACTATATGACACTCTACTCCACTCAACTCCCTCTACTCCACTCAACACCACCCCCACTTTACTCCACTCTACTCTATGACACACTTTTCCACTCTACTCCACTCTACTCCACTACTACACTCTATGCCAATCCACCCTATGCCACTCTATGCCACTTGACTCTATGACACTATGTGCCTCTCCACTCTACCACACTCTACTCTACTGTCCACCACTCAACTCTACATCACTCTACTCCACTCTATGCCACTCCACTCAACTCCACTCTATGACACTTGCTGACACTCTACAACACAGCACTCCACTACACTGTATGACAAACCACAACACTCTGTGACACTTTACTCCACTCTATGCAACACCACTGTACTCTACTCCACTCCACATCACTCTACTCTATGTCGTGCCACTCCACTATATGGTACTTTGCTACACTGTATGCTATGCCACTCCACTCAACTCCACTCTACTGTACAACTCTTTACCCCACTCTACGCTACCGAACGACACTCCAATTTTCTTAGCTCCTCTCTCTGACACTCTTCTCCACTCTATGCAACTTCACTCTACAACATTGTACCACGCTCTATTCCACTCTACGACACTATAATCCACTCTATGCCCCTCCACTCTACGACACTCTACTACACTATATTACACTGTACAGCATGCCACTCCACTCCTCTCTACAACATGCCACTCCACTTTATGACATAGCACTCCACTCTACGATACTTTCCTCCACTCTACTCTATGACACTCTGCTCTATGACATTGCACGAAACTCTAATCCACCCTACTGGACTCTATGCCACTCCTCTCTGCAGAACTCCACTTCACTCTATAACACTCCCCTCTAAAACACTTTACTCCACTATATGCCCTTCCACTCTACGACACGCTATCACACACCACTGTACATAATGCCACTCAATGACACCCCACTCTACTACACTACACTGTACAACACTCCCCTCCACACTTACACTACCCTATATGACACTCTCCTACACTCACTGTATGACACTCCACTTGACAGCACTCCACTCTACGATACTCTACTCTGCTGTACTAGACTATATGCCACTCCACTCAACAACACTCTTCTCCACTCTATGCCACTCAACAACTCTCTATGCGATGATACTCCATCTCCATGAAACTCCACTCCACAACATTCCAGTTCATGACACTGCACTAACAACACTCCTCTCTATGATACTCCACTCTATGACACTCCAGTCCATTTTATGCCACTGTACTGCACTCTACGACACACCACTCCACTCTACTGTACTCTAGAACACTCTAGTCAACTGTACTCTCCTCAACTCTATGCCACTCTACTCTACTGTACTCCACTCTACGCCACGCCACTCTAAGACACTCAACCATACTCTACAACACTCTCCTCCACTCTACTCGATGACACTCCACTCCACGACAATCTACTCCATTCTACCCCTCTCTTTGCACAATTCACTCTATAATACTCCTCTCCACTCTATGACACTGTGTGACACTCTACTCCATGACACTTCACTCGATGATGCTCCACACAACAACACTACACTCAATGAAACTCCATTTGACTACACTTCACTCTTTGATTTGAAACACATTTGTATTAAAAAAAAATGAAATTTAAGGAAAAAGCAAAAGTGAATGATAAGATAAGCAGGTGGGAGCAAACTATATTAAGTTTTTGCATACCAAACCAACTTAAACTGCACAAACATTAAAAGTTTTGCTGTTATAGTTATAGCTTAGAGTTATAATTTGTGCCTTGGGTTGAAATGCACAATAACTTGTCCATCTTTGTACACAGTGATGCCAACTCGCTAGCCACACAGTGGGCCTGATTCACAGAACTAACTTACGTCAAAAACGTAAACATAAACGTAAACGTAAACGTAAACGTAAAGTTAGTACTTTTTGGTATTCACAGAATACACTTACTCATTTTGGTATTCACAGAATGAACTTACTCATTTCGGTATTCACAGAAGTTAGTAGTCCTAACTTTAGTACTCCTAAAGTTACTAACTTCTGTGAATACCGAAATGAGTAAGTTAATTCTGTGAATACCAAAATGAGTAAGTGTATTCTGTGAATACCAAAAAGTACTAACTTTACGTTTACGTTTACGTTTTTGACGTAAGTTAGTTCTGTGAATCAGGCCCTACATGTGTGAATACGTTTAATTATTCAGTGTTAAGTCTGAGTCATATTTCACATCATGATTGTGACCTACGTTCCTCAATGCATCCTGGTTGAATTACCGTTAACTATCGGCCACCTGATCTGCATCACCATCCAGTCCTACCATGTGCATGCAAAATTGCTTTCTGAACTTAAGAAAGCTAAGTATAAATTGCCCCAGAGCTACATGATGTGTACCAGTCCTTTGAACCTCTCTACTGCTTCTCATGGTGCATTGCCTACTTGAGACATTTTTATAATCAGTGCAAGGGTGACTCGTTCATAGGAAAAATGTCTCCTTTAATTATTCAAGCAAATCAAAACTGAAAAAAGTAAATACTTCAATACCGATATGCAGTCTCTTTGGGACTTGGGATAGAGGCTTGCAAAGGGGCCAGATAGAAATTCATAATATCATCTTACATACTTTCAGGCATACAAATTGGGCTATGAGTGGGTTTTACTATCAGCAAACTAAACAACTTGGCATCCAGAGCGTTAATGCTTGGACGCTTTCTAAAGAACAATTCCATATCATCAAAAAAATGATAGATGGCCTGCAATCATCAGGCCCATCCATAGTCACCAATCTAATGTGTGTATGTCTTTATGTATGTATGAATGTATGTATAAATATATGGGGCAGATTTACAAGCTCCTTGCGACACATTTGCGCCGCCGTTGCGTCACTTCTGTGACGCAGCGGCTTCGTAAACAATGCGCCATGTTGCGACATATTTACAACGTGACGCATCTGGGAGATGCCTCACGTTGTAAAGCCCTGCGCTACATTATACCTGCATCAGGTATAATGTTTGCAGGGTGGGCGTTCCTTCGCAAGAAAGCCTCGTAAAAGTGACGCAGTGAAATCTACAAGATTTCACTGAGTCACTTTTATGACGCCGCTGCGTCAAAACCTTACGCCTGCTTCAAGCAGGCGTAAGGAGTAATGCAGCACAATAAGTATGGGCCGCCCCTGAGCATTGCTGGAATTGCGTCGCGCTTGCGACACGACTCCAGAAATGCGCTGCCCTTACGGCAAAAGATGCGACATGCATCTGTCTATCCTTGCGCCACGGTGTGCCGAATTGTAAATGCGACGCATCCGTGGTGGCGCAAGGGTATTTTTGCGTGTCGCATCTTTCCTGGCGCATCCCTGCTAATATGCAGAGATGCGCCTGTCCTTGTTAATCTGCCCCGTGGTATTTCTGTAGCATGAACCTAGCCAAAAGCAGCATGTCACTGAACAGGGTCAAAGAGAAGCATAACACCAATGAGTGAAAGGAATGGTAGCTGGGTTGTGGATGGTTAAAGCATTGTGAGGTACTGTTCTTAAATGAGGTGAGTCTAAATTGAAGCAGCTTTGGGGCAGTCCTGTCGGATACTGGGATGTTGTCACAGATCCTGGTTGCATAGATTGAAAGGCCTGCAATCTTGTTTTTACTTTTGTACTCTTCTTAGTCTGCAGTACAATGGTGCCATGGCTTAGGATGTGGCAAAAACCACCGGATATGGCTTGATTGCCTATGATATAAGCAGGTGTGATGGTCATGATGGTTTTTGTAAATGATGCAGATGGTTTTGAATATGTTGCAGGCCAGCAAGGGGAGTCAATGGAGTTCCATCA
The DNA here is from genome assembly GCA_963921515.1 of Calotriton arnoldi. Classification (NCBI taxonomy): domain Eukaryota; kingdom Metazoa; phylum Chordata; class Amphibia; order Caudata; family Salamandridae; genus Calotriton; species Calotriton arnoldi. The sequence goes on along the minus strand of CAWUFW010006255.1, from coordinate 379,631 downwards.
GTGAGGGGTCAGATGATCATATTTCCGCAGAACCTGAATGAGACATCCTGCAATGTATAAGATGCCCTTAAAAGGTGCCATTGTGGAGTCTGGGAGGCCATAGAGCAGGACATTACAACCATTCAAATGCAAGGGTATGTGGGCTTGAATAGCAGTCCTAAAGTCTCTTTTGGGAGGAAACAGCTTTATTTACTTTAGAGGAGAGAACTGTTACAGGCTGACTTTCATTTTTTGGGAAGTGTTCCTTGAAAGTGATGTTGTTGTCAGGGGTGAATCCAAGTGACTAGTCATTTGGGTTCAAATCCGTTAAGGTTGATGTAATTGAGCCAGCTTTGTATTGTTTCTTGTTTGTTTTTCTTAGCAAGTAACATAAATTCTGTCTTGATATCTTTAAGCTTCAGGTAGGCACTGAACACCAAGTTCTGGTCGATATATAGGCAGTTTTTGAGGCATTAGATATCTGACGCAGGGGAGATTTTCAAGTAGAGTTGTATATCATCTGCATATTGGTGAATCTTGACATTGTTATCTGTGAGTAGAGCACCATGCAGCTCCTTGTAGAGGTTGAAGATGACAAAAGATACTATGGAACCCTGGGGGACTCTGCAGGTGGTAAGGATCTTTTAGCACCCTGAAGGTGCCCATGTAAACAAACTGGTTTTGGTTGGAAAGTCTGATATTGCAGATGAAGATTTAAACCCTATGGCCATCTATCTCTTTGGCGAGAGCACTACCACAACAAGACAACTATTTTTTTTCATCTCAGATACTAAAGTTCTTAAGATTAGGAGATCTAGAGACCATCCTACCCGCCAAAGGACATCAGTTTGGAAAAATGATTACATTTGGCCTGAAGAAAGTCAGTGGCATAGCTGGCGGGGTGGTTGTGAGCAAGTCGTGTCTGTCGACTACCACCATCCCCCCGCCCCTGAGAACAAGTAGTCTGTCGGCCACCACACCCCCCAAACATGTCGTCCATTGTCCGTCACCCCACTCTTACCCGCACCGAGCAGCAAACTAAGGAGCCACCCCGGGTGGCAGTAGGTCTGGCTACACCACTGAAGAAACTCATGGCGCTTTTCAACTTTTAGCCATTTTAGAGCCTTTCTTGAACTGCACGCTGCGTTGATGTCCAATTAAAGCACAAATCCTCACATTACTGAAACATAATAGCCTTGTGAGTGACTGCCAGACTGTCAGCTGCATTGGCGAATGTGCAAAAAAGGTTTCAAGAACTCTTTCTTCTTGCCTTCTCAACAGTTCCTGAATTAATTAAATGGAATTCTCCACTTTCAGTTCTTATGCGGACCTGTTACATTTGGAAATCAAATGCAGAAGTATTTCTTCTCCTTGTAATAACTTTCTCTGTTGTATTAATATTCTGTCCAATAGTGGTCCGAACCATTGATGATTATCCCATGGCTTCCATTTCCCCTTCTGCATGCAGGCAATGACGTCATTCAGATGGAACACAACCTGCTCCAAAATGATGCCCAGTTCTGTTCCTGTCATGTTTCATATATTACTGTGTCTGTAATCCAAAAAAAGAATGAAAGCCAGTCTTACCACACGTTTAGACAACTTAGAACATCCCCGACGTCTGCAATCCAAGCTGTGCACCTCTGCTCCATGTTACCCTGATCCCTTGCTTTGCACTTAAAAATTTTCAGCAGCCATGAGTCAGGATAAATGTGATTGCAAAATATGCAAAATGAATTCTGTAAATCAATCAAATTAATCACAATTGAATACCAGAGAAGCACTATCGAGCACTACCATCAACATAATCCAACAAAAGAACATTGCAGCTCAGTTACAATGGTCGAAGGTTTATTACTGATCTATCTCGTGATTATAGATTTAACATACATAAATAACATACATAAAAAAGGTACATGGCCACACTTTATCTGTCAATCCTTTCGCGAGATAATGTCATTCAATACGCTTTAAACTAAATAGAGTCTAAAATCTCCATTGTTCGTTCCATTCTTTAAGAACTTCGCTGCTTTGAAAAAGATTAGAGACCATTAATATCAAGGGATTTATTTCAAAACATTCTGAAAAGCTTAAGCTTGGAATGCTAATTTAAGGCCTTACACATTAGGACAATTTGCTTACATTTTCCACTGACATTTGTTACTTCCAACACGCTAGTAACGCATTTCCAGGACGACTGTCATGTGGCTTCAAAGCAATCATCAATGATTCATATCTTATAGGTGAAGGACAGAAAATGCATTTTTAAGCAAAAACAAAAGACATGCAAACTGTGCTCATAGAGAGTGGAAAATAACAAGATTTTTTCCCATTCAGTTATTATCCTAAATAAACTTAGAATTACAGGAAGGGCTAAACATTGTTTGAATAACCCCCATTCATACTTCATAATTTCATATTTTAAGATTTCACTATACTAATTCACCACTAATCCTTTATGGGTTCCGGAGTAGCATGCTACTCCCGATAAAGCACTTCAACACCTTATCAGGGGTAGCAAGAGCTATATAAATGCAAACCTTTTTCCCCCTTCTATCCCTCCGCTATCCTTCTCAATCCAAATAACTGACTAACATAACCACCACGTAAATTACTTTCATATATCACTATACTAATTCTCCACTAATCCTTTATGGTTTCCGGAGTAGCATACTTCCCGCCGAAAAAGCACTTCAGCACCCCATCAAGGGTAGCAAGCGCTATGTAAATGCGAAGCTTTTTTCCTCTTCTATCCCCCCACTATCCTTCTCAATACAAATAACCGACTAACATGTCCACCACTCAAATTATTTTCATATATAACTATACTAATTCACCACTAATCCTTTATGGGTTCGCCGAAAAAGCGATTTGACGCCTCACCAGGGGTAGTAAGCGCTATATATATAATGCAAATACAATACAATACAATTACAATACATCAAAATGTTTTCATTGTCAATGAGTTGCTGTTACTATTATGATTTGTTTTATCTACATAAAAATCCTAATGGATTATTGCTTTGGTGATTTAGGGTTTTTCAAATATCTCTTCACATGTGTTGTCCTTACCATTACAAATTTGTACAGAAGACATTAGTTGATAGGGTGCCCTTCACATTCATGTACAGCATTTGTATTTTGTCAGTTTATAAGTGTGGATATTTATATGGGCGCTGATCAAATGTTACACAATCTGCACTCTTTAGCTCCCGGCCAGCTACATTTTTGATTTTTTTCATCCTGCTACTGGTTCAGAGCAGTGATTACATGCTGTTTGACCGGTTTGCGGATTAACAGTGTGAAGGAGATCTTGATTAAGCCAGACGAGCTTTCACTATGACCATATCCAAAGCAAAAAGGGTCACGTGGTAATGGCAAGAGGCCATCTTAGAATGAGGCTAAAGAAAGTGTGTGAAATGTTTGAAAAGAAGTTCATATGCAAAGGTTTGTACACAAAATATGGGCATGTATCGAACTCATCTATTTATAGATAAGTACACAAGCATATCAATTCGGCTTATGTGCATTTATAACCGTATTAAAATAAAATCAGAAATGCAGAAGTAAGTAGCTGCAAATTGCTGTTCCTGGAGCCCGAGCAGGAACTTCTGTGTCGTTCACATATTTTGTGCTGCAGTCTAGGTGCTTGTGGCTGTCTGGATAGACTCAGAAAAGTTGCATCTGCCAAGTATAATTATTCGATTTTAAATGCATTTCAAAAATGTCCTTGGTTTTTGAGGGCTGGACTTGTTTTGAGCTTGTGAACGAATATGTGCTTGCTTTGATCTTCATTGCATGGTGGATAGAGCTTGTTTTGGATTCCATAACGGACAACACAGCAGTAGACAAGCAGATGCAGAGAGCATGGAGTGATAGGTGATAGAGGGGACACTTAAGCAAAAGTCTATTGGTGCTAAGTGACACAGTGCTGTGCGGGCAAGGTAAATTGGTGAGTGGGTGAGGGCACTAAGAGAGGGTCTCTGGGGTGATTAGGGGGCAGACCCTGGGGACAGATGAGGCAAGCAATTGGGTTATTGACTTGGGGAGACTTAGTTGGGCTCAGAGTAAGGGTACATTGAGAATGGAACCCTTGGGGGTGATTAGCAGAAGCCACAGATTCAAGTGATTCTGGACAATTGAGACAGTTGAAGCAGGAGTCTGGATCATGTTCAGCAATTAGAAGTGTCAGATTTGTTTTTAGAAACATAAGTGCATTACACTAATGAAAGTCAAACTCATAGAAATTTTAGGCTTCATACTCCATTTTGTTTGTGACTTTTGCTACATATGTTTTGCACCACGTGGATAAACTTGTATTTTCATGTCTCAAATGAATAATGTTTGACACATTTTCTCAAAAATGTCAGTCTTCATAAAATATTGAAATGGTATTTTAGTAGAACTGTGCGGGCCTGATTCACAGAACTAACTTACGTCAAAAACGTAAACGTAAACGTAAAGTTAGCACTTTTTGGTATTCACAGAATACACTTACTCATTTTGGTATTCACAGAATGAACTTACTCATTTCGGTTTTCACAGATTTTAGTAGTCCTAACTTTAGGACTCCTAAAGTTACTAACTACTGTGAATACCGAAATGAGTAAGTTCATTCTGTGAATACCAAAATGAGTAAGTGTATTCTGTGAATACCAAAAAGTACTAACTTTACGTTTACGTTTACGTTTACTTTTTTTGACGTAAGTTAGTTCTGTGAATCAGGCCCACTATGTCCAATGTCTTACCTAGCCGTCTTAGCATAATTTGATATGAATGTAACAATATTTGCTATAGTGTAGGTGGTCTTGTGAGAACTCCCATGTTGTAGTATTGTGTGAGACTGGTGAAATGTTTTTACCTCCTCCACCTGTTTCGATATAGTAAATTCTGATTGGTCTGTTTTGTGGGAATTGTGTACAACTGTATTCAATGTATGAAATACATTGTTCAGAACTCTAGAAAAGTATTTTCATGTGTAATGGACCCTTTTATTATGCACTATGGGAGGCAAATCCATGCAGGATTGCTTTCCCATTTTATACTTTGTATTTTGCAGACCTGAACTTTAGAGACTTCCTTGATTGATTCTGTATCTTAACTGAGCCTTGCACTCTCATTCATTGATTATTTGATTTTGACTATATTACACGATTTATTTACGACTTATAATCTGAAAATAAACCCTTATGGGTTGAGCCTTCCCTGTCCGTCGTTCTTGTATTACGAAATGTGGTCTATGTGTCCAAATTGAAATTGCAATTTAGAATGCTTTAATGAGAAACAGGTCCAGCAATGAGCACCAAATTCTGCTAAGGGATTAAAAGTGCTTTCAGTCCATCAGTCATGCAAGAGAATTGTAGTTGTCCTGGGACTGCTGAAGCAGTTCTTGTGACTATCAACAGGCAAAGGCATTAGGTGTGTGCTAGGGTGAGAGTGAACAAAAACCAAAGTGGTGCATGTTGAGACTTGTAGTTCGGAAGAACTCTGTGCACTTTATTCCTGTGAAAAAGTGGTAAAAGTTCTTGCGATCTCTCCCTTAAAAATGGCATACACCTACTTGTACACAGGGCTTTTAAATTAAAAGCTACAAGTGGGTGGCATCACTCATTGTGGCAGGCACTAAAGTAACATTGTAAAACATGTCTCAGACCTGTCACTGCAGCCTGTAGTGCAGTTTTCACCTGCCATTTTGACCTGGAAAAATGAACCTTTTGCCAGGCCTAAACCTTCCTTTTCACTACTTTTAAATCACCCCCAAGGTATGCCCTGAAAGGTTAATAGTGTCATACGGTTCATACTTTCTCAGTAAAACTGTGCGTTTGTTAGGCAACATAAAAATCAAAACTGTGAAAGACTGATTGTACGCACACCATCAGGATATGTTGATCTTAGTCCTGCTAGCTCACAGTGCACCACCTGTACCCCTAACCTAGCAAGGTAACAGGTGAAATGTGCAACCTCAGAACATGACAACCCTGACTCCCCAAGAAAATCGTGGAAACAGATTTAGAACTCTTTTGTTTGGTAACTCATGCATACCAAAAGAGACCCACAAGAAATACACAACTAGTGTTTTAATATTTATCGAAGCATTATGGTTCATGTGTAAAATATGTGTGCTGCAACTATTCATGGAAGGAAACAGAATGGTGTAAACAGCATTACGAAAATGGCAAATAAAATAAACAATTCGACCATTGTTCTTTTACATAGGATATATGCTTGCATACGAGTACTGTTATATTTTGAGCTCCTACCTAGCGCTACCTATCCTTGTGTGTCTAGGTGGATAAATCTGCCTTAATCACTGTAGGGTGATCTAACTCCCCCGTTATCTGTGGTATGTATCATCAGGGAGCCCGTTGTGGTGGAGGGCTGTGCATCAGCCCTCGCAGGAGGTAAACAGAAATCAGCTGGGCTGAAATGCAGGCATGGGGTGACCTTAGCACTGTCAGCATAATGCTCCTCTGTCTTAATAAAGGAGTGATGCTGTTTATATAACAAACTGCACTCATGTAATCATTCCGAAGCCACAGTCAGGCTGCTATTGTTGATTCTTTCATGATAGCTAAGTCACTGAGAGGACAATTAGAAATAACAGCATTTTGCGTAGTGAACTTAGCCCTTCTACAGAATGTTCAAGGCACTCAATAATATGCCTACGAAGAAGTGTAAATGTAAGCAAAGCCATTTCACAGACTATTAACTTGAACACACATGCAAGCAAATGTGTGTCAAATGTCAGCGTATAAGAAAAGATGGCAGAAGTAAAATGTGAGCATGTAAAATGGTGGTGTACCTACTCGGGCCTAAATGTGACCACATGACAATGAGGTAGGGTGCATGGTATTTAAAAAGTATGACATGCATGTTTTAGTTTTACATGTCCTGACAGTGAACAACTCCTTCACTGTGAAAAAGCTATTTCTCCCATAAACTAATACTGGTTTATCTTATTACACTTAATAAGATACATTACACTTAATAAGAGATAACTTCCGTTTGGGAACAGATAGAGAAACGCTTCTTTCATTCAACTGAATTGTAATTTAAAATCTTCTTTATCAGTAAAATAGGATTTTAAGATAATACTCCTTTTTGAAAGTTGACATTTTTCAACGTTGGTTTGGTTCTTATATTAACAGTGACAGTCTGAGTAGTTCAGTTGTGCTTTCTCTAAAAGCCCTACTCACACTTTTCAGACACGTCTGAAGTGGGAAGGGAAATCCTCCTCATCTTAGTAGATATACTCTGTGTATTGGTTGAAGGTTTAACAAGCTTGTAAGGATAAAAGGTTCCAACATAGTGCAAAACCACTAAATTTCTAAAAACATTTGTTCTTCTCCTTTTTGAGAATTACTGAGTCCATGAGTGGTGGATCAGGTATGGGGGAAGAAGAATTTGCTAACGCTCTTAACATTACAGAGAACTGTAGAAATGCAGTAACTATTAAGTTGAGAGAACACGGCGTACCAGCAAAAGGTGACTGTGTTACCTTCGTGATTGAGGCACATGAGGTGTTCAGATCAGAGGTATTCTATTCTTGGGTTCCCATCCCGCCTGCAGATCCACAGACTAAATTGTTTCACACATACATTGTAGTTGAACCACCGGAAGAATACATTCAATATGAAGACATTGAAGTCCCGTTATCTTACCAGCAACACAGAAACTGGTTTAAAGGTGCCCTCCCACACATAACATCTGTCATAAGACTCGGTCCACTCAGCATAGAAGGAGCGACCTGGCCAGTCTTAGCGACATACACTCCACATCCAGAGATAGATACACTACCAGTGGATGAAGTCAGTACAATATACAAAGACATAGTCTGACTATACAGACGCATTGTCCAGTTCGGCATGCGACCATCAACTGTTCAACCTGTGAGAAATGCTCCAGTTGGTCCACATCAGACCACACCTACAATTAACCCACAGACACTAAAATCAGTGATAGGAACAATACCTTCCAAACAGGAGCAAATTTCGTTCTGGATATCACAAAAATAGCACAACTGGAAGCAGTATTTCCCCATACGGATCCGCAGGGAAAACATTTGCTTGCCAGTGGGGATGGCTCCCTCGATGGAGGATTGTATCACTTGGGGAACAATCTTTGCTGGTGTGTACATCAGAACACACGGTACCCCTTCCATAGCAGTCGTTCCAGAGGTATTGAAACAGATACAGAATAAGTACAGGGCAGGACCTGCCCTGGACTTGGGAATGGAACAGATGGGTAACTTTGCTCAAGTCTCTGCAATTATGCTGAGCAACATAAAAGGGGAGGCAGTAGCATTGGCTATACACCACCGCCTAAGAGAATTAGTTCCTATAAATAAGGAGCGGGAATTACCAAAAATTATTGAAAAAACCTATGACGCATTAGGTAAAGATAGTTTGGGAGCCAAACCGGGGAAGCCACAAATGTTGGGTAGTCCCGACAAGGACAACTCAATGCAAGCACCCTCTTCCTCTAAAAAGAAATGGGAAAACAATAATTCTAAAAATTATTCAGAAAAGAATTCACGATCAAGGGGTGGGTCACCCCAACGAGAGTCCTCTGAAAAAAGGTACAACCTTAAGAATCGTGATAACATTAGGAATCCTGACAGGTATCAGGATACTGATACACGTTCCTTTCGTTCCTTTCAGGGTTCATCAAAATACTCAGAGAGGGTTGGCAGATGAGAACAAAAGCAGGAAGATCGACCAAAAACAAAAAAGGAAGCACCTAGAAATTCAGATTACATTATCAAACAGGAAGAGCAACCTAAAGCAAAGCCTCAATTCAAAAAGAAGAAAGTAGCTGGCTTGAAAATTAGACATGCCCAGGTTACTGAGGACTCAGCTTCTGAACAGGGATTGGGCTCTGACGATGCTACACAGCGCGGCAGAAGTGACAATAGCTCACCAGAACCTGAAGGATTTTCTGGTGACAGCAGTATTGAATGAACATATCACTGTGGAAACACCTGATACAAGTGTTAGTGTCCCACATCGATTACATGAAATTATACTCTAAATAGAGGGGTACATCTCAAAAAAAGTTAAAGGTCTCTTTTGGGAGAACTTAACATATGGATATGACATACTGTTAGCAGAGAAATATTGGCCGCCATAATTTGTGATGGATTGCCCAAAAGGGGAAAGCGTAATTTTGCCTGCTTTCTCCTACCTCGTTCCAGAATCTTTAAAACATTCATACGCACAGGAGTGGGCACTAGCGCTAGCTCTGGCATTATAACGCTACCATGTAGGGTGGGACGTGGAGTCTACTCACCACGAAATCCCATTAAAATCTACTCCAAATCCTCCGACACAGTACCCTATTAATAATTATGCAAATAGACAGGTCAAAGAAATCTTAGACCAACTTGAATACCAAGGTGTGTTTGAGACTTGCACCTCCCCAATGAACAATCCTTTTTTTCCAGTAATGAAACCTGACAACACATATTGTCTAGTCTTGGATTACCGACATTTAAACACATGCACACAAATGTTTGCAGTTCAAAACACACATAGTGCCGCATTAATGAATAACGTTGTGAGGAAGAAATACAAAACAACATTAAATATCTCAAATGGATTCTTCTGCCAAAATATAGCTCCAGAAATCAGATATTTGACAGCATTCTCTGCCCTAGGCATTCAGCGAAATTTTTGTTGTTTGCCCCAAGGGTATAAGAACAGCCGGGGCTATTCTCGGCAAGAGTGTCAGAATTATTACAAACATGCGATGAGGAGGCAGTGTCCTATGTAGATGACATCTATCTGACGGACGATGAATTACTTGAACACTTGAAGCGGGTGAACAACATAATTGTGGTTTTCGTCAACTTGGGCTACAAATTTAATTTTAAAGAAATCAAAAATTGCCCATCTCAATGTCCTATTTTTGGCATATGAGCTATCAAGTAAAAGCAAGTGCTTGGCAGCCAACTTTTTAGAAAAATGTGTGCTGCTCCAACCTCAATAGACTCTCAAAGGTTTGCAATCCATCTTAGAATTTCTAAATTTTGGCAGAACATACATTCTAGATTATGCAGAAAGAGTAAAACCTTTCTACGACTTAATCAGACCTGATTTCACAGCACATCAGTGGATACAGCAACATACAGATACTCTCTGTTCAGTTCAGGCTGACATGATAGCATCAGAACATTTGCACACACGTGTGAATACTACCAACTTGGTGATCCGGGTGGTCCTGGGTTTATCAGGATATACATACATCACTTTCAATGAAGGTGAGACAGTTCCAATTGTATACAAATCACATTTATACACAAATGCTAAAATGCGATTTGCGGCCACAGAAAAAATACTGACAGCAGTACAGACTGCTGTAGTGAGAGAAAGAGCACTGGCACAGGTGAAACGCATTATTGTTGTAACCCCGGTACTGGCTTTAGAAGCTGTTACCAAAGCGAGCATTTCAAATGCAAAAGCACTGCATCCGCGATGGTAACAATGGGCTAACAATGGGCTAATTCTCTCACTGCAACAGATGTAGATTACAAGTACAATTCTTCATTGAAAGCACAAGTGTTCCTGCAGTATGAACAAGAATACCCTTTCCCGAACGAAATCTTACCTCTAGAAAAATATGAATACATCATTTATACTGATGGTTCTGCTCAGCCTGCCATTGGAAGTAAACAACAGTATAGCGCAGCATGTGCTATAGTGAACAGACGTATGCGGGTAAGTTGCATCCCAGCAATATAACTACACATTCTCCAGGAGATTTTACAGCACAGCTGGCAGAGCTGAAAGCCCTGATACTAGCACTACAATATATGGATCAGGAATTCCCCACACTGATAGTGTGTGATTCGTTTTATTCGAGTGCAGTCCTATAATGAATATCTTCATTACTGAGGCCAAAATGGGTTTAGAGATTCCAAGGGTTGCACAATTAAACATAAATTGTTATGGAAACAAGTGGCAAAGCTGAAAGCATGCCTGCCACGGGCTCAAGTTATTCACACCTTGAGTCATCAAAGTGTTGGCATACACGTTGAAGGGAATTCACTAGCTGATAAAGCCGCCAAGGCAACAGTGCGAACTGCTGCCGTTGCTGCATTCACTCGTTTTATCATGAGGATAAAGAGAGACATACTGATAGCTGTCAACGCTGCAAAGAACAGCTCTGCCTTACTGAACGGCTTTCCACACAAATGTTCCTATAAATTAGATGCGCAAAACACACTGTATGCTCAAATTCCAGGAGTGGGGGATAGAGTTATGCCAAACATGGATTGCAGATTAGGTGTAATTCTAGCTGCACACAAGGGTCTGGGCTCTGCACACTCAGGAGTCACTGCTACAAGTTTATTACTTAAGCGGCGATACTGGTGGCCAAGTATATCTAAACAAACAATGGCTTATGTCTTAAAGTGCGACATCTGTTAGCATATGAAGGGTTCCACCATGGCACCTCCACTGCAAACACCATTACTTATTTCAGACAGACCTCTCACATGTGTCTATTTGGACCACTGCTGCCCCTTTCTATGGGTTTGGCCTCAGCGCTTGGCTGATGGTCGAACTGTTATAAAGGATTTGCAAGTCTTCATCGGTACATACACAATTGGCACGTTACATTCTGTCCACGGCCCTGTGTTTTGCTCATGGGCTTACAAGGAAGTCTTGGAAAGTATGGGCGTGGCCTTGCGGTACTCCTCCCCCTACCATCCCGAGAGAAATTTGGTGGTGGAGAAGAAAAATCGGGACCTAAAGCGATCCTGAACAGCAACGGTTTTAGGTGCGGGTGGAATTTGGGTCAATCACCTATATGGGGTCCAGAGGGGACTAAACAATATGCCAAGAAAATCCTTGGGAGGACGTACCCCCTATGAGATCCTATTTGGGACAAGAATGTGGGTACCTGACCTTGATTGTGCCAACACAGTAGCGGATGTAAAACCATTTGAATTGAATGATTATTTGGCTGTTTTATAGGAACTCAATGAATTCCGTGCACTACAAAGCAACGTCCAAGTAAAACGCACAGCCACTGGGGAAGTGAAACCGGTACTGGCAAGACCTGTCTGGGTCCCAAAGATTGGGGACCTGGTCAGAGAAAAGATCGTAGACAAGAAGGAGTTTGGGCCATTCTACAGAACAACTGTACCTTTCTTGGCGGTTCAAGGAACAAGAACAGTACTTCTTCCGCCTCTTGCTGGCAAAAAAGAAAGAACATTTGTCTCCATTGATCTGATCAAACCACACTATGTGGCTGATCCTCAACAGTAGGCCGCGTGGAATACTGGGTAGCCGTAGATCTCCTCTCGCTACTATACAGGAAGTTCAGATGGAAAGACTAATAACATTTCAAGACTCCTCTGCGCAAGATGCTGGAGTAGCAAATAACGGAGTACGAATTACATCAGTCGAAACTGAACAACATCCAAATACAACTGAAACGCAAATTACAATTCGGCCCACTAATGAAATCTACATCAATGTGCCTTCACAAGAAGCACCTGCCAGTTCTACAAACGCTGTTGAGCTACCAAAGATAGATCAAACTGCATCTGGCTACTTCATCAACTTCAATGACTTTTCTTCAGATCCAAGTGAACCTGAGCAAACACCACCCATTTCTAAAATGGAAAAACTTCAACAATTCTATCTCTGGCTGAAAAAGACTTACTTTGTGCCCCCTTGGTTACATCTTTGGTTTGCATTAGGGATCCGGTTCCTGTTAATTTGGATTGGTATAGTAACTGTCTTTTTCTTACTACTGAATGGACATTACCTTCCACAACACTCTGCAGTACAATCTGTGAACTTGGTCCTGAAACCATATACGTCATCACACCATGAACAGAGAGACCTGTCCCTAGTGAATATTACAGCAGTTCCAGTACCGGATGATATAGTTTGGAATAGGGCTTCATGGGTTGTATTTGGTCCTACTGAACATTTGAAAATTCCACATGTATTTAAAATTTCATTGAATGATTTCATCACCCCCAGTACACTCTCTGATGATTGGGACATTGATTCTGTAAACACTATGACCTCATATCTAGAACAATCTGCTGCATTTTCTTACAGGGGATTGTATGAAGATACACCTGACTTTGGCAGATTGTATTGTTACCACGATTATGGTCATCACTTTTTGCATAAAGCGAGTGTCCAACGCACTGTTAACACTTCCCATCAATGGGAACATTGCCCGACACCACCGAAAGGTAGTTCTGCCACATTTGCACAGAAATTTGCATACTTTTCAGGGTTTAATACATCAGACCCAAAGTCATACTTTTATAAGCTTACACAAATGAATGAATCTGTGAAGAAAATGATGCAGACAAACACCAAGCTTATTTTTTTTTTTCAAGTTCAAGTTTATTTGGTGTAGACCTCTACTGAGGTCAACAAATACACAGACATAGTTTTAAAACTTTGATCATAATACCCTTAAAAACAGCTTTGATCATTTATCATTTTAAAACATTTATCATAACAGACTTTAAAACAAATTTAAAAAGCTCTTTAAGAATGTCTACAATTGATAACAGGCAAATTCATCAGGTGGTGATTTACAGAGCTTAATTGGACCTTGTGTAGAAGAGATATTGTATCTGAGACAAATGGGCCTCAAATACCGCTGCCGGGCTTCTATCAAGGTTGGATTAGGGCAAACTGTCAATACATGAGCTAGATCTTGTGTTCCTCCCTTACACAAGTCGCAGAGCCCTTATGTGTTTTCAGAGTTATCCCACTTTGCTATGTATACTTTCAAAGGGAGGATTTCCAACCTCAGTAGAAGAATACAGCGCCGTACCCAGTGATCTAGTGAAAAATAGGTGTATTTCTCAGGGGATTTATACTCTATATTTTTTGCATATTATGTATAGTATATTAATTGAATACAGTGTTCTACATTCAGGTCGAAGCTTATTCTTGGTGTCAGATTCTTTAAAAAGAGCTTCAAATATGCTGGTGTCCAAGTTTGTAAAAATGCTACTGTGCAGTGAGACAGGTTGAGAGCTATATTAAGATTCTTGTTGAAAACGTATTGCAACGACTCATCTCTGAAAGTTTACAATTTTAAAATGTGCCTCAAAGATCCAAGTTCAGCATGTAAAAGGTGATATGTCCATCTTATTATATTCGAGATAGCCCTAGCATATGTACTAGCTAAGGAAAGCTTGAGGCGAAGTGTTTGAACCGGAACAGCTTGATTTACTTTTACCAGAGTGTGTAGAAGAGTCCCTTCTCTTGTTTTTACAAATTGCCAGGTTTTGATTTGTATATACTCTAAGGCATACGTTAAAATGGGAGGGATTTTCATACGATAAACCTCTAGCAAAGATTGGAAATGCCTGTTTCAGGAAGAAGAGTATAGCCTCAGCAGTGCCCCTACATGGGCATCAGCCTTTCGCTCTATGTGATGTAAATGGGAGGAGTTCTGTAAAGTTTGGGAAAAAATTCGACCTAAGTAGGTGTCTTCTTTGCGGACTCCAATGGTTTTCATCCCAATGTCCAATTGAAAGGTCGGAGTCGCTTTTTTCCCCTAAGAGGTAAAATGTTAGTTTTCAAGATGTTTGGGACTAGAAAGTTTTCTTTTGCATAGCAATTTAGTGCATTTAAGTTTCTTTGGAGTCCTATCGGTGTAAGATCTAATATCACAAAGTCGTCAGCTTACATTAAAATATGTATGTCACTCAGTGCTAATTTCAGTGGGAAATTATTTACTTGAGTAAAATACTTCGGCAGGTCGCTTAAATAAAGAGAAAATAACAAGGGGGCGAGAAGACAACCTTGTTTTACTCCATTCGACGTTGTAATTGGTCTCATTAAGCCCTTTACTTTTCCCATTTGGACTCTGCACCATGGTGCTGTATGGAGGGATATAATTATTGTGAGTAAGTCATGTGGAATTCCAAGCCTCACCAGTTTCTTCCAGAGTGTTGACCTGTCTACCCTACCAAATGCCGTGGTAAAATCAATAAAAGCACAGTATACAATTTGTAATTTTGACACAACATATCTGTCAAGAATCGTTTGCAAAATTGCAATATTATCTGTTACTGAATGTTTTGAGCAGAATCCTGCCTGAGACATAGGAATCGCTCCACTGGAAGAGGCCAAGTCCTTCAGGTGGTCCAGGACACAGGCTGCAAAGATCTTTCCCATTGCATCTAGTAGTGCAATTTGTCGATAGTTCTTTGGATCTGTTCTGGAGCCTTTATTTAAAATAGGAACCACAATGCTCCCCCGCCATGATTTTTGAATGTCTCCTGTTGCAAGACAATGAAGGAATAGGGGGAATACAAATTTGCTCCACTCATCAGAGTTTGATTGGAGGACCTTAATCGGGATGTTATCCGGTCCCATTGCTGTTGAAGATCGTGCGGCCTGTATAAAATGAGCTATTGTTTAGTTGTTAGGGCTGTTGTGTCAACATTAGACTGATCCTTCCCATGAATCTGCTGATGCAATTTTCCTACCTTCTGTGAGTTAAGTTACAAATTATGGATATGTTTTTCCCAGGCCGATGCTGACACTGGGAGTGCTCGTATAGTTTTCCTCATGCCTATTTGTTTGGTGACCAAGCTCCAGAATGCTTTACTGCTTTTACTTTTTACTGCCATTTGAATGTCTGCCCAATTTTTGTCTTTTTGCTCTTGCTGTTTTTTCACTTTTTTCCGTTGTCGTATTTGAGCTACTTGAGCCCCTCAGGTTAACCCTGACTCAAAATGCGGCTTTACAGGGGGATTTACTCTAAGGGGCCGTATTGGCAGATAGACGAACTCTGCTGAGACTAGTTTTTGAGGGTGGCTCGGCCTTACCGTGGGAGATGAAAGTGAGAGCTTTTACTCTCGTTAGGGTCCATTTGGCAGCTGCTGCTGGTTTCAGAGCCTCCTCTACTGATGCTGATGCTCCCTTTCAGGCTTTGTATGCTGCCACAATTAATCCCAATTAATCTGGGCCAAGATGCTGTGCCGGTTCCTCACCAGCAAATTCTTACTCAACTGCAACTTGCAGCCATATGCCGAGCGAGTGGGGCACTCCTAGGCGAAATGCAGGCCGCGGTCCCCCGGGGGCATGCTCTCAGCAGGAGCCGAGTACGGCTCCTGCACTCGCTGCGATCACGGTAGGAAGATAGTTGGGCTGAAGTTAGGCCGAAGGTGGTGGAAAGTGGTGGAAAAGAAGATTCCGGGAGCCGGCTAATTGGAATTTTACGGAGGGGCGCTTGCGCTCGGAGAAGCGAGCTCCCGCTCCCGGTCAAACGCCCGGCCGCTCCTCTCTCCTGCTCTGCTCAGCTCAGCTGTAAGTACTACTTATTGTTGCAGTTAGAGGAGAGTACCTGATGTCACACTGTACTTTACTTTTTAACAGTAACTATATCCAAGCTTATATATTCAGCACCTCTTATCTCCCAACTGTCTATACAAGGTTTCGACTATTGGAGGGACACAATAGGCACGAAATCTATCTGGGGGCGAAAGATTGGCAGGTTCAGGGAACAGAGGCTTTATTTAGAGCTTGCCTCATACCATTATAGATAATTTTCCTGAACAGAACAGTGCAACAGACAACCTGCTACGGGTTTGCAAATATAAAAGACCTGAAAACACCCTGCATCTCCTTGCCCACACCTATTGAAGGTATATTAAATGACACACTAATAAGTGAAGAGATGCTGGGTGCAATAATACAGAATGGTACATACAATTCATCAGCTCCCAATTGGAAGGGTTGGTTGGTTTGGCCTATCGACACAAATAGATGTCAATCAAGATTCAGGGGTACCACCGGGGGGTTTAGTATCCATAGGCCTGACCCAGGCTATGCACACACAGACAACCCAGGGGTAGTGACTTCTTATAATGTTGGGAAGTTATGCCTAGAATGGCTGAAAACCTCAACACTTTTACAGGTGAAACAACACTTGTCCCTTCTATCAGACAACATGGATCTTAGGGATTTCTTGCTAGGTCCCAAGAAACTGCGTAAAAAACGCTTCTTATATGCCATCTACAATGAACTGTGGAAAGTCTCCCAAGAGGATGTTGCTGAAAGATTACGTGAGATTGATAGAATTAACCTAGGAAAAGCCTTAGCTGTGGTAGACAATGGAATGACCACACTTTCCTCATGTATTTATTCACTGGGCAACATTGTGTCCTCAGCAATTGACATAATGGAACAAGATTTGTCAATTTTACAACACAGCAATCTCAGTTGCAGTCCATTATGCTTTTAAGCTGAACGCTACAATCATTGTCTTTTGGCCACGTGCCATGGCGGTACGTTAACGGCACAAATCTGCTTTCGGCTTATAATCTAACCAACAGACAAATGACCATGGCACGCAGAGATGCAAAGTACACCATGCTGCTCATTGAAAAATTAGAGAAGTTACCTTTTACAGTAGCAGAGTCACCATCTACGGAATGGTTAATTCATGGCGATATCACACTGCCAATCACGACATTCCAGTTCCAATACTTCCTGAAATACCTCCGGGTAGACAGGTATGAAGCATTGGGTGAATGGTACATACAGGAAACCTGGGAGTTACCATACAGATATAGGTGTAGAAATAAGGACACTGAAGTTTTCTTAAGTGGTACAGACTGTGAGAAGGCTTTAAGTGGGTCTTTATTGTGGAAGTAGGTCTCTCTTCACAGAGCATGTAATGCTTCACGGAGCATGTAATGTAATGATCCATGCTTCAATAGCGAACTTATCTTGCTACTTGAAAGGCTCCCCAGCTGCAGTGATTCATCCAGTTTTTGAGTTACTCTCAAATAGGAGTTATTTAATGTTGAATGATCAAGGCTGTTGCGGGATGGTGCCAGGCATCGTGTATCTTGTCGCAGTAAACTCCAGGGTAATTTGTTGTAAGCAGGTATTGTTTCCCCCAGCTCGTCTAGTTAGGGAGGCACCACTGTGGCCTTCCTTGAAGGTTTTCACTAAAAGGTTTGATTCGCCGAGCAGACTGAAAGCCATGTTGTTTCGACAAAATGTGCCCTTAACTTCAGCCCGAGAGACTTTTGATCTCCAGGTTGCAAGGTCTTCAGCAGAGATACAGGCCCTGGTCCATACAAACTTCCCGATCCATTTTGGAGAAAGGGTTCATCGTATCTTTAACATGTCTGATACGAATGGGATAGTACACTTATTTAAGAGTCTTGGATCAGGTCTCCTGACCACCTTTCAGACCATCTTTGGAAAAATTACAGCTTTCATACACTCCATACTTGGAAGCATTTTTGGAGGCCTTCCTTTGGTCCTGCTATCAGTGGCGGGCATCGTAATTTTAATCCTGTTGATTCGCAATGTGTTAGAATAGAAATTATTTCATTTATGCATAATCATGTGTAAGTTAGCATTCGCGGCACCATTTTCTATTTGGCCGCCATTTTGAGTCATAATCGAAACTAACTCTTTGTGGATTCTGAGAAAAGGCCTCTGTTAAGTTTATCTTCCCCGAGGTTGGGTTTTGCATCACTAATTAATAGACTGTTCTTATTAGCGCATACCTTTCCCACTAGATAGAGGCCTTCTCTCACTTGTCTAGTGGCGGGTATGGGCAAAACGACCTTGAGTAGTATATAGTGTGTGCCCGGCCTTAGAATCAAAACTTATCCTCTGTACTCCTTTGTTCAGCTACATCTGTCTGGAAAATCCCATTGTGGGTGTGTCTTTATTGATTCTGAAATGTACATAATGTATCTTTATGCTTGCCGATGTCAGTCCCTCTGCAGCACTCCTAGCGACTGGGCAGAAAGGGCTCCACTCTGAGTGTACCTGAAATAAATAGATATTGGTTTGTATTCTCTACTGTCTGACCGACTCTTCATTTGGTGTGGAAGGCTGAGAGGTGGTCTTGTGTGACCCGGGTGACCCGAATTGGGTCACTTCCTTCAGTTGGCGTCTGAACAGGGACTCCTTCAGGTGAGTGACCCATCCCCTTCCGCGGACGGGGGGAGGTCGAGGCCATCGTCGGGTCGGACTGACGGTTCAGGGATCCCTTTATGAGGAGCACTGATTGCTCGCAGCTGCCCCTTCTGTCCTGCCGGACGGTGCCTCGCCCAGTGGTCATCCCGACTGGAGACCTAGACGGCGAAACCCTTGGATCTGACCGTTTGGTCTGAAGAGTCGGCAGTGGAGAATTAGTTTGCTTGACCTGCATATATCAGGTGAATTTGTTTTGGTTCTTTGTGGCTATGGTACCATTTTGGTTTGAATTTGGTACGGTATGAGGACCATCTTTGGGGTAAAAGCATTTGCAATTGTTCTACCAGGCATAAATAGTGAACTTGTTTTCTTTTGAGAATGCCTGAGATCAGTAAATTGTTTTCTTTGTGCTGTCGCTGTTGTTCTGCAGATGCTCGATTGGAAGAAGCTCAGCCGGTGCCTCCAAAAGGCACTCCAAATTTTGATATGTATGTGAAGCATGGTCTTGGCCCTATTATGTTTAGTACATTATGGCACAAATATACTAGGGACAATGCCGAGTTGCAGTGGCCATTGATGGGCACTTTTGATGAACAAAAGATTGGATATTTACAGGAACAGTTATTTAAGAGATGAAGTGGACAGTCTATGCTTGATTCCCTTAGAATGTGGCAGAAAGCAACTAGGCAGAGACGATATGAAGATGGAAAAAGATGCACGGAAAGGGAAGATGCAGACTCTGACTTAGAAAGCTGTAGCATATGATAAAGAAAAACAGCAAAAGGGAGTTGAGTGTGAAGATAGGAGGTTTTGATTGCATGTTAATAAATCGTATTTGGCTCAGGAGGAAAATGACACTTTTGTGGAGGAATTGTTAGACACCCGCCCCCGTTTGCCCTGCAGAGAATATATCCTACTGTCCCCTCACCATCGCAGCAGCCTGCTACTACTGTTTCAATTGTCCCTGTTTCTGCCGCCGTTGTTTTGACGGCTTCGGCTCCTCCTCCTCCTTCTTTGTCTTTGCCGTCTGTGGAAAGTGCTACTGTTAGCACACCTATCACACCTATTGTTTTGGCATCCCTATCTCTAGCTCTCTCTCCCCCGGCGCACCCACCTGCGTCGATTTTACCCGGTACTTCTGTTGTTTCTCCATCTTTGATGGTTCATTTCCCAGCATTATTAGGTGCTGAGACGCCAACACGTGGATTTGAGGATAGAGATTTGACAAAATTTAGTGAGCGTACGGGCCCTTTTGTACGGTCTGCAGTGGGGGATGAAGATAAGAAGGTAGTAGCTAATCAAGCCACACAGTGGGGTCGTAATCCCATTTACAGTGTGGAGGATGTTTGGAGTGTGATGAAACATTATGAGCCTTTTATACAGCAGCATGCTCTTAAATATATGTCCTCTATATTGATTGGCCTTTGGCAGCAACATTTTGGGGATGATAAACCACAAATTTTATTCGATATTAGAGACCGCGTGTATGCTAGTGGTTTGGACTCAGTCCAAGTTTTTGGGAACATTACCACGTTGGTTGCTTATAGAGGTAGGTTGCATGACAAGAGTCCTACCACGGTATCTCAGTTTCCAATGCGAGAGGTTCATCCCATATATCACCCAGAGATACCAGAGTTAACGGATCAGCGTGGTAATGTCACTCAAGCGGGTGTATTGGCCCGGTTTCAAGAACAATGGTTTATACTCCGTGGAAGAGAAGTGAGCTTTTGTCCCTTAAGACTCAGGTGTCTCACCCTAGAAGAAATCATACTCCATATTATAAAGAATTGACCGAAGCAACCTCTTCGACGGTAATGACGCTTGCTGATATTAAAATGTTTTTGGTCTTCTTGATCCGGTTGATATTTAGAGGTAGGTTCATACTCAGGATCATGTCGCGAAATTGGGTGGTACATGGGATCAAATTAAAGCATGGGATAAGGAAAGAAAGCCAGGTAATAAGCGCTGAGCAGAGATACTTGCTTTGCCAGGCCACATTTTTACATATATGCATTCTCTTATTCCGCCGAGGAAAGTAGATTGGGACAAATTGACGGCTTGTCGACAAAAGAAAGATGAGAGTGTGTCTGATTTTTTCACTTGGTTTGAGGATACACTTTTGGATTACAGTGGGCAGGATCTTTCTATTGAGGGAGATGTTCGGTTGTTTGTCAACAGGTTTGTTTCTAATTTACTTCCTGAAATTACGAATCGTTTACAGGCTTCTGAAAGTACCTGGTCCACCTCTTCCCCTTCTGTTATTTTGAATATGGCTCAATATTATGAACATCGGGACAATGAGGAGAAAGAAAGGGAAGCGAAAAAGCATAAGAATTTAAAGACAAAGGTGTTGTTGCAACAAGCATTTAGAGGGAATGGTAGAAGACGTGGTGGTTCTGCCCGACAGCTTCCACGAACTAGTAGGCAGCCGAACATGACGCCTCAGGGGCGAATCAGTGTGAATATTGTAAGGAGGTGGGTCACTGGCGTAGCTAGTGTCCTGTGCTTTTGCAGAAGGTGGCGGTCCCTAGAGGATGTGATTCTCGTGGACGGGGTCGTGGAGCTGGTGGGGCTGATAGGGCTCAGAACGCTGCAGCCTCACAGGGTCGTTCTGATAATAATTATTTTGATGACCTTCGTGATGGGCAGTACTACCATGATGACTATAATATGGATGAAGCGACAGGAATGTCTTATAGCTAGGATTGACAGGGACAGAGTGGGGGACCAGTTCCGATACCTGTAGACCAGCGTGGGCCTTCTGTAAAAGCGGAACTTCAAGGTTCGACTAAGGAATTTTTGGTGGATACAGGTGCGACCAAAAGTTCTGTTTCTCGAAACATGGTCCCTGGGGCGGCTCTGTCTGGCCATAATAATGTTTCGGTAGGTTTTTCAGGTGTACCGGTTGTAAGCCCCATTTCAAGACCCCTTGCATTGACTATTGGTCCTTTTACTGTGGAATCCCCATTTTTGCTGACATCTAATTGTGGTGAGAATTTGATGGGATTGGATTTGTTAAAGAAAATGCATGCTACTATTTATTGTTCACGGGAAGGTGTTTATGTGACGATGGGCCCAAGTGTGAGTACCAAACAGTGCCTGTCTCTCCCCCTTCCTGCTGAATTTGATGACGTGCCACCCACCCTGTGGGCGACAGGTGATACAGAAATAGGGCTGTTGCATATACCACCGGTTTCGATACAGGTTAAAGACAATGCTATTCTGCCTCTTATTCCAGTGTACAAAATACCACAGGCAGGAGAACGAGCCTTGTTACAAATTATTCAGGATTTCAGCAAGAAAGGAGTAGAGGAAGAGACGTCTGCCACTATTTGTAATAGTCCCATTCTTCCGATACTTAAACGGACACCCTCAGGTTCCCCTGATGATCATGAAGATGTTTACCGTTTTGTGATTGATTTGCGTGAAGTTAATAAAATAGTGGTTCCTCAATTTCCAGTGTTTCCAGATAATACTACGCTTTTGACAATGATTCCTTCCACTGCTACATTCTTTTCTGTCATTGATTTGAAAAACACATTCTTCACTATTCCTGTTCATCCAGATAGCAGATATCTGTTTGGGTTCACCCTAGCTGGAAGGAGCTTTAGATATGTCGAGCTCCTCAGGACTATACCGAGAGTCCCAGTATTTATAGTCAGGCTTCAAAGAGTCAGTTGGATTCCCTTTTGCTTCCCACCAGTAATGTATTGGTGCAGTATGTTGATGACCTCCTTATTGCTTCTGATATTGAGCAGGGTTGTAAAGATAGTACTGTTAAATTATTGTTGCATTTGGCTCATCACAGGCATAAAGTTTCCCTTTCTACATTTCAGTATTGTCGACAGGAGGTTACCTATTTCGGTCACCTACTGTCGAAGGAGGGTAGGAGGTTGACCCCTGAGCGTATCAGTTCCATTGTTAAAATGCCTATTCCACAGACTCAGAAAGATATGCGTACTTTTATAGGTATCACTTCCTACTGTCGGCAGTGGATACCTAACTATTCTTTATTAATCAAACCCTTGCTTGCTCTAACAATGAAAAAAGTGCATGAGCCTTTGCCTTGGACGCTCGAATGTCAGTCTTTTGAGCAATTAAAAACTGCACTTTGTTCGGCCCCAGTACTTGGCACCCCTAACTACGGCAAACCGTTTGTGTTGTACGTCCATGAGATGGCTGGTTGTGCGCTTTCTGTTTTAACTCAAAAATTTGGAGATAAGTAACGACTGTGTGCTTATTTCTCTGCTGTCCTTGATCCAGTCGCGAGAGCCCTCCTATGTTGTCTAAGGGTAGTTGCAGCTGTGGCCACTTCAAACAATCGGCTGGA
Source organism: Calotriton arnoldi (assembly GCA_963921515.1). Lineage (NCBI taxonomy): Eukaryota > Metazoa > Chordata > Amphibia > Caudata > Salamandridae > Calotriton > Calotriton arnoldi. Next base: position 356,381 of record CAWUFW010006255.1, on the reverse strand, counting down.
CTCGTGCTTGATACTGACCTCACAGTTATGGTACCCCATGCTGTGGACACACTTCTGAATAAGACAAAGACACAGCACCTCACCAGTGCACGTCTTACTGGTTATGAATTGAAATTTTGTGCTAAGCATATTACGATTAAAAGATGTGCCACTCTGAATCCAGCCACGTTACTACCCCTCCCTTCCGAGAGTGATGAAGTCGATAAACAGGATTGTGTCTTCCGGAAGAGACAAAAGGACAGGTAGACCTGACTGATGTTCCCTTATCTGACCCACAAGGGGAACTATATGTCGATGGCTCTTGTTTCAAATTACCAGATGGCACTACAACTGCGGCTTATGCTATCACCACACTGCGTACAGTAGTAGAGACATCCTGTGTTCCTTATCAGTCAGCGCAAGCTGCTAAGCTAGCTGCTTTAATTCGAGCTTGTGAGCTGAGTGAGGGATTGGTTGTCAATATTTATACTGACAGCCAGGACACTTTCGGGGTTGCGCATAATTTTGGGTGACTCTTGGCTGTGAGAGGGTTTCTCACTTCCCATGGCACCAAAATCCAGCATGGGCACCTTATATTGAGTCTTTTGTCTGCTTTGACACTCCCTAAGAAGTTGGCCATAGCAAAGTGTAGCACCCACCAGAAGGTCACTGATGATGTAGGTAGGGGAAATGCCTTTGCAGATCAGAGAGCTAAGAAGACGGCCCGGACAAAGATGAAAATAATGTTTGTAGCAGGTCCGGCTAGGTGGGTGCCTGAAGTTGTCATGTTTGAGGACACTCTTGAGAATGTAAAGCAGATACAAAGCGAGGCCACAGTAGAAGAATTAGCAGTGTGGCAGGAAAGTACAGCACAATTTAATGATGAGGGATGTTGGATCGATAAGTCAGGGAAGCAGAGATGGATGTTGCCAGATGCAAATGTTCTCCCCGTGGTTACAATGGCCCATGACCCAGCTCATATCAGTGCTAAGGGTATTTGCAAGTTGTTAGACCCTGTAAGGCAAAATGATAATATTCCTAAGACAGCTGCACATTTAGTGAAGTACTGTATGGTGTGCATGATGCACAATCCTGGAAAAGGTACCCCTACACCGTCTGGTAACTTTGCGCCACCCACTTTTCCTTTTGAAGTTCTCCAGATGGATTATATCGAACTGAAAAGATGCAATAATTTGAAGTATGTTCCGGTGGTTGTATGTGCATTTAGCAAATGGGTTGAGGATTACCCCACCAAAGATAATACTGCCATTACGAATGCGAAGGTACTCCTGAAGGAGTTCTTTTCTCGTTTCGGCTTGCTCAGATTGATTTGGAGTGATAACGGAAGCCATTTTAATGCAAAAGTGATTCAATTTATTTGTGATGGTTTGCACATAAAGCAGACGTTTCATGCTGCCAACCATCCAAAGTCAGCAGGTTTGGTTGAGAAGTACAATGGTACTCTCAAACTGAAACTGGCAAAAATTCAGGAGACGACAGGGTTAAAATGGGCAGATGTTTTACCATTAGCTCTTTTGTCAACAAGAACGACAGCTCATTCCAGGACTGGATTGTCACTGTATGAGGTCATGTTTGGACGCCTGGCAAATGTCTGGGGCGATCCGCGCCCCCTAGACGGTTTTCTGATATTGAGTACTCATTGTTAATTGATTATCTTGGCCAGTTAACCGAAAGTTTACGTTCTATTCACCAACAGGTCTGGGACACCCTACCAGCTACACCAGAGGGGCCGGGGCATGACATTCAGCCTGGTGACTTCATCCTGATTAAAAATTTTCAGCGGAAGAAAAGTTGGGAGCCGCGTTTGGAAGGGGCCCGCCCAAGTCCTCTTGGCCACACGCACTGCAGTTGAGGTCGCTGGCCATAAGAACTAGATTCATGCGACCCATTGTCGCATAATCCCTGTGCCTTTGCCCTATGACCAGTGGGTGAAGGATGGAGTAGGGGACTCTGAGTGCGAGACGGTCCCTCGATTTGTCTCTTTCAGCGATGCAAGGTTGACCTGGATGCAAACAGACAAGGAAAATGATGATGTGCTGAATGCAGCTGTTCCACCAAAATACGAGCTATCCAGGAGCCTCTTTTTGCTGATCCTTCTGTGCCTGGAGTCACCAGGTACAATTTGCGCCCTCGGCTGGTGGATGGTGCACCTAAGGAAAAGAAAGATTAGTCAGGGATGGACTGTGTAAGCTAGGGTGTACTTTGCTGTAGTACCAACAAAGTTAGTTCAGGTTGATGAGTGTATTGTGCATTGTTTGAACATCGGACAGGACAAATAGAAGTATACCGTGTAGGTATACCGCCGTGGTCAATGTGGGATATGAGCTTAGGACAGAGCAAGCTCCACCGCCGTTGCTCAAGAGAGCCAACATATTAATGTACAATATGAGCCTGTACCAGTGAGGCTTTGATGGGTACTGGGAACTCGCATATATTTCTTGAATATTGCCCTATTTCATTATTCGTTATGCATCCCTTTGGTAGAATGGTTGCTGAGGAAGAGCAGCCAGTGCTTCTTATTGCCCAGTACAATATCGTGTGGTCGCTTAAATAAAAGTTAACATGTGTTGCTCTTGTGATTTTGCTGTTGATCATATTATGCGGTGTATCATGGGTTTTGGAAAATGACCAAAGTGTACCTTTGTGTAGTAAGGGTAAGGTTACCTCCCCAACAAGAAGCAGAAAAGCAACCCAGAGCAATGTATTTTTAGAGACACTTAAGAGGTTCTTTGGAGAAGGAACAGCTTGTTATCCCACTCAATCTGTCACTAGCCTATGGACTGCGTACCCTCTATCACTTGTAAATTATATGTATACTCAGCCACCTGACTTTGTAGAAGTGAAAGGAGTGTTTGGGTTTGGTTATTCAGGGCCATGTCTCTATTATAGAAAACCATTGGGGGAAGGTTACCCTGGTTGTGATGATAATACGTACTGTGATAATTTCTATATGGAAAAACAAAATATAACTTTGGTGGGTTGGCATTACAAGAAATTGACAGTTCCCAGAGAAGCTGGTTATTATCCTGCTTGGTGTCTGATTATCAATAGTACTGATACTTCATTATATATAAATTGCTCACGGATAGTATTGTATAAGGAGACGTTCCCTTTCGTGAAGCCAGAAGACCCCGGTACCTTTGGGTGGAATTCCCGATATTCTGCTGTGGATTATGATAGACCGATTTATGCACACCCAGGTTTTTTCTTTCTTTCCAATGGAACGTATTCTAACATTCATAATGGAACAAATGATGTGGCACTTGGGATGGTACTGCCTTTGGGTGTACCTTGCAGACATGCGAAGCCTAAAGTAAGATGGGTAAAAAGAACGTTGACCAAAGAATTCTGCGAAGGGGTGACAGACATAGAGGTCAATAATTATAGTAATGGCATCACTTTTGGATACATCCTTTCCTCTATTTTCCCTTTGTGTGGTACTTCTATGGCTCAAGGAGAGAAAGCTAGAGCATATTTTGGATGTAAGCAGCAAATATTGTCTAACTCCACAGTAGCAGCTTTGCGTGACATCACCACCCAGTTAGAAAGTATGCAAATATATTCCAAGCAGACTAGATATGCAGTCGATTTCATCCTAGCTAAAAGTGGTAGTGTGTGCGCGATAGTAGGAGACCAGTGTGTAGTCGGGATCACAAATATGGAAAAGAATATTACCCAACACATTTTAGACATCCTAGAAAATGTTAAAGGAATGGAAAGTGGGAACTGGAGTGGGTCTTTTTTTGGCAGCTGGGGTTGGATCCTTGAAAAGGTGATTTATTTTATTGTGATTTTGGTCTCTTGTTGTAATCTTGTTCAATGCCTTCCCTTCTGTTGTTCCTATTGCACCACCCTTCTCACTCCTAAGAGAAAAATATCGATTCAGGATACCAATGCTACAATTATGATCCAGAAAAAAATTGATTACCTCATGCAGATAGATGAGATTTCTTCTCCCTCCTTACCGTCTCCCTTCCTGATGCTGACAATATGGAGTGCTCATAAGAATTGTACTCATGCTTTACTATTTTCTTGCAATGCTTGTTCTTTGCTGTTATTAGAAATGTTTAGCTCATGCTAAAAGGAGGGTCTGTTAGAATAGAAATTATTTCGTTTATGCATAATCGTGTATAAGTTAGCATTCGCTGCACCATTTTCTATTTGGGTGCCATTTTGAGTCATAATCGAAACTAACTCTTTGTGGATTCCGAGAAAAGGCCTCTGTTAAGTTTCTCTTCCCCGAGGTTGGGTTTTGCTTCACTAATGAATAGACTGTTCTTATTATTGCATACCTTTTCCACTAGATAGAGGCCTTCTCCCACTTTTCTAGTGGCAGGCATGGGCAGAACGACCTTGAGTAGTAGATAGTGTGTGCCCGGCCTTAGATTTTGAAACTTATCCTCTGTACTCCTTTGTTCAGCTACATCTGTTTGGAAAATCCCATTGTGGGTGTGTCTTTATTGGTTCTGAAATGTACATAATGTATCTTTATGCTGGCTGATGTCAGTCCCTCTGCAGCACTCCTAGTGACTGGGCAGACTGGGCTCCACTCTGAGTGTACCTGAACTAAATAGATATTGGTTTGTATTCTCTACTGTCTGACCGACTCTTCATTTGGTATGGAAGGCTGAGAGGTGGTCTTGTGTGACCCGGGTGACTCAAATCAGGTCACTTCCTTCAAATGGACTTCTCAATCCCTCAAGTCATGGAGAGAACACTGCTGGAACAATGTTGTCGTGAGCGTATGGTGTTCTACCTGACTATGCCTCGGCTTTCAGAGCTGAGTGATCATTGGTTCCTGTCTTTTAGACCAGTCTGGCTAGACTGTGTCCTGCCTGTGTTCCACTGCCTCTTCTGAGGATTCGGATGCGTGTTGGATCTGAGTCTGACACTTCCATCTGTTGCGCCACTGGACATAGACATGCTCCTGAAGCCCTTACAGGTCCACGTGTACAGTTGTCCACAGTGTTTACCCATGTTGATGATGGCATTTCTAGAGCCCAAGGGATGCTTCAGCTCCTGTTGGAAGGGAAATCGTCTCTGCTCTAGAGGTACACGCATCGGTTCCAAGCCCGCAAGCATCTAATTCTTCCCCGGGGGCTGCTGAAGTACTGGTGGGATTGCCACCTGCGGATGCAATGTTCAGCGATGTTGAGTCTTCGGCACAGGATTCATAAACAATCTGGCCTTTCCTGTGCTGGGAACTATTCGGCATTTTTTTACATTCACAAAATTGAAGGTCGTAACTGACTTTGTTTTATTTTTGCTCCTTCTCTGCTCTGACTGAGCCTAATGGCTTTCAAGTTGCTCAGTATAATAATAACCACATATACAAGTTTAGAGGACCTTTTGAACGCTTCTAGGGAAAAAATGATTTTTCTTTTATGGACATTTTTTCAGGCCTTTTAAAGTGCTTTCAGTATTTTTAATGTAAATAATTGTTTATGCTTTTTTAAATGGCCTTAGCTTTATCATTATCTAGCTGACCATGTTGACTTTTTGATGAGGAGTGGGTGTCATGTCCTTTAGGCTAGTCCTGTCATGTATACCCCTATTTACATACATTGTCCCATCCACATGACAATAACGATTCCAAACAGGTGACGTTTTATCTAGTAGCTTGCTCCTGTCTCTTTGACACCAGGCTCTTAGTATTCTATCATAATCCCTGTACCTGATATACATAAACATGTCCTCAGGCACGGCATAATTATTCTGTATAAGGGTCACCACTTTTTCATTCTTGGCCAACAGCCCTCTGTGTATGATCGCATTTGTTTTCAACACATATCGATTCTAGAAGAAACGCTGCAGTGACCACTCTAGTATACAAGACCCTTATTCCCCCCTACAAATCAGAGGCGAATTCCTTCCAAGCTGACACGGGGTCCTGCATGCTGAATCTTCGACATGCAGCGGTATGACATCCCTTGAGGAGTCCTTTGTTCTCTACCATCAGGTGAGGGGGATGGTTCTTCCCTAGGGGATTCTTGGCTACATATACATGCTACACCTACATATCTAGGCTAGGTACATATAGGAAAGTTACTTAGGGGGCGCATTTTAGGAATATGCAAGTGCAACTGTTTTTATCTGAACTACTTATGTTCATCTTATTAGCACTATGGTAGAAATGCATCTAATATTTACTATATTGGTACTTGCAATCACTTTCGTATGCTTCTGTCTCCTGATTGTCACTGCAAATATGTTTTATACAAGACTGACGCTGGACCAATAAATACTTATTGAAACGTCCTTATCACCATCCTGTGTATTTTCTGAGAAAAAGTGAGCACGAGTGACTGAGCAAAAAATACTGTACTGTTTTCCACGATCCCTGAGGAATCAGTGTTGTCATGTTCAGTGGTTGCCAGAAACTACCTACACCACTGTAAGATACAGGGGGGGTGGTAGTGGCACTGTAGAGCTAGCTGGTCTAATGGCTGCTATATCCTGTGGGGGTATCTGGAAGTGATTTGGACACCATGCCCTCAGTTCAGGTCATCCAAAACGCGAAGGTTCTTGGGAGTCTTAGGATCTACACAACACACCTATGTCAACAACAGTAGCCACATCTCCCATTAATGAGAAGCTCCATAGATTACCTGCTCTTCACACCAAACAGCAGCCACCTGTGTCAGCCACCAACATGAAGGTCTAGTGGTTACCTGCTCCTCATGCCGGCAACAGACATCATTGTGGCCCACGCTAATGAGAAGCTCAAGCTAAGCTTTCTGCATGGATTTGGACTTTGAGAAGATAAACTCCTCACCATAGCAAGCGTGGGAGTCTTAGGATCTACACAACACACCTATGTCAACAACAGTAGCCACATCTCCCATCAATGAGAAGCTCCATAGATTACCTGCTCTTCACACCAAACAGCAGCCACCTGTGTCAGCCACCAACATGAAGGTCTAGTGGTTACCTGCTCCTCATGCCGGCAACAGACATCATTGTGGCCCACGCTAATGAGAAGCTCAAGCTAAGCTTTCTGCATGGATTTGGACTTTGAGAAGATAAACTCCTCACCATAGCAAGCGTGGTCCCTGTATCGGGACTGCGCTCCATTGCGGTCATCCAAAATTTGTGACTATGACAAGTTGCAGCGCAACCAGATACCTGCGAGTGATGCTTTTTTGCATTATTTTCAGCTAGAACTTTAAAAATGTATAACTTTGGTTCTACTTTATATGTCTTTGTTGTCATTTTATTAAATAAAATGTACTCTGTTTTTCTAAATTGATTTATTGATGTTATTTATGTTGTGTTTCACTTTATTACTGCGTGACTGCTGCATAAATACTTTACACATTGGCTGTATGTTAAGCCTGACTGCTTTTGTGCCAAGCTACCAGAGGGTTAAATACAGGTGCATTTATTGAATTTTGTATTTAACCATGACAAGGATTGTGTTTATTATTTAACTGGGATTTCCAACCCTCCCAACTAATAACCCAGTTTCTTGCAAGAAACATATGTGCACGTTTGTGGACTCAAGCATACCTTTTCCAATTCATGAACCATCTTCCGAAGTTGAAAGAGAACCCAAACAAATGGTACACCCAGGTAGATATAACTGTGACTATCTTGAATATTTTGTGAAAGGATCTAGACATGTTCTTTCAGATGGTGGGTCTCAGAGATCTATGGAATGAGTGTAAGAGAGGTGCTGATTGGCCTACCCTAGAGCCTAAGAGAGTTGTGAATACTAATGCCCCTTCTGCTTTGGTCAAGGGTAAATATGATGATATAATAGGATGTTTAAAAACTAAGATACTATAGAAGGAATTAAATTGGCCAAAACTTTTTAGGACAACACAGGAACCAAAAAGTAGGTAGACACTTTTTTAGAGAGATTAATGCAAGTTTACAGGGAACAACGTGGATTCAAAGACCAAACTGCGCGGAATTTGAGCAGTTTTGTCTAGACCTTTGTTCTTGGTGCATGTACGGATATTAGCACCCAGATACAACAGAATGTGATTTGTTGGCAAAGTCTCTTGATGAGATCCTTCAATGTGCAAAATACTGCAGTGATACACAAGATGCAAAGCAAAGGAAATTGAAGGAGAAGTATATGATAGTGCAGACAAAGTTGGCCCAGAATGGGGGTCCGAGAGGTTCAGTGATTATGGATTTAGGGCTTGAACTAGCACTTGGTGGGAATGCGAGCATGCAAGAAGTGCTATTAGGTACGCACAAAGGGGCAATGTGGTCCCGCAGGGGAGAGGAGGAGGAAACATTGGTGGTATAAACATTAGTGCTTTGAGAAAGGTTCGAAAAAGTATAAAATTTAAGATCTGCTGCATGGCCTACAAAGCCTTACATGACCTTGGTCCCAGCTATCTAGCTGACAAATTTGTCAGATACCAGCCATCCAGGTCACTCCGGTCAGGGTCCGAAGCATTGCTGCACATCCCACGCTTCAAAAAAGCTTGCATGGGAGGCAAAGCCTTTTCCAATCTAGCTCCCCTATTCTGGAACCAACTCCCTATCCAATTACGCCAATGCACGGATTTCCTGGTATTCAGAAAGCAGCTGAAAACTCTACTGTTCTGAATTATCACCCTTGGTTGGCTATAGCAGTCTGTCGGGGTGATTCGGGCGCTATATAAATCAAATCAAACCCCTTGCCCCATCTGCAATAAGGTTGGCCACTGTAAGAGAGAATACTTTGATGTCCTGTCCTAGGGCTCAGCAAACTCTATTCATGATTAACGATCATACTTCCCATGCCCTCATAATATTCGAGAGGCACAATCAGTCACAATGACAGTACCTTGGGGGAAAGAGGATTGTGTGCTTGATACACTTCTAGAGGTAGACCATAGTGCCACTTATGTAGAAGGTGAGGTGAATAGCCACCCCGTATCCTTCCTGATCGATACTGAAGCTACCTGCTCGACCGTTAGCATGGTTGAGGTCCAAAACCTACCCCTCTTGGAAAAGAGATCCAACTTGTAGGCATCACAAACAAGCAGTACATTAAACAAAGTCTCAACCCCAGTTCCGGTGAGAATAGGTTTGATTGGTGACTATCACCAGTTTGTGATATGTGGTTCAAGATCTGTGAACCTGTAAGCTCCATTGCATGATCAGCTGCACACTGGAAGGTGTGAAAATGGAGATTCAGGCAGCTGACGCAGAATTTAAACATGAGTCCTAAAGATCAGCAATCGGGGTTTATCCAATCCTCACAAAGCAAGATTTACCCTTTGATTTAAAGGAAACAGTGAAGGAAGAAGTGTGGCATTTTCCAGGAAAATAAATTTGGCTGATTAAAAATGCAAAACCCTTACAAATCACATTGAGGGAGGATGCAGTTTTTCCACAAATTCCCCAGTACTAGCTCTCACCAGAAGCAATAGCTAGTTTAATGCACATTATAGAAGGAATGACAGAACAGGGCATTTTGAAAGAAGTCTTTCAAAGTCTGTGTAACTCTTTGATAATGGCCATTCAGAAACTAAATAAAAAGTGGAAGATAGTGCAAGACCTGAGAATCAATAATTGATTTGTCGTTCAATGCTGTCTAGTGGTCATGCTGTAATTCTTTTCCAGATCCACCTGATTCTGAGTGGGTTACAGTCATTAATTTACGTCAAGTATTCTTTCACATTGCTCTACTTGAGGACATCAAATACCTTTTTGTGTTCAGAGTCTTAGATAAAACTCCAGTGTGGTTTTGAGATCCTCAGGTGTATACCAAAAGCCCCTCTTTAGAAAAATCTAGAGATCTTACAGTTGCCTTGCAGTTGAACATTGGTGCAGAACATTGATGATCTGCTCAGGGCATCTGTGACCAAGGAAGTCTGTAGACAGAATACAATTGCACTGCTCAACCACCTTGCCAAGAATGGGTACAAGGTTCCCCCGACAAATTGTAGTACTAACAGAAAGAAATCCACTTAGACCACCAAATTGAAAAAGGAGAGGTGTCCCATGAGTAAATATCCACACTCTTGAAGATGAAGCGCCTTTCTACATAGAGGGAGATGAGAAGGTTTTTGGAAATGGTGATTTACTGTCACAAGTGCATTCTCAACTTTTCCCTAGTGGTGGAGCCCCTAGAGAGGATCACATATAATGACATCAGTGACCTGAAATCTTTTGATGAGGAATTCATGGAAGCCATCCTAGAAATTTGAAACTTTGTAGTCAGTATGACCATTCCAGGATTTCCAGACTACAACAAGTAGTTCACTTTGTTCTGCCGTGAACATGATGGGTGCGCACTGTCTATCTTGGGACAGGCACAGAGGGAGGCAAAGTGGCCAGCGGCATACTTCTCAGTTATATTCAATCCAGTGGCTGCTGCACTTCCTGTTTCTTTTTTAAATTGGTCACTGCTATTGGTCCAAGCATACAGCAGAGTAAGAGAATTGTGATGGGTTACCCGCTCGAGATAGTTCTGTATTCATTTGTGATACTCTTGACCCCCACTCAAACTCAACCCATGATGAGCATTCACCTTACCAATATGAACAGGTGATTTTAGCAGCAGAACATGTATCATTAAGGCATTGCAATGTGCTACCCTTGCTGCCCATTTTGAAGAAGATGAGTTTGACCATAGTTGTGTTGCTGTGACTGAGTGGAGCACCAAGAAAAAACCAGACATTTTGGATGTACCACTCAAAAAATCTGATCAAACACTGTTTGTAAATGGCTCTTATTTGAGAAACAGGTGCAAAATCTTAAGAGCAGCATATGCCGTTTTCACCACAAATGGTGTTGTGGAAGCATCCTACTTGTGCTATGTAATTCTGCACAGGTAGCCGAGTTGATAGCATTAACAAGGGCATGCTGTTTGTCTGGTGGGTTAAGTGTTACCACTTACAGTGACATCCAGTATTGATTTGGTGTGGTGCACTACTTCGGACAGCTATAGTCACAGCGAGGTTCCTTGCCTCCTCTGGTTCTCTCACACAAAACAGCTTGTATGTTATGAATTTGTTGAATGCCCTCCAGCTAACCAGGGAAATGGCAGTGATGAAATGTGCTCCCACAAGAATAGTGATGATTTTGTCACCACTGGAAATTATTATACGGACAAGATTACCAGGTACTGTGCTATTGACTCCAGCACATTTTATTTGGATAAACCATGGAATGATGAAAATGAAAAGGTTCCAAATATGTTACTGATCACTGTGCAAAACATTAGTGAGCACTGAGAGCTACAAAACGAGGTGCCTGAGATTGAGAAAGAAAAATGTGAAAGGGCAGGTTGTGTATGGGATGCTAATGAGATCTGGGTATATATTAATGGGAAACCAGTTATACCCGATTTTATGCTGTTGGCTATGGTTCGACATTTATATGGCCCGACGCATGTTGGCAAGGATGGAAAAGCTCAGACATTTAAATGGTGCTAGTACAACCCGCACTTCTGTGTGATAGCTGAAAACGCATGTCAAAGGTGTATTGTATGTCAGAAAGTCACTACAGGATGAAAGATCATTTTGACCTTGATTCACATATGAAAGCCAGACAGCTAATTCCAACACCTTCAAATCGATTTCTTGGACATGACTATAACTAGCTGTGGAATAGCCTTGTACTTTTAATTGTATATTTGTTTTCACACTGAGTGGAGTCATAGCCGATTAGGATATGTGATAATCTGCCTGTAGCCAAAATACTCATGAGAGAGTTGATCCCAAGTTTTGCCATACCTGTTTATCTTGAATCGGATCAAGGCAGTAATTATAAAAGTGAGGTGATGTTGCTGGTGTTCACAACCTTAGAAATTGACAAGAAGTTCCACTGTAGTTATAGGCTGGAAGCACCCAGAGTGGTAGACAGCGTTACGAGGACAATAAAAGCTAAGCTTGCCAAGGCAGGTGTCTTCACATCTCTCAAATGGCCTGATCCAATCCTGCTAATACTTATGAGAATTTAGAGTACCCCCTGCAAAAGAACAGGCCTCTCCCCCTTTAAATCTTGAAGAGGAGGACCATGAGAATGCCTTCTGTTACTGCAGCTACACTTTTGAATGCTACAAATTACATAGTTCTCGACTATTATAGGGACTGGGTGATGTGATGCATTCTATCAGGTTGTCTTGGCGACTCCAGACGTGGGACCGGAATCTTGCAACAATCTGAAACTAGAAGATTGGGTTCTCATGAAAAGCATGTGTGCAAGTCCTGTCTTGAAGCTCGCTAGAGAGGACCACATCAAGTAATCTTTGAGTCCAGCACAGGACTGCCAAATTGGATGCATACCTCACAAGAAGAGAGTGAGATGAGCAAAAGAAAAAGTAGCACTACACCCACTGATTCTCTGAGTTCAGCTTGATTCAAAGTTTCTGAGGCATCAAAAGAAGAAGGGGGAAGAGGTCCTACCTGAGAATCCTCTGCACCACCTGCCTGAATGGCAGCCAGAGCACAGGCAAGAGAAGTACTACGTCTCCAACTCAAGGAGAAGCAGCAGGGACCAGGACTGAAACTCTGCATTCACTGAGTCCCTGGTGAACTTTGGAGAATAGGGAACAATCAAGCAGGAAACTGTGCACAGCCAGTTGAAGAAGATGCAGGAGTAGCAGAGGAATTAAACCTAGATATCAAAAGTGAAAATGTGCCCCATTATTCAATATTAACAAGTACCACAAGGGAGAGAGCACATAGTGTAGACAAATGGCCAAAAAATAAAAATGTGTAAAGGAGAGTGCTGACATAATCAAGAAGGCCAAAGACCATTAGAGAGGTAAGGGAGCTAAAACAGAACAGGTAGAGTTTAGTGGTAGCAACAGTGAGCAGCTAGAAGTAAAAAAGCAAAGAATATTTAGAAAAATGGACCAGAAGGTCTGGAATAGACTCATTTTGTGAGAGGTGACACTGACTTAGATGACAATCAGACTGACATTGATCAACCTCCATTAAATGCAGAGATTGTAGAAAAGGTGAAAGAATTTTGTCAAACATCTTTTTGAAATTGCAAATCCTCACTGAAGGGAGGACAAATGTTTACTGTTGTACTTTAGGAGGATGGGTAAAGGACTCTAGAGCATATAGGTATCAAGTTGAAGAAGGCAATGGTCTCTTTAATTATCGAGATAGGTAGAGTGTGGACAGAAGTAGCGAAACAAAGAATTGAACTGATACCAAACATCAACAAGACTGCAGTGCACGCTTTCTTTTTTCCTGCTTTGAGCTGTAAAGTGGTTGACATGGCTTTTGAGCCTTCAGTGTTCTATAAAACTGTCCTAGTATTCTTGGGATTGCCTTAGTAATTCCTTTAGTTGGCTTGCTGCTAGACCTCTACCTTCTGGATGGATATGCCTCACCTAAAGCTAAATCTGAAAGTATCTTTAATTACAATGTTTATAATCAAATGCTAGCAGAGCACATACAATTGATGAAAGCAGAAAATTGTGATGTTTGCTCTTATTTGCCTGCCTCTAGAGCTGAAGGATCTACTTATTTTCATCTTTCATAGTAGTTCCTGTTCTACTGTATAGTGTTTTTGAAACTGCTTTATCACCAAGACACCAAAATACTTTTGTATTTTGACTACTAATCACCTGTAGAGAATGTACCTATCACAAATTCTTCAAATCTGGACATCTGGGTGACTAACGCTATTTCTGAATTTTCAAAAGCATATGGAAGGGTGAATAAAAAGGAACATATGGTGGAGTATTTCCGGCCTTATTTTGAACCTAATTCTAAAGTGCATGTGAGCGTATGTGCAAAAGTAACCACGTTGAGAGGACTTTTGTAGACAAACTTAATCGAAGGATAAGGAAGGAAAGGGAAATTTCAGGTGGAAGAACACAGGTTAAGTCAAGTCAGGGGAAAGAAAAAGCTGAAGAGACAGAAACTTATCTAAGGTTAAACTTGGATGTGGCAAAGAGAGGGGAACTATGTACCATTTGTGAGAGAGAATGGAACAAATCAGAAGAAATGGTAGGTTGGAGTGATGGTTACCCAAATTATCTGGTAAGGTATGAAGCATTTACAAGACAGGAAGTTAGTATGAAGGGAGTATAATATGTTGTGGTTAATCTGTATATTTTCAGTTACCACTTAATTGGCATGGGACCTGTTATGCAGACTTTGTCTTTCCAATGCTAAACTATACAGATGATTTGAATAGAGAGAAAAATACTAGTTTGAGGAGAAGTAAGCGTAGCTTTGAACAGGTTGTAGGGGATATATTTGGTGCTTTCTTTTGGAGCAGCTTTGAACGATGTGAAGATTAGAAAATTGTCTTCCTTAGTGGATAAGCTTGCTACTAAAACTGTAGCTGCACTAACAGTCATTAACATGAAATTAGTCTCCATTGGCACTATGATAGTGCAAAATCAGCTTGCATTAGACATGTTACTCGCAAAAGAGGGCTGGGTGAGGCTCATGCTTCGTTTGTCAATGTTGCCCTTTCATCCCTAAAGTTGATAACCAGTTTAATAATCTTTCGTTTAATATACTAACATCACCCATGAAGATAGGGAGTTAGAGGAAACTGAAGCATGGGAGGGAAAATCTCCCTAGATCCACTGAAAAAGGGTTTGCAAAAGTAGGAATCATCAAGCTAATACTATTGCCCATTCTAATAATCTTAATTTTAGTAGTGTGTGTTTTCTCTTTATGCAAGGCTTTGGATATATTTCGTCAAGGGGTGGGACAAACTGTGGAAAAAAAGATCTGTCAGCATTTAGAGTAAGAAAAAGAAAATGGAATGTTGTCTAATTAGAGGAGCTGTAAAGTGAAATGTATAACTTGATAGGAGAATTGGAGGAACCCGTATGCAAGAATCCAAAGCTGATGATATCTGTTTTGTGAAAGTTGTGTTCAGATGCGCAAAATATGATGATTTTAGTGAATCATCAGCGGGGGGTTGTTATATATATATATTTTTTTTAAATGCATTACACGATTGAAAGTCGAACTCTACCAAACTAAGGGCCTGATTCACAGAACTAACTTACGTCAAAAACATAAACGTAAACGTAAAGTTAGTACTATTCTGTGAATACCAAAATGAGTAAGTGTATTCTGTGAATACCTAAAAAGTACTAACTTTACGTTTACGGATTTTGACGTAAGTTAGTTCTGTGAATCAGGCCCAGACATTTTAGGCCTCATACTCTATTTTGTTTTTGATGTTTGCTGCCAAGGTTTTGCACCACGTGAAAGAATAATGTTTGAATATGTTTTCACAAGCAAAAACATCGACCTTCCCAAGAAAATTAAAATCTTGTTTCAGTAGAACTTTACACGTCCAAGGCCTTTCCGAGCTGTCTTAGTAGACGTGTACATAAATGCATTATTATTTGTGGGAGTTCATGAGAATATTCATATTGTAAAATTGTGAGAGACTTTCAAACTGTATTAACTTGCAGCTGTTTCGCTCGGGTATATTCTGATCTGTCTATTTTGTGGAAATTGTGAACAACTGTATTGACTGTATGAAATCCATTGTTAAGAACCTAATGAAAATTGCTCTTTTAGGATGTGTTTGACCTCTTTCTCATGGAATTTAGGAGGCTAACCCATACTGGATTGCCTTCCATTTTATACTTCATATTTTGCTGACCTGAACTTTTTTTTTTATAACCTTTATTTTTTATTTTTCAATCAAGTCACAGTGAGTTTACAGTTACAAGCATGAGGTCTAATGGGATCTGAATACAAGATACGAGTAATGAAACAATATATTATGACATATTCAAGTACCAGTTGCCGTATATCTTGGAGCTTAGGAATGATCACATTAAGGGCATCAACTCCCCTCATTATCACTCACACTGTCGCTCACATCCGATACATGTTGATCACTCTCAGTTGCCTCAAGCGTTAAAAAATCTCTACAGAGCTCCCTCCATGTCCTGAGATCTTTTTCTAATTTCTCATCCCTCCTACTGGCCTGCATATGGGCCTCCTCCGCAAGTGTCCACTCATGCACATCCCTTGACCAGTCATCCACTGAGGGGGAACGCTTTCCCATCTATATTAGGGCAATCCTGCGTCTCACTGGGACCAGGAATAATTTCAATAGTTTGTATAGCTGACCTGAACTTCACTGATTTCTTTGATTGATTCTGTATCTGAACTGAGCTTTGCAGTATGATTCATTGATTATCTGATTTTGGTGATATTACTCAATTTACGCATCACATCATCTGAAAATAAACCTGAAAGCCTTAAGCCTTCCCTGTCTGTCATTTTTGTAAGACCAAATGGGTTCTACGTGTCCAAATTGAAATTGCCTTTTAGAGTGCTTTAATGAGACACAGGTCTGGCAAAGAGTGCCAAAAGCACTTAAAAGGGATTAACACAGATCAAAGTCCATCATTCATTCAAGAGAATGAGATGTAGCATGACATCAGAAACAGTAGACTGGAGTATGTTCAAATAAGAGAAGAAAGAACCTAAGCCATTTTCAGACATGAGAAGCAAGAGACTAGACCGGGTTCAGAGAAGAAGACTGTACCAAGTTTAAACAGGAGACACCAGATTAAAACAGGAGAAGTTGAAGTATTTTTATGAATGATTCAGGAGACAGGACCAGGATCAGACATCAAATAGAGGAGATAACACAAGTTTCAGACAGAAAAAGCAGAGAACTGGACCAAATTCAGGCAAGAGAAACAGGGTACGCAGCTTCAGACAGAAGAAGGCCAAGACTGGGTCAGGGTTGTCGTATAGTTCCTATATTGCCCATACAGGACCTGCGCGTTCGGATAACATAAACTGTGGGTTTGGTGACAGACTGGTTCTGAGCACCCCACCCGAGAAATGTTAGCCTGTTTGCATAAGCTAGCTCACAGTGCCACTAGTGTCTCCTCTTATCGGGGAGAGATTAGTTTCTGGCAACCTCAGAACATGACAACCCTGATCCCTCAAGATCGTGGAAACAATGTACTACTTTTCGCTCAGTCACTTGTGCTCACTTATCTTGTCTCAGAGATACACAGAATAAACAGCCTGGGCGTTTCAATAAGGGTTTATTGAACAATTGTTATTCTCGTGTAGAATATATGAGCTGCAACAACCATTAGACAGTAGCAGAGATATATGATTAGCAGTACAGCGAATATGAAAGGATAGTACAGTTCTACCATCTTGCAATAAGCATGAATGAATACATGAATATAAAATGCATTGATAAAAGAAAGTGCGTACTCCTACGATGCCTACCTAGATGTACCTAAGTGTACCTAGCATGTGAGTAGGTGTAATGCCAAGAATCCCTCTAGGAATTAGTCGAACCCCATTACCTGACGTGTGAGAATGTAGGAGCCCTTCTTGGTCTCGAGTTGGACACCCCCCAAGGGATGTTCAGACCACTGTCGGCTGGAGCATCTGCATGCAGGAGCCTCAATGTCTCTGGTCAGTGTGTCGGCCTGGAAGTCTCGGTTCCCTCTAACTAACACTAGCAAGAGGTGCTATATTTATACAGAAAGTATCTAGGGCTCCTTTGTCCCTTGTTGCTTGTATTAGCCATTATTGGATTTGAGGATGATGTATGGGATGAACCGTGTACGTAGATATGGGGAGGAAGGTGGTGTAGCCCCAGCCTGGTTTCTAAGAACCCTTATGAATATTCATTCATACTGTGTGAGTCTATTGATGGAGTTATAGGACTCTATTGTTTAGGAGAAACCCTCCTTCTGCACCCAGGACTAGAACTAGGTAAAGGTTCAATCCTAAAAGGCTCATTACAGTGCAGTGTAGGGGAGGTAATGTAGGTGAAGGGGTATGATGTTACCCGGGCCTATATTAGGGTACCTATATGAAACATAACACCCACTCCTGTTTCGAACAGTCAACAATGATAAAAATGCTAGTGAACTCTACTCTTTACTAGATAGTAGTGCATAAAACATTTTGCAGTGAGTCCTGTAAAACCTTGTTCTAAAATCATTTAAAAAATAGTTTAAAAAAGTTTATAAGGGTAAAAAAATTTTTACTATGGAAATCATTTTTTGGAATGGTCACTTAAGTCACAGTCCTAATTCAGTTCGTTTATATAAGTTGAGGTTCTACAAGCATCAAAAGGCCATGCTTTATAGAGAGAAAGTGTCAATTTTGTAGGAAATGTTCCAAATTTAGTTAAGTTTAGCGAAAAATGAAAATCCGGATTCTTTCCCAGCACACGATGAGCCAATTACAGATTAAATGTCCTGGCTGGGAGATGCAACATCATCGCTGCTTGCTGCTGCAGGGGACGGTCCTTGTAACACCTCGCAGAGTACGTCAATGGAGCACAGATGATATTCAGTACTACCAATAGCTGGTGTAGAGGCAGCCGGTGCTGTAGTCGATACCTGGGTGCTATTGGTGGAGCTAAAGCTCACCCCAGTTGTGAAAGGCACCTGCAGATTCTCGAGGAATGCAGCCATCAAGATGGGAATACGCTGGGGACATTGCCGAGCATGGGCCCTCAGGGGTTCCAGCCAGGTATTTGAGTCCGCAGGTGTGTCCGTCGCAAGTGTCAGACAGAGGTCCAACACGCATTCTTCACCGCAAAACAGGCATCGAAGAATAGGTAAGATGCAGTGCATCCAGACTGGTATAAACGATAGGAACCAAGAGGCGCTCAGTTCCCTTAGGCGAGGTGTGCCCAGATGTTGTACCATGCGTTCACGGTATTTCCGCTCCAGGAGCGCTTTTGCCATCTCGTTGGTAATTGGGCCGTCCATTGCGTAGCAGGTAAATGACAATCAGGATTCCCGCTATTGATAGCATGATCAGAGGTAGACCTCCAAAAATGCTTCCAAATACGGAGTGTATAAAGTTCGGGATAACTCCGAGGATTGTCTGAAAGGTGCTAAGAAGTCCTGATCCTATGGTCTTAAATAGGTGTACAATACCACTCGTATCAGACATATTTAAGATACGACCCACCATTTCTGCGAAATAAATGGGGCAGTTTGTACGTATAAGTGCCTGTATGTCAGTCAAGGTCCTTGCGATTTGAAGATCAAAGGTCTCTTGAGCGGAGGTTAAGGGTACGGTTTGCTGTAAAAGCATGGCTTTCAGTCTGCTCAAAGTATCAAATTGTATAAAGGAAACATTCAATGAAGGCCATAACGGCGCCTCCCTGACTGTACTTGTTGGGGGAAACAATACTTGCATACAGCAAGTAACCCTGGAGTTCACAGTGACCAGATAGGCAATGCCCGGAAGCATACCACAGCAACCTTGATCGTTCAGCATCAATTAACTCCCATTTGAGAGCAGCTCGAACACTGGTTTAATCACGGCAGCTGGAGTCCCTTTCATGTGGCAGGACAAGTTTGCTATCGACCCATTACACGCTCCGTGCAATGAAATGTCCTGGCACATGAGAGAACCGCTCAAAGCGCTCTTGCAGTTTGTACCACTTAGAAACACTTCTCAATCCCCACTCCGGCATCGAAATCTATATGGTAAATCCCAGGATTCCTTAATGTATTCCTTACCCATTTTTTCATATTTGCCCACCTGCCTTTGTTCAAGGCAATATTGAAACTGAAAAGTAGTGACCGGTAGAGTTATGTGGCCATAGATTAGCCATTCAGTAGACGGAGCTTCCGCTACTGTAAATGGGAGTCGGTCCAGTTTTTCAATATCCAGCATTGTATATTTAGCTCCCCTTTGTGCCATTTCAACCTGTTTATCTGTTAGATTATATTCAGAAAACAGAGACGTACTGTTTATAAAACGCCAAGGCACAAAGCCTGCACGCAAAGATTGTAGCATCCAGCTCAATAACATAATAGAACGTAATTGAGATTGCCCGTGTTGTAGTATGGCCAAATCTTGTTCTAGGATATCTATCGCAGAAGAAACAATGTTGCCCAAAGAATATATTCTAGAGGACAAAGTTGTTAACCCATTGTCTACCGCAGCCAACGATTTTTCTAAGTTAATACGGTCTATTTCCCGTATTCTCTCTGCGGCCTCTTGTTGGGATATTTTCCAATTTTCATTATAGGCAGCATAAATACTGGCATAAATAAAACATTTCTGACGTTGTTTCTTGGGACCTTGTAAAAAATCCCTAAGATCCATGTCTTGTGAGAGTAAGGCTAAGTGTTGTTTCACTTCTATTAGTGTTGAGGTTTCTAGCCAATCAAGGCACAACTTCCCAACACTGTAGGATGTCACTACCCCTGGGTGTTCTCTTTGTACATAACGCGGGTCTGGCCTATGGATATTGAACCCTTCGGTGATACCCAAGAATCGTTTATGACATATGTTTGTGTCTAAAGGTCAAACCACCCATTTTCCCCAATTAGGGTCTGATCTTTTGTACTGTAAAACATCATCTACTGTTGCCCCTTCCAGTGAAGTTGAATTTTGCCACCCTCCCATCTGTGATGGTGTTGGAGATCGAGGTGTGTTCAGGTCCTTGATCTTGGCTAATCCAAGACAGGATGTCTGTTGCACAGTTTCGTTTAGAAATATCATCTGCTGTGGAATGAGGCATGCTCTAAATAGCGCTTCTGTTCCCTGGACTTGCCAGTCCCTAGAACCCCAGACTGAGTTTAAGTCTATTGTATCCTTCCATAGGTCAAAACCCTGTTCAGACAGTTGGGCAATAAACGAAGCAGAGTAAATCTGTTTGGTGTTTGTCAACATAATTTTCAGTGCTGATGTTGGTGTAACCTTATAATAATATGAGGTCCGGTCAGTGGTATTAAACCCTGAAAAGTATGAAAATTCTGTGCAAATGTGTGCGAACTACTTTTTGGTGGTGTAGGGCAATGTTCCCACTGATGGTACTCAAAAACATTTCTAGGTGAAATAGATTTGTGCAGGAAATGGTGACCATATTGCTAGTAACAGTACAAAGTGTCATAGTCTGAATTACTTTCTAACATTTCAGTGTTCGGAAATGCAGCAGTTTTTTCTAAATCAGACTACATGTTATTAACAGTTTCAGAGTCCCAATCATCAGAAAATGTACTGGAGGTAATGATATCACTTAATGAAATTTTAAATAAATGAGACATTTTTAAAAGTTCAGTCGGACCGAATATTTCGAAATCAACCTTGTCCCAAACTATAGCATCCGGTATAGGAACCGCTGTGATGTTCACTGATAACAAGTCTCTCTGTTCATGATGAGATGATTGATGTGGTTTTAAAATCAAATTAACTTTCGGGGCTGTAGATCTTTGCTGAAGATACTGTCCATTAATAAGCATGCTAAAAGTTATAACTAAACCTAGCCAGAAAAGAAAAAATAGAATCCCAGTAATTACCCAGAGTTCTAACCAAGGCGATACCAGGTAAGTCTTTTTAAGAAAGTTCAGAAAGTCTTTAGCTTGCTGTTTGCGTGAATTATGGGCTGGCGCCGTTTCCGGTTTACTTGGATCCAAAGAAAATGTATCAAAGTTCATGAAGTAGCCAGGAGCAGTTCGATCAATTGTAGGAATTGCATTGGGATTTGTTGAAATCGCATTTTGCTCTCGTCGAGGCATGTTGACGTAGACGTCTGTATTTGGTCTGATCGCAACTTGAGTGTTGTTCTGAGTTTCATTTTGTAGATGAACTTCGGGTTCAAGGGGAACGAGTTCCATAGCATTGTTGCTTAGTCCTTCATTCCGTACAGGAGGCTCTTCAAACGTGATGAGTCTTTCTGTTTGAACTTCTTGGATTGTAGCGAGAGGAGGGTGTCTGCTACTGTGGAGTCCACGAGGCCTACTGTTCAGTATCGGCCACATAGTGTGGTTTGATTAAGTCAATTGAGACAAATATTTTCTCCTTTTTCCCGGCAAGAGGCGGCAGAAGTACAGTTCTTGTTCCTTGTACTGCTAGGAACGGTACAGGCTTTCCGTAGGATGGCCCGAATTCTTTCTTGTCTGCTATTTTCTCTCTGACCAGATGCCCGACTTTTGGGATCCAGACAGATCTTGCTGTGACTGCCTTGACTTCCCCAGTGGCGGTTTGTTTGGTGTTGACGTTACTTTGTCTTGTCCTGGATTCATTTAGATCCTGTAAAACAGCCAAACGATCATGGATATCAAATGGTTTCTCATCCGCCACTGTGCCTTCACAATCAAGATCAGGTACCAACATTCTCGTCCCAAATAGGACCTCATATGGAGTGACACCCCCTAGAGAACTTCTTGGCTGATTGTTGAGTGCTCTCTGAACCCCATATAAGTGATTGACCCAACTACCGCCCTTGCCTAATACCCTAGCTGTTAAAGATTGCTTTAAGTCCCGGTTTTTCCTTTCCACAACCGAATTTCCCTCAGGATTGTACGGAGAGGAGTACCGCAACGCTACGCCCATACTTTCCATAGCCTCTTTGTAAGCCCGAGAGCTAAACGCCGGGCCACGGTCAGAATGTAACGTGCCAACTGCGTATGTCCCTATAAAGACTCGCAAATCTTTTATAACAGTTCGGGCGTCAGCCGAGCGCTGAGGCCAAACCCATAGGAATCTGGAACAAGAATCCACTGCCACCAAGATATACTTGTAAGCCCCATCAGATTGTAAAGGACCGCAGTGATCCAGATACACACATGCGAGAGGTTTGTCAGATATCAGTAGTGGTGTCTGCGCCGGGCGTTTTATGGTGGAGCCCTTCATCTGCTGGCAGATGTCACATTTCAAGACGTAATCTTTAGTTTGTTTTGCTAGACCTGGCCACCAATAGTGCTGTTTCAGTAGTGAAATAGTCGCTGCAACTCCTGTATGTGCAGAACCCAAACCCTCGTGTGCTGCAACAATCAAACCTTGCCTACGATCCATATTTGGTATTACTCTATCCCCCACTCCAGGAATCTGAGCATATGGAATGTTTTGTGCATCTAATTTGTAGGAGTACTTGAGTGGAAATGTTTTCGGTACTGCTGAGCTGCCCTTGCGTGAAGCAATGACAGCCACCATTATCTTGCCATCTATTCTCGTTTTTGAACGAGTGATTGCAGCTACGGACGCCGTTCGCACAGCCCCCTTTGCGGCTTCATCAGCCAATGAATTCCCTTCAACGTGAACGCCATCACGGTGATGACTCAGTGTGTGTATCACGTGAGCCCTTGGTAGTTCATTTTTTAACTCTACTATCTGTTCCCATAGCATTTTATGCTTAATTGGATATTGCCTTTGAGCATTTGGTGAAACTTTTAACGGGATCATGTGGTGGGTTGACTCCTCATCCCACCCTGCATGACTTTTATACAATGCTGGAGCTAGGGCTACTGCCCACTACCATGCATATGCATGTTTAAGGTGTATGGGAACGAGGTCGGACAATGCTGGAAAAATTATGTTTTCCCCCCTAGGGCACTCCATTACGAATGCTGGCGGCCAATCTTATTCTGCTAATAGGATGTCATATCCAGATGACAGATTTTCCCAAAAAGAGACCCTTAACTTTCCTGGGCTTGTCCCCCTCCATTTGGAGTGTTATCTTGTGAAACATATGTGGGACGCTCACCCTGGTGTCTGGTGTTTCCACCGTGATGTAATCATTCAAGTCCGCTGTCACCAGAAATTCCTTCAGGTTCTGGCGAGCTATTGTTACCTCTGCCGTACTGTCTAGCATCGTCAGAGCCCATTCCCCGTTCAGAAGCTGCGTCCTCAGAATTCTGGGCATGTCTGATCTTTATGCCTGCAACTTTCTTTTTCTTAAATTGAGGTTTTGATTTTGGCTTGTCTTCTTTTTTGGAAGTATAGTCTTGAGCGTGCTGCTTGTCTCTGGACTTTGTACGCTCTTCTTTGTGTTCTGACCGTCCTTCTCTCTCGGAAGTTTTCATCGAGCCCTGAAAGGAATGAG
The DNA here is from genome assembly GCA_963921515.1 of Calotriton arnoldi. NCBI lineage: Eukaryota > Metazoa > Chordata > Amphibia > Caudata > Salamandridae > Calotriton > Calotriton arnoldi. Next base: position 332,648 of record CAWUFW010006255.1, on the reverse strand, counting down.
AGGAACGTGTATCAGTATCCTGATACCTGTCAGGTTTCCTGTTATTATCCCTATTCCTGAGATTATACCTCTTTTTTCAGAGGGCTCCTGTGGAGGAGATCTACCTCGGGATTGAGATCTCTTTTCTGAAAAGTTTTGTTGTTTTTTATTATCCCACTTCTTTTTAGAAGAAGCAGGTGTCTGCTTGGCAGTGTCCTTTTCAGGACTGCCCATCAGTTGTGGTTTTAAAGCTTTCCCACCCAAACTGTCTCTGCCTAATTCTGCATATGCAGTTTCGATTATTTTGGGTAGTTCGTGTGGTTGGTCTAACGGACTGAACTCCCTTAGGCGTTGGCAGATTGCCACTGAAGCTGCTTCCCCTTTAATATTAGCTAGTATTATGGCTGATACCTGGTCATAGTTATTTAATAACTTCATCCCTAAGTTCAGGGCAGGCTCTGCTCCGTACTCGTTTTGTATTTGTCTTAATACATCTGGTACTACCGCTAATGAAGGAATACCATGAGTTCTGGTATATATGGCAGCAAAGACTGTTCCCCAAGTGGTATCCCCATGGGCAAGCAGATTGTTAGCATTCTGTGTTTTTCAAACGTGGTAGTATTTGGAAATACTGCCTTGAGCTGAGTTATTTTCTGAGCTACTCAGAACGGTATTTGTTCATGTTTCGTGGGCATTTAGCCCATTACTGCATGTAATGTTTGTGGAGTTATTTTAGTTGCTGCACCTTGAGATTGAGTTCCATTTGTTGCAACTCTTGGCGGTTGGACTGTGAAAGTCCTCATGACGTATTGCGTCAGGTTTCTGTAGATTCTAATTAAATCTTTGTGTTGTATGAGTAAGTCTTGTTGTGTCATTGTTTCAATGTCAGGATGTGGTGTGTAGGCCGCTAATATTGGCCATGTTGCCCCGTCTCCTCCGAGCGGGCCTAATCATACTCTGTGTCTTATATGGGGTAGGGCGCCTTTAAACCAGTATAGGTGTTCCTGGTATGTGAGCGGAACCTCTATGTCCTCGCAAGGACTGTATTTCGCTGGTGCATCTCCTTCTACATAGTAGTGAAATGTGTGTGTTCTTGCATCTGCTTCTGGGAATGTAACCCACAAATAGAATACCTGTTTTGTTTGATTTGTGCGCCTCAATCACGAAAGCTACTAAGCCACCCCTCGCTGATAAACCATATTCTAGTAGTTTCAGGGTGATAGTACGTCTGAATTTAGGTGCAATGAGTACTCCATACACCTCTTCATCTTCTACTGAGATGCGTCTAGCCACCACCTGGTTATCTTGGTTGGTTGTGTCCTCAGTCATTTTGGATAGTAGTTTGTTCAAGAGAACTAAGATAAGGTGTTATGCACAATTTTAGGAACAAAAATGTCCTTCAAGTTTGATTAACCAGCTGCCAATAAATAGGATATTTCGCCTACTCAGCTGTGGCGGAGTTTGTGCCCACCCACTCCAGACGTCTCTGGCGTTTGTGAGTAGGGGTCTCTGAGAAATAGCACGACTGAACTACTCAGATTCTACTGTTAAATAAGTACCTAACCAACGTTGGCGGCGCCATGTCGTGTAGTTCCTATATTGCCCATACAGGACCTGCGCATTCGGATAACATAAACTGTGGGTTTGGTGGCAGACTGGTTCTGAGCACCCCCACCGAGAAATGTTAGCCTGATTGCATAAGCTAGCTCACATTGCCACTAGTGTCTTCTCTTATCGGGGAGAGATTAGTTTCTGGCAACCTCAGAACATGACAACCCTGATCCCTCAAGATCGTGGAAACAATGTACTACTTTTCGCTCAGTCACTCGTGCTCACTTATCTTGTATCAGAGATACACAGAATAAACAGCCTGGGCGTTTCAATAAGGGTTTATTGAACAGTTAGAATATATGAGCTGCAACAACCATTAGACAGTAGCAGAGATATATGATTAGCAGTACAGCGAATATGAAAGGATAGTACAGTTCTACCATCTTGCAATAAGCATGAATAAATACATGAATATAAAATGCATTGATAAAAGAAAGTGCGTACTCCTATGATGCCTACCTAGATGTACCTAAGTGTACCTAGCATGTGAGTAGGTGTAAAGCCAAGAATCCCTCTAGGAATTAGTCAAACCCCATTACCTGAAGTGTGAGAATGTAGGAGCCCTTCTTGGTCTCGAGTTGGACACCCCGCAAGGGATGTTCAGACCACTGTCGGCTGGAGCATCTGCATGCAGGAGCCTCAGCATCTCTGGTCAGTGTGTCGGCCTGGAAGTCTCGGTTCCCTCTAACTAACACTAGCAAGAGGTGCTATATTTATACAGAAAGTAGTTAGGGCTCCTTTGTCCCTTGTTGCTTGTATTAGCCATTGTTGGATTTGAGGATGACGTATGGGATGAACCGTGTGCGAAGAGATGGGGAGGAAGGTGGTGTAGCCCCAGCCTGGTTTCTAAGAATCCTTATGAATATTCATTCATACTGTGTGAGTCTATTGATGGAGTTATAGGACTCTATTGTTTAGGAGAAACCCTTCTTCTGCACCCAGGACAAGAACTAGGTAAAGGTTCAATCCTAAAAGGCTCGTTACAGTGTAGTGTAGGGGAGGTAATGTAGGTGAAGGGGTATTATGTTACCGGGCCTATATTAGGGTACCTATATGAAACATAACAGGGTCAAACATAGAAGATAGAAGAAGAAGATGGGCTGAAGGGCAAATAATAAGTCACCGGGATGTCTCAAAGACGTAGTATATGTATACTGAGGGACTTCTATGGGGAGGGGAAATAAAAACATAGCACTATTTGCAAGGGGTGCTCGAAAGCAACTGCTGGTTGAGTTATGAAAAAGAGACATCTGGAGCACAGAGAGATCTCATCCGGGGCACACAGAGAGGTTGGTTGTTAGTGTGGTTAATCAGTGAGGGCCTTAGACACAGAGGTCTCTAGGGGCACTTAAAAGACACTTGATGATAGGGAAATTTAACGACAGAATGTGGGGTGACTAGGGAAAATAAGTCATAAGACAGCAAGAGGGGGCACCTGTGGAGCTGTTAACATTAGAGAGTGCAGAGAAGACATGTTTGGGACATATTTTCAGTTTGGTAACATGAGGAGCAGTTATTGCCTTTAGGATTCTGATTTGGGCAGCTTGGGTAAGGGTATCAAGAGTAGACATCTGGGATACATTGTGATGGTGGTGGGCTTATCCTGGGCTAAATGGTATAAGGATACAGACTAGTGTCATCCAATTGACAGAATGAGGGTTTTTTTTAGCAAGTTTTCGAGGGGACATAGGGGCTGATTACGATGGTGTTCACCGCCATTGTGAGGCCATTTTCCGTCCGCCATATTATAATGGCGGGTAGGTCCATTGTGGTCGGAAACTCTGACTGCCACTCATCCAATGGGCTCCTTGAGCCCGTCAGTGCTGCGGAGGCCTCACAACCCCTAAAATGGCGGCGGTGCCTACCAGGCACCGCCGTAGGGATTATGATGGTCCATCCCCGCCAGCCATTCCATGGCACTTCACCCATCATGGTAAGGCTGGCGGGGATGGACATTTGGAGCCTATAGCTGGCCACCCTTTACACCGGGTCCTTTCGTTTGGGGTGGAGGGGGGAACTATGGTGCCCCCCAACATTTCCATGCACCATGTGGCAGGCACAGCATGGTGCCTGCCAAGTAGTGCAGGGAAATGTGAAATGTGCAGTTTTTACACTGCGGTGGGTGCTAAAGTCTGTCCGCCTTTGTAATCAGCCCCCTAGTCTAGGTGAAATTTGAGCTCGGGCACAATGAACAATGCATTGTGATAAATGCGGTGACAGACCTGGGGGCATGAAGAGGAGGGGTCGAGGCTCACAAGAAGGGGACACCAAAGACACTTAAGGAAGGAATTTTGCTGCATTTGGAGTGAGGAGGTGATTTCAGAAACATGGAAAGTAAGCATCGGCAGGCACTTGTAAATAGCAGGTCTGTGTTCGGGCACAGAGGGAGGTTATTTATAGATTAAGGCACATATGGTCTAGAGGCACTAAGAGGGTGTCTATTATTTCTTGGACACATTGTGTGGTCAGCTGGAGTACAGGGAAAGGGGTAAATTGAGCAAACTGAAGTCACCTAGGGAGAGAAATCTGAAGGCCCTTTGAGGAAAACATTGATGCCAGGAGTTGAATTCTTTCAGAGGTTCAACAAGGAAATGATGGCTTTGGCATAAGGGGGAGAATATCATTAGGAATAAGTGGGGGGCACAGAGGGTTGGTCATTGGACACTGAGTGAAAGAGGCCATGGAGAGGGTGCATTGTTGTTGAGAGAAATTGAATTGGTGAAACTTGAGGCATTCAGGAGTATGGAAATGGGGCTATTGGGGAACATAGGGATGGGCTAATCGGAGAAAATTGTTATAGGGTAAGCAGTGATTCCGCACGATGAGTGGTGTAGCGAGTGAGAACATTACATTAGGAATAATAGACTACATAGGGTGAGGTCACTAAGGCTCAAGGGTGGAATTAGGGATATGATATTCATGCATAATTATAAGTCCCTATTCAGCTAAGGGATAAAAAGAGGTACAGGTGTCAAAATAAACACTACAGAAAGGTAGCTCAGGTGACCCATGCTTACAGGTATGGAAGATCACAAATAGTAGAGGAACACAGCACATTCGACACCTAGATAGGGCTATTGGCCTAGGTAGCATCAATGAAGGGTGACAGACTAAGGACACCGATTTAGGAAATACAGGAAACATTCATGGATTAATATGATTGGTGGTAGGGCAAAACATCTGCAGCACACAGCTGAGGCAGAGAACCCAGAGGGAATATCATGCTGGGTTAACTGAGATGCACAAGGGAGCCCTTGCATGCAATGGAAGAACAGATTAAGGACAGTCAGTGAAAGTTCAGTGTGTTGTGCATTTGGGCTCATATTTGGAGTGAACTGTGTACACTGTGAACACTATGGAATCTATGGAATAAGAGTTAGAGAGCAGGGTGCTACAATTGTATACCCATTGTTTCATGTATTACAGAGCTAAGGATTTTTTTCCCATTCTCTTTATTTTGGGAAGGTTTAGTGAGTGATGCATCCCTCTTTCATATATAATTATCTGGGGCTGTCAGAATTTAAACCTGGTATTTGGAGGGCGATGTCATCGACTGATGTCTCATAATTTTCCTGGAAAGGATTATAGATTACAATTGTTGCAGTCCCAATGTAGGAGGTTCGTTTTGTATGGTAACAATAAAATGACAGCGCTCTTGTACTGAAATTCCCAATGATTCTGCCAGTTCATTGGGATGAGAAGTGATTGTATCAGCATTGAGGTGACATGTATGGCTCGATAATTGTGCAAAGTGGTTGCAAAAAGTTGTCTGAAATCGATCGCTGACGTTTTGCAACCAGTTTTTAATTTTGTAAACCTACCTATGTACTAATAGGTTGGTCTTAAAATAAAGATTTACAGGGGGTTGCAGAACAATTTGCCTAATGAATATTGATTGGAAAGGTCAAAAATTGCAACTACCTCCGATTGGCTAGAAAGACAGTGTTCTGCAAGAACCAATGGACCACAATGCCTATCTTTCATTTAAAACTGTTTTTATTTTTTTATTTTTAAAGCAGCCTGATTTTCTTAAAGTAAACAGGGCTGCTTCTAAAAAAAATAGTTGCCACCTCAGTTTACAAAGGGAAGGGATTCCACTCGGACCGCTTCCCTTTAATGAATGAGTTACCACCCTGACTTGAGAGCTGGTAACTTATCAATGGTTTGCAAATGGAATTATGGTAAAAAAACATTGATACATAGAGTACCAAGTCGGTATTTGGAAGGACCCGCAAAACACTTCTCTTTTAAATACAGAGGGGCAGATTTACAAGCCCCTTGCGCCACTTTTGCCCCGCCGTTGCGGCACTTTTGTGACGCAGCGGCGACGTAAACCATGCGCCACGTTGCGCATTATTTACAACGTGACGCATCTAGGGAGATGCGTCACGTTGTAAAGCCCTGCGCCACATGAAACCTGCGTCAGGTTTCATGTGGGCGTTCCTCCGCAGGGTGGGCGTTCCGTCGAAGGAAAGCCTCGTAAAAGTGACGCAGTGAAATCTACAAGATTTCACTGAGTCACTTTTCCGACTGCGCTGCGACGAATCCTTACGCCTGCTTCAAGCAGGCGTAAGGAGTGGCGCACCACGTTAAGTATGGGCAGCCCACGAGCATTGCTGGAGTTGCGTCGCGCTTGCGACACGACTCCAGCAATGCGCCGCCCTTGCGCCACAGGATGCGACACGCATCGGCCTTTCCTTGCGCCACGGTGCGCCGCATTGTAAATGCAGCGCATCCGTGGTGGCGCAAGGAGAGAATTGCGTGTCGCAACTATTCTGGCGCATCCCTGCTGATTTGCAGGGATGCGCCAGAAGTTGTAAATCTGCCCCAGAATTGGTAACCATTTCAAAACACATTTGGAGATACGGAAAAAGATTTATTCATCACAGAATGTGCTTAGTAATTTGAAAATGCTTTTTCCCTGCCACAAACCCTCTGATTTCCTGAATTTGATAGTTTGCAACTGGTAAAAATCTTAACATATCTCTCCCCCACATCATTTGGTACCCTCATTTATTGGTGTTGAGGCAGTGGCATAACGAAACATGAGGGGAACACCTGCAAAGTACATGGAGGGGGCACCCATGCTCCAGACCCAGTCAGCTCTCTGGGCAGGGGCCCGTCATCCGTGCACAGTGCCGGAGGGAGCTCCTTGTAGCTCGGGGGCTCCCCCCACACCAGTTGAGAGCTGGCTCAGCAGACCCAAAAATTGCTGGGTTTATAATTACTGGTTAATTTATAATATGCAATGTAATGCTTCCATAGGAAGCTATGGCCTCTCTTCATAGTAAAGGAAAACTAAGCTTATTAATAGGCTTCATGGCAAACAGAATGCCAATAGTGAATTGTTTATCAACAACTTCAGGGAAACGACCTTTACCATGAATCCTTAACAACGAGGGACCTGAACGAGGAATCCTTAACAGCGACCTGCCCTGAACCACGCAGTGATTAACCACTAATGCATTTACAACTATCAAGTCTTAACAATGACCTGCTTGAACCACGATGTATTAGGTAAATTATAATAAATTCAGTTATATAAATTATTACTATGAGTTATTGGGTAAGTTATCGCTATATTAATTATTTTTTGGGGGATCAAATTAATAAACATTCAAAGTGTTTAATTCAATGTACAGTATTACATAAATACCTATCTTTTGGAATGGGTGTTAGGGTTATAGGGTTTATGGATGGGAAAGTAATTTAATACTCAGGTATTTATTTTTATGCCTGGGTATTAAAATATTTTTGAGTTTTTTTAGAAATAATTTCATTTAATTTCAAAAGCAAATAATTTACAATATATTTACTTAATAATATTATTTTTAAAAGTGTACTTACCTCTGGTGATCTTGAAAAACATGCATATTTTTCTCTTATGCATTTATTAAATGTATACAATTTCATCAATACTTACCTTTAGGGACGGAATTTAGGGGATATAGGGGTAATGGGTGGGGAAGTAATTTAATACTCATGTATCCATTTTTATGCCTGGGCATTCATAAAAACTTCATTTTTTTAATGAAATATTTTCATTTAACACGTGTAGCAAAAAAAATTTAAATAATTATTTAATTACATTTTAATAAAAATATACTTTCCTTTGGTGATCTTAAACAAGATGCATATTAATTCTTATGGTTATTAATTATTTCTTTTTATATAAATTATGAAACAATTATTAAAGTATTTAATTCAATGTATATAATTACATAAATACTTACCTTTAGGGACGGGATGTAGGGAATATAGGGGTTATGGGTGGGGAAGTAATTTAATACTCAGGTATCAATTTTTATGCCTGGGTATTTGTCTCCCGTTGGAGGGACAATCAGTCCAAAGGACACCAGAACGATTTTCTCTCTCTTTTATTTGTGCCCAAAACAAACTCAAAAGATGCGTTATAATTAACAAGTCAAGTCTGAGACTGGAGCTTTACACAGTCTTCTTTCTTTTCCACGGTCTTAGGAGTTCCTGTCCGCCAATACCCTCGGCAGAAGAAGAATAAGAAGCGCAGGTAAGAACCTAGACTTTTTAGTCTTTAGTTTTTGTGGTGAAGTTACTAGGGGATATTCTCCTGTTCCTCTTTCTCTCGTGAGGAAGGGTTATTATGAGGAAGTGAGGGAGGGTTTTTAAAAAAAAAATGGGATTAAGGAAGGGTTGTGGTCTCCCTATAATATTCCTTTCTGTTGCACAACACAAAAGAAATAAAAACCTCTCCAATGAAAAGAAGTACCCCAAAAGCATGAATCTTACTAGTCTTTTCTTTTAAAGATATTTTAGAGGTACTTAAGTGGTCAGTTTGACTGTTTTAATTCAGTCCGTTCTTTTACCTCTCAGCCCTCCCTTTTTATTTCAACCCTTCCCAATCACTGCTCTCCAGCTTGCACCTGGTGAAGCCACGTCCCTCCAGGGATGCGGTGGGGACTCCATGGTTCTGGGCAGACAGGAGACTCCGCTCCTTTCCCTGGGGCTTCGATCGCTGCTTCAAGCTCCGCTGTCTCGTCGGTCCCTCTTCTGGAAGGTTCCGCTTCCTCTGGGGTAGACGTGTCGGATGTTTCATTGTCGGGTGCTTTGTTCCGGGATTACCCGACTGCTGTACTGCCGTATTCCACTCCGCCGGACACACGCTCGACCCCATCTTTTCCGCCAGCGACCACGTCACCTTCAGCCACACCACCGAACTCCACTGGACCGACCACCACTGCGTCCACTTCACCTTCAAGAAACCCACCACACACCACCACCCGCAACGGATCCCCTACCGCAGCTGGAACAAGGTCACCGAAGACCAGCTCATCACCACCCTTGCCCGAGACCCACCAACCGACACCACCAACACCGACACAGCCGCCAGCAACCTCAGACAATGGATCGACAACTGCACCAACACTCTCGCCTGATCAAAAAACCCTCCAACAGACGCCAGACAGAAAGGCCAGCTGGTTCACCACCGACCTCCAGGAATCCAAGCCGACTTGCCGAAGACTTGAGAAAAAGAGGCACCATGAACAGACACCGGACAACCACGCAGCCCTCAAGAACGCCAGCCGCAAGCACCACCAACTCATTCGAGCCACCAAAAGGACCTCCTTCAAGGAACGCATCGACAACAACGCACACAACAGCAAAGATCTCTTCAACATCGTGAAGGAACTCTCCAACCCCAGCTCCAGCTCCAACGACATCCCACCATCGCAAGACCTATGCAACTCCCTAGCCACCTTCTTTCACCGCAAGATCGCAGACATCCACGACAGCTTCAACACCCAGACCCTCCTGACAGCCACCGACACCGCAGACTCACCACCCCCCAGCCTCACCAACCTCCTGGTCTCCTGGACCCATGTCAACGACAACCACACCATCAAAACCATGAACACCATCCACTCCGGCTCACCTTCCGACCCCTGCCCTCACCACATCTTCAACAAAGCAAACCGCATCGTCGCACCCCAACTCCGGAAGATCATCAACAGCTCCTTCGAGACCGCCACCTTCCCAGAAAGCTGGAAGCACGCCGAGATCAACGCCCTACTCAAGAAACCCACAGCGGACCCAAAGGACCGCAAGAACTTCCGGCCCATCTCCCTGCTCCCGTTCCCGGCGAAAGTCATCGAGAAGATCGTCAACAGGCAACTGACCCACTTCCTCGAGGAGAACAACATCCTGGACCCGTCCCAATCCAGATTCTGCAGCAATCACAGCACCGAAACCGCCCTCATCGCTGCCACCGATGACATCAAGACCCTGCTGGACAACGGCGAAACCGCGGCCCTCATCCTCCTGGACCTCTCGGCCGCCTTCGACACCGTCTGCCACCACACCCTACGGACACGCCTCCATGACGCAGGGATCCACGACAAAGCCCTGGACTGGATCACCTCCTTCCTCACCGACAGAACCCAGAGGGTCCGCCTCCCCCCATTTCGATCTGAAGCCACCAAGATCACCTGCGGCGTGCCTCAAGGATCATCCCTCAGCCCAACCCTTTTCAACATCTACATGGCACCACTCGCCAACATCGTCCGATCGCACAACCTCAACATCGTCTCCTACGCCGACAACACCCAGCTGATCCTCTCACTCACCAAGGACCCCGCCACCGCCAAAACCAACCTCCACGAAGGAATGACTGGATGAAGAACAGTCGCCTGAAACTAAACTCAGACAAAACAGAGGTCCTCATCCTCGGCTCCACCCCCTCCACCTGGGACGACTCTTGGTGGCCGGCCGCTCTGGGAGCTGCACCGACACTAACCGACCACGCACACAACCTGGGGTTCATCCTGGACTCATCGCTCTCAATGACCCAGCAATTCAACGCCGTCTCCTGCTTCAACACCCTCCGCATGCTCCACAAGATCTACAGATGGATCCCCACTGGAACCAGAAGGACGGTCACCCAGGCCCTCGTCAGCAGCAGACTGGACTACGGCAACGCCCTCTATGCAGGAACAATGGCCAAACTCCAGAAAAGACTACAATGCATACAGAACGCCTCAGCACGCCTCATCCTCGACATCCCCCGCCACACCCACATCACAGCCCACCTGAGAGACCTGCACTGGCTCCCAGTCAACAAGAGGATCACCTTCAAGCTCGTCACCCACACCCACAAAGCACTCCACAACACCGGTCCAGCATACCTCAACAAACGACTCACCTTCTACACCCCAAACCGCCAGCTTCGCTCCGCTGACCTCGCCCTCGCCACCGTTCCACGCATCCACAGGACGACCACCGGTGGCAGATCATTTTCCTACCTCGCCGCCAAGACATGGAACACCCTCCCCACCCATCTGCAACAGACCCAAGACCTGCTGACCTTCAGGAGACGTCTCAAGACCTGGCTGTTCGAGCAGTAGCTGCACCACCCCCCCTCAGCGCCTTGAGACCCTCATGGGTGATTAGCGCGCTCTACAAATGATTGATTTATTGATTGATTCCTTCACTCCTTCCTCTTGTTTTCTGCCTGCCAAATGCCGCGCTTCCCTTTCCGTTTTGACTGCGTCGCGCGGAGGTCCTTGGCCCCTCCCTTCTACACAATGTCCGGGGCGAACGAAGATTTCAGAGCTGGCTCCCATCTCCGGACTGCTGAGGTCTTCGGTCAGGTGACACACCCCCATCCCAGGATTTTCCTGATTGGAAAAAGGGGAAAACGTGACAGGAAGTCTGGTCCGGTGAGATCTTTGCATGATTTATGATATATTTCAAATTGAAAAGGTTGAAGGGAGAGAAGCCATCTAAGAACTCGGGGTTGTTTAGAGGATAGGTTTCTCAATACCTTCATCATCCTTCTGTGCAAGGACAGCACCTATGCCTACGTCAGAAGCATCAGTTTGTAGAATAAAGACTCTCTCAAAAACTGGGAAGGTGAGGATGGGGGCAGAAGTAATAATTTCCTTCAGAGTCTGAAAAGCTTCTGTGGCTTTTTCAGAGGGTTTATGAAAACTGACAGCTGGTGTACCTTTTCTAAAAAGATCAGTCAGGGGTGCCGCTATGATGGAATAATTGGGGATGAATCTGCTGTAGTACCCCACCAATCCTAAAAAGGATCTTACTGCTCTTTTATTAGTTGGAAAGGGGATCGCTCTGATTTTTTCAATTTGAGGTGCGATTATCCCATCTCCTAACAGATACCCTAGGTATTTTACTTTGTTAAAACACATTTTCGATTTTTTGGCATTTATATGGAGGTTAGCTTTCGTCGGGTAAGTTAAGAGTGATGTCAAGTGTCTCAAATGCTCTTCCCATGTATTACTACATACAATGATATCATCTAGATATGCAGATGAGTAATCCTGATGGTTCTTAAGAATTAAATTCATCAGCTGTTGAAAGGTGGTGGGGCCCCATGGAGCCCCAAAGGGAGTACGGTAAAGTGAAATAGGCCAAAAGGAGTAGAAAAGGCTGTCTTCTCCTTGTCTACTGGTCATAGGGGAACCTGCCAGTACTCCTTTGTGAGATCTATCGTGGTGATGTACTTAGCAGCTCTTATTCTCTCGATTAACTCATCAACCCTGGGAAGGGGGTACGCATCTAATTTTGAGATCTGGTTAATGGCTCTAAAGTCTATGCAAAATCTTATGCTCCCATCGGGTTTTGGAATCAATACGATGGGAGATGACCAGTTACTTTGGGAAGGCTCTATGATGTTTATCTTTAGCATTTGTTCTATTTCCTTGAACACAGCCTGTCTTCTCACAGCCGGGATTCGGTAAGGCTTTTGTCTTATCACTCTCCCCTCCTGAGTGGGAATAGAGTGTTGGGTTAGGTATGTTTTCCCAGGGATATCAGAGAAAATAGAGGCGAAGGGTTTCAGCATGTTTCTCAACTCTTCTTTCTGCTCGTCAGAGAGGTCATCATTTATGTGTAACTGATCTAAGGTTGTTTCTGCATTGGTTTCCAAATGCACCATATGCACAGTTTTGGTTAAAAGTCCTAGCCATTTTTTAGGGGAGATTTACGTGAAAGACTTGTTCTCTGTGAGCCCCCAATTTTAACTTGTATGAGAGGTTTCCAATCTTTTCTATGATTTCAAAGGGACCTCTCCATTCAGATTTCATTTTATGAGGAGAACTTGGTAGCAGGACCAAAACCCAATTGCCAGGTTGATAGGTCCTCAGTTTCTTCTCTTTATCATACATTTGTTTCTGTTTACTTTGACTCTTTACTAGATTCTTAGTCGCCAGTTCCCGGAGTTTCCCAATACGGGTCCGTAATGGTTGAGTATATTCTAAGAGATTATCTGCTTCTGGTTTTATGTCTTTCTCCCAAACCTCTCGAGTTATCTTTAAGAGGGTTCAGGGTTTTCGCCCATAAAGTAATTGAAACGAAGAACACCCCAAACTGTTTTGTACATGACTACTTAGCACAAAGAGAGCCAGGGGCAGCATTTGGACCCATTTTCTTCCTTCTCCGGCTAGCATTTTATTAAGAAGGAGTTTGAGGGAACCATTATATCTCTCCACCAGCCCGTCTGTCTGGGGGTGAAATACAGAAGTTTTAAGGTGTCTGATGTTTAACTGTTTACAAATCTGGGCCATAGACGGGATACAAAAGGGGTACCCTGATTCGTAATGATTTCCGTGGGAAACCCTATGTGAGAAAAAAGTTCTATAAGGTTTTGTGCGATAGTTTTAGTATCAGGGTTATGGATAGGAAAGACCTCTGGCTATCGGGTAGTGTAATCAACTATAACAAGGGCATATTGACACCTTTTTGAGGATTTTGGTAAAGGACCTATGAAGTCCATCCCTAACCTTTCGAACGGGGTACATATTATAGGTAAGGGCTGGAGGGGTGCTTTAGGGGGTAAGTAGGGATTCTTTTTCCTGGCACACCTCGCATTCTTGACAATATTTCTTTATGTGGGCAAAGATACCAGGCCAGTAAAAGTTTGTGAGGATTACTTTGGTCGTTTTCTCTGGTTCAGAATGGTCGCCTAATAGCTGTGAGTGGCCATAAAACATAATCTGATCTTGAAAGTCCTTTGGCACTATTAGTTGGGGGGGTTGGAAGGTCCTGGAATTCGGTATAGGAGTCCGTTTTTTATCTGGAGATGGGGAAAAATGTGGGTGTTGTTTTGGCGGGCCTTCTCCCAAATGGGATGTAGAAAGGCATCATTCATTTGAGTGAAACGAAAATTTCGATCTATCATCCAGGATTCTGGGGTTAATAAGGCGTTTTTAGGTTTTGTGCCTCTGGCTGGGTCCTGGACGTCTTTTACACGGTTAAGAGTCTCATAAAACATCTCTATGAAATGTGTATTGTCCGTTCCCTGGATAACATTTTCTGGAGATTAGGAAGTACCCCTACTTCTATCTCTGTTTTTTTCTCTTGTGTGGAAATGATCAGTCTGGCAGCAGGATATGTTCTAATGTCCCGATGTACACATCGTATTTGCACATATATTTCAGTTATGATCTGGAAGGGTAGGATCAAGTTGGATCAAACAACTGATTGTTTACACCCTGAGTCCAGCAAGGCGGTTATCCTCTTTTGATTCATTTGTACACTTTCAAAAAAGATGGGTCCAAACTCTGAAGTGAGGTAGACAGAACTTGGAGAGTAGTTAACTTCCATTGGTTCATCTGGGGGCTTTTTGTTCTTACAAAAACGGGCTATGTGGCCCCACTCGCCGCACTCAAAGCATTGGGGTCCAGAAGGGACATGGAATTCTGGTTTGGCTTGGAGGATATTCTTGGTCTCAGTGAATGCTGTGGTTGTTTTCCATCATTATGGATATGAATGGTTTTGGAGGTGTTCCTTGAGTGTTTGTCTGTCTCCAGATAAAAAGGACGAGGTTGAACCCTTGAAAAGGTAGTAGCAATTTCAACGGCCTGCTCGCTACTAAGCCCTGAATGCTGGCGTAACCTGCGTTGTGTCGGATGGGGTAATGCCTCTATGAACTGCTCTAAACAGATCCTCTCCAGTAGAGCACCTTTGGGGTATCCCCTGGCTTCCCCCTTTCTTGTCTAAACCACTGTCTGTAGGCCGATTCGTCCAAGCCTACCCGGTCTAATATTACTCTTTTTACCTCTTCAAAGGAGGCTTCACCTTGGGGGTGTGTTTGAAATTAACCAAAAAGGCATCAAGATCATCTCCTGGTAGAAGTTACTGTAGTGTTATCATAGGGGCGCTGGGTGTAATTATGCTATGACCCACTAACCCTGAGGACGTCTGTAATTGTTCATTAACCAACTTAGTCAGCTGTTCTGTTTGGGTCTTCATTGCATCACGAAACAATTCTCGGTCAGCTTTGGCTGAAGACATTTGCCGTTCGACAGCCCATTCCAACTTTTGTTGTCCTTGGACTAGATGTTGAATCAAAGCATCCATTCTGTGTCAATGGAAGGGGACTGCCCGCATTCTCCACCACTTGTCTCCAGTTGGAGGGACAATCAGTCCAAAGGACACCAGAACGATTTTCTCGCTCCTCTATTTGTGCCCAAAACAAACTCAAAAGATGCGTTATAATTAACAAGTCAAGTCTGAGACTGGAGCTTTACGCAGTCTTCTTTCTTTTCCAGGGTCTTCGGAGTTCCTGTCCGCCAATACCCTCGGCAGAAGAAGAAGAAGCGCAGGTAAGAACATAAACTTTTTAGTCTTTAGTTTTTGTGGTGAGCTTAGTAGGGGATATTCTCCTGTTCCTCTTTCTCTCTTGAGGAAGAAGGGGTTATTATGAGGAACTGAGGGAGGGTTTGTTTAAAAATAGGATTAAGGTAGGGATGTGGTCTCCCTATAATATTCCTTTCTGTTGCAAAACACAAAACACAAAAGAAATGAAAACCTCTCCGATAAAAAGAAGTACCACAAAAGCATGAATCTAACTACTCTTTTCTTTTAGAGATATTTTAGAGGTACTTAAGTGGTCAGTTTGACTGTTTTAATTCAGTCCATTCTTTTACCTCTCAGCCCTCCCTTCTCCCTTCACCCCCCTCCCAACCAATGCCCTCCAGCTCTTGTTTGAGAGCCTCGCATGCACCTGGTGAAGCCACGTCCCTCCAGGGACGCGGCGGGACTCTGTGGTTTTGGGCACACAAGAGACTCCACTCCTATCCCTGGGGCTTCGAACGCTGCTTCGAGCTCTGCCGACTCGTCGGTCCCTCTTCTGGAAGGTTCCACTTCCTCTGGGGTAGACGTGTTGGATGCTTCGTTGTCGGGTGCTTTGTTCTGGGATTTCCCAACCACCGTACTGCCATACTCCTTCACTCCTTCTTCTTGTTTTCTGCCCGCCATACGCCGCACTTCCTCTTCCAAATTGACTGCGTCGCCCGGAGGTCCTTGGCTCCTTTCTTCTACACAACTTCCAGGGTGGACGAAGAATTCAGAGCCGGCTCCCATTTCTGGACTGCTGGGGTCTTCGGGTAGGTGACAGTATTAAATTGTATTTTCAATTTTTTTATGAAAAATTTTCATTTAACACTTGTAGCAAAAAAAAATTAAATAATTATTTAATTACATTATAATAAAAATATACTTACCTTTGGTGATCTTAAAAAAGACGCATATTAATTCTTATGGTTATTAATTATTTCTTTTTGATATAAATTATGAAACATTTAAAGTATTTAATTCAATGTACATAATTTCATAAATACTTACCTTTAGGGACAAGATGTAGGGAATATAGGGGTTATGGGTGGGGAAGTAATTTAATACTCAAGTATCCATTTTTATGCCAGGGTATTTTTATTGTTTTATTGTTCAAGAAACAATTTAATTTAATAACAAAAGAAAATAATTTATAATATTTATTTAATTAAATTTATCTAAAAATATACCTACCTTTGATGATCTTAAACAAAAATAGCAAATTGATTTAACATTTTTTAATAAAAAAAATACAGAGACAAAGCATAGTTTAATATTTCAATTTAAAAAATAGACATAAATAAAAGTTTATTCTTATTATTGAAAGTATTTTTTTCTTCAGCTTATGTGTACATTTTTTGCAACAATATTTTTATAACGCATTGCAATGTTATGCATTATTTTCATTTTTTCATTACAATTGAAGTTGGTCTCACGCTTTTCCATTTTTTTCAATGGTGATGAAAGTCCTTTTTCTATTTTTGTAGCTGTTGGTGATGTACGCGGGTGTACATGTTTTTTGGCATTCAGTAGATCATTCGTTCAAGCTTAGACGACCGAGATTTCGTAGTTGGGTAAATCTGTTTAATTAATTTTTTTAAAGATATATGATGGCTACCTCTAGTGTAATGGCAGTTGGTAGGGAGGTGTAGATGTTTAATTGTGGTTAACTTAACGTGTCAAGTTGAGTTAACCCATTTTACATCACAGTGCAGGTTGGGTTAACATTTTCTCCTTGTGGATGGCTACGTGAATTTAATTTAAAAAAATAATTTGTTTTGATCGTGAAAGACTTTTACATTTGGGAAAGGTAATCTTGTTTTTTTTTTATTTGCTGCATGTTGGCTTTGGAAAAGAAGATACTTGCATCCAGGGATTTACAGCACTTAATACAGTTACATATTTTGAAGAAGGCACTAGGAGAATCAGAGCTGGGATACGGTAAAGTACTTGCTTGTTTCAGAGGATATTTTGGATTGGGGTGAGGACTTCAAAGGTATCGGAAAAGAAGACCTGTTTTTTTTTTAAGAGACAGTTGAATGCATTTGCTTTGGAAAAAGTTTTGAAAAGAAGAAATGTTTTCTTTGGAGCTCGAATTTGGATATCCGTTGGATTAAGGCTAATATAGTTGCCTGAAGTTTTTTCATTTTTTTTTTTTAAATAGAAAAACGTGGTGTACTTCAATTTTGAATTAAAAACAGACTCTGGATGGATTATGGCTAATGTAGTTGCCAATCTGTTTTAAAAAATATTTTTATTTCAAATAGGAGACTACTTGGTGACTGGATTTTTAAAATGGGGATCAACATTCATGGTGTGAATTAAGGCTAATGTTGTTGCCTTTTTTGAAGAACTTTTTATCTTTATTGAATATTTCTTTGGATTTTTATGGGGGGGAATAAAAAACAAAGAAAAGAAGAGTGGAGAAATGAATGTGGATGTAAGAATTGGAGACACCCGGAATGTATACCAGTCACCATGTGCTGAAAAAAACAAAGACTTCATAAGGTAGGAACCCCAACTTTCCTTATTTTTTTTAGAAAAATATTTTCAAAAATTTATATTGAATGGTTGTTTGATTAAAAGTGGCAAGTAATGTGGAAAAGTTGTTAGCAATTTTTAGAAATTTAGTATGTATGCAAAACTGTCAAGGTAGTCAGAAGCCACCATCAACGAAAATTGTTGAAGTTTTGCCAATAGTCTCTTAGACATTTCTTTACTTTTTATTTAAATACGTGGTTTCAGACTACCTGACAATGATTGCGACAGTCTCCTTTCCTAGAATCTTTGTTCCTTCTTCAAAATTTCCAGAAAATGAGAAGGATTAGGATGATGATTGGCAACTTATTTGTTGAAGAAATTGTGCCATCCTTCAATGGCATTGGTAGTTTTCGCACCACCCTCTAAGCAGGTTGAATAACAGTTCCACCATTCTATAGGATACCTGGGTTTCCTCCTGCGACCTGACATGCTGAGATGGCCAAACCATGTATCCTCAAAGTAATTTAGTAAAGGGGACAATTTTTCATCATTTTGTCTGAAATAGATTCGGTAATGGAAGTGTAGAATTCATCTTCACTTTCTGGTGGTGCAAAACATAACAAAATTAGTTTTTGCAATTCGAATTGTAGTTTGCTGCTTGACAAATAGTCTTCAACCAAGGATGATTTCTGAATCTTACGCCAATATGCCTGTGAAAAGTGAAAGAAACATCCTTGGATTTGGGTATCAGGGTATAGTTTTGTTAAAGAGTTAATCATTGATAATTCAAAATCAATTATTTCTTTTCCAGGACTTTTATTCATGGTTTTCCTTTTTATCACTGTTAAAATTTCAGTGTATTTTGAGGAATTTTTCTCAGGCAGCAAAGCATACACTAAAGGAACTGTTGTGTTATTCCTATTAGCATGAATAGCATACACTTGTGAAAATGGATGGGGAGTTGATTTAAATGTACTATCCATTATCCAAATTGGACTACTCTAGGGTTACAAGGTTATGGTTAGTGCTCAAAATTAAAAACATTTTTTGAGGGTTTTCATTATCATATAGGAGATCTTTGAAGCTGCGTGGTGTTACATGGTGGGGATTACTTGCCAGTTTTTGCCTCTGAATCATCTGTCTAAGGTTGGGGATGGAGGGCATGCTACCTGCAATGTGCACTGGTATGTTGTGAGCTACTTCTCTTAAAATGGTTCCACAGCTTTCATTGGAGGTGCGTGCCAGAAGTTTAATTTGTTGTACAGTTTCACGTACTTCAATTTCCATTGTAGAGGCAGAGTGGTTAAGCTCTGTTGTCCTAACAACGGTATCTTCCAGAGTAACCGCTGTGCCTGTGCAATGGGAAGAGAAATATTGAACACACCTCCAGCGACTCATGGATTCTGAAGATCTGTCTTTGCAATAGAGGTAGCCACCATATTTTAAAAGATTTTTCCCAGTCCTCGATTTTTTATATGTAGCTTGTCTGCTGGATGCCATTATTGTATAATCATTGACAAAAGAAGAAATATTAGGATGTAGTGTGTTTGATTTTGACTATTTTGTTTATGCGATGGTTATAGTCTGGGTAGAGTTATCTTAGTTGAAATTGATCACCTAGTCACTGTCCAGCACCTGCTCTGAGGTACGCACTTGGTGGTGTTGGAATATTAAATTGGATCCCTAGTCACTTTCCAGCACCTGCCCTGAGGTAAGTACCTGGTGGTGTTGGAATATTAAATTGGATCCCTAGTCACTTTCCAGCACCTGCCCTGAGGTAAGTACCCGGTGGAGCTGGAATATAAAATTGGACCCCAATTCAGTGTCCAGCACCTGCCCTGAGGTAAGTACTTGGTGGAGTTGGAACAATACATTGGACCCCAAGTCACTGTCCAGCACCTGCTCTGAGGTAAGTACCCAGTGGAGTTGGAATATAAATTTGGACCCCAAGTCACTGTCCAGCACCTATCCTGAAGTAAGTTCCCAGTGGACTTAGAATATTGAATTGGACCTTGTGTCAGTAAAGGTAGATTTTTTACAAGAACTTACTGTGTACAGTTGTAGGTGGTTTATTGATTTCTGCAGGCTCCTTGAACTGAGAAATGTAAAACGTCTGTTGGAGCGATTTCTAAAATAGGAAAAGAAATTGTATCATACGTCACTATCCAGCACCTGCCCTGAGGTAAGTACCCGGTGGAGTTGGAATATTAAAATTGGACCCCAAGTCACTGTCCAGCACCTGCTCTGAGGTAAGTACCCGTGGAGTTGGAACATAAAATTGGACCCCAAGTCACTGTCCAGCACCTGCCTTGAGGTAAGTACCTGGTGGAGTTCGAATATAAAATTGGACCCCAAGTCACTGTCCAGCTCCTGCCCTGAGGTAAGTACCCGGTGGTGTTGGAATATTAAATTGGACCCCAAGCCACTATACAGGACCTGCCCTGAGGTAAGTACCCGGTGGAGTTGGAATATAAAATTGGACCCCAAGTCACTGTCCAGCACCTGCCCTGAGGTAAGTATGTGGTGGAGTTGGAATATAAAATTGGACCCCAAGTCACTTACCAGCACCTGCCCTGAGGTAAGTACTTAGTGGAGTTGGAATATAAAATTGGACCCTGTGTCAGTAAAGGTAGATTTTTTACAAGAACTTACTGTGTACAGTTGTAGGTGGTTAATTGATTTCTGCAGGCTCCTTGAATTGAGAAATGTAAAATGTCTGTTGGAGCGATTTCTAAAATAGGAAAAGAAATTGTACAGAAGTCACTGTCCAGCACCTGCCCTGAGGTAAGTACCTCGTGGAGTTGGAATATAAAATTGAACCCCAAAGCACTGTCCAGCACCTGCCCTGGGGTAAGTACCCGGTGGAGTTGAAATATTAAATTGGACCCCAAGTCACTGCCCAGTACCTGCCCTGTGGTACGTACCAAGTAAAGTTGGAATATAAAATTGGACCCCAAGTCACTGTCCAACACCTGCCCTGAGGTAAATATCTGGTGGAGATGGAATATAAAATTGGACCCCAAGTCACTGTCCAGAACCTGCCCTGAGGTAAGTACACTTTGGAGTTGGAATATTAAGTTGGACCCCAATTCATTGTCTAGCATCTGCCCTGAGGTAAGTACCCGGTAGAGTTGGAATATTAAATTCAACCCCATGTCACTCTCTAGCACCTGCCCTAAGGTAAGCACCCGGTGGGGTTTGAATATACAATTAGACCCCAAGTCACTGTCCAGCACCTGCCCTGAGGTGAGTACCTGGTGGAGTTGGAATATTAAATTGGACTCTGTGTCAGTAAAGGTAGAGTGTTTACAAAAACTTACTGTGTACACTTGTAGGTGGTTTAATGATTTCAGCAGGCTCCTTGAATTGAGAAATGTAAAACGTCTGTTGGAGCGATTTCTGAAATAGGAAAAGAAATTGTACCATAAGTCACTGTCCAGCACCTGCCCTGAGGTAAGTACCCGGTGGAGTTGGAATATTAAATTGGACCCAAAGTCACTGTCCAGAACCTGCCTTGACGTAAGTATCCGGTGGAGATGGAATTTAAAATTGGACCTCAAGTCACAGTCCAGCACCTGCCCTGAGGTAAGTACATGGTGGAGTTGTAAAATGTAATTGGACCCGCAAGTCACTGTCCAGCACCTGCCCTTAGGTAAGTACCCGGTGGAGTTGGAATAATAAATTGGACCCCAGGTCAATGTAAAGCACCTGCTCTGAGGTAAGTACCCAGTGGAGTTGGAAGATAAAATTGGACCCCAAGTCACTGTCCAGCACCTGCCTTGAGGTAAGTACCTGGTGGAGTTGGAATATTACATTGGACCCCAAGTCACTGTCCAGCACCTGCCCTGAAGTAAGTTCCCAGTGGAGTTGGAATATTAAATTGGACCTTGTGTCAGTAAAGGTAGATTTTTTACAAGAACTTACTATGTACAGTTGTAGGTGGTTTATTGATTTCTACAGGCTTCTTGAACTCAGAAATGTAAAACATCTTTTGGAACGATTTCTAAAATAGGAACAGAAATCGCACCATAAGTCACTGTCCAGCACCGGCCCTGAGGTAAGTACCCCGTGGAGTTGGAATATTAATATTGGACCCCAAGTCACTGTCCAGCATCTGCACTAAGGTAAGTACCCGTAGAGTTGGAACATAAAATTGGACCCAGAGTCACTGTCCAGCACCTGCTCTGAGGTAAGTACCCATGGAGTTGGAACATAAAATTGGACCCCAAGTAACTGTCCAACACCTGCTCTGAGGTAAGTACCCATGGAGTTGGAACATAAAATTGGACCCCAAGTCACTGTCTAGCACCTGCTCTGAGGTAAGTACCCGTGGAGTTGGAACATAAATTTGGACCCCAAGTCACTGTCCAGCACCTGCCCTGAGGTAAGTACCCAGTAGAGTTGAAATATAAAATTGGACCCCAAGTCTGTGTCCAGCACCTGCCCTGAGGTAAGTACCCGGTGGAGTTGAAATATTAAATTGGAGCCCAAGTTACTGTTCAGCACCTGCTCTGAGGTAAGTACCCGTGGAGTTGGAACATAAAATTGGACCCCAAGTCACTGTCCAGCACCTGCCCTGAGGTAAGTACCCAGTGGAGTTGAAATATAAAATTGGACACCAAGTAACTGTTCAGCACCTGCCCTGAGGTAAGTACCCAGTGGAGTTGAAATATTAAATTGGAACCCAAGTTACTGTTCAGCACCTGTCCTGAGGAAAGCACCCGGTGGAGTTGGAATATAAAATTGGACCCCAAGTCACTGTCCAGCACCTGCCCTGAGGTAAGTACGTGGTAGAGTTGGAATATAAAATTGGACCCCAAGTCACTTACCAGCACCTGCCCTGAGGTAAGTACTTGGTAGAGTTGGAATATTAAATTGGACCTCAAGTCACTCTCCAGCACCTGCGCTGAGGTAAGTACTGGGCGGAGTGGGAATATAAAATTGGACCAAAAGTCAATGTCTAGCACCTGCCCTGAGGTAAGTACCCGGTGGAATTGGAATATAAAATTGGACCCCAAGTCACTCTCCAGCACCTGCGCTAAGGTAAGTACCCGGTGGAATTGGAATATAAAATTGGACCCCAAGTCACTGTCCAGCACCTGCCCTGAGGTAAGTACCTGGTGGAGTTGGAATATTAAATTGGACCCCAAGTATCCGTCCAGCACCTGCCTTGAAGTAAGTACCCAGTGGAGTTGGAATATTAAATTGGACCCCAAGTCACTGTCCAGCACCTGCCCTGAGGTAAGTACCTGGTGGAGTTCGAATAATAAATTGGACCCTGTGACATTAAAGGTAGATTTTTTACAAGAACTTACTGTGTACAGTTGTAGGTGCTTTATTGATTTCTGCAGGCTCCTTGAATTGAGAAATGTAAAATGTCTGTTGGAGCAATTTCTAAAATAGGAAAAGAAATTGTACCATAAGTCACTGTCCAGCACCTGCCCTGAGGTAAGTACCCGGTGGAGTTTGAATATTAAAATTGGACCCCAATTCACTGTCCAGCACCTGCCCTGAGGTAAGTACCTGTTGCAGTTGGAATATAAAATTGGACCCCAAGTCACTGTCCAGCACCTGCCCTGGCGTAAGTACCAGGTGGAGATTAAATATTAAATTGGACCCCAAGTCACTGTCCAGCACCTGCCCTGTGGTACGTACCCAGTAAAGTTGGAATATAAAATTGGACCCCAAGTCACTGTCCAGCACCTGCCCTGAGGTAAGTACGTGGTGGAGTTGGAATATAAAATTGGACCCCAATTCACTTACCAGCATCTGCCCTGAGGTAAGTACTTGGTGGAGTTGGAATAGTAAATTAGACCCCAAGTCACTGTCCAGCACCTGCCCTGACATGAATAGGCAGTGGAGTTGGAATATTAAATTGGACCCCAAGTCACTCTCCAGCACCTGCACTGAGGTAAGTACCCAGTGGAATTGGAATATAAAATTGGACCCCAAGTCACTGTCCAGAACCTGCCCTGAGGTAAGTACACGGTGGAGTTGGAATATTAAGTTGGACCCCAAGTCATTGTCCAGCACCTGACCTTTGGCAAGTACCCGGTGGAGTTGGAATATTAAATTGGACCCCAAGTCACTGACCAGCATCTGCTGTGAGGTAAGGACCCGTAGTGTTGGAACATAAAATTGGACCCCAAGTCACTGTCCAGCACCTGCTCTGAGGTAAGTACCCGTGAAGTTGGAACAAAAAATTGGACCCCAAGTCACTGTCCAGCACCTGCCCTGAGGTAAGTACCTGTGGGAGTTTGAATATAAAATTGGACCCCAAGTCACTGTCTAGCAGCTGCCCTGAGGTAAGTACCTGGTGGTGTTGGAATATTAAATTGGACCCCAAGCCACTATCCAGGACCTGCACTGAGGTAAGTAACTGGTGGAGTTGAAATATAAAATAGGACACCAAGTAACTGTTTAGCACCTGCCCTGAGGTAAGTACCCAGTGGAGTTGAAATATTAAATTGGAGCCCAAGTCACTGTTCAGCACCTGCCCTGAGGTAAGTACCCGGTAGAGTTGGAAATTAACATTGGACCCCAAGTCACTGTCCATCACCTGCCCTGAGGTAAGTACGTGGTGTAGTTGGAATATAAAATTGGACTCCAATTCACTTACCAGCACCTGCCCTGAGGTAAGTACTTGGTGGAGTTGGAATAATAAATTAGACCCCAAGTCACTGTCCAGCACCTGCCCTGACGTGAATAGCCAGTGGAGTTGGAATATTAAATTGGACCCCAAGTCACTCTCCAGAACCTGCCCTGAAGTAAGTACACGGTGGAGTTGGAATATTAAGTTGGACCGTAAGTCATTGTCCAGCACCTGACCTTTGGCAAGTACCCGGTGGAGTTGGAATATTAAATTGGACCCTAAGTCACTCTCTAGCACCTGCCCTAAGGTCAGCACCTTGTGTGGTTTGAATATACAATTAGACCCCAAGTCACTGTCCAGCACCTGCCTTGAGGTAAGCACCCGGTGGAGTTTGAATATTAAAATTGGATCCCAAATCACTGTCCAGCACCTATCCTGAGGTAAGTACCCGGTGGAGTTGGAATATAAAATTGGACACCAAGTCGCTGTTCAGCACCTGCCCTGAGGTAAGTACCCAGTGGAGTTGAAATATTTAATTGAACCCCAAGTCACTGTTCAGCACCTATCATGAGGTAAGTACCCGGTGGAGCTGGAATATAAAATTGGACCCCAATTCAGCGTCCAGCACCTGCCCTGAGGTAAGTACTTGGTGGAGTTGGAACAATAAATTGGACCCCAAGTCACTGTCCAGCACCTGCTCTGAGATAAGTACCCAGTGGATTTGGAATATAAAATTGGACCCCAAGTCACTGTCCAGCACCTGCCCTGGGGTAAGTACCCTGTGGAGTTGAAATATTAAATTGGACCCCAAGTCACTGTCCAGTTCCTGCCCTGTGGTACCTACCCAGTAAAGTCGGAATATAAAATTGGACCTCGAGTCACTGTCCAACACCTGCCCTGAGGTAAGTACCTGGTGGAGATGGAATATAAAATTGGACCCCAAGTCACTGTCCAGAACCTGCCCTGAGGTAAGTACACGGTGGAGTTGAAATATTAAATTGGACCCCAAGTCACTGTCCAGTTCCTGCCCTGTGGTACATACCCAGTAAAGTTGGAATATAAAATTGGACCCCAAGTCACTGTCCAGCACCTGCCCTGAGGTAAGTACCTGGTGGAGTTGGAATATTAAATTGGACCCTGTGTCAGTAAAGGTAGAGTGTTTACAAAAACTTACTGTGTACAGTTGTAGGTGGTTTATTGATTTCAGCAGGCTCCTTGAATTGAGAAATGTAAAACGTCTGTTGGAGCGATTTCTAAAATAGGAAAAGAAATTGTAGCATAAGTCACTGTCCAGCACCTGCCCTGAGGTAAGTACCCGGTAGAGTTTGAACATTAAAATTGGACCTCAAGTATCTGTCCAGCACCTGCCCTGGGGTAAGTACCCGGTGGAGTTGAAATATTAAATTGGACCCCACGTCACTGTCCAGCACCTGCCCTGTGGTACGTACCCAGTTAAGTTGGAATATACAATTGGACCCCAAGTCACTGTCCAGAACCTGCCCTGAGGTAAGTACACAGTGGAGTTGGAAGATCAAGTTGGACCCCAAGCCATTGTCCACCACCTGACCTTTGGCAAGTACCCGGTGGAGTTGGAATATTAAATTGGACCCCAAGTCACTCTCTAGCACCTTCCCTAAGGTAAGCACCCGGTGGGGTTTGAATATACAATTGGACCCCAAGTCACTGTCCAGCACCTGCCCTTAGGTAAGTACCTGGTGGAGTTGGAATATTAAATTGGACCCTGTGTCAGTAAAGATAGAGGGGCCGATTCCGATTCAGGCCGGAAAACGTACCGACCGACTCGGTACGGGAATGTAGTCCGACCGACACGTACCAGCGCTGTCCGATCCGCGTAGTACGATGCTATGCATGTGAATCACGACTGACTAGTACGGAACACAAGCTGAACGACCGAACCACACGGAAACCAGCTAGCCGGCCGGAAAATCTACGCGAATTGAACCGACCGACACGCACCAGGAATGAACCCGACAGATACGTATCCGCGAACTCCGACCCGCGCAGTACGATGCAATGCATGTACAACCAGACCGAGTCGCACGGAGCTCAAGCCGTACGACCGACACGCATAGAAAACAGGGAGCCGAAGCAACCGAATACTCCGCGACCGACGCGTACGCCGCATATGAAACCCAGCAGAAAGACAGCGTGAAAGACTCGGAGAAGATCGCACAAGCCAACTGCAGCGTCCTACTCGGTCAGAAGAACGTCTCCTACATGCCCAAAAAATACAAAGGAAAAAATACAAAAAAAGGGCCAAACAAGCAATGACAAAGTCAATAAATACTGGGGGAAAAACATGGAACAAAGACACACCCACAACTCCACCCATATAAAGGCCACAAATCCCTACCATGATCCTTTGCAAATTCAACAGACCTGCCAGCACAGAACACCATCATACAGCAACCACAGACACACTCACAACTCATCCATCACACAAGCCACACACCATTAGCACCTCCCTAATAGCACCCTCACATACACCCAGAAAAACTGACACTCACCCACCCTCACGTGCACACTCACACACACATCAATCCCCACCACCACCCATCACCATGCCCCCAAAGAAGAATCCAAAGTTCCTAGACAGTGAATTGGAAGTTCTGGTAGATGAAATCCTCAGGGTAGAGCCACAGTTGTTTGGTACATTGGTCCAACAGACCCCAAGGTGGTAGAGGATCGTCGACAGGGTGAACGCACAATCACCATGTTTGCGCACAAAGGAAAACATCCAGAACAGGTGGTATGATGTGCGCAGGAGGGTCAAGGACCTACTCAAGAAGGATTACGCCTTGAGTCATCGCAGTGGCCCTCCTGCCAAACCAGTATACCTCAGGTCTTGGGAGGAGAAGGTGCGGGCCATCCTACCACCAGAGAGCGTACATGGACTATCAGACATCCCAGAGCCTTGTGAGTACACAACCAATATACCCAATATTGTGTGACAATACACACACATCACTGTCAAGGGGATAGTGAAACCATGCACCATTAGCAAAGCCACAGTAACCAAAAGATAATCATCCCAAGATGTGTATGCTAGTCAGACAAACACAATACCTGCCATCTCATAGTGATATGTAACTGTGTCATGACATGTACAAACCTAGCAACAAATAAAGCAAGGCAGTGGCACAAATCTAACCAACAAACACTGTCAGACATTTTGCCACCACTAGAACACCACCTCACAGGGAAGCTGACTGAAAGGAAGGAATTGTGTGTATGCTGGTGAAGTGAGTGTAGCCAATAGCATGATGGGAGTTGTAGTCACAGATATTGGTCACCCTCACAATTGGCCCATCAACACCACTCTGAACCATGCTCACATCACAGGGAGTGGAAAAGAACTGACAAGATGGCTGACACTGGGTACTGCTGTGGGGAGAACAAGCCCCTGCTGGATGTTGTGCTCAAAACAACAGCAGGACACCACTGACTGACATCCTGAAAGCCAACTTGCACTCCCTGCAATGGAAGCACGTTCCATGGTGGGATGTCTGGCTGGGTGGGAAGGAGGACTGACAGCTCTGACCATAGTTACCAGCAGCTTTTCTCACACACCCCTGTCATAAGGTTTCTGCACATACACAGAGCTATGCACAGGATAATGGGACCCCGGAATACAGTGGTTTGCCTACCATATACCGTAGCACCCAAAAACCCCAACCCAACTAGCTTAGCATCCCATTAGCACCCAAGTACCAATGATTGGACAACCCAGAACACAGTATCTTTATCTCAGGACTCGCAGAAGCAAGAACACTCTTTCGTCACTCACTCGTACTTGTCCACAAGGTGCGTAGGAAGAGACACTGGATAGGTTAAAATGTTTATTCCAACTTACGTGCTCTAATGTACAGTACACGTGTCAGTACTAATAGCATAATGCATATGAATAATATAAGCAGCATGGTTACAATTCCATAGAATACAAACGGGGAAAGCATTTCATAACTCAGTGGATAAATGTCTAAATAACATTACCACCCTCCCCGTGCAGTAAGATAGTTTATTATAAAAATAGAAGACCTCTGGACTTTGACTAGCGAACCCCCATACCTCAGTCTCTAGATGCAGAATTACATCAGCAGGACATCATAGCTCTTCTCACTGAAAAGGATTTCTCCAAGTGTGTCAAGCACCAGTAACAACCCCAGTATTAAAGGCACACAAAGTTTCATGTCATTTGCGCCTAATGTTATGTCTGGGTGCGCGAGACTGGCCATATCAGGAAGAACCGAAATACATTGTTATGCGACCTTGTACATGTTGTGCAGTCTGAGCCCAAATCGAACAAGAGAAAAGGTGAAAGACAGAAAGTGCAGACAGCGCAAAAGAACTTGGCAAGAGCAAAGGGCGAGGGAGCCCTGGCTCAGTGTAACGTGCGCAAAGAAAAGCAGCATGGCAGCTAGTCCTAGGCCAACATAACAAGGCAGGCAACAAACCACAAGACACCCTCCCCTGGTCAGTCCGGCGTCCAAGACAGAGGGCAAACAACAAAAAAAAAATATCCAGTAGAGCACAGGGAGCGCCCAAACGGCGAAAAAAAAGTCAATCCATGAAAGTGTAAGTGCAGAAAAAAGCCATACCCTCCAAAAGGGCATCATTGGAATTGTCAAAAAACATAGATGCCATCCAATCCAGGAGATCAAAAGAGCAGGAATGCTCCTCAGCAGAGGGAGCATCCAAAAGCAATGCGGGACAACTTGCGTGATAAACGAAACAGCTTTGTTGTAGGAGATCCTGGGCAGCCGCCCAGATATCCCATTGCGCCAAAATCCCCAGTGCAGCCGCACGCGCCATACAGCCGGCAACGGAACAGTCCTGCTCATGGGCCTCTAAGGGACCCATCAACTGAACAAAATCCGGAACAGACAATGACGAATTGGAGAGGCAATAATCCAAGGTCCAGGTGAAAGGACAGCGGATGCAAGTCATTACAGGTTGCACGCAAGTGAAATACGCAAAGCGAAAGGAAAGAGTATATGACACACTCAGTGTCGCCAATGGCAAGACACCAAAACCAGCCAAAAGGCGCTCACGAAGCAGCTGGAGGCGTTCTGGATCGAGCAGGTCCCATCGGGGAGCAGCCATTGCGCATAAAACAAATTAATAACAGGACACCAGCCGCCAAGGCGATGATCAACGGGAAACCGCCAAAGACGCTGGAAAAAATAGAATGAATAAACGCCGGGATGACACCAAAAATAGTTTGGAAGGAGGACACCAAACCAGACCCCACGACTTTAAAAAAGTGTACCAGACCCTCTGTGTTAGATGCGTTAAAAATACGATGAATTAACTCCCCAAAATGTTGGGGGAGATTAGTGTTCAAAAGGGCCTGTATTTCACTGTGGGTACTCGCCACCTGGAGAATGAATGTCTCCCGGGCGGACGTGAGCACAACTTCCTCGTTCAATAACAGTGCCTTTATTCTGCTCAGTCTATTGAAATCTGCCTCCATGGTAGGGATGGAATGCCAAATAGAGATATCAACCTTGCCATGAGGGGGAGGAAAAAGCACATTTTTGCAGCAGACAACCCTGTGCGAAACTGTTACAATGTAAGGAATGCCAGCCTGCAGGCCACAACAGTTTTCGTTATTTAAAAGTAAATAACTACCATTGGAAACTAGAGTGAAAGTAGGAGAAATAACAGGAGCAGGAATACCTTTCAGCACACAAGCAAGATTAGGAGCGGAAACGCTACATGAGCCATGCAATTTAATGTGTTTACAAATAAGCGAATGACCCATAGTCGAGTCGCAGTACTCCCCGTGAGAAAGACTTCCTTGCCGTCCCGAAGGCATTTATACATGAAAGGCAAGGACCAGAGTTCATGCAGGAAAGCACTGCCCAAGGGCCGGTAACGGCCCACAGGATAATGTTTCATGCACGAGTCAAATTCAAACAAGGAAAAAGGTAAAGCGATAACCCCATGAACTAGCCACACAGCAGAATCGAGTTCTGCAACAGAGAACGGCAAAGGATCCATCTTTTCGATATGTAATAGAGTGTAAGTTGCATCTTTCATGGACATAAATTGCTGTTTGTCAGTTAAGTTAAAAGGTAGAAACAAGGCAGAGGTGTTCAAAAAATGCCAAGGAACTTTACCTAACTTGAGCGTTTGCAAAGTCCATGCAAACTGCATAACTGAACGCAATTGATTCTGACCATGATATAACACAGAAACATCATCTTGTACAATATCAACAACAGAGGACACAATATTCTCTAAAGTATAAATGCGTGAAGACAGGGTATTAATACTATTGTCAACAACAGCAAGCACCTTTTCCAAATTTGCTTGATCTATCTCCCGAAGACGGAAGCAGCTTCCAGTTGTGATAGCTTCCAGAGTTCATTATATGTCTCATAAATGAATCTTTTAGGTCGGGGACCACGAGGTCCCAAAACAAAGTCAGACAGATCAATATTGCCTGAAAGGAGGGACAAATGTTGTTTAACAGAATCAAGGGACGAATGTTGCAGCCATTGTTTGCATAATTTACCAACATAATATGTAGTGACAGTACGAGAAGCAGTAAATCTCGGATCAGGCCTATCCTGTGTGTATCTAGTACCTGAGTCGTGAAAACGCATTTGACATGCATTAGATGATATAGGCCATACCAACCAGGGTGACTGATCCAGTTCGGAAACATTAAATGAATTATTCTGTAATAGAGCCTGTAGGGTCGTCAGGGACAGGTTAAAACGTGAGCTATCATTGGGAAAACTCGAAAGGGATGGAATTGAGGGCGAGTTTAATTGTTTAGTGGTAGCTAAGCCCCAACACGTAGTTTGATAGATGGAAGCATTTAGGAACATAATTTGGGTAGGGATGAGGCAAGCACGATGCAACGCCTCGGTTCCCTGTACCTGCCATGGCTTGGAGCCCCAAATGGATTTCAAATCTATTGTATCCTCCCAGTACTCATAACCACCCACTGCTAGGGCACTTAAAAAGGAACCCGAATAAAGCAATTTGGTGTGTGTTAACATAATTTTCTGAGTTGACGTTGTATTGAGTTTAAAATAATAGGATGCGGGGTTTGACCGATTAAAATCAGTAAAATAGGTAAACTTATTTCGAAGAGTTTGTGAGCTACCTGGCAAGGGGTTTGGACAATGTTCCCATTGGGTGTAGTTAACAGAACTACGCAGGGCACTTGGCTTATGGAGAAAATGATTACCCCAATGCTGGTAACAATACAAGTCGGCATAATTCGCAGAATTCATATATAAATCTTCAGCATTAAAAGATGCATAATATTTTAAATCGGCAAACAATGCTTCAACGGCATGCACATCCCAATCATCAGAATGAATGTTATTTTGTACTACATCACCCATTGAAACACGAAGGACATTAGGTACATTAATAATTTCTGTCGGACCATGGATTTGATAGTTCACTGCATCCCATACGATGCCATCAGCAACTGGAAAAGCTGAAATGTTCACAAATGTGTGGTCACACTTCATGATGTGAGACGAGGAATGAGGAGCCAAAGTTCCAGAAACATAGTCTACAGCAGAGCGTTCAGGTAAATAGTGACCATTGATTAGTAGGAAAAACACTGTGACAAAGCCAATGGACATGAACAAAAAAATCAAGAAAAGTACCAACCAGAGGTATGTCCAGGGTGGAATCAAAAAATTGTCTCTAAACCAGGATACAAAAACACTGAACTTGGATGGGACTTTTGAAGATGTGGAATCCGAATCAAAGGAATAACGAGTCGGGCTCAGTGGCGTTATTGGTTGATGTGCCACCGATTCAGATGCAGGATAAGTATACTCGTCCTCGTCGATATTGGTGGAGAGTTGGGGATCAATTGTAGTTTCAGGCACATCAACCATCTCAATTACAGCATCAGCGACCGTTCGTGTAGATGGGCCACGAACATATGTCCGATAAATGGCAGGACAAGAAACCGCTGGTGTGACACTATTCAGGATCGGCCAGGCGCTGTAGCTTGACATTTTCCACTGAGATGTATCTGTTCTCCTTGCGACCAGGAAGCGGTGGTAAAATGACTGTACGTGTTCCCTTCAAGCCCAGAACTGGAACCGGTGCACGAAAAGAGGGGCCGAATTCTTTTTGTTTTCAACCTTCTCTCGAACCAGTTCTCCAACCTTTGGAAGCCAGCCGGCTACCGGAATCTGCAACGCAGGATCTGTGGCTGAAGGCAAATGTGTAGTTGCAAGTTTGTCTCGGGCTTCTTGTAAGTCCTGTAACATAGCAGAATGGTTATCTACATCAAACTTGGCGGATTGCGCCGCGATGTCTGGACCCTCAAGGTCAGGCACAAACATTCTTATGCCAAAGAGCATTTCGTATGGGGTCCGCCCACCCAGAGGTCTTCTAGGGAGATTATTAAGTGCACGCTGAACGGTATACAAGTGGGCCAGCCAGTTCCTGCCAGTACCTATAACTCTAGCTGTTAAGGATTGCTTTAAGTCACGGTTCATTCGTTCAACGATAGAGTTGCCCTCAGGCCTATACGGAGACAAAAATTTCACCCGCACCCCAAGCGAAGCCATTGCATCCTTGTAAGCCCTAGAGGCAAACGCTGGACCTTGGTCCGAATGGAAGGTGCCGCATGCGAAAATTCCCACAAAGACACGCAAATCCCTGATTACATTTCGAGCGTCAGCACTACGTTGTGGCCAGACCCAGAGGAACCGTGTGCACGAGTCCACTGCTACTAAGATATATTTATAGGCAGTGTCTGATGAGAATGGACCGCAGTGATCCAAGTAAACACACCCAAAGGGTCTGTTAGCAATGCAGAGCGGGGTCTGTGGAGGGCGTGTTACCGTGGAAGGCTTAATCTGTTGACAAACGTCGCAAGACAGCACAAAAGCACGGGTGTCTTTATACAATCCACGCCACCAATAACGCTTCTGCAAGATGGAAACTGTAGCTGACACACCTGCATGAGCAGAAGCCATGCCTTCGTGTGCAGCTGATATCAAGGCACTCCTGCGGTCCGCGTTGGGGATCAGCCGATCTCCAACGTCAGGTATTGTTACATAAGGAACCTGATCGGGACTTAATTTGTAAGAATACTTGGAAGGGAAACCTGTAGGGTAATTATCACCTTCCTTGGTTGCAGCAATAGCTGCTAGAATAACAGAGTCAATTTTAGACATGGACCTGGTAACCGCTGCTACTGAACACGTGACTACTGCTGAACGGGCAGCTTCATCTGCCAGATCGTTACCAATAGCGTGTGCGCCCACCTGCTGATGGCCTAAGGTGTGAACCACCTGTGTGAGGGGCAGACGTTGTTGCAATTCTGCCACTCGAACCCAAAGCATTTTATGCTTAATTGTGCTCCCTTTTGCGTCCTTGTAGTCGTTTTTCGACCAGAAAAACAGATTGTCATTGTAAGATTGTACACAGTAAAAAGAATCACACACAATAAGAGTGGTCTCATCCTGAGAAGCGAACTCAAGTGCAAGTAGCAATGCATGCAGCTCGGCCAATTGTGCAGTACTATCTCCAAGTGTGCGAGTGTGCACTACAGAGGATTTGAACGTTCCATTTACAAAGGAACCCGCAACAATAGCACATGCAGCTGAATAAGCGTGCTTGGACCCTGTGGCCGGTTGCGCCGAACCATCGGTGTAGATCACACATTTGTAATCCTCAAGCGGTAGTAAAAACAAAGGAGGAGGATGAACGAATTCATACTGCAAAAACTCCTGAGTCTGAAGAGAAGAATCAAAAACAAAAGTGACGTCCGAAGACGTCAAGGATGTAGCCCATTGTATCCAACGGGGATGCATTGCTTTTGAGTTCGGT
Organism: Calotriton arnoldi; assembly: GCA_963921515.1. Classification (NCBI taxonomy): domain Eukaryota; kingdom Metazoa; phylum Chordata; class Amphibia; order Caudata; family Salamandridae; genus Calotriton; species Calotriton arnoldi. The sequence continues at coordinate 298,531 of CAWUFW010006255.1, read as the reverse complement.
ACACTTGCCTTTGTTACTGCCTCTAGGGCAGGACAGGGTGTTACCACTAGAATCCGCTTTCCCTGTGCCAGTGCGCGTTCTTTTAGAATCGCCATTTGCACTGCAGTTAGAACTTTTCGACAGATGTAAAGCGCAATTCAGCGGAAGTGTACAGATGTGACTTGTATGCGATGGGTACTGTATCACCTTCATTAAAGGTTAAGTATGTGAATCCCACCGCCCCCGGAATTATTCTAATCACCAAGTTTGTGTGGTTATCACGAGTCAAAAGATATTTAGACTCCAATAGGTCTGTCTGCAAAGACTGCAGAATCGAGGTATGCTCAGGCAGCCAGCAAGACCTTGAATAAGTAGGTTGTATCAAAGCATACAAAGGCTTGATACGCTGGGCATATTCGGGTATGTAAGTACGCCCGAAATTCAGGAAACCCAGCAAAGACTGAAGTTTTTTCAGAGTATTTGGGGGCACAAATGTGCACATTTTTCCAAGAAATGGGGGCTAAGCCCTTACCTTCGTTGTTGAGCTCATAGCCCAAGAACAGAACGGTAAATTCAGCAATGTGTGACTTAGCAAAGTTAAATTTGTAACCCTGCTCCGCAAATTCAAGAATAATGCGGTCCACACGGGACAGATGCTGATATAATTCGTCGTCTGTCAGATAGATGTCATCTACGTACGAACATGCGTCTTGATCAATGTCATTTAACAAAGAAACAACACGGGCGGCGAATATACCCGGACTATTTTGTAGCCCATGGGTAAACGCCGGAACTGGAATAATTTACCACCGGAAGTGAATGCGGTCCATTGACCACTCTCCGGGGCTAGGTTGTGCGTGTAGAAACCGTTTGAAAGGTCAAGTGTCGTTTTGTATTTTTTACGAACAAGACTGTCTACAAGCGCAGAACTGTGTGTATTTTGCACCGTAAAGTTCCGACAATGAGTATTTAAATGCCGGTAATCCAAAACTAAGCGGTACGATCCATCGGGTTTAGAAACCACGAAAAGGGGATTGTTCATAGGTGATACGCATGGTTCAATTACTCCCTGATATTCCAACTGTGTCAGAATTTCGGAGACGGGGCCTTTTGCCTGCCGTTTGATGGGATATTGGGGTTGTGGCTGCGGTAGTGACCGCAAAGGTATTGCATGAGGAGGTGATTCTTCATCCCATCCCACATGGTTGCGGTATAACGCTGGTGCCAGGTACACAGCCCACTCAGCTGCAAGTGCTTCAGCTTTGTCTTTTGGGACATGCCGTGAAAAGCTTGGAAGGATTACCTCCTCTCCTTTATGTGCAGCTAAAACGAATGGGGGTGGCCAATCCACCTCTGCTAACAAAATGTCATATGAAGAGGTTAGATTTTCCCCAAAAATCCCTTTTATTTCACGCTGTATGTCACCTTCAATTTGGATGACTATGTTGTAAAGTCTGTCAGGGGGTGCCACTCTCGTGTCAGCTGTCTCTACAGTAACGAATGTTTCAGTTGCTGTCGCCTCCATATGAGGACGTAGCGCCTCCCGCACTATGGTAACTTCCGCGGCGCTGTCTAGGAGGGTCACTGCCCACGTCCAATTCTGGAGTCTCGTTCTCACGGTCTGTGGCATATTTCGCTGTTACAGCGGCAACTTTTTTCTTTTGAAATTGCGGTCGAGGAAGGTGAAAGTCTTCTGCTTTCCCTCTGACTTGTTGTCGAGGTTGGTCTCGCTCCTGGGGAGCCTCTCGGCCCCTTCCTCTATCTTGCCGTCCTCCTCCACCAGCCTGTGACGACGTCTGGGCCTGTGAAGAACGAGGAGAACGCGTATCAGAGCTCTGAAACCTTTCTGGTGATTTAATTCTCGACCTATCACGTAAATCATAAGTACGTTCAGAAGAAACCGAAACTGGGGAAGCGCCTCTCGACCCCGGCTTCTTTTGTTGCTTACCCTGTTTTTTCTGTCTCCAACTCTTTTTAGTGAAGACTGGTCTATCATCTTTCTCAGATGTACTTTTTGTTTGTGTAATTTGTGGTTGCGATTGAGTTTGCATTTTTACAAAAGGCTTGTTGCCTAGGCTATTTCTTCCAATTGTTTTATAAGCCCGGGCTATAATTTTCGGTAATTCGCGGGGCCTGTCCAACTCTGGGACCAAAGCCAAAGCATTCGCTACTTGAAAGTTCATAGCATCGCCCTTGACATTTCCAAGGATCAGTTCAGCTACTACATCAAACACTCCCACTAGTCTCATCCCTAATTCCACAGCCGCTTCAGGGCCATGTTCGTCCTGTACTTTTTTAATTACAGAGGGTAGAACCGTCATGGAAGAAGTACCAAAACATTTTGAATAAACTGCTGCGAATACCTTACCCCAGTTTTCACATGATGTCAAATCGGGGATTAAGTCTTTTGGCAAACTTATCGTAAGGATGCGATGTTTATCCACTGGGGACGTATGTGGAAACACCGCTTCTATCTGATCGAACTTTTCGGCAAGCCAGTAAGGATAATCGTCCTTACTTTGTGGACGTTTGCCCATCACAGAATTGACCATGACAGGACTTATGGTCACTCCAGCTGCAACAGCTGGTTGGCCAGCGACTACAGGGGCAGCTCCATGTAGGCTACCTGTAACGTATGTCACTAAGGCTCGATGCACTCGCACCAGTTCGGTATGCATAGTGCGCAGTTCCGCAATCGGTAATGCCAGATAATTTGGATGCGGGGTATACCCGGCCAATACAGGCCAAGTGGCCCCCTGAATTGATAAGGGGCCTAAACGAACTGCGGTAGTTGGTTGTGGGAGGGCGCCATTAAACCAAACACGGTGCTGCCAAGCCGTGAGAGGCACTTCAAGAGTAGTATAGGGTCGATAGGCAGCAGGAATAGCGGTGGGTTTATATTCATGAAGCAGTTTATCACCTGCATCCACCGCCTCAAAAGTGATCCAAGTGTAAAACACTTCAAAGTGATAAGCCGGATCGGCTTGAACCACAAAGACCAACTCGACCCCAGCATCGGGCACTCCGTATACACCTAGGTGTTCTCGGATTGGTCCTCGGCTATGTGCAGCTATCGCCACACCAGCCATAACTAAACAATTGTATTCGACAACCTAACAGGGAGCACAAAATGGGTTATTTATGTAACCTTTTTTAATAACTTCAAGCTTGAAAGAACCTATAAAACGTTCAATATAGGAGGTATCACCGTCACTTACGCCTCCGGAAGCGTACGTGAGGGTTTTGTGGACAAGCACAAGTACTACTCAAGCATCTCGCAGATAAGCAGCCCCACGGTGGTCGCGCCATGTCATAAGGTTTCTGCACATACACAGAGCTATGCACAGGATAATGGGACCCCGGAATACAGTGGTTTGCCTACCATATACCTTAGCACCCAAAAACCCCAACCCAACTAGCTTAGCATCCCATTAGCACCCAAGTACCAATTTGTGATAGAACGAAAAGGGGGTGTTGATTATCACAGGGTATGTTACGGCGCCAACCTAGTGTCGTGAGTATAATGGAGGAAATAAGAATATTGTGGTGCAACAAGTGAGGAAAAAACCCCAAAACCCTCAATTGAGGACAAAAGTCCGTCTTACTATGACAACAGTTCCTGTGCACACACAAAACAGTAAATACAGCATCAAGGTAAACGTTATTTCAGAAATGATGACAGTATGTTCTTGCTTGGGGTGTCGATTTATTAGGGTACCACTTCACAGGCCAGCCAACACGTGTTTCGTCATTGGGTGTGTAACCTAGACTTCTTCAGGGCTGGAAATGAACATGGAGAATGACTCGTGTCACAATGTAATAAATACAATCACATAGATGTGTGTCTTACAAAGATGGGACACTGTGAGTACACTCAAAACTTAGTTCGTCACCAGGAAAACACCAAGGGCCAGGATCTTAATTGAAGTAAAAAGTTTTGTCGTGAAGACCATAATATTCGATCTCATGCATATAAAACCAATTGAGTAGTGACAGTCAAACTAAATTGCCCTGTTCAATATGTGGTGGCAATGTACTATGTCAATAAAAACTGTACCACTCTAATGCCAGTACAGTTGGCGCAAAAGTGCCAAGTCAAGTGAACACAAAGCTCAAATGCCACAGCGAAAGGTAAATCAGAGTAATGTGAGGAAAAGTGGGGTGAGAAAAGGTGTCCTACTCTTAAAATTACTGCACCGAAAACCCGTGTTAGGGCTAGTAAGAAACTAATGTGACTTATTCGCTGCTCGTATTATCTTAAGCACGCCTACCTCAGGTGGAGTAAAGCAGGTCTTCAGACCTACAACACATGAAAGGGCATTATTGTAAACAATGCTCGTGAGGGAAACAGAGCGTCATGACTAGATAAAAACCAGCTGTAGGGTGAGCTCACCTCTCGGCTGGTGATACTTCCGACCCAGTGGGTCCTAATATTCAGTCTGATGCGTGAGTTTTCTTTTCTCTTTTCCCAAAACTTCGGTAAATCTGTATAATAATAACTATTATGAGTATGTTTCAAAATTAAGTCACACCCATCATAACAGATATACAAACATTCAATATCTGCTTGTTACAAGACCAAATTGCAATATACCCTCCTCTTACCTCATAAGTAAGGTAATAATGTCTACACTTCTGTCGCTGGTTCTGGCTGTGTATGCCAACACTTATCAGTATCAGTATGCCTCTTAGGCAAGACAAGAGTAACGCGGCGCCATCCGCCGTGTAAAGAGCTGTAAAAATGAAACAAATAACCTATCACAGCCATGTTGGACACCTTAACACTAAGTCCAATGTAATGGACACTGTTAATAAAGCTAACGTTTTCGAGCAGCTCTTACCTATGGCGAGTACGTCCTGAAGCTCCTCACACCGTCACCGTGTTCTGACGGAAATCATTGAGCGCAACCCGGAAGTATATTTATACACCGAACAAGGCCAAAACACTAGAGCGCTAAATTTGAATCAGAGGAAACACGCATGCGCGTGTGTAGTGAAAAGATCGAGCCATGCAATGAGTATAAGTGCAAAGCCCCTTTTTTTATGATGCATAGGTCAGATCTCTGATCACATCCCATGAATGTAATGAGGTCAAATTGGGTTTAATAGATACTCCGATAGAGAAGAATTCAAATGAGCAGGATGGGTATGCAAGCTCATGTCTAGTGAAAGTTGAAGGCATGCAAAATTGTGTATACACCACATCTTATAAGTACATTTAGTGTGGTGGACTGACAAGGTTCTCAGTTCAAGCAGATTGGCGAAATCACAGATAAGAAAGCCTTCCAAAAAGCGGGATAATTACACAAACATGTGTAATACATCTTAAATTTCTGTACGCATATAACTATTGGAAGTCCAAGCATGCAGTAAGTGAAGAGATAACACATCCCATGCGTTCCTCTGGATCAATGGGTTGACAAAGCCGCCATCTATTAGGCAAGATGTCATGAAGTCACATAATTTCAAGCCATACGGCATGAAGTCAGAGAAGGTGATCATTCACCAAAAATTATGATGAACACATTTGTGTAGTACTTGATGTGTTATCTCTTCACTTACTGCATGCTTGGACTTCCAATAGTTATATGCGTACAGAAATTTAAGATGTATTACACATGTTTGTGTAATTATCCCGCTTTTGGAAGGCTTTCTTATCTGTGATTTCGCCAATCTGCTTGAACTGAGAACCTTGTCAGTCCACCACACTAAATGTACTTATAAGATGTGGTGTATACACAATTTTGCATGCCTTCAACTTTCACTAGACATGAGCTTGCATACCCATCCTGCTCATTTGAATTCTTCTCTATCGGAGTATCTATTAAACCCAATTTGACCTCATTACATTCATGGGATGTGATCAGAGATCTGACCTATGCATCATAAAAAAGGGGGCTTTGCACTTATACTCATTGCATGGCTCGATCTTTTCACTACACACGCGCATGCGTGTTTCCTCTGATTCAAATTTAGCGCTCTAGTGTTTTGGCCTTGTTCGGTGTATAAATATACTTCCGGGTTGCGCTCAATGATTTCCGTCAGAACACGGTGACGGTGTGAGAGCTTCAGGACGTACTCGCCATAGGTAAGAGCTTGCTCCGAAAACGTTAGCTTTATTAACAGTGTCCATTACATTGGACTTAGTGTTAAGGTGTCCAACATGGCTGTGATAGGTTATTTGTTTCATTTTTACAGCTCTTTACACGGCGGATGGCGCCGCGTTATTCTTGTCTTGCCTAAGAGGCATACTGATACTGATAAGTGTTGGCATACACAGCCAGAACCAGCGACAGAAGTGTAGACATTATTACCTTACTTATGAGGTAAGAGGAGGGTATATTGCAATTTGGTCTTGTAACAAGCAGATATTGAATGTTTGTATATCTGTTATGATGGGTGTGACTTAATTTTGAAACATACTCATAATAGTTATTATTATACAGATTTACCGAAGTTTTGGGAAAGAGAAAAGAAAACTCACGCATCAGACTGAATATTAGGACCCACTGGGTCGGAAGTATCACCAGCCGAGAGGTGAGCTCACCCTACAGCTGGTTTTTATCTAGTCATGACGCTCTGTTTCCCTCACGAGCATTGTTTACAATAATGCCCTTTCATGTGTTGTAGGTCTGAAGACCTGCTTTACTCCACCTGAGGTAGGCGTGCTTAAGATAATACGAGCAGCGAATAAGTCACATTAGTTTCTTACTAGCCCTAACACGGGTTTTCGGTGCAGTAATTTTAAGAGTAGGACACCTTTTCTCACCCCACTTTTCCTCACATTACTCTGATTTACCTTTCGCTGTGGCATTTGAGCTTTGTGTTCACTTGACTTGGCACTTTTGCGCCAACTGTACTGGCATTAGAGTGGTACAGTTTTTATTGACATAGTACATTGCCACCACATATTGAACAGGGCAATTTAGTTTGACTGTCACTACTCAATTGGTTTTATATGCATGAGATCGAATATTATGGTCTTCACGACAAAACTTTTACTTCAATTAAGATCCTGGCCCCTTGGTGTTTTCCTGGTGACGAACTAAGTTTTGAGTGTACTCACAGTGTCCCATCTTTGTAAGACACACATCTATGTGATTGTATTTATTACATTGTGACACGAGTCATTCTCCATGTTCATTTCCAGCCCTGAAGAAGTCTAGGGTTACACACCCAATGACGAAACACGTGTTGGCTGGCCTGTGAAGTGGTACCCTAATAAATCGACACCCCAAGCAAGAACATACTGTCATCATTTCTGAAATAACGTTTACCTTGATGCTGTATTTACTGTTTTGTGTGTGCACAGGAACTGTTGTCACCCAAGTACCAATGATTGGACAACCCAGAACACGGTATCTTTATCTCAGGACTCGCAGAAGCAAGAACACTCTTTCGTCACTCACTCGTACTTGTCCACAAGGTGCGTAGGAAGAGACACTGGATAGGTTAAAATGTTTATTCCAACTTACGTGCTCTAATGTACAGTACACGTGTCAGTACTAATAGCATAATGCATATGAATAATATAAGCAGCATGGTTACAATTCCATAGAATACAAACGGGAAAGCATTTCATAACTCAGTGGATAAATGTCTAAATAACATTACCACCCTCCCCGTGCAGTAAGATAGTTTATTATAAAAATAGAAGACCTCTGGGCTTTGACTAGCGAACCCCCATACCTCAGTCTCTAGATGCAGAATTACATCAGCAGGACATCATAGCTCTTCTCACTGAAAAGGATTTCTCCAAGTGTGTCAAGCGCCAGTAACAACCCCAGTATTAAAGGCACACAAAGTTTCATGTCATTTGCGCCTAATGTTATGTCTGGGTGCGCGAGACTGGCCATATCAGGAAGAACCGAAATACATTGTTATGCGACCTTGTACATGTTGTGCAGTCTGAGCCCAAATCGAACAAGAGAAAAGGTGAAAGACAGAAAGTGCAGACAGCGCAAAAGAACTTGGCAAGAGCAAAGGGCGAGGGAGCCCTGGCTCAGTGTAACGTGCGCAAAGAAAAGCAGCATGGCAGCTAGTCCTAGGCCAACATAACAAGGCAGGCAACAAACCACAAGACACCCCTTAACACAAACTCCACACAACTCACCTGGGAGAATGCATTGCCTCACACTCTAATTAAATATCCCACAAAGAATTACCACACTGGGTTATGCTGTGTGAAGCACAGGGACACTTTTGGGACTTGTAGCCAAACAAACGCCAGGACAACACTGTCAGCCATCCTGTCAGCACAGGCGCACTACCCCACAGGGAAGCAGAGTCAAAAGGAAGGAAGTATGGGCATGCTGGGAAGGGGGGTGTAGGCAATAGCATGATGGGAGTGGTAGACACAGCTCAACATCCCCCACCCACATGGCCCAGCAAGCTCACACTGAAGCATGCAAACCTCACAGGGAGTGAAAAGCCACTTCAAAGATGTCTGACAATGGTGCTCTGTTGTGGGGAGCACAAGGCCCTGCTGGGAACTGTGCATCAACCAACAGCAGGACACCACTGACTGACATCCTGAGAGTTAACCTGCACCCACTGCAAGGGAGGCATGCTTCATGGTGGGATAACTGGGCTGGGGGAGAAGGAGGTCCGGATGTCAACCAAATACCACCAATGCTGGCCATACACACACCTACTCTGCAAAAACACATTGCACACGTGGGACCAGTCACTCCCAAAGTAAAAGCCCTGGCAAGATGGCTGACACATGGGCATGAGAAATTATGTGCCTGCAATTCACACCCATGCACTGGCCAACCCAAACACGTACACACTCACAGCCATTGCAACTTTATGTTTACACACACTGTCAGGGGATGCAGTGTCCATGGGTGCCCCCTGGCCTGGCTGTGAAGGTGTGTCTTGCAGATGACAACTGTGGAGAATCAGACATACTACATAGCACAAAACACACAGGAAGTCACAGAGACATCATTGACAGGGGACACCTGACAGTGAATGCAATGGACACACCAATATACCGGACACTGTACCATGGTGTCAGTCACACAAGTTGCGGCTGTGAGCTGTATTCCACTCCCACATCGTTCGGCAACATATGCATCCTTCACACAACACACCACTCACTGTCATAGACACTGTAGACACAAGCACCAACCTGGACTGCATTTGAGGAGACATGCTACTCACAGCAGCAGAACTGCAACACACACCACCGGCCATCACTGTCATGAGAATGGAAAAGCCAGAGAGCTGCCATACCCAATCCTTATCACCATGGAGGACATTGACAAGATTAATCACGTTTGCACGTACAAAACTCAGCAACAACATCATTAGCTACGTTAACAACATCACTTGTATGAAATGAGACGTGAACTAGGAACCCAGACAACAACACAGATACTCCCAAGAGATCCCAGGTATACCGGACTGTGACCATGTTGTCCAGACACACCAATGTGACGCACAAAGACTGGCAAAAACTGCCACCACACATGGCCCAATCTTGAAAGATATCCTAAGTGGAATTGCACGTATGTCCCTGTTAAAGGACAAATGTGGACAAGGATGACACACCTGTGTCAGGCACGTGATGGCCCTTGAGTAGCAATGGCCATGTACAGCCAATCAATACATGAGCTGGTCATGCACACACCTCAACATTCACATTGAAATGCTTCAGGTTGGCAGGACAATGTGCTACATCAATATCAACCTCTGGCTATGACAACTTAGGACAATGCAATGTACAGGCACGCATCCAGATGTACAGTCACAACTGTCATGTGTTTGAACCATTGATGCCTGTAGAAACATAACATACATTGTGTGTGTCTTCCAAACACAGGTGATGATGGGGACACAGCAGCAGATGATGAGTCGTCCCTGTCCCAGGCTCCGGTGGCCCCTGAGCTCTCTGGTGTTGAACAGCCGCTGCCCTCCTCGGATGGCGAAGACCTAACTGGCCCCTCTGGTGTGAGTCATCATGCAGCACCAGCAGGACCACCATCTGCACCCCCTGCACCCACTCCTCCAACATCTGCCAACACACAGACCACCCCCGCCGACACGGATAGACCAAGGACACTGAATGACAACAGCACAGGGACCCCGGCCCCCCGGGAAGCAACGGACAACAACCCCAGTACCAACCCCCAAGGGGGCCTAGGGTCACCTGTGCGTGCCACCGCAGGTCCCGCCCGTGTGGCCAGGGGTGGTGGGAGGGGTGGTAGGCAGAGGTCGCTGTTTGCAGAGGGGTCTGGACTGCATGATGACCCACAACTGGTACGCATTGCAGATGCGTTCCAGAATAGCACTGGAGAGGTCAGCCTGGTAGTGGGGATCCTCAAGGACATTCAGCAGCAGCAGGCTGCCCATCATGCCTGCTTGGACTCCCACATATCCCGTGTGGAGACACACATGTCTCGCATGGAGTCCAAGTGGGACACATTGAAAGAACTGACAGCGGTGCAGAGGGACATATTGACATGCCTCCGCCAGATTAGCACCAACATGTCCACACCTCCCTGTGTGCCCACAACATCTGGTGCTGCAACAACTGCAACTGCCACAGGGAGGGAGGATGACTCTGGTGGAGAGTCTTCTGCACCGCAGCGGCCTGCACGTGAGGGTCCCCCCAGAAAGAAGAGGGGTTGTCAGAGGAAGGACAACTGAGAGGCAGATGGCCATGTACATCCCCCAGGAACCCAACACCTGTTCTGGAAATTCTCCTTTGTGTGTAAACTGTTCACCCTGTCGAATGCAACCCAACTCTCCCACGTGACATGGGGAGTTTAAGTTGGACTAATGTATCAGATTACTGTGGACTTTACTCAGGACATTTCTAATACCAACACTTCCAACTCATCTGGGAACTTTGGATTCCAATCCCAATGTACAGCACCCACCATCCTGTGCACTATCCTCACACATGTATGTAAATAAACTCACTAATACACCATACTTGCCTCTGTTGTGATTCCAACGTGGTTTTTGTCATGGAGATGATGATCTGCTAAATGACACTGTGCATGCTAACTGCTACAGCAATTTCAACACCATCATGTGAGTCATGGCGACGTGACACATATGAGGGAGACACACCACTAGGGCAACACAACACATACACACCAGGGCCATCTGACTCATCGCCTACACTAATGTTGCCAGGAAATACAGTGGAATGCACATACACCACACCTATTCAGAGTCTGTGTTAACTAGCCCACAGGTGCAGTAAGCAAATGTCAGTCAGATGTGTGACCACAGACAACGCACATCCCAAAGTGAAGCACAGGTTTATTACACATTTGCAACATGTTGTTTCCACTACAGATGCAAGGTAATCCCACGTGGCAGTGGCCACACAGTCACCAAGTGTTGAAGAAATAAAGTCCAGGGGTGTGTGGCACATCACCTGTAGGGAAACGACTGCTTCCACCCTGGAACTTGAATCATGGTGTTGGGGTATCACAGTTGACCAAACAACTCTGAAAGTACCCTGTGAAGGACACACATGACACACAGTTAAAAGCACTGAAGAACAGGACAGAACTGCAATACTCATGCCCAATACATGTCACAAGATACCTACACAAAACCAAGTTAGCATGTCAACACTGTTGGGGAGTACAGACTACCTGTAAGGACACATCGCTGCACGCATCCAGTCAAGTAGCACATGGCAACACTCAAACAGCAACAGAGCACCACCAACACATATCATGCAAACTCAAATCATTGACATAACATCTCTGTATACTCACATTCAACTGAAGAAGTTGTTGATGAGCTGTGTGCGGACATCACCCTCATCATCACTGGCATCGTGGCCCTGGCCAGGATCCTCCACAGGTGGCGGATGTTGGTCATCGTCATCCAGGATGAGAGGCAACTCCTTCCGCACTGCCAGGTTGTGTAGCATGCAGCAGACGAGAATCTTGCACACCTTTGCAGGGGCATATGGGAGGGCCCCTCCTGTCTTGTCCAGGCAGCGAAAGCGGCTCTTCAGGAGACCAAATGTCCGCTCGATCACTCTCCTGGTCCGACCATGTGCCTCATTGTAGCACATCTGGGCTGATGTCACAGGGTTCCTGAGGGGTGTCAGCAACCACGGCATGTTGGGGTATCCGGAGTCACTGACATACAGACAATTGCACATTAGCTGAGTTGGAAAAGAGGGTGGAATACAACATTGCAGAACACACACAATGGTACAAAGTCAGTACACACCGACAAGCCAGGCACGCTGGTTCTGCATCTGTGACATCATCCTCGGGATGCGACTACTCCTCATTAAGTAGGCATCGTGTGCAGAACCGGGGAAACGTGCACACACATATGAGATGCTCATATCTGCAAGACATACCACCAGAGCATTGATAGAATGGAAATGTTTCCTGTTCATGTATGTCTGCTCATGTGCCTGTGGTGGTACCAAAGCCACATGTGTCCCATCAATGGAGCCGATGACATGTGGCATCCTCCCCAGGGCATAGAAGTCACTCTTGACGTCAGTGAGTTGTTGACGTTTAGGGAAATATATGTACTGGTTCAAATATGTTAACATTGCCTCCAAAATATCGCATAGCACACGGCTGAACATGGTCTGTGACATCCCACCAGCAGACGCCACAGTGTGTTGAAAGGTACCAGTGGCAAAGAAGTGTAGGGCTGCCATCACCTTCACCTTGGGGGTCAGCGCTGTAGGGTATGGCCGGCCAGCTAGCAAATGTGGGGCCAACCGCCCCGCCAATTCATCAATCAGCGGCCTGTTGAAGCGGTACCGTCGGATGCAGTCACGTTCAACCATGGTTGCAAGGTCAGGGAAAGGTCTATGGACAGCTGGTGCCCTGCAGTACATAGGTGAACAAAGAAAGATTGTCAGTCACCCCACATATGTGGCATTGACCATACTCAATATCACATGATACATCATTACGAGACACAAGTACTTGACGTGTGTGCCGTTCTGTATGGACATATATGGCACCTACATGGCCATCATCTAACATCTCAGTTCAACATGTGTTGACACCAAGTTCCAGGTTGTGCTATGGGAAATCATTAGGCTGTGTCACAGTACCCATGTACTGCTGTCACGTTCCAAACACACACCACAGTGACAAGTGAGGACAGATGTGCCCCAGGCATCACAGCTCTTTGACAGGTAGATTCCCAGGGACCCTGTATTGCCACATGGACACTGGCATGGCATGGTGTATCATGTACACGCCAGCAAAACAACCATGACTCCCACAGGTAGTGGCCCCTGTTGCCTCTGCAGGACAGACATGGACGTCTGTGACACACACACGCACAACATCAAAGTCAATGCACAAACAACGTGGATGTGGAGACTGTCTCCCATTGTGCACATGGAATCAGAGACATCTGAAACACAACATGCACACAGACTGTGGAGGGCCATCACAATTGTGGCAATGGGTCACCCTGTGACGTACATACCATCCCACATGAGACTCAGGGTGTATGTGACATAACATACACATATACAACCTGGAAATGTGACCATGCCACATGCTCTGAACTGAACAGTTGCACATCACAGTGGTCATGTGCACAACACACAAAGGATTCTGTCCCCATGAACACGTGCACAGCCTGGGAGTGGCTGCCCCCAAGTGCCACCCAACAAACCACATGTTGAACCCCATACACACACAGGTAATGCAGCCTTACATGCCTTAGGATACAGTGTGGACAGGCTGTGGTGTTGTAGGTGTGCCCCTGAGTCCCTGGCAAGTAATTGTGGCTGGCATACGTTCACCAGTGACAACCATGGTGACATATGCGAGTCACTTGTACAGGGACGCGTCGTACAGCAATGGACCGATCCGTGCGCACGCATTGGCCATTGCATATGATGTTGACGGATGCGTGTTGTGTTTCGAAATACGCGTCGTACAGCAATGGACTGATCCGTGCGCACGCATTGGCCATTGCATATGATGTTGACTGATGCGTGTTGTGTTTCGAAATACGCGTCGTACAGCAATGGACCGATCCGTGCGCACGCATTGGCCATTGCATATGATGTTGACGGATGCGTGTTGTGTTTCGAAATGCGCGTCGTACAGCAATGGACCGATCCGTGCGCACGCATTGGCTATGGACTGACATGGTAACGGACGCGTATTCGAAGCTTGTACGAGTCGGATGCAGTGAATTCAGTTGGCCACCCACAAAAATGTTGCAAATTCATGGGTGTCATCAAGTTCAAATTTTGAAGGATGCTGTAGGCGTGTATAAGTGGTGCAATTCCATGGATTGGCCAGATTCAGAAGATGCAAACGACTTGGACCTATCACTTTGGACACATGGGACAGTATCTGCCTCTGCAGCACACATATAATGCTGGCTGTTCCCCTGAGAGCTCACTTGCCTGCACTACATGCTCCAGGACGACATCTGCCACTACCGCTGCTGCTGTCTCTGCATCCTCTGGCTACTGCAATGGCACGTACTGTGGAGAGAGCCCCAGCCTTCAGCACTGAGGAGAACCAGGCCCTGCTGGACAGCCTCCTTCCACAGTACAGCAAGCTGTATGGGAAACCAGGGGAGCAGGTGAGTGTGCTGTCCACTGCCTTACTAATTGTGCATGTTGTCTGACTAGCAATACTTACAGTGTGTACACCAGTGGCTAGCATGCTCACTGAGTAGTTGTCACCCCCAAAGTGTGTAGTTACATGCACTGAACAGGTATAGTGCAGTAACAGTGCATTCCAACAAGGTTTTACTTCCCAGGCAATGATACCATTTAGTAACTGCTGGACAACTGTTCATAGCCATAGTTGCACTACCTGTGTACATCATATGCCCCTGTGATTGAGACATGTATATCCAACTGTGTGATGCACGGATATGTTGCATGTGTAGTAATGGCCTTTTCACTTTGTCATCCTCACAGGTTGATGCCCACCAGAAGCAGGAGATCTGGCTGACCATCGCCCGGGCAGTACGATCTGTGGGGGTCTACAGGCGCTGGATCCGCAACTGCCAGAAGAGGTGGCAGGACCTTCGTGGCTGGACCCGGAGGATCGCAAGGGTCCAGCTGAAGCTGTCGCCTCCTCGCAGGAGGGGCGGACACCGGACCATGACCCCCCACATGCTCCAGATTCTGGCGGTGGTCTTCCCTGACCTGGATGGGCAGCTGAAGGCCAGACAGCAGCAAGGAGGAGGTAAGTGCTAGCCTTTTCTGGGTACTATGACTAACATGCTCTATGCACTCCTTTAGCCTGGTTACACTTCCACAGTACGACTGTCTTGTCGTCCTGGACTCATGTCCCTCACTTGTGTCATGCCCCCTCCTCATCTGATACACAGGTGTGGCCCTTACAGTCTGTGACTTAGGTCACTTGGGTACTGTGTACTTGCAGTTACCTATGGGTCAAGTTGGGGACAGCATCAGTTACAGGAACTTTGTTGTGGGCTGCATGGGTGGTACAATTGCTCACACAATGCCTGTGATCTGACATGTACTCTGGGTATGGCTTTAATATGTGTTCCAATTGCTGCTCTGACTCACCACATGTCTGGGGTATGTGCCACACACCCATGCTGCAGCTGAGACCAAGGTAGGAGCCTCAGAAGTATGTACATCATGTGTGTGACACATGCATAGCCACCTGCCTAGTGTTCAGGGTAATACCATGTTGCACATGGACCAGGACTGTAATGCCTACTCCGGACATCGAAGGCACTCTGTTCTCCCACTCCCGTGTGTCAGCATACATATTGGGCATTGTGAAGAGTGCACTCAGGTGTCTGCCTCTGTGTCACCATGGTGTGGCCTTGCTTTTGGACTCCTGGAGTGTTTAACAGTTTGGGGTGGCCAGCCATCTGAGTTGTGACTATAGGATCTGCACATTGGTTAATGCATAGGTCTCTAATCCCTTGACTGTGCACAATGGTGTATGAAACATTGAGGTGCAGGCAGCTTTGGTTCATTCTCATAAGACGGTGAAGTGCTCATGTGTATGGATTTGTGTTTGCAGTCCTTCAAATGTCTCATTTGAATGACGTGGGATCATCTTAGTCCTCATGATGTGGGTGGCCAGGGGTGCACATGTGCACCTGTCAGCTACAGGGCTTGCATTCCCAAAACTTCCATGATTGTGACACAGTGCAGACTGGTGTTGTGTGTATGCACTGCCCCTGTGACAGGAGACAGTTATGACTGACTTGCCAGACAGGCCTGTGCCATGACATTCAACTTGTAAAGGGTGATCCAGCAGTACTGTGATATATCCTGCATGCACACCATTATCGCATTGTCTATCAGGACATGAGGACATCATTGTGTCTGGTGATGGAACCAAAACCTGCATATCAACAGAGACTCTGCCCATCACTTTTCCTGACACATGTACTGAGTCAGTGGCAGGAGATGGCATGTGTTTGGAATGACACATTTCCATATGTTCTCTTGGATGTCCAACAACTGTGTATGTGGTGCATGTGTGCACATATGATTAGTCGCATACAACAGGCACCAGACAGATGGGTGCATGGACAGGTAGGATATGAGTGGCATGAATGACTGTCAGGCAGACAATGGGCTTCTTCAAATCAGTGTCAGCACTTATTGCAATGTCTAGCAAATGATGGCAGTGCTTGCTCTGTGATGTGCTGTACTTACTGTGATGTGTGTGGTCAGTACAGGTGACTAATGTTGCTCTGTTTATCCTGATTGTTTGCAGATACATCCACGGCCACAGGCGGAGACAGCTCCATGGACCAAGAGGAGCGGCAGAGCCAGACTGGGTCCACTGCAGAGGAGACCGAGGGACCCAGTGGCACGGAGGGTGAGGGGAGCCACACTGAGGAGACCTCAGCTACGACCACCTCGGCTGAGGAACACAGCGCTTCCAGTGAGGACTCCCTTGTGGAGGCGGGTGTCAGCAGACCACAGACAAAATCAAGCAAGTCTGTCCCCGCCACCACCACCATCTCTACCCTCCCATCTGCTCCCATCCCACATGTCTGTGGAGGCTCCCGTGTAGGGGAGCGTGTCTCCTTCGTGCCAGGCACCGCACCCCCTGCCTCTGTCTCCCCTGCTGCCCTGAGTGTGGAGTCTGTGGACTTGCTGAAACAGATCCATGTAGGGCAGACATCGATGCTGAGTGTCCTCCATGCACACACGGGTCTGTTTATACAACTGGTGTCATTCATGGAGGGCATCTCATCTTGCATGTCTGCCCTACAGCGGACCATTCAGTCCATGGCCTCCTCACTGATGGCAGCAGTGTCCCTCCTGCAACAGTTCCTCACCCCTCCTACCTCTGCCCCATCCACAATCCCCAGCACCCTACCTGTCCCAAGCACACACACACCGGCACAGGCACGCACCAGCACAGACACAAGCAGCACACAGACACACAAGCCAAAATCCAGATGCACACGCACGCACAGTCAGGGGACTGATACCTCACTCACAGGGGATGGGGCCCAGACACACACACACGCATCCACGAGCACTCCGCAGTCCTCAGATACCTCTCCCTCCAAAACCCCTTCCCTTGCCTCACCTGCAACCCCCCCTCCCAGAAGCTCTTCCTCTGTGAGCTTGGCCTCTTCCCCACAAATCCATCTGACCCAACGTACAGGCGGAAGAGGCCACCACCACACACAGAGGGTAGTGCCCCTCACACCTGGACACCCTCCACCAGGCACAGGCAGACTGAGGACCCCATTAGGAAGTCCCCCCGGACCAGGAAGGGCAAGACCCCACCACCACCACGCAGCTCCACCACACAGTCTCTCTCCTCCATCCCCCAGGCCACCACTCCACAGGTTCCCCCGCCACACCCTGCCCCAGGTTCCCCCACACACCAATACCTCATCCCCAAACTGCTTAGGCCCTCCCCCCTACCACTTGCTCTTCCACCCCCAACCCAGACACTCAGCCTGTTTGTGCCACTGGTATGGAGACCGGGTCCCCCCCTCTGTCCTGCCCACCTCATCTGCCCCCCTTCCACTCCCTTGGAGTTATGCACTGCAGTGAAGTCCACAACCACCCTGTCTGACTTGGGCACTGCAGTGGGGACCCAGTCCACTCCATCTGACCGGCCCACTGCAGTGGAGCCGGCACCCACACCATCTGACTTGTGCCCTACAGTGGTGCCGGCCCCCACTGAGTCAGACACCTCCACTGCAGTTGCCGGTGACACTCCTGCACCCACCACCCCTTCACTGCCTCCTTCTGGCATCCCCTGATCCTGTCCCTGCGGTGCCTGGCCTGCCCCTTGTATGCCCCTCCGAGGGGGATGTCCCCTGTCCGTACCAGTGCAGGCAAGCAATGGGTGACAAGTTGTCACATGTCACCCTGTTCGGACTGTGAATGTGGACTGGCCATTGGCCTTAGTTTCTTTTGGACTTCCAATTTTTCATTCACATTGGCTGAATAAAGCCTCTTTTTGTTTACTAGTGGTTTTGCTTTTGATGTACATGATGTAGATGAGTATCATAATGCATTTGCTGTTGTAATAGTGTTCAGATCAGGAAAATGAAGTGTTGCTGTGATGGACTCCATGTGGTCCATGGGATATGTGTCCTAATCTAGTCTGGATCCATTGCATCCTTTGCTGCAGTCTGAGGGTGTAATGTTCAGCATTTGACACAGGGATGTACGTTTTGCATTTGTAAATTAACATCTGTGGCTTACACTCATGCACATCTGGTGGGCTTACCACTGTTCAATGTCTCTATTTCCCTGACTGTGTGCCCATCTCCACTGGACATGCAGTTTAGCACATCAATGTTGAAGGACTCATCTGTGTATACAGTGCAACTTGCTTGACACGTGTTTTGGGTATATGCAGATGACTGAAGTGACACTCCCGTACCCAGGCTGATGTGAGCAGAGCCTTCAGTGTGTTGTAATTGTTGACTCACTGACCGAGTATTCTGCTGACATGTTTGAGTCGTGCATAGACAAGGTTTGGCACAGCGGACCTTCCACAGGAGTGGAGTGCCCTCATGGCAGTGTGTAATCCTGTGACATTGACTGGGCCCGTGTTGTGTGTTGTGTAAGCAAGTCTGTGTGTGTTCCCTTCCCTTTTCCTACACAGGCTGTGTCCCTATGGATGTTCCTGTTTGTGATGCTTGCTGAGTTGTCCTGTGTTCATCCAGCATCTTGGACCTGGTTTCTCCGGGATGTGGGTGCATGGCAAACTAATGTTCATCAGGTTGTCATCCCTAGTTGTCTTTGTTGTCAGGGCTGGGGATGTGGGCAAACGCAGATAGGACACAGTCAGGATTCCCCTTGGCACTTGTTGGTTACACAAGTCATGTAATTTACAGTTTGTGGTAGCTTTCAGTGATTGTGACACGTTGTGTGTGTGACTGCTGCCACTCCTCAGGGTCAGAGCTGCAATGTTGGAAGTTGTCTACGTGTGTTCTTTGTGGGTCACCTTGGCTTCTTCATTGGTGTGTGACTGTGGCCGGGATCCCATTGATTGGGGTGGATTTCACGTCATGCCCATGTACCGCGTACTGTGCAGTGTGTCAGACATTCACGAGTCTTGTTGACTGGCCATGTGTGATGGGTTTCTGCACCTTAGTTCCCACCACCACCCCTGGGATTGTCATGGGTGCATGTGCAATGTCACCAGTCCATGTGAGCTTCACTGCTGCACATTGGTGGAGATCAAGGTGTGTGGTGTTGAGTGTGTGCAAATGTGAGTTGTTGCACGGCTAGACCCCTACCTCCATATTGGCCTTGGCTGACAGGCCGTGCTGATTGATTTGTGCTTGTGTAGGTGTGATGGTAGTTTGTTGCTCAGGACACATGGCTGTGGTTCACAGTGTGAACGACATCTACCTTTGTCATCACAGTGGGATTATCATGCAGGCTAGTGTCACCACAATGTGGGGTCCCTGGGGGTAGTGCTGTGGTGGGTCTGTCTCTTGCTGTGTTAGTTGCTGTTCCTACAAGCTTGTGTGACATGTGTAATTTGGGCTCCCTCTCATCTAATAATGCCTGATTGCCCACATAGGGGAATCCGATCCATGAGTTACTTTTGTATGGCACTGAATACACATCTGTGTAATTGGAATTCAGGCCTCCTCATGTGTTGTGTGGTTGCCTGGGGACACTGGCACACACCCCCATCACCTGTTGTGTTTGATATGCAGTGTTAGGCTGCCTGTTTGTGTTTGTGCATCTGCACCACTGCATTGGCATATCTTTAGTGTGCCATTGCCTGTATGTTGTTTGGAGGATTTCCCCTGCTGTCCCTGGGACTCCTAGGTCATCAGTCAGCACAATAATCATGGTTTGTATGTCCCATTGCTGCCATGGTATGGTATTTGTTCACCTCACATCTACAGTCTCCACAGGATATCTACATTTGTGTGTCCATTAGTGCAGATATGTGGGTCTGCATTATGATGGTCACTTCTGGCATTGTGTAATTGATAAATGGAGACAATGTCAGCCCCCATGGGTGATGTTTGTCTGCACATGGCCAAAGGTTTGTTTTATTTGCACTGCACTGTTTGCCTCACCCAATCTATGTTGCTATGG
This sequence comes from Calotriton arnoldi, assembly GCA_963921515.1. Lineage (NCBI taxonomy): Eukaryota > Metazoa > Chordata > Amphibia > Caudata > Salamandridae > Calotriton > Calotriton arnoldi. The sequence continues at coordinate 278,022 of CAWUFW010006255.1, read as the reverse complement.
GACACAACCACTACTTTGCCACTGATGTGTTTGTTGTTCTGTGACCAGGAATCATCCATGCTGTTTGGCAGTTGCAGCTTTTTCCATGACAACACTTACCTTTTGGTCACTGTGATGATGGGGGTTTAGACCCCATTGCCACAATGTTAAAAATGTGCTTCAGCTATGGACCCCACACTTACCTTTTGGTCACTGTGATGATGGGGGTTTAGGCCCCATTGCCACATTGTTCAAAATGTGCTTCAGCTATGGACCCCACACTTACCTTTTGGTCACTGTGATGATGGGGGTTTAGTCCCCATTACCACAGTGGTCATGGTCTGCTTGCATTGTGAAGGCCACACACATTTTTGTGTGACACATGTGATAGGGGGTCACATTGTATGTTCAATGTCAGGTTCAGTGTTGTAGGCATTTGACACAGACTACACACTCTTGTCATGATGTTGGGGGGATGTCTTTTGCTGACATTCCTTATGTTGGAGTATGCTGGTTGTGTCATGCATTACCCGTCCTATGAGTGGGGATGGTAGTAGTGACAGGCATCCAGGCCCCCATGAGTAGGGGTGGTGGTAGTGGTAGGCATCCATCCCCCTATGAGTGGGGATGGTAGTAGTGACAGGCATCCAGGCCCCCATGAGTAGGGGTAGTGGTAGTGGTAGGCATCCATCCCCCTATGAGTGGGGATGGTAGTAGTGACCGACATCCAGGCCCCCATGAGTAGGGGTGGTGGTAGTGCTAGGCATCCAGGCCCCCATGAGTAGGGGTGGTGGTAGTGCTAGGCATCCAGCCCCCATGAGTAGGGGTGGTGGTAGTGGTAGGCATCCATCCCCCTATGAGTGGGGATGGTAGTAGTGACAGGCATCCAGGCCCCCCTGAGTAGGGGTAGTGGTAGGCATCCATCCCCCTATGAGTGGGGATGGTAGTAGTGACAGGCATCCAGGCCCCCCTGAGTAGGGGTAGTGGTAGTGGTAGGCATCCATCCCCCTATGAGTGGGGATGGTAGTAGTGACCAGCATCCAGGCCCCCATGAGTAGGGGTGGTGGTAGTGCTAGGCATCCAGGCCCCATGAGTAGGGGTGGTGGTAGTGGTAGGCATCCATCCCCCTATGAGTGGGGATGGTAGTAGTGACAGGCATCCAGGCCCCCATGAGTAGGGGTAGTGGTAGTGGTAGGCATCCATCCCCCTATGAGTGGGGATGGTAGTAGTGACCGGAATCCAGGCCCCCATGAGTAGGGGTGGTGGTAGTGCTAGGCATCCAGGCCCCCATGAGTAGGGGTGGTGGTAGTGGTAGGCATCCATCCCCCTATGTGTGGGGATGGTAGTAGTGACAGGCATCCAGGCCCCCATGAGTACGGGTAGTGGTAGTGGTAGGCATCCATCCCCCTATGAGTGGGGATGGTAGTAGTGACCGGCATCCAGGCCCCCATGAGTAGGGGTAGTGGTAGGCATCCATCCCCCCATGAGTAGGGGTGGTGGCAGTGCTAGGCATCCAGGCCCCCATGAGTAGGGGTGGTGGTAGTGCTAGGCATCCAGCCCCCCATGAGTAGGGGTGGTGGTAGTGGTAGCCATCAGGCCCCTATGGGTGTGTATGGCATTGGTGATAGCCATCCCGCCCCTGTGGTTCGGCTGTTGCTAGTGTACGTCATTTCTGCATCCCTATGTGTGTGTGACATATGTCGGGTACGTGTTGTTTGTTTGTGTAGTGGGTGTCTGACTTACTGTCTGCACCGTACGCGTCCGTACCGGTTCCGGTAATAGATGTACAGTATTGGTAGTGTAGGAGAGTAGGATCTGCTTCACATGGGTACCCCCACTTTTTGCTGATGCTTCACTGTTTTTTGACCTTAGTCTGGCTGGGGCCCTGCTAATCAGAACCCCAGCCTAGCTGCTTCCTCTCTAAAATGGTTTCCATGTGCCTTAGGCACATCTCTGATTGGAATCTGGAGTGCCCTTATAAGTCCCTAGTATATGGTATACTATGTACCCAGGGCATAGGTACCTCAGAGGCCTGCCAGGGGCTGAAGCATGTATTGTGCCACCCCTGGAAGGCCAGCCAAAAGGACACCACAGGTCTGCTACTGCAGCCTGGGTAAGGTGGTGCATGCACCCCTTACTGTGATATAGGCTACCTATCTCACTACATACATACACACATATAAACCTATAAGTCACTCCTATGGCAGGCCTTATCAATCCTGAAGGCAGAGTGCGTGGTTCCTATGTGAGAGGGTGCCCCTGCATGAGCTGGGCCCCTCTGCAGCGTTTGGAGACCCTTCTCTGATGCTGTTTGTAGTGCAGCCCGACCATATACTCTTAAGCGCATTAAAACCTCGCGTTAAATGCTAACTTTGGGATGGCTGCACGGACACATGTCGTTTGGAAACTCCAGCAGGGGAGGCCTGGACAATAGGTTTCCTGTCCCAGGGAGGTGTAACCACCTCCCCAGACAGGATAGTGTGTATTGGGGCTGGGCGGGAGCACTCTCTGGTGCTTTGAAGTCCTGCACTGGGGGCACATTTGGTGTCCCTGTGCATACCCCAGTTCAAACCGGCTCAGGGGCTTCCAGCCCCTGCTCTGGCGTGAAACTGGACAAAGGGAAAGGGGTGTAACCACCCCTCTGCCCTGACCCTCCCATAGGTGGGTCCACAGAGTATGTCCAACCCCCTACCTTAGTATAAGTATGGGACCCCAGTCCTTAGGACTTTAGATTAACCTGGACGAAACTCTGACACAGAATCCTGGACCTTCGACGCTCTACTTCAAGATTAGAGGACTGAAGAATCTCCCTTGGGGTCAAGGAGTGACTCCCCTGCTTGGCAGGCACCAAAGAAGCAATTGTCCGGTCTGCATCGCTGAAGCTCCCGCCGGACGCCGAAGTCTTTGCATCACCAGAGGTGGATTTCCAGACTTCCTCGAGGCTGCTCCTGAGTCCCCAGCAAAGCTGAGGCCCGTAGCTGTCGTGGGTAACGTGGAACCGTGACCCCTGGACACCAATCGCATTTGCAAGTGCATCCTCTTCTGGGTCTCCCACGAAGTCGTGCTTTGGGCTCCGAGTAGCCCCAGCCTCCAGCACCAACTGCACCGAAGATCACTGGCCTCCACTCCACGAGTGTCCCGTGAGCCAGCTCCACGTGCATAGACTTGAGGCTCCTTCGCGGTCACTAGTCCGTTGGCTAGTAGGCCCTCCCGAAGGCCAATCTTCTTCTGCTTGGGCTCCCTGGTTGCTCCAGGCGTGCCCTGACTTACCCTTGCTGGGTGAGTCCCACAGACCTTGCTGGTCTGCAACATCGTCCTTCTTCCATTTCCACGAGACTTGCCGTTGCCAAGGCTTGTTGGGTCCAATCCGGTCGCCGACACCCCTGCAATCGACAAACGTCATGGCACAGCTCGAATCCAGCTCCTGGTCATCGTCGACGCCTCCTGGACCTCGTGGCTGAAGAGTCAAGACGACCGTCAACCTACCTGAAGCACTCGACATCGGTGGGCATCTGCTCATCGCCTTCCTGGTCACTGGCTAGTGACCCAGACTCTGTCCCCTTTGCTTTCAGGTTCTTCAGATCTTCGATCCACCTTTGGATCCACCCGAACACTTTCGACTTGGCCGCCAGCAGCACTTTGCAGCAGATCGCCATTGAAAGTGACGACGAAACCCGACCCCGAAAGACACCTATGCACCCGGCTCCCCTGGGTGAGGTAACTCGAGTACTCCGGTGCTCCCATGGGTATTGATACTAGAACAACCTAGTTCTCAAAGGGTTTGCTCCAAGTCCTCCTCTAAGTGTCCCTTTTCTTTTAAATTCAAACCGCGACTTTCCCCATAGAAGTTAACGGCGATTCGCGGCTGTGTTCATACACTGCACGCGTCCCCCGTGGGTCCCCTGTGTCACTACCTTGGGTGGTTCCTTGTGGTCCAAGCACTTCTACAGGCTCTAGGCCCTGTGTCTAGCTCAGTCGTGGTTCTTATACCACTTTATTGGTATATGGTTTGGTACGGCCCTAGGGCTCAAACGTGTATTTGTGCTATTACTGTAGATAACTAACTTATAACTTATGTACTTCAAACTCTAGCCTCATAAAGAGACTAGAGGGGTGTGTTTAGCAATAAATACATATATTTTGAATATATACCTGGTGTGGTCCTCTTTCATTTGGTCACTCAAGAGATTATAGACTGGTAAAACAAGCTGCTTTACATTCCTTCAAGACTTAGCCTGAAGGCTGCTCTCCATAGCTACCACTAGGATAGCTTTCAATAAAGGTTGTCTTTAACCTATCTCCAATATGGGGTTGTTTGGACTGGTGCAAGGTGCCCACTATAATTAGTGGACAGCATATGCCAGGCCAACTTCTCACATTGGTGTGCAGCGTGTGGGATTCCAGCTTGCTATTGTTTTACCAGATAATCTCAATTGAATTGATCAACTGAAAACCACTAAGGGTACCTAAGGTACATATAAATCAAGCTTAGTAATACAGTAAGTTCTACTGAACTTAGAGTTGTGTGTTAAGGGATAGCACACCCTTTCTACAACTCAAGAGAGTTTAGTAGGCCACACTAGAGTAGGTAGTGCATACACCACACCTCACTAGTAATGTCTTCAAAGCCAGGACCCAGTGAGTCCTTGCCAGAAGCCAGTGGGCTTCTTCCCTCCAAGTATGATAAACTCCCATTCTTGGAATTGAGAGCATTATGCAATACTAGGAAGTTGAAGGCAGGCAAAAGTGCCAGCACCCAACACCTCAGGGAGGTGTTACTAGCTGATGATCTCAGCAGGCCCCTAGGGTCTGAAGGGGTAGGCAGAGAGGGTGGGGCAGAAAATGAGGAAGGGGTCAGGGTGAAGAAACCCAGGCCCGCCCTCTGATACTGGCCAGGAAGGTGAAAATGACCTTGTCCTGGCAAACCCAATTCCTCCTGTGGAGGAGGAGGAGGATGATCAGAATGACCTCCCCTTTGTCCCCCAGGAAGAGTACTGAGTGTGCCCAGAAGGTCTAGATCTCCTTCTCAGGAGTCTAACCACTCTGACACCTCAATAGGGACCTCTGTCTCCTCTCATAGGAGGGAATCCTCTCAAGAAAGGAGAAAGAGATTGCTTCAGTATGAACAAGCCCAGCTTGAGCTCAGAAAACAGCAATTGGCTATAGACAGGGAGTCCCTAGATCTCTATAGAGAGAGACAAAAGATGGGACTAGAGTCCCATGGTGGCAGCAATTTCCCCAAAGATAGGGAAAGGTCTTATGACCATAGAAACCTGAGCAAGATTGTCCCTCCCTACCAGAGTGGGGATGACATCCACAAATGGATAACTGCTCTAGAGAGGGCCTGTAAAGTACGGAGGGTCCCTCAGGAGCAGTGGGCAGCAATCTTGTGGCTCTCCTTTGCAGACAAAGGTAGAGATAAGCTCCTCACTGTTAGAGAGGAGGATGCTGATAATTACAAAGTCTTGAAGAGTGCTCTAATTGATGGGTTTGGCCTAACCACTGAACAATACAGGTTAAAGTTCAGGGATACCCAAAAGGCACAGACTCAAGACTGGGTGGACTTTGTTGATTGTTCTGCCAAGGCTCTGGAAGGTTGGTTATTGGGCAGTAAGGTATGTGACTTCACAGGATTGTACAATCTTATCATGAAGGAGCAGATCCTTAACAATTGTCAAAATCACCTGTTGCATCAGCACCTGGTGGACTCTGATCTGACCTCTCCCCAAGAATTGGGAAAGAAGGCAGACAAATGGGTCAGAACCAGAGTGAGGCAGAAGGTACAGAACCAAGGTGGTGACCCTAAGAAGCAAGATTCGAAAAACTCTGATAAGGGTGGGGAGAAGGGTAAAGACCAAAAGTCTTCACAAGGCCCCCAAAAATCTTCGTCAGGTGGGGATTCACAGTCTAACAAGGGAAGAGGCCAAAAGAAACCATGGTGCAAGGTCTGTAAGCAAAAGACCCACTGGACCAGTGATTGCACCAAGTCCAAAGACTCTACTCCAGCCCCCACCAATGCCCCTAAGGCACCTGCTCCCCCTAGTGCAGTTACAGTTGGTGGTGGGACTACACAAGCCAAGGGTTTAGTAGGGTTGACCCTGGGTAAGGAGATGAGCTCTGACCTAGCCAGAGAACTCACTCAGGCTGTCCTAGTCTGTGATGGAGGCATGGATGTGACCTCCTCTGTGAGTCCCAGTAATCTGGGCAAGTACAGGCAACAGCCCTTAATCAATGGAAAAGAGGCTTTGGCATTTAGGGACACAGGGGCAAGTGTCACCATGGTGACACAAGACCTTGTGAATCCTGGGCAGATTATACTTGGTGAAATGTACCAAGTGACCAATGCTAGCAACGTCAGAACAGACCATACTCTGGCAGTTGTTAACTTCTCCTGGGGAGGGGTAACTGGCCTTAAGAAGGTTGTGGTAAGTGCAGACCTACCCGTTGAATGCTTGCTTGGCAATGACTTAGAAACTTCAGCTTGGGCAGAAGTGGAGCTCAGGACCCATGAAGAAATGCTGGGCATCCCTGCAGATGTGTTTGCTGTGACCAGGTCACAAGCCAAAATGTCTAACACTGAACAGGCCTTGGATTCTGGAATAATGGACCAAGTGCCCTCCAAGAAGAGGAGTAGTAGGGTAAAGGCAGTGCCTTCCCCTTGGCTCAGAAGGAAGATCAGTCTCTTGAGGGGGATGATCTCAGTCCTGAGGAAAGAACTGTCCCAGAGGAGCTTGAACCTGACCAGGTTGAGTTATTGGGGACAGGGGGCCCTTCCAGGGCAGATCTGAGCCAGGAGCAGCAGAGCTGCCCCTCTCTTGAACCCCTCAGACAGCAAGCTGCTGCTGAGGCTGCTGGGAAAGCTAGTGGTCCCCATACTGTGTATTGGGATGATGGACTCTTGTACTCAGAGTGTAGAGACCCCAAGCCTGGTGCCACCAGGAGGTTGGTTATACCTCTGAAGTTCAGGGGCTTCCTATTGACCCTAGCCCATGACATTCCCTTAGCAGGTCACCTGGGCCAGAACAAGTCTTGGGACAGAATTGTCCCTCACTTTCACTGGCCCCACATGTCTGAAGACACCAGGGAGTTTTGTCGCTCCTGTGTAACCTGCCAGGCCAGTGGCAAGGCAGGTGGCACTACAAAGGCCCCCCTGATACCACTACCTGTGGTGGGGGTTCCCTTTGAAAGGGTGGGGATTGACATTGTTGGTCCCATGGATCCCCAAACAGCATCTGGGCACTGGTTTATCCTGGTGGTAGTGGATCATGCCACCAGGTACCCAGAGGCTATTCCCCTTAGGACCACTACAGCACCTGTGGTGGCAAGAGCCCTCCTGGGAATTTTCTCAAGAGTGAGCTTCCCTAAGGAGGTTGTATCAGACAGGGGTGCTAACTTTATGTCTGGATACTTAAAAGCAATGTGGAAGTAGTGTGGAGTGACTTACAAGTTCACCACACCCTATCACCCACAATGCAATGGTTTAGTTGAGAGATTCAACAAAACCTTGAAGGGCATGATTAAAGGGCTCCCAGAAAAGCTTAGGCGAAGATGGGACATACTCTTGCCCTGCCTTTTATTTGCATACAGGGAGGTGCCTCAAAAGGGGTTGGCTACAGCCCTTTTGAACTTTTGTCTGGTCACCCTGTCAGGGGTCCATTGTGCTTGGTGAAGGAAGGATGGGAGTTACCTCTCAAGCCCCCAAAGCAAGACATAGTGGATTATGTACTTGGTCTCCGCTCCCGGATGGCTGAGTACATGAAAAAGGCAACTAAAAACCTTGAGGCTAGCCAGGAACTGCAAAAAGCCTGGCATGACCAAAAGGCTGTACTGACTGTTTACCAGCCAGGACAGAAGGTGTGGGTGTTGGAGCCAGTGGCCCCAGCAGCTCTCCAAGACAAATGGAGTGGACCCCATACCATTGTTGAACAGAAGGGTGAGGTTACCTATTTGGTGGACCTAGGAACACCCAGGAGTCCCCACAGGGTTCTCCATGTCAACAGGTTAAAACCCTATGTGGACAGGGCAGACATGGGCTTGCTCATGGCTACTGATGAGGGACAGGAGGAAGAGAGTGACCCACTCCCTGACCTGCTCTCACAGAACCCTGATGATGGGTCAGTGGATGGTGTAGCCTTGGCAGGCAGCCTCACTACCCAGCAGCAGACTGATTGCAGACAGGTGCTCAATCAGTTCAGACACATATTCTCACTGACACCCAGTCAGACTACCTGGTGCACTCATGAAGTGGACACTGGGGACAGTCTGCCTATTAAAAATAAGATTTATAGGCAACCTGACCATGTCAGGGACTGTATCAGGACAGAAGTCCAGAAGATGTTGGATTTGGGAGTTATTGAACCCTCAGATAGCCCTTGGGCTAGTCCAGTGGTCCTTGTGCCAAAACCTCACACCAATGGTGGGAAAAGAGAGATGAGGTTTTGTGTGGACTACAGGGGTCTCAATGCAGTCACTAGGACTGATGCCCATCCAATACCTAGGGCAGATGAGCTAATAGACACTTTGGCCTCAGCCAAGTATCTAAGCACATTTGACCTGACAGCTGGCTACTGGCAGATCAGACTAGCTGATGATGCAAAGCCAAAGACAGCATTCTCAACCCCTAGTGGGCATTATCAATTTGTGGTGATGCCCTTTGGTCTGAAGAATGTACCTGCCACTTTTCAGAGGTTGGTGAATACAGTCCTTACAGGTCTGGAAGCCTATAGTGCAGCATATCTAGATGATATTGCTGTCTTTAGCTCCACCTGGGAGGATCACCTGGTCCACCTCAGAAATGTTTTGCAGGTCCTGCAGAAAGCAGGCCTGACTATCAAGGCCACCAAGTGCCAGATAGGGCAGAGTCAGGTTGTGTACCTGGGCCACCTTGTGGGTGGAGGCCAGGTTCAACTACTGCAGAGCAAGATCCAGACCATCATGGACTGGACTGCTCCAACTACCCAGACTCAGGTGAGAGCCTTTTTAGGCCTGACTGGGTACTATAGGAGATTTGTCAAGGGGTATGGATCAATAGTGACACCCCTGAATGACTTAACTTCCAAGAAAATGCCCAAAAGGTTCAGTGGACAGTTAGCTGTCAAAAGGCATTTGATGACCTAAAGCAGGCCATGTGCACTGCTCCCATTCTACAGAGTCCTGATTACTCCAAGAAGTTCATTGTCCAAACAGATGCATCTGAATTGGGGGTAGGGGCTGTACTGTCACAATTGAATGATGAAGGTCAGGATCAGCCAGTAGCTTTTATTAGCAGAAGGCTGACCCCTAGAGAGAAACGTTGGTCAGCCATTGAGAGGGAGGCCTTTGCTGTGGTCTGGGCTCTGAAGAAGTTGAGGCCATACTTGTTTGGTACTCACTTCCTTGTTCAAACAGACCATAAGCCCCTCTTATGGCTAAAACAAATGAAGGGTGAAAACCCCAAACTGCTTAGGTGGTCCATTTCCCTACAGGGGATGGACTTCACAGTGGAACATAGACCTGGGAGTAACCATGCCAATGCAGATGGACTCTCTAGGTACTTCCACTTAGAACATGAAGACTTAACTGGGCAAGGTTAGTTTAATGTCCCTACGTTTGGGGGGTTGTGTAGGAGAGTAGGATCTGCTTCACATGGGTACCCCCACTTTTTGCTGATGCTTCACTGTTTTTCGACCTTAGTCTGGCTGGGGCCCTGCTAATCAGAACCCCAGCCTAGCTGCTTCCTCTATAAAATGGTTTCCATGTGCCTTAGGCACATCTCTGATTGGAATCTGGAGTGCCCTTATAAGTCCCTAATATATGGTATACTATGTACCCAGGGCATAGGTACCTCAGAGGCCTGCCAGGGGCTGAAGCATGTATTGTGCCACCCCTGGAAGGCCAGCCAAAAGGACACCACAGGTCTTCTACTGAAGCCTGGGTAAGGTGGTGCATGCACCCCTTACTGTGATATAGGCTACCTATCTCACTACATACATACACACATATAAACCTATAAGTCACTCCTATGGCAGGCCTTATCAATCCTGAAGGCAGAGTGCGTGGTTCCTATGTGAGAGGGTGCCCCTGCATGAGCTGGGCCCCTCTGCAGCATTCGGAGACCCTTCTCTGATGCTGTTTGTAGTGCAGCCCGACCATATACTCTTAAGCACATTATAACCTCGCGTTAAATGCTAACTTTGGGATGGCTGCACGGAAACATGTCGTGTTTGGTGTCAAACATCTTGGAATACTACTCCCCCGCCAGTTCTGGCGGCGGGGGTAGCATTCCACCCTTCTAGAGGGAGAGACATGTACACACCGGCCTGCCCGGTAACTTCTTTCCAAGCCCTGGCATCACAAAATGGATGCCGCTGCCACAGACACGAGTCTGGCCTCCTGCTGCTGACCGAAACTCCGGCAGGGGAGGCCTGGGCCATAGGTTTCCTGTCCCAGGGAGGTGTAACCACCTCCCCAGACAGGATAGTGTGTATTGGGGCTGGGCGGGAGCACTCTCTGGTGCTTTGAAGTCCTGCACTGGGGGCACATTTGGTGTCCCTGTGCATACCCCAGTTCAAACCGGCTCAGGGGCTTCCAGCCCCTGCTCTGGCGTGAAACTGGACAAAGGGAAAGGGTGTAACCACCCCTCTGCCCTGACCCTCCCATAGGTGGGTCCACAGAGTATGTCCAACCCCCTACCTTAGTATAAGTATGGGACCCCAGTCCTTAGGACATTAGATTAACCTGGATGAAACTCTGACACAGAATCCTGAACCTTCGACGCTCTACTTCAAGATTAGAGGACTGAAGAATCTCCCTTGGGGTCAAGGAGTGACTCCCCTGCTTGGCAGGCACCAAAGAAGCAATTGTCCGGTCTGCATCGCTGAAGCTCCCGCCGGACGCTGAAGTCATTGCATCACCAGAGGTAGATTTCCAGACTTCCCCGAGGCTGCCCTGAGTCCCCAGCAAAGCTGAGGCCCGTAGCTGTCGTGGGTAACGTGGAACCATGACCCCTGGACACCAATCGCATTTGCAAGTGCATCCTCTTCTGGGTCTCCCACGAAGTCGTACTTTGGGCTCCGAGTAGCCCCAGCCTCCAGCACCAACTGCACCGAAGATCACTGGCCTCCACTCCACGAGTGTCCCGTGAGCCAGCTCCACATGTGTCGACAAGAGGCTCCTTCGCGGTCACTAGTCCGTTGGCTAGTAGGCTCTCCCGAAGGCCAATCTTCTTCTGCTTGGGCTCCTTGGTTGCTCCAGGCGTGCCCTGACTTACCCTTGCTGGGTGAGTCCCACAGACCTTGCTGGTTTGTAACATCGTCCTTCTTCCATTTCCATGAGACTTGCCGTTGCCAAGGCTTGTTGGGTCCAATCCGGTCACCGACACCCCTGCAATCGACAGACATCGTGGTGCAGCTCGAATCCAGCTCCTGGTTGTCATCAACGCCTCCTGGACCTCGTGGCTGAAGAGTCAAGACGACCATCAACCTACCTGAAGCACTCGACATCGGTGGGCATCTGCTCATCGCCTTCCTGGTCACTGGCTAGTGACCCAGACTCTGTCACCTCTGCTTTCAGGTTCTTCAGATCTTCGATCCACCTTTGGATCCACCCGAACACTTTCGACTTGGCCGCCAGCAGCACTTTGCTGCAGATCGCCATTGAAAGCGACGACGAAACCCGACCCCGAAAGACACCTATGCACCCGGCTCCCCTGGGTGAGGTAACTTGAGTACTCCAGTGCTCCCGTGGGTATTGACACTAGAACAGCCTAGTTCTCAAAGGGTTTGCTCCAAGTCCTCCTCTAAGTGTCCTTTTTCTTTTAAATTCAAACCGCAACTTTCCCCATAGAAGTTAACAGCGATTCACGGCTGTGTTCATACACTGCACTCGTCCCCCGTGGGTCCCCTGTGTCACTACCTTGGGTGGTTCCTTGTGGTCCAAGCACTTCTACAGGCTCTAGGCCCTGTGTCTAGCTCAGTCGTGGTTTTTATACCACTTTATTGGTATATGGTTTGGTACGCCCCTAGGGCTCAAACGTGTATTTGTGCTATTACTGTAGATAACTAACTTATAACTTATGTACTTCGAACTCTAGCCTCATAAAGAGACTAGAGGGGTGTGTTTAGCAATAAATACATATATTTTGAATATATACCTGGTGTGGTCCTCTTTCATTTGGTCACTCAAGAGATTATAGACTGGTAAAACAAGCTGCTTTACATTCCTTCAAGACTTAGCCTGAAGGCTGCTCTCCATAGCTACCACTAGGATAGCTTTCAATAAAGGTTGTCTTTAACCTATCTCCAATATGGGGTTGTTTGGACTGGTGCAAGGTGCCCACTATAATTAGTGGACAGCATATGCCAGGCCAACTTCTCACAGGTAGGACCTGCGCGATGGGATTCATGGTTGGTTCGTCTCGTTCGGGTTTTTCGTGGCTTCGACTCGTACTCGTAGCTGGCTTGTTCGTCTCGTAGCCGTGGATCGTCTTGTGGCGCGAAAGGGAACTTATGTGCAGCTCTCCCAGATGCTCTGACGTGCTGGACGTAGCGACCAGTTCGGCGCATACGGAGTGGGCATCGTACTAGTCCGGCCGGAAGGTGCTGTGTATTTACTTCCATGCGACTCGAATCGGCGTTTACAGATCCGGCTCAGTAGGGGAACTGGAGCTGGAATGGGAACGTACAGCTCGGTCGGAATTTTAGCAGTAATGCGCAACGTACTTGCTCGCTCGGACGACTGTTCGAATCGGTCGGGAAAACCGCGTTCGGCTCATATTTTTTCCGGACGAATCGTATTCGGTGCGCTTCCGGCCAAGATCGGAATCGACCCCAGAGTGTTTATAAAAACTTACTGTGTACAGTTGTATGTGGTTTATTGATTTCGGCAGGCTCCTTGAATTGAGAAATGTAAAACGTCTGTTGGAGCGATTTCTGAAATAGGAAAAGAAATTGTACCATAAGTCACTGTCCAACACCTACCCTGAGGTAAGTACCCATGGAGTTGGAATATTAAATTGGACCCCAAGTCACTGTCCAGCACCTGCCCTGAGGTAAGTACCCAGTGGTGTTGGAATATTAATTTGGAACCTGTGTTATTAATAGTAGATTTTTTTTGAGAACTTACTATGTACTGTTGTTGGTTACTGATGGATTTCTGTAGGCTCCTTAAATTGACAAATGAATATCTTGACTTAGATTGATTTCTGAGTATAAAAATAAATTGTATATATATGTTTTGAAAGCTGTTTTTTTGTATTTTTTTCCATTTTTTAAAATAATTTACAGGTGGATTATTTTTTTGGGGCACAGGGAACAATTGGCGACCAGTTAACATTAGTATCTGCCCTACATTCATTTTTTTGGATCTTTGACTCACTGCTCAGCATGTGGCAGGAGGTCAGTTCATATTGGTGCTGCTATATGGTATTCAATCTACAACTTAATTTATTTTGATGTTTGTACGATAAGTTTTTTGGAGGGGTTTGTACTTTATTTAGAAATGACATTCACATTTAATTTTTGTTCTTGTTTTTTACGATCTTTCCTTGGGTTCTTTTTAGGCCTGGGCAGTGAACTCCGCTCTGTTGGCGGAGTTTGCAGAGTTATTCGCGCTCTGCAGAGCTCACAGAGTTCTGAAAAACTCTGCTCCGCATTGCGGAGCAGAGTTTTTACATCACTCGCACTCACCAACCATAAGTTGGCGAGCGAAAGCGAGGAAAATCCAAAGCTAAACCACTTCCCAGTGAGATTTCTCAACGTGGACAGTCGCAGATGGTCGCTACCGCTCGCATTAAGAAACCAACCGTCTGTGTGTTTTGAGGAAGCTGTCGCTCGACTAGAACTTATACTCGAGCGTCAGAAAGAAGCCCTCTTGCGCTGCGTGTGATGCCATTTGCGCTGATTTTGCAGCGTGGGACAAACACCGGGTGCTAAAAATCAATGGAACGGCATGAGGTAACGCACTCCGCCACTTGTGAAACTCTGCGTTGCTTGGCAGAGTTTTTTTTGTCACTTCGCTGAGTTTTGAACTCCACCCAAGCCTAGTTCTTTTAACATGACTGTCACTACTGAAGTATAACCCCATATAACCACTGCGTCTGGGTGGAGCTGATACCGAAGAAGATGAGACATGCTTTAGTGGAGTGAAGAGCAACATTTCTAGTATGGTTGCTTGTTGTTCAACAGCTATGAGCCTTGTGTTCCAAGATCTAGGAAACTGCAACAGCTAACAAGATAGCCAGAAGCTCATGGAAGGCAGGAAGATGAAATGTGGAGCAGTGAACTGTCTGAGATCAGGATTTTGATTCTTACTGATTGAGCACTAAGGACCTCTGCTCCATTATGCCCCTTATTAGGAGTTGCCTGGAATGGTATCCCTTGAAGTGTGTGTGTGGGTGGGGGTTGCAACTACAAGTTTTCTCTAACTCTGCCCTAATTATTGAGAGACAGGGGGTACAAAGAGGTGTGAGGAGCCATGGGGGTTCCCCCCAGCTAATGTTAAAGAAACTCTGCAGTCCTGCACTCACTAGGACAAAAAGAAAAGTTCCTGCCAGTGCCAAGCATGTGGTAAATGTATTCCCCCACCAGCTCCAAGCAGGTGATAAATGTATGCGCATTTGGGTTTATTATTTCCCACAGACGGTGGAAAAATGATGAATTGTCCCCAGTATTCCCGGTTTTATATGTTATTCTCCATTCCAGGGGACATAACCTGTAATCCCGGTTAACTCATGGATAGACACTGACCAGGCTTCTTCATTCCGCTTGCAGTATCTCCCGACAGACTTAATGAGGAAATTGTAAAAAGGGTCTACTTTTTCAGGCTATCCAAGAACTTTATACTGTCAGAGAGGTGTGTCTTCTTTTATATGATGTATTCATGTGTATGAATACATATTAACGTTGATTGCCCTAGGACAGGAAATCACAGTGTTCCAGCACTGATATATGCTGATTACACAGTGCTATTAGCTAGAACTGCAATTGGGTTACAATAAATGCTAGATCAGTTCTGCATTTTTATTGCGAATTTAGACCTTAGTGGAAACCAAGAGAAGACACATGTGTCTTTACAGTGAATAATATGAAAGTCAGAAGGGTTCCATCATCTCTGCATTTGGGACTGTTGGTTAATGATAAACTTACCTGGGGTCCTCTGAAAACTGCTAGAACAGCCGCACTAGCAACAAGCTCTGAGGTGGTCCTTAGTTTCGTGAACAGGATAGGCAATAAACCCATCAGAGAATTGACGGCAATCTATAAGGCTAAATGCTGATCAAATTTCATGTATGGGGCTAGTCTATGGATATTCAGTGATCAACCAGGGCTGGGGAAAGTTGATAACAGCTTCATTAAAAGACTCCTGACCATACCGAAAACTACCTCTACTGAAATTTGTCATACTGAAATGGGGCTGGGGTATATAAATGACCTTGTGAAGCTTCAGCTGTTGTTATTATCGCTGAGGATTTGGACTAAGGATGAGACTTCATTCAATCGGGCAGTCCTTGCTGATTGTCTTAAGCTTGACTTAAGTTTAAAAAGGCCATGATTTGAATACATATTCAATACTTGTATCAAACTGAACTTTCTTGACCTCTTTAAAAATCCAGGTACTTCCTTGGCTACCTTTTCCAAATCCTTGAGGGAAATGTTTTTGACCAAATCCTCAAATGGAAGGTCATTTAAAAATGTTGGCAAGCCTGCTGCTCTATCTTATGCCCTGATTTGTACCAGCCTTAGCATTGAGCCTTATTTAGTTGGGGTCAGTATTCCATATTACAGGTTCCTATTAACTAGATTGAGGCTAAGCACTGTACATTTTCTCGTGGCCTACCGGGCCGGTTCAAGTTACATATTTTAGTAGTTTGCCACCTTCTCGATGTAATGCTTGTTCTGCACAAAGCACGTTGCAGTTTATATTATTCTTTAAGTTTTATTTTGTACTTAGGTAGAGTCTCATTTTACCTATTTTTCAAAGCAGTGAATTTTAGACAATGCAGGGTTGCCATCGTGTTTCTGCAATCATTCACAACACTGAGGTTATGCTTTTTAGTTGCAACCTACCATATATCTGAGGGCACAGAATGTCACATGATTTTTTTCAGTCACTTTCTTTGTCTTCTTTCTTTTTTAATCAGCAACTATATTTTTTTTTTAAATGTATATGTTTGTATATGCTGCTATGTATTTTGTTTTCCCTCATGTAAGATTGTACTGTATTGTATCTTTTTTGATCATTGAATGGCCGAAAAAAATAATGACTTGACTTGTTTATGAATGCTTTTGCTACGTCTCCATGATTTAGCAAGGTCTTGGAAAGCTGACGTTCGCCCACATTCTATCAGCTTTTACTGATGAACTCAAAATATTTACAAACTTGCAATAATTAGTGTGAAGGGCCAGTAGTAATATAGCATATATTTTTCCTTTAAGTATGATCACTTCAAGGAGCTTACAGGAGCTTCATATAAGACTTGCCTATAGCGGATGACTCAATGATGCCCCGATTACTTACCCGTAATCTTCATTACTCCGAGTATAGTCTTCCTCGCCACATGATTAATGTAGTGAGCTTCAGCTCCACACCAGAAACCTCCAAAGCTTGACCTCTATAAGAGGCGGGCCGGCCCAACCCTTCAGCCTGAAACTACCAAGCATAAACATGAAGCCGATAGCCAGGCAGGGAGGGAGGGATGGGAACTCATGTGGCGAGGAAGACTATACTCGGAGTAATGAAGATTACCGGTAAGTAATCGGGGCATTACCTCCTCGTAAGTCTTCCTCGCCACATGATTAACGTAGTGAGCGCATACTAAAGCTAATTGGCTACATGGAAACTCACAAGAAACCAACAGACCAGAAAAGGATGCCAACGAAGCAGGCAAACCCAAAAGACCAGGTGAGTGGAAGGACCACCCAAGAGAGAGGCAACCACGAGCAGGAAGAACCAGCCCGGGACAGATAGACACCGGGAGGGCCAAGAACCCGGACCCCCAGGACCCGCAGGGCCACCAGAACATCCGCCAGAACCAACCACCGAAGGAGGACAGAGAAGGCACGGAACCAGACCGTACGGGGCCAAAAGCAACAACAAACATGCCCAGAACAGAAAGCAGCAAGCCGGTCCAAACATACCAAAACCGCCCAACGGACAGCCAAAAGCGAGAGGGGAGCAAAAGCCCAGACGTCGGAACCGAAGAAACAGAGGGCAACCCATCCACAGTGACCCAACAAAAAGCCACAGCAGGAAGAGATGCAGTCCGACCGAAACACAGCAACACCACACGGTGGACCACCAACAGAGAGAGTCGAATCCTCCCGAGGACAGAAGCAGCGGAACCAGATGAAACAACACAGACTGGCAGGAGCCCCAAGAACGGAATGAGGTGCAGAAGGGAACCCAGCACGCCAACCAAACAACAAAAACGAAGGTCACCAAAACCCCACCAGCAAGGAGATAAACAGGCGGGACACGGACCCCAGTCGCACAAAGGACCCCCCGGAAGGGAGTGCGACACCAATGAGAGAACCCAGGCCAGCACAAGGCAAAACAGACCCAGCAAGCCGCAGGAATGTCCCGGCCCCCAAGGGAACCCAACCGGCCAACATTGAAAAGCAGAAAGCCCATGCAGAAGCCCACGGAGCCCGAAGAGGGGAAGGGACCAGGCCCAAGGCCAAGCCACCAGAAGGAATGCGAACGCCCACAAGGGGCCATCATGCACAAGAAAGCATAGAGAACCCAGCAGTAAGGGGAACGCAGCACGATTGGGCGAGACAGCCCCGTGCAGGGGCCAAGCAAACCGACCCTGACATGTTCCACATGTAGCAAACGAGCCGCCGATGCAAGCACCCAGGTGGCCACCCAGCCAGCCAACAACCAGGCCCGACCCAGACGAACCACGGAGAGCTGGGAGGAACAGGAGCGAACAGGGAGGGAAGGCCACAGGCAGAAACACACCAAAGGCGAGAAGGACAGAAGAGCCGGGCGAAACGAGCCCGAGCAATGCCAACGCCTCCAGGGAGAAAACCAGAGCCAGCAGGCACCAGCACCCCAAAACCAGGGACAAAGAAGAAGAGGATGCAAAATCCGTACAGAAAGCGCAGGGCACCGCCACGGGTAAGGAGAACCGGGAAACCCAGTACCCCAGGACAAAAAAGCACCGTCCGAACACCACACCGGAACAACATGAAAGCAGCGGCAGGAACCAAACCCCTGTCCTGTGCGAACCTGTGCCCCCAGAAGCACAAAACAAATCATGGAACCAACGCACCCTGGACCAACACCCATAGCAGCAGAAACCAAGGGAGAAGCAGCCAGGCGAGCACCACCAACAGGCCAAAGGCCCCGTCCAGGCCAAACAAGCCCAGAAGTCCGGACGAGAAGGTAGACAGAGTCACCACCGGTGACTCCAACCAAAACCGGAACCAAAGTGACCCAGCTAAGGAACGGCACAACTGAGCCAAAAACCAAAGGGGCAAACCCAGCAAACCCCCAGAGAACAAGGCAGCTGAAAAAATGCCCAGAATAGAAACAAGGAGCCCCCGCAGGGCCGTGGCGAACCGCAGACCAGCCATGGAACGGCCAACAGAAGCCAGACGAGAAACCCGCCATCAGGTGAACCAACTGACCCAGTACAGACCGGGAACCCAAGCACGCCCCACAGGACAGCAAAAGGCCGCCATCACCCGGGAAGGGGGTACCAGAACAGGAAGACCACAGGCCGCACCCGGAGACAGGGCTGGAAGGGAGCCACCGGGGCAAGAGAAGGGACACCAACGGGAACAGGCGAAGCCGGGAAGGAACCGGAACCAAGGAGGGCCCAGAGGCACTGAGAACAACCGGATGGGAAGAACCCCCAACGGACAGACCGGGCAAGCACCACCAGCCAAGCAGGCACAAAACCACCCGAAACATTCCTGTGGAAGGCCCCTACCAAGGCATGTTCGTGATGGGGCAGCACAGGTAAGTAGGGGTGAGGACCTGCTCCAGCAGGACCGACGGCCCAGGGGCGGAGGACCAGCTCGAGCTGGCACTGGCAATGGGCAATCCCCTCCATGTGGTACCTGGCCAAACAAACACCAAGAGCCCGCAAACATCAGAGCCCGCTAGAGCAGATCCGAAAAACAAAAACAAAAGGGGCAGCCGGAACCGGATGAACAGGACCCGACGGAGAAGTAGTGCAAGAAAATAACATTGCCTAGACCTTTGTTCCTTTTTTTTTGTTTTTTGTTTTAAATGAGCACACAGCATCAGTGAAAGACCAGGGATTGAGCACCCAAACTTCAGAGGAAGAGATCAAGACCGCAACCAATAGGCCAGAGTGACTCTGTCCAGAGAGACAGCCAAAAAGGCGACCCCGCAAGAACAGGACAAAACGTACACCCCAGCAGAGGCGTGAGACGAACCCCAGGCCCGACCAAGCCGCCACCACCCAAAGGCAGTAGACCAATCAAAGAGCCGCAGCACGTTGGACACGAGCAGGGAAGCCCAACAACCGACAACCGGAGCGGCCCGGCAGGGGGCAGGACCCACGGAACCGAGACAGAGGCCACCCCAGACATGAGTAGAGGTAGCAGAAGGCCCCCAACAGATACCCCAACCCCCAGGAAGCGAGGTTAAGCACAACCAGGATGGGGGCGCAAGAGCTGCCTGACGAGCCAGGGAGCAGGAGGAGGAGAGGGCACCACGGTTTGATAACCCATGTATCTGTAAAGCATACCTATCACACATGGGTCCGCCGTGCGTGACCCGAGCGGGAGAAATGGAGCGCCGCCACCCACCCGTGCAGGACCCACCATGAGCTTGGGTGGACAGAGAGGGAAGCGATGCACAGAACGGCGCCGTGAACTGCCACCGTCCCGGACGCCGACTCAGGAGGTAAGGCCAGGACCCGCGAGGTCCATGCACAAACACGGCCCCTCACGGCAATCTCCAGCAAGCAGCAGAAAAACCACCCACGAGCACGCAACCATAGCGAGCGCACACGGAGGCCAGTTGATACTACGGACGCCGTGCGCGACCTGCGGGCTAGAAGCCCATGCATGCTGGGCAGGGCTAAACGCAGTCAACCCCAGACGGGGGAAAAGAGCAACTGCACCCCCGTAAACCAGGCAGGACGCCTCCACGGCTGCAGGGGAAAAGACGGGCCGGGAAGTCAGAGCCCAAATCCCCTGCGGCCGCCCCCTATTAACCTGTGGCTCGCTAAAGCAGAGCCTAACCGCCCCCAAGCAAGTGGAAATGGGGGAAGGAAGGGGGAGGATCCCCACGCCCATGGGCCCGCTAGAGCAGGACCTCCACCCAGGGACCCATGCTCCCTGCTAAAGCAGGAACACACTTACCTGAACGCGCCTCGGAGAGTCTGCGCAGAACAAAAAAAACAGGCTGAAGGGTTGGGCCGGCCCTCCTCTTATAGAGGTCAAGGGTGAATGGGTCGGCCATATTGTGAAGGGATGGGAGGCATGGGAAGCTAACTTTTTGCTTTGGAGGGTTCTGGTGTGGAGCTGAAGCTCACTACGTTAATCATGTGGCGAGGAAGAATTACGAGGAGGTAATGTGTGTGACCTGTTTCTTTTTGAAAGGTCGGATGTACCTTGATCCATCGTATGGACCTCATACTGTTAATTAGAGCATCCTCACAAAATGATTAATTACATATGGATATAGAAAATGTGGTCTCATTATAAATAATGACGAATATGGCTCTTATCTTGTTGCAACCATGGTTGTTGAATGTGTGTTCTCAGAAATACTAATTATGCATCTTTTTAAGGTCTGACATTTTAGACAATGTTTTAATTGATGATCTGCTTCTACACAAGTGTATAATTACATTATTAGAGTTGCCGACTGGCCCTTTCATAAGTATCCTTTGTAAACAGATAGCTAGTTTAAGCAGCATGAATTGCTCATCTCGTCAAAGTGTTTTTTGTTGGTGGGGATCCAGATTATGGTGTGGTTTTTCATTTATTTTTTTTGGTTCTTGTGCTTTGTCTACACATGCACGATCCATAGGTTTAGCAGAACAACGGGCACATACGCACTGCATGACAGTCTGTGACAACCACCTTATGCCCCGCCCATTTTAGTTATTCATTATGTGGCAGTAATTTTACCTCCATGAAATTTCACTCCTAAATATTTGTTAGTTACAGGATCTTGAACAAAAGAGCAGATGCCGGAGCAACTTAAAAGTTATCTGGGTAACAAATGGAAGAGAGCAGACGTAGGGGGAGGCTCTGGCCAATTGTATGGAACAATATACACATGCGTGGAATGGCTAATGAGTAACTGAAATAGTACTTAATTTTAGGGGTGCGACTTGGTAGGCGTGTGAATAGGGATGCTTCCAGGGACATATGTGGGAATAGCTGTAGAGATGACTGTAAACATGTGCTTATAAATATTTTAAGGGTCGATTTGTATTGCTATTTATGCGGAAGGAACACGACTCATAACGTTTAACGTTAATTGAATGGAATTTGTGACAGAAAAGTGTCCATTTACCAACGAAAAGGCTGGGTTGTTAGAGGAGATACAGCCTGACACATCATCCACTAGAGAGGATAATACTGTATTGCTAACACTGCTATGTGCCTTTATTAAAACGCTAAATGTAAAGAACTAATTATAAATTATAATCAAATACTGGTCAGCAAAAGTACAGATTTTAAAAACGTATGATAATCACTGTTTTCTCTAATGCTGCTAATATAACCGTTGGTACAGGTTAACTCGGTGAGAACTACAAACAGATGAAAAAAGCAGTAGATCCTACATTTCTGCAATATAATTGGCTATTTAAAACAAAAAGTCACTACTTGTGCTACCTACTTATTAGGAGAACCTGCTACACAAGAGATATAGGCATATTTTAAAGTGCCACTTTTGTTTGGAATAAATAATTGTTGCTTTAAATATTTGACCTCATCACTGTTAGTCAGCCATACACATAAATAGAGGTAACGTTGCTGTGTCAAGGCCACAAATTCACAAAACGCATTACTTCCTCTTCCGTCTTCCTCTTCCAGTCCTTATGTATGAGTTTATACAGAAGCTAATTACCAAACTTAGGGGTCCATTACGCAACAGAGAAAGGGACCGCCCGCCACATGTGCGGCGGTCCTGCGATTTGAATTAGGATGCGCCCGCCACACTGGCGGGCGCATCCCCCATACTCAGCATTGTGGTGGGCGGTGCTCACAGCACCACCCACCACAATGCTGGAAATGCATGTTGTGCATTTGCATGCACAGGGTGACAGGCACCGCGCGGTGCCTGCCACCTTGTGCATTCAAATGCAGGGGGGTACCATAGGTACCCCCCATGTGCACCCCCCACCCCACCAACACCCTGGGGGCCCGCAACGGGCCCCCAATTGCAATTACCGTATGCAGACACCGCCACCATATAATGCCCCTTTTCCGCCGGTCGACTCGTCGACCGGCGGAAAAGCGGCGGACGGTTTTTCCGTCCACCGGTGTCCCCCCGCCATAGTAATATGGCGGGGGGGTAAATGTGTGGCGGGCGGAGGGAAATAGCGGGCGGATCACCACCGCCATACGGGCGGTGGTGATCCGCCCGCTATTGTAATGACCCCCTTAATTTTCCTTCTCAATCCAAGATAGCCTTCATCCATAGAAGTAACATTACCTCTATTCCTGGTAAGGACTTGCTGTTTCTATTTTTCTACAGCCGATCAGTAGCGGCTGCTACCGAACGGGCGTGGGGGGCAAGGATGGGTTTGGGGAGCGGAGGGGGGAGGGAATTAAAAATGATAAATAATTTTTAAAAAAAGAAAACTTACCTGGAAGTCAAGGTCGCCGTCGCTCTGTCTTCCGCAGCAGGAAACACCCAGCCTCCCAGAATCCCCTGACCAACCACAATGCTGCCTTAAGCAGCGTTGTGATTCATCTGAGCACTGTGGTTCAGCACTCAGACAGGGGCTTGGAAGCAGGGTTTGTTCTCCACTAAGGTTGTTTAATACAGCCTGTGGAGAACATGCAAAGTGCGCATGATGGTTTGGCTGGCCCGAGACAGCCGACCAAACCTTCATGCACACTTTAGGTGCAGCCACCACTCCTCCTCTGGCCTCGACGTCAGGGGAGGCTGGGCCCACCTTGCCCTTTCTCTGGGCTGCTCTGCAGTGCAACTGCAATAGTAAAAATAAAATGATAATAATGGTTAGCGGTTAATATAATTTTATTTTTACTTTCTGCTGCTTTAAAGCAGTGGGGCGATGCTCCTCCACCTTAGCAGAGAAGCCGCCCCTGCAGCCGATTGCCATCTGGGCTACAGGTAATTATGTTTTTTATTTCTTTTATTATTGTAAACCTGCTTTAGTGGTGTTATTTTTGTTTTTTGTGGTTGCACTTGTATTGGGGGCTAGCGAGACCACAGGGGGCCTCTGTTGCCTGCTGAGCAGCCAGTGTCAGCCTGGAGGTTAATATCATTTTATTTTTACTTTCTTCTGCTTTAAAGCAGTGGGGCGATGCTCCTCCACCTTAGCAGAGAAGCCGCCCCTGCAGCCGATTGCCATCTGGGCTACAGGTAATTACGTTTTTTATTTCTTTTATTATTGTAAACCTGCTTTAGTGGTGTTATTTTTGTTTTTTGTGGTTGCACTCGTATTGGGGGCTAGCAAGACCACAGGGGGCCTCTGTTGCCTGCTGAGCAGCCAGTGTCAGCCTCAGGGAGGTTTACCGCTTATTTTGTATTTATTGTAATGTTCTCCAGGATTTTCCTTTGGCACTGAGGGCTACCATGGAGTGTGCAGCACTTTTTAGGCTGCCCAGTGCAAATTTATTGAGGTTGGAAGGTGTGTGGCGTCTGCCTGATTTCAAAATGGCACCCCCACTGTGTTCTGGGCTTCCGCCTGTCTCTTGCGGGTGGGGAGCGTGCAACTGCAAGATGGGGTTGCTATGGTTTCCAGCTGGGTATTGCAGGAAGTCTGTTCCTGTGCCAGTCTGGTTACCTTTTTTTCATTTGCCTCCCTGATCGTTATTGTTTGGAGAAGATGCAGGTTTGCTGATTGCTTGGTTGTGCATAGACCTGCACCATGAGTTACTTGGAGGATGTTCCAGTGGTGGCTGTGCCATCTGCTTGGGCATCCGTGACCTCAGATCTCCAGGCCATTAATGCAGTTGCTGTGGAAGCTTTGTTTTGTGCACGGGAGGGGTCTCCTCTTCATGCAAAGGTGCCTAGGAGGGATCCTTCAATGAAGGGGGATGAGGTTCACCTTAAGGGCCATTTAGTGCAGGGTGCAGATTTGGATGAAATCATGCAACATGTGTGGGAGAATTCGGCCTCCGCTGCTTCTGCGCAGGCTCCAGCTGAGGATTACTTTTTTTTCACAGCATCAGCGGGCTGAGCTAGCATTTTTGCTCTTGAATGCTACCATTCACTGTGTGCTTACAAAGGAATGGAAGAATGTTGGAAAACAGTCATTCCCATGTTTCTTGCTGAAATGTTACCCTGTGGATAAATTTGGAGAGGAGTGTTCATAACATTATGGCTGGGCTTTCCTCCCAGAGGGCAGTGGTGTTAGAGGATGCTTTACCCTCTGATGCTGTACACAAAAAGGTGGAAGGGGCTGTGAAAGGGTCTATGTGGCCTCTAACTTTTCTGTCCGTGCAAATGCCTACTCCACTTATGCTATTCAGTCTCTCCTTAAGAACTTCCATTCATTGGCAGAGAAGGTGCAGGAAGGTGCGGTTTTCTCTGCCTAATTGGCTTTGATGGAGCATCAGGTGCAGTTTCCTTCACATGTCACATTTGAGAATCTCTGTGCATCTGCGGCAGCTTCGAGTGCTGCCATTGCGGCCCATTGCTACAGCTGGATGCGTTCTTGGAAGGCAGATGCTGCTCAGAAGGCCTGTTACAGGTTCCAAGGTTTTTGGGAGTGATTTGGAGGAGATGATTAAGAAGTCAGCAGAGGATAGGAAACTGGTTACTCCTGTTCATCCAGTCACCAAGAGCAGAGATTTTGGCTACAAATGGGCTTTTCCTGCTGGGGGTAAGGCTCTGTAACACCAGTCTTTTCGTGACAGGGGATGTGGCCTGGGCACCTCAAATCCCAGTACTCTTCCAATGCCGCTTCCTCTCCCACCCCTCTCAAGGCATGACTGCTCCAGGTTTTGTCCAGTGGGTTTTGTCTGCAGGACTTTCGTGACATTTGGACTTGTACCATTTCAGATTCCAAGTGGTCTCAGATGGATACAGGGTAAATTTCAATGACACTCCTCCTCACCATTTTACCAAGAAACATGCTCCTCACTTCTCTGGAGAAGTAGGCTGCACTACTTCAGGGGATTCAGTGACTGCTCTAGAAGGCCGCTATCCTTCTGGTTCCTCCTGAGGAAATTTTCCATGGCTATTATTCCCTGCTTTTTTTCATGCACAAGGCATCAGGGGAGTTCCGCCCGGTGCTGTTCCTCAAGGGGATAAATCAGTATATCCCTCATGTGATGTCTCTCCAGTTGATTGAGGCCCTATTATGGAAGGGTGAGTTCCTGACCTCAATCGTTCTCATGAATGCCTACCTCCATGTTCCGATGCATCCATCTCAACATAAGTTCCTCTGGTTCGCTGTCCTGGGCAACCACTACCAGTTCCGAATCCTGCCCTTTGGGCTGGCATCTGCCCCACAGGTGTTCATCAAGATGTTGGCACCATTGGTGGGTATTTTACATTCTGAAGGTGTCCAGCTTTTCCCTTATCTAAATTACTGGTTGATTGTCACCTACACTTTTACCATGGCCCAGATGGAGGTTCTCAGGGTGTTGCATGCCTAAGGCTTCTTGATCAACTTAAAGAAGTCCCAGGTACATCCATCCCAAGATCTCTCCATCAGGGCCTGCTTCAGGATGGACTTGGGGGAGGTTTTTGTGTTGGAGGACCGTTGTGTATGTCTCTGCTCCCATTTGGCCTCTTTCCTTCTTTCTCCCTTGGCATTGGTAAGGACCTGGCTCCACAGGCAAGGGGAAGTGTCCTCTACATGGGGGAGAATGCACCTTTATCATCTTGCTCACCATCTGCTCAGGCATTGGAACTCGTTATCTCTAGAGTACAAAACTCTGGTTCCGGTGTCTCCTCAGATCTGCAGGGATATCCAGTGGTGGTTGGACCCTGCTCATTTGAACAAGGTTTTTTTTTCGATCCTCTTCCTGTGCATATTCTCACGACCGATGCCAGTGGAATGGGAAGGGGTGCCACTCTAGGGGCTTCCACTGCGCAGGAGAGATGTACGAGAGCGGAGACGCTTCAGTGTTCCAACTGGAAAGAGCTGGTGGCAGTTCTGAAGGCCTTTTTGTTTTTACATCCCCTGTTGCTGCACATGGCTTTGTGTGTTGAGGTTGCCCGCTCATATCTGAATCAGCAGGGTGGTATGTGCCCCGTTCTGTTTTTCCTTACCCGGAGTGCTTGTCTTTGGGCCAAATCCCATTTCCTGGCTCCTTCGGCAGTCTATCTTGCAGGGAGGGAGAATGGGCCTGCTGATGGTCTGAGTTGGAGGTTTCCATCCTCTGTGATGATGTTTCTGGATCTGACTGTGTGTCAATCAATTCTTCTTCAGTTCGGTCACCCTTGGCTTGATTTGTTCACCACAGAGGAGAATGCCCTCCTTTCCCAGTTTTTCAGTCTGGTCCCATCTTTGAGAGCTTGAGTGCTGGATGCCCTGACTGTACCCCGGCCCAGGGATATTCTTTATTGTTTTCCACCCATCCCTCTTCTCCCTTGGGGACTTCCAGGACCAGTCTGAGCTTCTGTTGATTGCCCAGGCTTAGATGAGTCACCCTTGGTTCTCTTGTCATCTTAATCTGTCAATACAGCCCCATTGGATGTTGCTTGTAGTTCTTTCCCCGCTACATCAGCTGCTTCTTTCTCTTGACATTCTTTGGAGGTTGATGCATGCTGTTTGGCACGTGAGAGACAGTCCCTCTTAGAGAAAGTGTGTTCTTTGGATGTTGCAGCACTGATCCAGCAGTCCTGGTGGCCGTCTACCCCTAAGGCTTATGGCCATCATTAGTGGAATTTTTCCGTCTGATGTCAGGACAAGGGTTGTCATCTTCCTCTTGTGATCCTACAGCAGTATTGGAGTTCCTTTGGGATGGTTGTCAGCTGAGTTTGACTGTATCTATCCTCTCAAGCCAGTGGGCGGCTGTTCAGGCTTTTCATAGGGCTGGTGTGCTGTCTGTTTCCTCTCAGTTGTTTTCTGAGGTCTCCTGTTGTTCATTCCCCAGTGCTGCTGTGGGTCTTGCCTCTTTTCTGCTAATTTTTCAGGGTACTCCATTTGAGCCTTTAAAGTCAGCTTAGTTTGTGTCAGCCAAGGTTGTGTTTCTGGTGGTCATTTCTTCCTGGAGATGGGTTCGGGAGATTGGGGCTTTGCTGTCCTCCCCTCCATTCCATAGCTTTTTCCCGGACAAGGTGGTGCTGCATCCTAGTCCTGCCTTTCTCCCTAAGATGGTTTCCTAATTTCATTTGGAATCTGATATTGTTTTGCCTATCATTTGTCGTTCTCCTATGTCTGAGGAGGAGGTGCGTTTGCATTCCTCTGCTGCCCATCGTACCCTTTCTGTGTTTTTGCAGCGCACTTGCATATTTCTCAAGTCTGATGCGTTGTTTGTCTCCCATGGCCTGAAAAAGAGGGGTCTCAAGCCTTTTCTATTTACCTTGCCCTGTTGGATTAAGCTGGCCATCTCCCATTCTTAATCTTTAGCTGGTTAACCTGTTCCGGCAACTTTCCCTGGAAGGTCTACTCGGAGAGTCTCTGCCTATTGGGCTGCTTTTAAGGGGTCTTCAATTTGTGATATCTGTTTTGATTCCACTTGGGCTTTTCCTCACATGTTTATGACCCATTACCGTTTGCATTTGGGTGGAGATGTGTCCTCTGTGGGTCCTCCTGCAGTGTAATGTTTTGGGTCATTTCATTTAATTACATACACCTGTTTTTGCTTACTCTTGGACTGGTTTGTTTTCAAAATCAGTTTATTGGCTTAGGTACATACTCATACGTACGGACTGTGAGAGGAAGTGGGCGAGGCGATAATGCCTGGTTATTTATTGGTAATTTTCATTACTCCGAGTCCATGTCTTCCTCGTCACAGTCCTGAGTTCCCAAATGCCTCTCCCTTTGTTTAACTGACTTCTTTTTTAGTTTTATGATTTCAGGAAATCCTTCCCAGGAAGTGAGGTATTTGCACTTCTATGGATGGGGGCCATCTTGGATTGAGAAGGAAAGTCAAGTTTGGTAATTAGGTTCTGCATGAATGGAGTAAGGACTGTGATAAGGAAGCTATGAACTCGGAGTAATAAACATTACCGGTAAGTAACCAGGAGGTAGGCTACGCTGGAGACCATTCATTCATTGTAATTATACCTTAAAGCTAACGTAATCGGAAGAGTATAATTTTTTGTCTGACTTTAGGCTTAATTAAGTCTCTGTCTCAGTCGTCTGACCTGTAGGGGGAATCAAATTCCTACTTTAGAACATCCTGCATCATTGCATTATCAAGAGAAGCCTTTTCTTTTGATAGAATCAAGAAATATTGATTCACATTATCTAGAGTTTGGCAGATCAGGTAATATGTCAAAAAGTGATAGATTTCCCTTGTGTCATATTACAAATGCCATAGGCTATAATGCACTTGTAATATAACAGACAGGATATCTGCCACTTTTTGAGAGAGTATTTCATCTACCAAACACTAAACATGGCCTTATTTGATAACACACTAGCACATATTTAGTGCGTGTTTCACTCTCGTTCATAGGTGCTATAATTTCCTACTCAATCCCTCCTCATCCTAGTACTTAGTAATTGAGGAGTGCCCACTTCTCCCAGTCACCACATGACCTAGCAAAAACTCGAAAAACTTACCTACTTCCACTCTCTTCACTATCCCCCATTCAAGTCAACCTCCTTCTCATAAAGGCCATAAAGGGGGTGCATACCTGATCTACCTCTTTGTTATGGCTACTTCAGAAGACTCTACTTTGACCTAGCCAGACCATGTTGAGATACGTAGTATTTCTTTTTTATAGTTATCTTTTATTTGTTTTTAAACATTAGGAGTAGTAATCTGTGCTTCCCTCTTTAGATTACTGTACACCCAGGGTGAGGCCTTAGTAATGCTACAATAATAGTACCAATGTAATCCCGCTCTAAGTCTTTCTTCCTTCTCCACCTTTCAGGATTCTGGTGATGCATCCCAGAGTACTCAGGCCTCTGCTCTCACACTAAGCCTTGCCCATGCTAGCATTTGGTTTGGGCCCTAGACTATGTAGGTAAGTAATGGTGTGTTTTCCAAGACAGCACTCTTGGTGCTGCCAAAGGATCCTTGTGCAGAGCAGGATCAACCTGAGATGCGTGGGCATGAGTATTGGGGGCTGCTGCTGAGGTTTCCTGCACTGACTGCTCAGTAAGCACCAGCTTCTCCATGGGCAAGAGCTCAAGGTGGGTGGCGAAGGCTACCGATTGTCTTAGGTTGGTCAGTTTACATTTTATTTATGTGTGTGGAACTAACTTTACATTTCTAATCCCCATTATGGGGACCTTGTGTATATCTAAGATCAGAAGTTTCTTAAAAATTACTTATTACTCAAAGAAATCACTAATCTGGTTGTTGAAGATACTGTGAGCATGTCACAGGTGCATTTTGTGTGATTCCAGTGCCCTGAAGGCAGCACAGCCATGTTATAAGAGCTACAAATTAAGGACCAAACTGAAATGTTGACCAAATGTTCATCTTTCTTTGTTCTCTTCTGTGACCAAATATGCATCATAGTGGGAGTGTTTCATCGGTTATTATTGGGTTTAATTACCCACTATATAATACCAAGCAACAGCACAGAATTAAATGCAATTCTCTCAAGAAGACTCTAAGAACAGGTAAAGATCATACTGGTATCACCGATGGAATGAGTAAATAGATGAAAATTGTGGTTAATCATACTTTCCATGGGGGTTGAAATTGCCCTTTTTATTTTTTAAGAGAACTAGATGGAA
Source organism: Calotriton arnoldi (assembly GCA_963921515.1). Classification (NCBI taxonomy): domain Eukaryota; kingdom Metazoa; phylum Chordata; class Amphibia; order Caudata; family Salamandridae; genus Calotriton; species Calotriton arnoldi. The sequence goes on along the minus strand of CAWUFW010006255.1, from coordinate 248,063 downwards.
AGCTCTCAGCCAAGGTGAGGTAAGAGTTGGGGATAGAACCTTTGATTGGTTCGCTAGTGCTGTACTTTGTCTCACTTTTTTTTTTAGCTTATATGTCAATAAATATATTTTTAAAACCTGACAACCCAGGGCTTGGATATGTCACCAGTAGGATCACATTATATTCCTGCTTTACTGTATACAGTAATGCTCTGTTAATGGCATACTAAGAAAATGGTGTGAACAAATTATTATATTCCTTGGTGGCCTTAAGGGACCAACTTGAAGCAACTTTCAAAAACCTTTATCAAGCACACTAAATCAATATATAAAATTTTGGACTGGACAATCACCAAGGTTCAGACTTTTATATATTCAGAGTCTCTTTTAATTGAACTGGTAAATCATTCCACGTTTGTCAATTAAGAGACAACAGTTCACCAAAGCATTGATGGCAGTCTTTGACTTTGCCTCCAAGTTGGACTCTAAACCCATTGAGTCATTCTTTTTTATTTGAGCAGATCCGAAATATTACAATTAACAATCAAAATTCATATATATATATATGTACAATGTGGTATATATAGGTATGCATAAATAGCAAACATTTAAAAATAATACTTTTATTCAAAATAGGACAGCTTTAATTATAGATAAAACCCAGATATGCGTTATTAAGATTCCCTAAAAATGTGCGTATAAGGTAAAATGGAAAAATATTCATTTAATTTCTAGTATTTCTTACAGGTACAATACAGTTAAAGATCAATAAATATTAAAAGGATGGAATGTCAACACTACAATAGCCATATATCATAATAAAGTGCATGAAAGTTAGATAAAATATGTTTCAGTGAATGCCTGGAAATATTGTAAAGTGCTTCAGCAGAGCCAAATAGAGAGCAATTGTCACTATCCCACATGATCCTTTTAGTTTTTAACATATTTTAGGACAGTGGGCCGGAGACAATATTCTACGAAGACTCCTCGGGATTCCTGATGTAATAGTGCAGCCCGACCCAAAAAAAATGAAACTTAATAAGATCTAAAGCTGGACTGGACTATGCGAGATTATAACTAAATCCAAATACTGCCAGAAGGCATTAAATCTCTTTAAACAACCAACCCTTATGGCATAGCTTAAATTGCTTCGACCTAGTCATTTTACACAGCCATTCTCGATAAACTGGAACTCTACAAGTTTGTCACATTTGCGGAATCAGAGAGCGAGTAATAATGAAAACAATTGCCAATAACCTCTCTCCTGATTTTGCTACGTTCAAGGATTGCCCATTATATAAGAAACCGAAGAGTACCAAGGCCGGATCTAAATCGATTGGTACCCCCATAGCTGAACTTAAGACATACGCTAACTTAATCCAAAAGACGCTTAACCTAGGGCAAGAATAAAAGATGTGTAGCCAACACCCCTCGCCCTGGTGTTTACAACAAATACAGCAATTGTCAAGTGCCGGTAAACATTTAATTCAATGCCGCCGGGGTGTGGTAGGCCATCCAGAGAGAAATAAAAGACATCCTTTTAAAACTTTCCACTTTTAATGACTTATGGCCTAAGAGCGATATAGTCTGCAATCTCTCACTGAAAAATCACAATGTGATGTTGACCATATTTTATCTAAAATATTCTTAATACCATTTGGATGTACCTTGGCATTCGGTATTAGCCAATGCCAATTCCCTATCCCGACCATCCTCGACCTGAACAAGGCTTGAAATAAAGTTTGACTTTCGAGACTAAGATCGAAATTTTGAGCCTTGCAGAAAGATAAAATCTGATGGTAGCAGAGAAAGAGCTGCAAGCTTAGTTCACTACACCGAGCAGAAATTTCTAGCCAAGTCATCCATCTACCCTGGAGAAGAAAGTGACCTACCTTTTTCAACCTGGCATGTTGCCAAAGACTGACTGCCAGTGGACCAATTATCAAGCCCAGATGCCCTAACTCCCGAAGCATAAGAAACATCCAGCCTGAAGAAAGTTTATTAAGACGATATAAGCTTAGAAGCCTGGCACTTACATCAGTTAAAACCATATATCTGTTTTTGGGGGGACATTTGGGATCCTTCATGAAAACTGGTAAATGAGTGCCAGCATCTTGCATCATTCTATCCAGGAAAAAGGAGTCAATTATACCTCTGCCATCCAAAACTCTAGCACACAAATACAATAGTGCTGCTTGGTAATGGCCCTGAAAATGGGGAGAAGGAACCCACCCTGTAAGATGTCTAACTGAAAGACAGAATATTTAACCTTAGGTGCTTCCCTACTCCAAATAAAGCACCTAAGAAGCACATCCAAATCTATAAAATAGCTATTCTTAACATTAATGGGGGACATTCGCAAAGAGAATTAATAAAAACGGAAGAACAGACATCAAGCAGACGCATTATCTTAAAAACAATTGGGAGATAGTTTAGCTGAAAGAGCTTAGAACATTTTTGAGTAACGTATACCCCTAAATAACGAATTTGTGTCTGTTGTCAAACCTGAAAATGCAGAAGTGTCGGAAGGGCCTCGACAGGAGAGTTAAAAAGCAGAACTTTTGTTTTTATTGGGTTGATCTTATAACCCCCGATTTCCAATAAAGATGTATAAAAGGAGAATCTGCTAAGTTTTTGATATGTGTGACTACCCCCACCCCGAGAACCCCACCTGTGACCCACCAATGCCCCCACAAAAAACATAGAAATTAAGAAATACACAGAAAAAAAATCAGCCCCAATGGGAGGGGAGTGCCCCCAAAACCACTCACAGAATGTGCCTAACCAACCTGGGTGCCATGACATTGCACACTTTGGACCTTCTCCCCCCACCCATCACCTATCCTAAGAAAAATTTCTTTTTTTGGATATAGGGGTGTTCATTCCCAAGCAGACTGGGGAAGACATATCTGAGACTCCTGTAGAGACTGAACCAGGCCTGAAGCAGGACATGGCTACAGTCAAGGGAAATCCTTTGTTCCATAAAATTAAAGCTGGTACTGCAGCCGCTGTTTTGGAAGATTCTCAGACAATTGCTTCTCCCCCTCTCCATGTGCTACCTGCTCTGGCTTTAATGGGCGATCAGGGTCTCCTCCAATCTTAATTGGCTCCTCAGACGGCTGCATCTGGAGTCTTCCAGTCAAATGGATTGATGGAAGAGCCAGTGGGAGTGCGGTGGGGCAATTTGGTGGTCGGGTCACAGAAAGGAGCTCTGCAGTAGGGTATTGAAACCCCCAATTTACACCTGGAAGTCAAAAACATGCTTAATCTCATCTTGGAAGAGATTAGGGATTTAAAGGACTTTCAAGTATCAGAAACCGCTGCCTTACATGCCAGGCTCAACATAATTGAGGAATCTATAGCACAGTATCCAGAGAGGCTAAAGGAGGCAGAATTTGCGATCTCAGAGTTAGATCAGCTGGCTACGGAGCAGAAGGAAATCGGCCAGGTCCATAAACAAAAGTCCTTGCTAGAAAACAAGATTAAAGAACTGGAAAATCATTAATGTCATTCCAATCTGCATATTGTTGGAGTCCCGGAGGGCTGTGAAGGCCAACAAATGCTTCAGTGGGTAGATTCATTCATCAAGTCCCATGTTTTGACATTAACAAGAGCTAACCGTGTCCCAGCGCAGCGCTCCATATCTCAAATTTCCACGTACAATTCTAGTCAATTTTGGGGACTATCGAGTCAAAGAGCAGGTATTGTCAAAGGCAATTCGTCAGAGACAGTTTTCTATGCCTGAAGTACCTCTTTGTTGTAATTTTTTGGATTTGTCTGCTTCTGCAGCCAGATGGCAAAAGGAATTTGTCAAAATGCTTCATCTATATAAAGCACGAGACATACAGGCAAGCATTGCGCAGCAATCTAAATTGAACATTCTGCTGAAAGAGCAATTTCATCTGCCTTCTGATGTCTCTGAGGCTCAGGAACGTTTACAACGGATTTCTAATAATGCCTAATAGTGACTTTTAAATTGCCATTAATTAAGCTTTGATATTATTGATGCTGGTTGTTACAGAGGTCTAGGTGGCTAGCACTGGATTTTCCGTCAAGTCATTCTTGGCATATACATAAGTAAATGTCAGTTTGTTATGGGGCTTTGATCCTAGAATATCTCAGGATTTTCCCTCTCCAAAAGGAAGAGAGCAGGTTTTAAGATGCTTGCTAATTTTATCAACATGCAGCTCTTCATTTATACGTCATGAAGAACTCGGCCTAATGTATTGGGAAGATTTTCCAAAGCTGCATTGTTTATTCTTCTGAATTCCAGATTGAGATGGGGCTTAATTGAATTAATTGAATGGTAATTTCTGATTGTCTGCAATTAGGATTAATGAAGATTACATGTTTTAAATACATTAAAACAGTGTGTCCTGAACAGGCCAAACCTATTGTATAATCCACCCAAATAGATAAGTAGGACAAAGTATAGGCAAACCTGAGTTTTTTTAAATTACGAAAAATTGTGAAAATGGTGCACACTATAGAGCCTTACCTTGCTTGGGGTTCCAGCTACCAGGACAGAGTTTTACTAATATGATTTAGACTGGGCATCACACAATTCCTACTATGTTCTTCTAAAGGTTGGGCTCTGCTCCACCAGCTTCCACCCTGTCCCTGTGATTTTATTTCTGCTCAATGAACCATGCATTCAACACTATTCTGAAAGTGTTTCCCAGGAATTTGCAAGCGCCTTTTGGTACCAGTTCTCACATGAATTAATTTAAAACACTCTCGCCTTGCACTTATTTTTCTGCCTATCATTTCAAATGAGTTATCTTGCTCTGTGATCGTTGGCTAACTTAAAACTGCAATTGAAGTAAGGAATTGTCTTTTGTTATTATGTATTTTTAACATTTTTAACAATGTCATGTGCAAATTTAATCTAATATCTCTGGAATATAATGCAGGTTGTTTTATCTGTCTAAGGTGTTGGTTAGATTTACAAAGCACTATTTTAATGATGCATTCTGTTGTTTTTTTCTATATGGTTTTATTTAACTCAATACAAATTAACTATTGAATAAGTAAATCGTTCTTTTCCTAATCCAACCTTTGTCACATTTAACAAGCAATGCTCCTAGCTATGCAGCCCAACATAAAGATGTCAGTTTGATGCCAGAGTAATCGTATTTTTTTACAAGATCAGTCTAACAACTATTAGCATCCATGAGTGCCTGTTTGAGCATTTACCAAGACCAAGAACTGTACCTTATTTAGTTCCATATTCAGATGATTAAGGATGTTATCTTCTCAGAGTGTTCAATAAGTGTTGCTGGCCTCTAGGGACATTGTCCATCAAGAAAAGATCATTGCAGTAGGTGATGACCGATACATGAACACCCCATAATTTGGAGAGATGAACATTTTTCCATTAATAAAATATTACATTTTTCAAAGATTTTTCTGTGTTTATATATGTAGATAGGTACGTCAGAGTTTCCATAGGAAGAGCATTTTTTTAAATAATAACCTCAGTACCATTTGATTAATATGCACAAAACTTTGCAATTAAAACGTTTGTCCAAGTTGGGGTTGAGATTCACCTCCACCACCACTTCTGGCATGGTCATATTTGCTTGTGGGGCAGGACCTGGCCTTACATAGTAGGTATCACATACTAGGTGAGATGCACTGACAGTGGAGGAAGACAAGGATGGGATTAGAATGACAGGAGGTGAGGAGCAGATAGTTGGTTAGGGAAGTGACTCCTCAGTCTCTGTTCCTGCTGCTCCCTGTCTATGTCTTTACTGCTGCTGCAAAGGAATAGATAGAGAAAGGAAGACAGAATACTTCATGTTTTCACTACTTCAGGTGATTCAATGTTTACTTTGTCAAAGTTACATGTGGTACTGTAAAGTAGAATCACATTGGCATCTGCTTCACCTCACTGTCCCATGCAATAGTGAAAAGATTGCATGCCCCTTTATCAAGTGAGTGACTATGACTATAAAAGGAAAAGCTTCAGCATGTATTGACCACCCCACATACCTATTTACAGACATCAGGAATTGCTCAAATATTGTTCGGAAATTATATGGCTCCACTTACTCAAGCCCCAAAGACATACATCCTTGGTGGCATTCAAATGAGTGAGGTATGCCTAACTATTTGTTTGCCAAGTAATAGTTGCTACATCGAGGTGTAGCTGCATTGTGCAAGACAAATCCATAGTATCAACATTATTTTATTCAATGATTTATATGTCATGTACAGTGTTTGATCAGTGTTTAACCTGACGTCTTAAAACAAGAGAATGTTTCTAATGTGATATTTGGCTATCAAAAGTAAATGCTGGACTGACCTATAGTTCAATCAGTCAGTGTTCGAGGGGCTGGTCTAATAGGTCAGTGTGTGGACAAGTTTTTGGGAGGTCTGTGGGCCTGTTTTATGACCTGGTAGGTCAGTGTTTACTGTTTATTTCCCAGATAGTACCACAAACATTGACTGCAGCAAGCACAAACACATGCATACCTTGCAAAACACCTGTACAATGTCTCTTTACAAGTCCAAAACTAACTTAGTTGCAAATGTGGGCCATTTTTTGAGTTACCTGATTCACTAATAGGGGTCAATGTTATTTTGATGCCAAGCATATTTTTTGTTGCAGTCCGAACCTGCCTAAGGATTATTGTTCATGACTTGGTCACTTTGTTCTAACTAAGATGTAGTCTCCTGTGTGTCAACGTCTATAGATTAGCATGTAACATAAACATTTCAAACAAATGGCTATTTTTACTTTAAATCCTGGCTCTTTAAAACCTGGCATCATTACAACATTCACATAACAACCATAACTAAACATCTAATAACACAATAATGCTTGCATCCTGCAGGTTTGAGAGCTCTGTCTCAGGATGACTTAGGGCTTCAGTTGGACCTACTATTGGTAGGCCTCCCAGCACCTTTGGCTCTCCTTCCCTATGCCATACACAGTGGAACAGGCACTCTCCTACCTTCCCTTACTATACTCTCCCTCTCCAACTTTAGACTATGAAGATAAATTCAATAATTCGGAGAAGGGAACTGGGGGTTTGTTAGTGTCTGCAGGTGCAGTTATAAAATACTGAAATAAAGGAGGAATACTAGTCTGTCCCTGCAGTCCTCCTAGGTGGAGGTCTGAGAATGCAGCAGAACATGGCCATAAACACCTGTCACCTCGTAAGAGATGGAAGGAATAGTCAGATACTTATTTGGCATTGACATCAGACCCATCCATTATTTGTCTGATATCCTGATTCATCACTCGCCCATTGGCTTACTTGATTTGTCATTGGGTAGGGATTTTTCATGTACGCTAATGATACCCATATAGGTTGGAGGCCCAAAAAAGTAATCAATCACATAGGCACCAATTTCCAAAACTGCAGGATGGCCTTAAAACATGTAGGGTGAGCAATTATCCCAAACTCAATTGAGAAAAGACCAAAGTTCTACAACCATCCATTCAATCCACCTTTTTCGGTGTTTGGCCTCAAGTGCTGGGAGAAAATAAGTTCCAACTAATGTGTGAAAAATCTCAGAGTAAAACCTGATGCAGATCTATAATCCGTGCTATGATAAAATCATGTTTTACCATCCACATATTCACAAATGAGTATTCATTTATTCACATTTCCCCATCAGGTGATTATTTTGTACGCCATCATTTATCTAAACACATCCAAGTTAGGTTTCAACACAGTTCTCAGGGAAACTCTGTTGAAATATTGGTGGCTTCTGCACAGGCAGCAGACAATTCCTCAGCTGTGTATGATGTTCAAACAGTAGCAGCAATTGTAAAGCAATGAAAAGAACACAATAACACTCCCAGACCAAATCAGTACAATGGAGAAGAATATAATGAACAAAAAGTGACCAAACTGATCAAAATTGGATAAGTGAAACAGAGACATGAACTTTTAATAATTTTTAAGGCAAAAACGATTAGGGCCTGATTATGAGTTTGGCGGTCCTGGAGCAGGCTGGCACACCTGTGCCCTGCTCCAGGACCACCAAACTCAACCGCTGAATGTCAGCCAGAATACAGGTAATCTCGTGGTCTGGCGAGTTGGTCCTTTGGCCTTCCCATGGCGGTGACTATTAAAAATGCATCGCAATGGGAACGCGAAAGCCTGTTCCTGCACAGCATGGACTGTAAAGTCTAAGCTGTGCAGGAAATTGGGTGACTGCATACGGGGGGCACAGCATGTGCCCTGGGCATGCACATCATGGCCTTAACGCAACATGGAGCCCTGTAGGGCCCCCTTTTCTCCTCTCCACCATAGTTTTCATGGCGGACTTACCACCATGAAAACCGTGGTGGAGAGGAAACTTGTAATATGCTTGGTGGTGCCACAGCAGCTCTGCCAAGCATATTGTGGCCTCAAGACTACTGCAACACCACCAGGGATCTCTGATCCATGGCAGTTGCGGACGTCCCATGGTCCGACCGCCCAAATTGTAATATGGCGGTTGGCCTGCCAGTGCCACTGGTTCGGCGTAGTCATAATTATGCCGTTTGGCCCTGATTATGACATTGACAGTCGGGAGAAATTCGCCAGCTGGTGGGATTTCGACTGCTGCAGTCTTGCGGCATGCTTAGGCTCACAGAGCAGGCATGAAGGCATTGCCACCACACTACAGCACCTGCACTGCTGTGCGCACACTGTTGTCATGCATAATGTTGTGCATGGCACACAGTGCACACAACTATGCAGGCATGGGGAACACTAGATGTGTCAAAGGCAGGTCAGAATAGGCACGGCGGTGCCAGCATCGGCACCGCCTCCATTCCCTGCCAATTTCTCCAACGCCGTTGCAGGATTCAGTATCCTGGCCATGGCGTTGGTCTTCTGTCGGTCTGACCACCATTGTGGTAATTGGTTGGGCGAAACGATCAGGAGGTGGTGGTCAGACTCAGAAACAGGGCCTAAGAATATTCTGCTCACAATTCACAGTTCACAAGCACTTAGGTCCCGTTTCCGTTCTAAAGCGATGAAGACAACATCAGGAGGTCAAGAAGGTCGTACAAGTCTTCGTTTTTACCTCTGGACTTAGAGTCTGGTTTAGAAATTTGCCAATTGGATACCCTGTCACAAACTTGAAGGATATTACATCTGCCATTTTACAAGTGTTATAGAATATAATGCACTTGTAATATGGCGGTTGGAATATCCATCACAATTGTGACAGGGTATTCCTTCTGTCAAGCTTTAAATCAGGCCCTTCGTATTCTTTTTACTCAAAGTCTTCCATCAGGACATGGTCCAAATCTGAAATCAGAGAAGATCCCTTGAAGTCGGGTACCTCATTGTTAAGCCGCCACTGAAGCCATTGGTTTCGACACCAAAAGGTCAGAGTAGGACATACTGGCATTTCCTAGCTGCTTATGTCATTTCACAGCTGGGATTAATGTTCTGCCTAGCCCTACTATACAGTTTTATATTCTGAGTTCCTCCATTTCTATTTTTTTCATTATTAGGTTACAGCAAGCCATCCCATGATTCCTAAAACAAAGTTGATCCCACAATCCTCCATGTGAAAAGCTTAAGTCGTTCCCGTAGCCAGAACCTCCTGGAAAAGAGATATCCTCCCCTCTATCTGAGCCAAAAATAGATCTTCCTCCTGCGGGGATGGGAGCCAGAAAGTCTGGAAGGGCCCTGGGAATAACCGCGCACGCTTTATAAATACTAGATAACATAACATAACAAATTATTCAGTTCCCGCCTGCCACAAGGTCACTAACATGCTTGTCCATTTCTGATTGCTAAAAACAAACTGGTGTTTGTCCGTACCACCTCTGTGGTTTCATTTTTATGCACCCAACAAAACACATGTTGTAGATAGCAGTGACCTTGCAAAAGGAAGGGGGAAGAAGGGAGCATATCGGAGTGAAGTAACTGCTCACACCCTATCAGCCAGGAGATCTGTCTCTTTGTTTCTCCCGAATGCATAATATCTTTCATTGACCCTGGCAAAAGACCTAATAAACAATAATTCCTAACTAAGCTAAATACCTACACTAGACTTTAAAATAACAAATCACTATTTTGTAAATTAGTTTCTAACTTTCTCAAGTGCCTACCACAGAACTTTGCTCTAGTTTCCATGAATTTGTAATGCATTATAATCTGTTATCCAACTCTAATTGTTTCTTTACACACTCTTTAATTTTCAAATTATTCCCAGATATTTTGTCCACAATTGTTCTGTTAAAGGTCTATGGGGCCCATTACGATGGCGGGCGGAAGCACAACCGCCGTGCTGGCGGATGCAAAAAGCACCAGTTACCGCCGGCACGCAGCAGTCCACACGCCCGCCCAATTACGATGCGAAAAGCAGGCCAAACACCGCCGGCAAGCCAGCAACACCGTCCGCCATCAAAGTGCGCCCGTACACGTAGCAGCGCAGCCCAACTGACACACACCGTCCGACGAAACACGTCCCGCCCGGCGCATAAATTACGATGCCGCAAACAAACGGCTCCCACGGCTAAGAGACACCGCACGTGAAAGAGGCGGTAACACGGACGCAGAGCACGGACAACGAAGAAGCGGCACCCCGAGCATGAATCCAGCACTGCAGGCCGTCCCCATGCTCCTGCTGATGCACCACCAAGGGCGCAACGTGCCGCGGAGACGCAGGTAGGCACACACACAACAAGTGCACGCAAACAGCGCACACAGTGCAAGGGCAGAAAAAGCGGACAACCCCCACCAGCGCGTGTACACAACACATCCACCATCGCATCCACATATGACACACAGGCCAAATCGTAACATCGCAGAACACATGTGTACACACCACCTGGGACTAGGAACCAACCACCCCGTCATGGCCCCAAAGCGCCGATGACGCCGCCACACATGCGCACAACGCAGAGGCCAACCGCAGCGCCATGCATGCGTCGCACACAGACACAGGGACACAACCAAGCAGCACACACATCAGCCCCACCCCGAACGCACATGACACGTGACAGGCCGGCCACAGACATGTCCCCAACACCCAATTCACGGACAACACCCAACGCCACACAACCGACGCACACATGTCAGTGAAGACACGCAACAGCAGGACACACCCCAGTGTAACAAACATGGCGTAGCACACAGCGGCGGCAACACCAACTAGGAGAAGCAGGGCCCCTTCGGGAAGAGGAACGCCAGTACCACACAGAAACACCCATACCACCCTGCAAATATGAACAAGACATATAAACGGAACACCAAAGAGCCCGGGGACCGACAACAGGTGGCCCAAGAATAACATTCACACACAAGGCCCAACGCAGAGCGGAAAGGCAGCCTGCCGCCCACACAAGGGAGAGCAGACAGCACTGAATGACCTTCCATTCCAACTCCGAAACCACAGCCCTACGACAGAAGCCGGTGAATACAGCCATTGTCCAAGAATAGACCAACACAGGCATGCCGAGGAGACCGACCACAGGGCAGATAGCGCATATCACAGAAGCACACAACGGACGGGGAAGAAAGAAGAAAACACTCCCCATGTCGGCCACATGCAAGTTAATTGGAAGGAGTCACACAGCACTGACCTTGAACTGTCTGAGAAGCATGTGGGAAGAGGGCCCGTGTCCTCCAAACAAGCCAACAGAACACAAGTCCTGTCTCCCTACGACTACACAGAGCTCACAGCAACCCCGGAGCGTGCACATTGCAGACTGCACACACAGCCGGAGCACACCACCTCAACGAACCGCTGCGAAATGGCAACAGCAACACACCTACCCAACTACGCCGAACAGCTCAAGCTGTACAAAACCAACCTGTGCCATACATTGGGATGCGATCTCCTGTCCCTGCTGAGCGTAAGTTACCGACTGACTTACCGCATCACATTGTTCAGCTGCGTCATGCCCGTCTTCTACTGTCGGAGGTGTCCCTACCAGCATCCCGTCGAGATATGCCTCTCCAACCCGGCATGTCTGAAGGCGGACCTGCTACCACTACTCCTCCCTCTGGACGCACACGACAGGGCCTGCTCTGCCTATGGGGGCATGGCGTATGTGGCCAACATCGCACCCGCACTGAAATGGGACCACTGTGCCTCCACCACGACGGATCATCGATAACAGCTACATCGAATGTCACCCAGCATGCCCCATCATGGTCCTCCAAGGGACAACCTACGAACAACACCTTGACAGCCACCATCCGCTTCATTGGCTGGCAAACATGTACACCACCAATGACATGGAAGCCCTGCTGGACGGCATCGCATACCTGACAACCTGTAAATACGTCGGACCACAACGCAGGTTCCCGAGTGACCTATGATGTCCAACCCCGCACCCATGCTTAGCTTCCGCACGGACTGGCCAGTCACCACCACAACAGCCATACCAAACGACCGGCAACTGTAACCACACCATCAACGACATCGCCATGACATCGGATATGACCGGGACATGCACACTGTTCCCCATCACATCCAGGAACACCGCATGCATCGTGGGAGGCAGTGGCATGGGCTCTGTGTATCGCACCCACATGGACGGAACTGCACGAACAACCAGGACATGACATGGATCCAGCGCCCATGGACACACACACCGCTCAGTGGACATGAATAGGTCGCCTGGAGTCTGTGGGTGCTGCACCCCTCCCACCCCCGCCCGGGAATCCCATACCAGGACCTTTGCATGGACGACAAGTGCATACAACAACAACACGACCCCAGTGACTGTGACATGTCCAGTAACCACCACAGTGCAACAACAAGTGGCACGCCGCTGCATGCACGCAAGCACATGCCCTGATGTCATCTCACATGCACGCGTGCATGAGGAACAACCGCAGCAAACCTGTCACATGGAACTGAGATGGACTGTGCCCATGATGCCAAGCGGTCTGGTAGGCTACATGTATACCGTCTGTGTCAAAGTCTGCAGCTCCGCAGCTATACGTAAATGTACATTAGCACAGCCTTGGCCAAGCAGATGTCACTCTGAAGCCCACATCCCACATGCAACAGCCAATCACATGTAACCCCACACCCTATCCCATTTGCAATCATGCTCAGTATATCCTCAACATGTATTCCGCTGCCAGTAGTGTCCACTATACTGCATCACAGAGGACAGAAGACTCAAAATAATGTTTGAAACCAAAACTGTCTCCGCTGACTCATTTCACAAGTACGAATGAGAGAGGATGAGAGTATGTGAAGTACACGGCAGTCGTGACATGACCATGTAGTCCACTGGTATTGGATGTCAACGCAAATGAGTAGCACAACTGTGGAAGACACACATGTGTCGTGTGAAGTCGTATGGACGCAGTGCTCAGGTGGGTGGGTGCGACGGGTAGATGCGCACATGCCAAGTTGGAGCACGCCGTGTTGGGAGGGGTCATGAACAGTACACCACCGCTTCCCTGGGCATTGTGAGAGGACACCTGTCGGGGGGAGTGAACACGTGTGTGCACAGCAGCCGGGCACACGTACAAAGCGGTACCAGGCGCACCTCAGCCCACCCTCTGTGGACAAGCTGGATCCTGTTGTGCGCCCGCCATGCCCCTTGACAAGGCACACACAGCCCCAGTCGACCAGGTGTAACCCCAACATAGTCAATCCGCACAGGCGATACAGGGCACGGGATGGCAGTTGAGCATGGTGTGTGAGAGGTCTCCTCGCGCTCCTCCTGGACATATCACGCAGGCAATAGAACCTCAACGTCTAGCATGGCAAAAAGTCAAATGGAAGTGTAGGGGGACGCACCACAGCACGAGCAGCACTGACGTCACGGGAGGTGGCTCGCACCATCCCATCCATTGCCCATCATACCAACCACGCCACATGCCATTGCGACTAAGTGCAAGCGCGTGCGCCACCACCCCTGAGCCCTCCCCAGAGAGGCCAAAGAGTGAATGTGTGGGCCATCAGCCATAGACGGACGCGGCCTGGCCACAAGGGCAGCCACAGCCACTGGGTGTCGCAGGTGGCGGATCCGGAAGGCGAAGACTGTGATGCATAGTCCATGCAGGCCGGGTCTCCATTTGGGGCACCACGCAGGTGGACGGCGTCCCGCCACACATCATACCCTGAGACAGCCCACTCGTGCAACTGGACCCACACATACACTCCTTGCCCTCTCTGGTGCGAGCTTGGGGCTGCCTGTGCAAGCGCTAGCCTCGCAGGTGAGCACGCATATTGGGGGGCGAGGGGAGGACATGAGGGCTGGGGCGAAGATGACTGTATCACTGTCAGTTAGTACAAGGGATAACCCAGATGTGGAAAGGAAGAGACGTGTCCCGTGTGTACTGCAACTAGTCGCCAATCCAACTACCCCCCATGTCCGGAATGTAAGCCCGCACCTAGGCCCGCCCATCCGCCACATCGAACATACCACCAGCACGACAACCTTCCCATTCGAAACACTGACTGGGGGTGGCGACCAGTGAACAATCATGTGTAGCCTACCCACGCGTACATGTGGGCCCTCCATGATCCATGTCACCTGCGGCAAAGACATGACATGCGCAATGAGGGAAGTGAGGAGAGCTGTCCGCCCCACGCACAGAAGGTGCATCAGCTCCACAGACCCAGCAGCGAGTCCAGCAGGGGTCACATGTGCAGGGGCAGCTGTGCCTGGTGTGAAGGCACATGCATATAGACAGCACATCGACCAATGTGTAGTCTGCCCACATCCACAGTCCATCATCATGCGGACATAGGAATTGAACACAGGGCAACACATCTTAGTTGGTGCACCCACCGTGACCAACAATGCGCAATCATCGACGTACCCGCCCTGTGCATGGCCCCCACCCAACGGAGGCACATCCAGTGCCACCATCCCACACACACAAGCCTTCCACGGAACATGCTGTGTCCAATGGTCAGTACAGAGTCAGCGCCCATCTGGTGGATCCTGAACAGGAGACACATGCACACACATGCCAGCTCCCACTATGTACGTCTGCCACCTGGCACGTGCAATGTAACCTCTCACCTGTGACGTGTGACTGCAAGCACACAGCCGTCTTGGCATGGGGCTGTCAATGTGGACACCTGTCAATGTTTCGGGAGGTGTGATCCATACAGTGCTGTACATAGGGTGCAGTGCTGACACCTACTACTGTCTCATATCCCCTCGTGCCACAGGTCCCACTTGTTTTGGCCGCTCAGCCTGTGCCCACATCGTCGTCGTCGTGTGACATACTCATCCAGCCTCGGAAGCAGTTCCATGCTCAGCAGACACTCATGTTGCCGTGGCGTTGCCGCTTGACGAATATGCAGTCAGTCCCCATCAGCACGCCCCGCAAGTCATTGGGGCCTAGATCCCCATGTGCATGCACATGGCAGTGGTATGTCTCACTAGCCATTGCCATTGTTGGGAGACCTGTGTAAGTGTATTGTGGCCGTGCCGTCCCAGCTTGACAGCTGGGCTGTGGCTCATGTGCTTGCTCAGTCATGTCAGTGATGTGTATGCGAAATTGCTATGTGTTGTGTTGCTTTGACATGTGTCCTCTGCAATTTCCCTAGGCGGAGACCGAACATTGACCGCCCATACCAATTGCTGGTGGACATGGACGATACAGAGGTTATTAGGAAGTTTCGGCTGGACAGGCCAACCCTGCATCGACTGTGTGCCATGTTAGAACCCCATCTCCGTCCCCGCAGGGTGTATCCGACTGCTGTCACCCCCACGGCTAAGGTGATGGCCGCCATGCATTTCTTCGCCACTGGGTCATTCCAGCACACAGTGGGCAGTGGAGGAGGGATGTCCCAGCCCATGTTCAGCAAGGTGCTGAGGGATGTACTGGCAGCCATGATGCTGTACCGAAACAGGTACATCCGCTTCCCCAGGGCTCGTGAATTGGCGGCAGTGAAGGGTGCATTCTATGCCCTTGGCAGAATCCCACACGTCGTTGGAGCCATTGACTGCACACATGTTGGCCTTGTTCCACCACAGGCCACTGAGCACCTGTACTGCAACAGGAAGCACACGCACTCCCTGAATGTGCAAGTGGTGTGCCTTGCGGACATGGTGATCACCCACGTGTGTGCAAAGTTCCCAGGCTCGGCCCATGACGCACACATAATGCGCAACAGCATCTTGCCACGACTGATGGCCAATCTGCAACAGGATCGTGGCTGTATTGTCGGTGAGTATGTGGAGTGGTGTAGCGTGCTGGTTGTACGATGCTGTCCCCTGTCCAGTTGGAATAGCAACGGTTCTCTGTGTCCCTCACACCCAGGTGACTCTGCGTACCCGAATGGGGCATGGCTGCTCAGTCCATTGAGGAATCCTCGCACCCCAGCAGACGATCGATACAATGAGGCACATGGGAGGACCAGACGTGTGGTCGAGCGTACCTTTGGCCTCCTCAAGTCTAGGTTCAGGTGCCTGGACCGCACCGGGAGTGCACTGGCGTACTCCCCACAGAAGGTGTGCCAGATAGTGGTGGCGTGCTGCATGCTGCACAATCTGGCCATTCGGAAGCAGATCCCCCTCATTGTGGATGACGGAGATCAACCAGGGCCCCAGCCCGCTGACCAGGACAGCTCGAGTGAGGAGGACAGCAGAGAGGAGGAAGCTGGGAATGTGCGGCAGCAGCTCATCGCCCGCTACTTCACTTGACGGTGAGTGTCCATGTACGACGGCTGATGTGGCTGTATCTGTGCAGGTGTGTGTGTGCTGTGTCAGGGTGGCCGTTTGTTCACTACGTGCTGTGTGTCAACGCTCCATGGCCAGGGTAGTATGCCACTGTTGGTGACTGTGGCATTGTGCCCTATTGCTCTGTGCGATGTGTGTACATTGCTTGTAGTTGTTGACATGTACTGTGTGATGGGTGTGTGACACACTCATTGAATGTGCTCCTGTTCTGTCTCCCACCCCTAGGTCCCTACAGGCCCTCCGGATTCCATTGCCATGCCACGCATCAGGTGCCTTTCCGCCCAAGGTGGCCGTTGTATTCCGTACAAATAAAACACAGGGCACAAACAGCAGTTAGTGAAAAAGGTGCATTTATTACAAACTGTGACATGTGATTGTGTGTAAGGTGATGACAAAAGTGGTGCGTGCTGTGACAATGAGCTGTCGGTCATGGCTGCGTGATGCTCAGGGTGTACCCACTGGTTCTATGTCCATAGTCCAACACACACATGCCATCCAGATGGCTGTGTGGAGTGGGATCGTAGTCCAAGTCAATGCAGTGGCTGGTCAAGGAAGGCTGGCGGAAGGCTGGCTGGCTGCCTCACTTGCGACTGGAGCGTGCGAAGTCCTCCCGGGAGATCTGTTTCCTCTTCGGACGGCCCCTTCCACGTTTGCGAGGGGGTGCCTGCTTGCGACATGCTGGTGGTTGAGGTGTGCTCACTGGCTGTGGACGCAGGGGAACTGGACACTGCTGCTCGACCCTGCGCCCCGGCAGGTGGTGGCGGAGGGGAGCTGCTATCCCTGGCCGTGTCCTCACCGCCACCACCAGCTGGCCCATGAGGTCCACGAGTTGACCTATATGGGCGTCCATGGACCTCAGCACCCCCAGCACCTCCCGCGTGTCTGAAGCAGACCTGACCCATTGTTCTTGGGCCTCCTCATAGGCCCCAAGGACTCTGGCCATTTGAGGCAGGGCATGGCTCCCAGGGGAGGCTGGCGTTTCCCTGACCCTGCTCCTCCTACCAGTCCTGCTGCCACCGGCCTGCCCACTAGCCACATTGCTCACCACGGTCCTCGCTGTGGCTCCCAGGGTGGATCCAGTCGGCCGGGCCACCACCTGCGCTGGGGCTGGTGCCAGCGAAGACGTGGTGGTGGTGGTGGCGGTGGTGGTCGGTGCGGCGATGGTGGCGGTTGCGGCAGTGGTAGTGGCCGCAATGACCGTGGGTGTGGCCGCAATGACCGTGGGTGTGGCCGCAACGACAGTGGCAGCAGGGGGCTGGGACTGTTCAGCAGCCCTGGATGATGGGTTGGTGGGTAGGAGGGGTCCTGGGGAGCGGCTGGGCCCTGCCACACCAGATGGGCCTGCTTGGTGGTCCGTGTCCGAAGAGGAGGTGAGATCCTCCACATCCGTGTGTCCTCGTTGGGGGCTTGTGGGCTGGCTGTGCTGGCTGCTGTCTCCATCCCCAGCATCCGGCAGTTTGTCACCTGTGGAGAGAATGAGATTTGTTATTGTGTTGCACCTGGCGAAGTATGTATTTGTCGTCTGACATTGGCAGTTCGTGCAATCTCGTACATGGGTTTCCCGGAGGCGTGTGTGTGGCTGTGGCATTTGTAGTTGTGTGTGCTTGGCAATGGGACTGTGTGCTGTGCACATGTGGCATGGGACGGATTGGCCATGCCGATGGGTGTGTTGCTGTGCCCCTACTCATTGTGACTCTGGTGTATGCGGGCTCCTGGCCCATCCAGGGTCTGGTTTGTACTTTGCTTTTGGGGTTCAAATGGAACGCTTAGGAACGCATATGGCAACATGGGGGCCATGCCCCAGATTCGCATTTGGGAGGGAATATGCTTTTGGGGTACATGCTGTGAGCCATGGGTGCCGAACGTGACATGTGTTGTGGCAGCATGACAGTGCATGGTTTGAGGTGTGTGCATGCTTGACATGGCCTGCATATTTGCTGTCTGTTGTGATTACTGGACATGGCATTGGACGCATCGTTATGAGTGAGTGATGGTTGTGTGTGAAAGCCAACGTATTGCAGTTGTCCCATCTCCTTGGTGTGCGTGCTGCCCTGTGCCATGTGCATCACTGCAGTGCTCGTGGGGGGGTGTGGCCCATGTTGTGTGTTGTTGCTCACAGTGTGTCGTGCGCTTCATTGACTTCTGGCACATGGTTGGTCATGGGCATGTATCTTAGCGTGACTGCTGTATGTGTGGCAGCTGTGCGGATGACATGCCTTTCATGAGACTGGGGCTGACGGATGGGATGGATGGTATGTTGTATGTGCATGGTGTGTCTGTGTGTTTGATGGGTTCAGTGGTGTTCGTGTGCATTTCTGTTGTTCCGCTCTGTTGCGTCTAGTGTTGTTTGTCTTACATAGGCATAGTTGTGGGGTGTGTGGTTGACAGGCAGTAGGGGCTACATGGACAGGACTTCAATGGTGTTTCGGTTGTGTGTGATGAGTTGCACAGTGGCTGCCGTGTGGTACTATTTTCAGTGTGGCTTGTGTATGCAGACGTGGCTCCTTGGGTGTTGCTATGTCTGTGATGGGTCATGTGGGGTGTGAGTCTGTTGTTCATGTCCGTGTGCACATTGTTCACTTGTTCGTGACGGTGGGCGGTGCTGCGTTTCCGTCTGCTACGTGACATGTCCCATGTGTTGGTCGTGTTATGGTCCTCATGCCTCCAGTAATCCAGCCCTGTCCAGTTTCCCACCTGCAGGTTGTTCGTGCGTGCACTGTACTGGATGCCACATGGCTCTAAGCGGGGGTGCTCCATGTTGCAGGTCTGTGGGGGTGGGGGGGTGTTGTGGGTCGTGGGGGTGGCTGGACACCCACTGACACCGATTGCTGTGGACCGTGATGTCTGCCTTTCGGCTGTCGTTGTGCACTGCGGTGGCTGACACGTGGCTGTGGGGTGTGGGGGATGCTCCTCCTTGCTGTGCTGTGGGACTAGGGGTCTGGTGTGTGTTGTACTTGGGCTGTCCACCGTCCCACCCACTGCACTTTGTGTTCCTGCCACTTACCTGTTACTTGTCGGTTTGTGCAGCTGTGGCGGACACATGGGTGTGGTGGGTGCTCGTTGTGGCGCTTCTGGCATATTTGGGGACCTGTTGGTGGTTACGTGGCTGGCTGAGTGTACACATGTCCCCACGCATCTTACAGTTGTTCTGTTTGGGCTGTGTGTGGTGGTGTCTGTTGCATGTGTGTGTGCGTGTATTGTGTGCTGGACATGGGGGTGTTTGTCCCTGGGAGCTGTGGCATGGTGGTAGTGCATGTGAGTACATAGCGGTGTGCTGGTATACATTAGTTTGTACTTACCAGCCTCCACTCCCCCTGCTAATCCGGCGAGGATCTCGGGATGTATGATGACTCGCACCTTCTCCTCCCACGCTTTGAAGGTCTTGAAGAGCGCGGGATTCCCTCCGCCAGTGACGGCAGCCAGCTCTCTGTTTTTGCCCTCCTTCTTCTTGACCAGGCTCTTGACGTCATTCCACCGTTTGTTAATTTCGACTCTGTTCCTGGGCAGGGTCCCGACTGCATTGACCTGGTCTACGATCCGGTTCCACATTCTGTTTCTGGTGGCTAGTGGTGTGTGTTGGACCATGTTCCCATAGATTTGTGGGTGCACCTTGATGATCTCGTCGACCATGACCGTCAGCTCAATGGGCGTGAACTTGGGCATTCTTTGTGGTGCCATGGTGTTTGTGGTGCTGGTGCGGTGTGTGTTGTGTAATGTGCAGGGGTTTGTGGTGCCGGTGTTTGGTGGTGGTGGTGGTGGTGGTGGTTGTGATGTGTGCGTTTCTGTGGTGTGCTGCTGTCCTTGCTGTGTCACTGTGTCCTCTCCTCTCCTCTCTGGTTTGCAATGTAGCAAGGGGTTGTGGTCTGTGGGAGTGCTGCTTTTGTACTCACCTATGTGGGTGTGTCCTCATGGTCTGTTGTTTTCAGGTGTGTTGTGTCTGGGGTTCTGGCCTTTGTATTTTTTGTTTGTCCGGGGGGTGTTTTCGGGATATGTACTGTGCTTGTGTATTTGTGCGTGCCTTGCTGTGTGGACTTGTTGGCCATGTTGTGTGCTATTGGTTTGTGTGCGGATGGTTTCTGTGCAGGTACGTGGGCGCCATGGCTTCTGCCGTGTCGATTCTCATCGGCGTTGTTTGCGCTGGCGGGCGGTATATTTGTTGTTTTTCCGCGCTCATGTCGGTGCGATCGTAATTTCACGTGCGGTGTGTCGGCCGTGAGGGCGGGCGGTTTTGTGTTGTCGTGCGTGTTTCCGTCCGTGGCGGGCGGTTTGTCTCCGACTCGGACGTTGGCGGGCGGTATTTTGTGTGCTTTTTCGCCGATGGCGGTATTCGGTTTGTGTAATCGTAATGGCGTGGTCGGTGTTCAGGCGGTGTGTGCGGGCGGATTTTGCCGCTTCCATGCCTGGCGGAATTATTTACGCCGGGTATCGTAATGTGCCCCTATGTTCTCAAATAATTTACTTCTCAAAGTTCAGCTTGATCACTTTCAAAACATATTCATGGAGACATTTTCTTTATCATTTGCAAATTCTGGGCTACTGGAGCTACTCAATGTTTCTGTAACTTTTATGCTTTAATTTATATGCTGTGTATATGCATTGTAATTAGTACTGGCCTTCTTTGGACCTCATTGCGAACGTCCCACTGGCATTGTGTGGGAAATGGGACCGCTCGATAAGGAGTCGGTTGTCCTGCTTCCCAAATTAGGATGTGACCGCCTTCACCGCGGTCGGAAAGTGTATTTTCCCTTTTGGGACTTGTGATGCGGACCACAGCACAAACCGCAATAGGTAAAATACACTTTTTAAACATCCATGCACCGTGTGGTAGGCACCATGCGGTGCATGCCACACGATGCATGGATGTTTAGGGGGGCACCACAGATGCCTTCCCTGGGCCAATAGCTGAGGGCCACAGGAGACAGGGGCTCTTCTAGGGGCCTCAAAGCACCCTTTCCTACAGCCTTTTCATGGTTGAAGAACCAACATGAAAAGGCTGTTGGAAAGGTGCCTCATCCCCACATCTCCACAGAGGTGCCTGAGCACCACCTCTTTTTTGGGGATTACGATATGCCCACTGACCCGACGGACTCTTTGAGCCTGTCGAAGGCGGAGCAGATTCGCCCCACAGGCATCGATCAGACCCCCTGAATCATAATATGACAGCCAGAAATGCCTCAGATGCCGGGTGGACTGCCACCGACGTTCTGTCGGATGGCCTTCTGACCGACATCGTAATAAGGCCCTTAATGATTTCCACTTTTGTTTTTGGTGTTCGCACAAAATATTAGATAAAAAAACATTGTGATACAAAAATATTGCGTCAAGAATATCGGGCTGTCAAAAATATTGTCTACAGAAATATCATAGGTAAGAATATCATTTTGAGAGTTATTTGCTGAAAAATATCAACTTAGAAAATATCCTTGCATGTAATTTCATTTGTAAGTGTTTTTGTATGCATTTTATTGTAGTGTGTTTGATTGTATAGGTTAAATAATTTTCTTCATTGGTTTAGCAAGATAATTTATTCATTATTAAAATTTTGAAATTTGTATTTTTAGTTGCATTAATGTGTAAAAAGAATGTGTATATATGTTTTTTTAGTGATAGAGGTTTTTTGCGGATAAGGGTGGGAAGATTTTTAAAAAGTCAATATTTAAATTTAAAGATAATTATTGTAGTGGTATTTAAATGAATAGTGTAAAATTTACAATACTATCTTATTATTTTAATCATTTTTATAAATAGTTCATAATTATTTTGAATGTTAATTTTATTGATATTACAATAATTATTCAAATTATGAAAGATTTGGCAGCATTTTAAATATACTAAAAATAAATATAATAATGTAAAATATTTATACTTTTTTCAATACAAAATATTATATTTAATATATTTTAGAAATCATTTTTTTAAAGTTTAAAATATGTGTAAAGATTTTTTGACTGTTGAAAAGTTTAATGTCATAGTAAATAAATAGTTAGAAAATGTTTAATTTTTATTTACATATATTTAAAAGTTTTTGAAATGTTGTCTTATTAAATTATGAAAAGAGAGTAATTATGTTATATTTATGGTGTATTAATTGATATTTTTATGCATATTTATATGTTATGGGTTTATTTATGAAAAAATTGTAAACAACATTTAAATAATGACATTTTTAATATGCTTAGTATTAGAATACATTCGCTGGGAATATATTTTCTAAAATGTATAATTTAAAAAAAAACTATTTAGTTACATGATTTCTATTTTCCGAGTATGATTTTTTATGTTATGTTTCAACGTTTAGAAATATTAATAAATATTATAAAAAATATGATAATTATTAATTGTGATAAACATATTGTGTTATATGTTAATGTTTCATTATAAATATATTAGTTTTTAATATGGGTTATTGTTTTTTTTAAGTATTTTCTATTTTAATTCATAGATAAAAAATTATGGAGGCGATTACAATGTCGGACGACACCGCCTCGGGAATGGGACCGACCGACCTCTGGTCGGCAGTCCCGACCACCTGATTAGGATGCGACCGAACACTGTTCGGTCACATTCTGACACTTCCCTATGGAAGCATGTGTTACGGCTGTAAACTGGTTGTAGTACATGCTCCCATAGGAAAATGGGAGGTGGTGTTAATCACTGCACCCTGTGGCAGGCACCTCAAGGTGCCTGCCACAGGGTGCAGGGATTAACTATGGTGCCCCATCGGCCCCAAACCGGAGGTCGCAAGGTAAAGGGGGCCCTGCTAGGGACCCCCAAACACGCTTTCCGACTGGGTTTCCATGTCGGAAATGCCAGCATGGAAACCCTGCCGGAAACCGTGCATCGTAATCCGTGTGGTGTAAACTGCCATCCATTTGGATTACGTGCCGGTTCCGACTAGATGACGGTCAGAAGCCACCCGGAATGGAATGACCTGCCGGTTTCAATTCCGAATGGCTGAATTAAAATCAGTCAGTCAGAATTGAAACCAAGGATGTCGGTCGTAAGGCCTCCGACCTGAGGTCGTAGGCCTTACAACCGACATCATAATAGGCCCCTAAGTGTGCGTATGAACTATTGATTGTGTATATATAATTTTTAGTGTGGAGCACCTTGCATAAAATGTTTTAGAATATAGTGGAAATAGTAAATGTCACCCCTCTAGTGTCCAACACCTTCCCCAAATTGGTTTATATTGGAGTTGGAATAGTAAATGGGACCCCTTTAGTATCCAACACCTCAACAAATTGGTGTAGATTTGATTGGAATAGTAAATGTCACCCCTTTAGTGTCCAACATGTTCCCAAATTGGTTTAGATTTGAGTGGGAATTGTAAATGTCACCCCTTTAGTGTCCAACACCTTCCACAAATTTATATAGTTTGGAGTAGGAATAGTAAATGTCACTCCTTTAGTGTCCAATTCCTTCCTCAAATTGATTTAGATTGGAGTGGGAATAGTAAATGTCACCACTCTAGTGTTCAACACTTTCCTCAAATTGGTTTAAATTGGAGTGGGAATTGTACATGCCACCCCTTTAGTGTTGAACACTTTCTTCAAAATGGTTTTATGTTGGAGTGGTAATAGTAAATGTCACATCTTAAGTAGTATCCAAGAGTGTTTTTTTTAAATGGTTAATGTCCAAGTGTATTGTACTTCTATGTATTATGTTATTTAATTAGTATTGTTGGTGTTTAGAAAGATATTTAAAAAAAGTAGTTAGTTGCATATTTATAATAAACAACATTATTAATTACATATTTGATAGATAAACACATGTAACACATTTTACAATTTTTACTTAGGGGCCGATTACGAGTATGGCAGTCATTGACCCCCATACTCGCAGTGGTGGAGCGGTGGTGGTCTTGTGGCTGCCGCATTATGAGGTTGCTTTTAGGACTGGCCACTGCTGCATCGGCTGCTGCAGGGAACCGCCGTTCCCTGTTGGTGGCGCAGCGCAGAGGGCCTATATAATATGCAAGGCTGGACAGTCCATGCCATTCTGGAACTTCTTTTGCGTTTCCATTGCGGTGCCCATTTTCAGGGCACCACCGTAGGGACGGCAAAAGAAAGCACAGGAAAAGCCTGCGAAACACGACCTCAACTCATAATCTGGCAGGCAGTCCATGCGCTGCTTTGGCAGTGCTGAGTTGGCGCAGAACCGGCGCAACACCACCAAAGTAGTAAATGGCCCCTTCGTTTTTCAAAGTTAATCTAATGTGTATTTTTAAACATATTTTTCTAATTAAAAATAAAGATTTATATCTAGATAAATAAAACTTTTAAAATTCATTTTTATGGTTAAAATCATATTTAAAATGTATTGTATGTTGTGCATTTTCAGGATATTTTTGTATTGTTTAAGATTTTGTTTAGCATTTGTTAAAATGTTTCATGTACATATTTTCAACAGATTTGTCATTATATATTAAATAAAACAACCTCCGTCTCCTCCTTCAAAGTACAGACAAGACACTCCCGACAGTTTGTGATAGATACTTAGTTTATTCAACAGCAAGGAAAAATCAATCAACCTTGATCACGACAATGCAGCATATTTGAACATGTTTTTATATACATTTCATTTAACCCCGGTATTTGACAAACACAAATAATGGACATAAAACCAATTGTGAAGGATTATGAACCGGGCGGCCATACTGGAATGGTCAAATCAAAAAGTGTCATCATAAAGAATTTACTCTTAACTGTGACATTTGTCCTCCTTCTGACTTTCCATATTGTTTACCAATAATTACTATTACAATGTATAATTCATAATACTTTTTCCAAGGTTCCTCATTAGTTTATGTGTATTACATTTTCAAATTGGTAACTGGTCAATACAAATCTCTCTGCATAAATAGGTGTCATTATATACACATCCCATAGGTATCAACCTCATTACTTTAGCATATATTTCAATCATAATATATCTGTGTTCAAGTTATACAATTTAAGCATTCTCAGAAAACATATCTTTATATTATTCACTACTATACTGGTATAAAGACCCAGTGGGCATTATTTATATCTGCATCACTTGATCTTGAACCCCCGGTACATAAATGACAACATGGCCTCAAATTAAGAACTAACCTGCTAATGTTGATCTACAATCTCTGGTATGATTTCCCAGTGGGCTTCTATATATAAAAATATTTCCAATAAAGTATACGTACCCGAGATTTACACATAATATCCTAAAATGCTAACTACAAGAGACACTGAGATACCTCTATATTTGAATTATCAATGTGGAACAACTAAAACTTCTTACCAGGAAAGATCCTAATGGGAGGACGTAACTAAAAATTAACCTATAATGGCCTCACTCCGCTTAATCCTAATATGTTTTCTTTTTTTATTTATGTTACTCCCACAATCACCCTCAATGTGTGAAACCTATCCTAAAATATTAAAAACCTATATGATGCAGAATATATCTTTTTGAAAGCAAGCAGTAGATCTATCTCAGATATGCATATAATTCTTCAACTGTATTCAGACCCTGCAGTTCTTTGCTATCTAAATCCAGTATAAATCTTGACTCCAATTGTCAGAGTTTGGTTTTTCTGTCCCCACTCCTCTTCTCATTGGGGACTTGTGCTATTCAACTGTATCTTCCAGAAAAACATCACTATTATGCATTTTTTTGAAGTGTTGAGTGAGTGGGTAACTCTATCTTTGTTAGTAATCGCCATAGAAGTGTTGTAATATCTGTCTATATGCAGGCAATGTGGTACTCTCTGCCTAGATCTTTGGCCAAGGACACTTTAATATGTAGGCCACATATTTACTTTTACATGTGACGTTTCCTTTTCCCTTCACAGTCCTATTAAATGGTGATGTGATTTGTGTAAGTTTTCCACCTTGTTGATGTGCTTTACATTGTGTAAATTTCAAAAACTCTCTCTCCGGGTAAGATATGTCCCTGCAGGTGTTATCGGACTCAGATCACTTTTGACTAATTGGTCTCGAAGTGATCTAGCTCTTCTGAAGCAGATCTGCGGGTAGTTTGGTATATCTCAACCAATCACCAAATCATCCTTGATCAAGTGCCAGTGCTTCCTTAGAACCCTACGCAGTCTGTTATGGTCCACATTGTATGAGGTTATAAACCTCTGTATGCCTGCTTTGTTCTTGACTTTCTTGGGTGCAAATTGGATTTTCTCCCTTTTAACTGATCTTGCCCTTTCAGAAGCTGCTCTTATGATGTTATCTGGTACCCTCTGGCTTTAAACTGGGTGATCATCTCTGCCTCTGTCTTACTGTACTCTTCGTCAGTACTACATAGATGTCTTGCTCTGTAGAAATCGCCAATAGGAAGGAGCCGGGTGGAAACTATGGGCGTGCAGGATGGTGTTGCTTGCTGTTTCCTTTTTCTATGCTGTAGTGACCAATTTATCACCTTCCACTTCTACTAGTACTTCTAAAAATTCAATTTGGATCTTACTTATCTGACCGGTGAAACTCAAATTCAAATTGTTACAGTTTAGGCTCTCTAAAATATTGTTGGCCTGTGTTAATATATTAAATAATTGTATATTTTTTATATTATTATTTAACTTATACTTTAGAATTTTTCAACATTTAGTTACAATATTTTTGACACACTTTACACATTTAATTTTATAATTTTTTAAATAATTTCATTCAACATTTTTAGTTACTTTCCTATTCATTTCTATTAGAAGATAGTCTTTCTTTAGTTTCAGTTTGCGCCCATTTTTTACTGTTTCCTTCTATTTTGTAGTCTATTTGTGTCATTTGTATTCTGTTTTTTGGGATCTAGGTCACGGTAAGGTGTTGCTGTTTGTCCAATAAGATAAGTCCTTTTTAAAGTTTTTTTAGGGTTGTGGACTGGCCCAGACAGAGGAGAGATAGTTTTGAGAGAGTGACTAGGTTCAGGACTTGGGTTTTTTATTTTTATTTTGGAAGACAGAAAAAATATATAATACAGTCACAATCTGTCCAATCGGGTCTCCTCTAATCATGCTACAGGCTCTTGTTCTCCATGCGCTGGTGTCTCCCTTCCCGTGTTCTCAATACTCCAGCCTCCCAGGTTCAAAGGCTTCAGACGTCCCTCAAAGGCAAACAATAAAAACATAGTTGTCAGACCGGAGGTTGAGCTGGTATTGTATACCTTTCACCTTCTCCCGGTGAAAAAAAAGGGGAAAAAAAGTGGTTATGTGTGATCTTCTCTCCCTCTTATTCCCCACTCTCCCATGCAGGGTGCCCTCCACTAATGTAACATGCTTTTAGGTGGTGTCCTCTCCCTCCCATTTTAACCTGCCTCCCCTTCCCAAACCCCCGCACTTTGGAGGTCTCTGTATCCCCTCCCACCACCCCTGTATTATGGCCCTCCTGGCCCACAAGACTTGCCTAGGACTGTGACCCTCCTGGGCCGCAGCAGAGGGAATCACTGCATCTGCCTACTTTCCTGGTCGGCGTAGCTCCTCTGCGTTGTCTGCTGTTCTTGGGTCGGCTGCTCTTGAAGGACCTGCTTCTCCTGGGGTCTCTGTCGGTAATGGGTGCTCAGCGTATTCCTCCTCTGTTTTCTCGCCACGTCCTCCTGCCACTTCCGTCCGCCTGACTCTGACGTCTCTCCTCCTCCTAACTCTGTCTCGGCTCGCCATTTGTCCCGTCCTGTAGGGGACGTAATGACGTCAGCGGTGCAGACTAGACCGCAGCTACGGTCCGTTCCTGGCTCTACTTCCCCATGAAGAGGAGAAGGTAGAGCCACCACTGGACTAAAAGGGTTTTAAGGGACGTAGGGATATAGGTAGGAGGTCTACAGGTTAGTCATAGTTTTTTTTTGTGAACCCAACACCAGCAGCAGGAGCCTCTCGCAATCTGTTTTTCTGCTCTTGTAGTAGGCATTTTCCCACCAAATTACTCTAAAATAAATGAGCAAACGTGATCATGTAATTTTCTGTTATTTCCTGGCACAAGAATTACACGAAATGACCAACATTTTCTGGCATAGTATATGTTCACCCAGGCCTAATTGTTTGTGTTTTTGTGACTGTGTGACATAGTGGATATTCTGTTGTACTTTTTTCTGCAATTTTTAAAAGTATTTTGCAGGGGTAATTGATGATACCTTGGGCTGTTTGTGGTTGTGGAATTTTTAAAGTGTATTTAATTTTCTTTTCTGATATTGCCAAATTACTGATGGTGGGTAAAGGGCACTCCTATTTTGTGGGCTCGACACATTCTGGGTATATCTGCATACTTCTTTTCCTGCAATGCTCAAATATTGTTTTTTTGGCCGGGGCAGAGTGGGGAAACATGTACTTTTTCCTCCATGTCTTCTTCTTTTCTGCCCATGCAGAGGCCATTTTGTGTAGCCAGTGTGTGTGTGAGTGGCAGCAATGTTTTTTATGTCTCCTTCTTATTTGACCATGTGGTGGCAACCATTTTGTAGAGCCAGTGAGTGTGTGGTGACCATTTTGTCTTAGTTTTCCATGTTTCCCCTATAGGCTCTGGCTTGACACCAGCACTTATTTATTTCATTTTTTTAATTTTTTGCCTGCTCCCCTGCTTCCTTTAAGGCCCACATGGGCCCTGGAGGTGTACCACCAATTAGTTTATTAAATCATTAGTTTCTTTCCCTACCCCAGCCACCCATAGTGGACCCATAAGCCCTGGATAGGCACCAGCAATTATTTAATTAATGTATTCAATTTTTCTTTGCCCCGCTCTGCCTTCCATAGTGTCCTCAGGTGCTTGGAGGGGCACCAGCAAATATTTGATAATTATGTAATTCATTTTTTTGATTTTTGTCTGCCCGCTCACTGTCTCTCATAGGCACTCCATGAGCCCTGGAGGACTACCAGCAATTACTTAATTTGTTTATTGATTTTGTCCCTACCCATGCCTCCTCTAGGGTCCCCATAGGCCCTGGAGGGGCACCAAGTCAGTTTTCCTATGTAATGGCTGGCAAAAATAGTTTGTTTATTTATGGGTACACTACTGTTAAGCATTGACAATGACAATGGTGAAGTTGACTTGTATTACATTGGCTAGATTGCCCAAGTTTCACTGACTTCCTGCTTCATTTTTTGTTGTACGGAATGTTACAACAACTGAAATACTGACAAGGAGAGAAGACTGCAAAGCAGCTGATAGCAACACCAGAGTAAAAGAAGGTGGCCCCAAAGAGGAGGTTCCTGCAGATGAAGTGGTCAGTGAGAAGAAGAAATCTATTGCCAGTGCCACCATTGTCAGCAACTCCTCTTTATTTTTCTGGAACCACGATGAACCTGCTGCACTCCCCTCTGGACAGGAAGAGGCTGCTATAAGGATCATCTCTGGATCAACGTCACCACCACCGAAGCCTAAGACCATGTCTTTCAGCACTGCAGTCATGGAAAGCAGCAAGATTGAAATAGTAAGTCAACAAGAGTAACTGCTGCCTGCAACACTTGATCTTCTGGAAGTAAGAGCAGAGCAGGAAGTTGAGCTTGATGTATGGGAGAATGTTGTTGTGACTGCTTGTGTACTCCCAGATGTGTGCCCCTACTGTTTTTGTTGGCTGTATAACTAGCGCACTTTAGACCTGCTAACCAGTATTAAAGTCCCTGTGCTCCTCCTTTTTGCATGGTTGAATTAGTATATCCCTAAGTGGCATATTTTGCTTGCCTATAAGTCCATGATAAATGGTACAAACAGTACCCAGACCCTGGAAATTAAAAGCCACTATTGGAGTACAAAGACTATACAAGGTTGGGCTCACAGTCAGTAAGGCTAGACCCCACAAAATTCAAACAACACTGGAATTGCCGATACAGACTCTCATGCACACATTCACTTCAATTCGTGATCACTCAATTGAATTACTGTGATCACCATTTATTTGATCAATTTTGAAAAAATATATTTTTTTAAATCTGTTTAGCACCACTACAAACGATTTTCAGATATTTTTACATATACAGAACAGTGCATTATACATATACATATACAGCAACACAATAACATTGAACAAACAACATAAAAAGAGGGGTGTTTTTTAGAAGATTATATTTGTATTTTATTCTCTGATATAACCATTTATAGCTCCTCACTGAATGGGCTATAACCAAACCGTGCCTCTACAGAACTCAGGGAGAATTTATTACTCCTATACAAATAAACACTCTAGTAACACTAAGCTCTAGTAGTACTTATTTAAAGTTTCGAATCCTTTTGCAATTGAGGGATCTCCTCAGGACACAGAACATTTGAGCGCTGTAAAATAAAAAATAAAATACACTCTCATTAAGTTTCTCAGCACATACCATTGCACAATGCACCACACACTGTATATCCCACCACACATCATATTACTTCTTATAATTTGCCTTATGTAACTGTCAACTGCAAAAACAGGGTAACACGTAACTTTGGGACTGTTACACCCACAAATCAGCCAAGGTTCATCCTGCAACAACATGAATGACACCAAATGACTTTGTGCTGAACTGGAACAAACCAGTAAAATGACCCTACACTTGAATTACAAACAACTCACTTTTTTCATAAGAGTCTTTTTCTTCCTCTAAAGACCCACAGGAGAAGGAGACCAATCCTTAATGACCCTATACTGGTCCTGCTACAATGAGCAGCCAACATTTAGTGACTTTATTTTCTGGTCCGAGAT
Organism: Calotriton arnoldi; assembly: GCA_963921515.1. Lineage (NCBI taxonomy): Eukaryota > Metazoa > Chordata > Amphibia > Caudata > Salamandridae > Calotriton > Calotriton arnoldi. Next base: position 216,808 of record CAWUFW010006255.1, on the reverse strand, counting down.
CTGAATAAGTCACTCGTGTTTTTACAAAGATGAAGCAATCGTCAAAGACATATGGGTTATCAACCATGAGTTCTCTTACTAATAAACTGAACACAAACAAGACTAGCCCATTGTCGACTCTTTTGTTACAGATGTATCATTCATCGTTTGAATACACCGAAAGTCGGTCATCTTTACTAAAACAATGAGTTAAATTTATAACAAAGTCTGTATCTTTCTTCTATTTTTTCCTTGATGGAATTGGACTGAAGCACTTATCCTGACATCCACTACAGTGGCATTGCAGACATGGCTTCAGACCTACAGTTGTAGCCTGGCTGGAGCAGAGTAAAACCTACCATTCAACCTGTCTAATTAAAACCCTTGATAGGTGTAAAGCTTCCTTTTAAATATCAATAAGTCACCAATAAGTAAGCCTTGTAGCCCACAAGGCAAGGTGTGTGGTATTTAAAAGTAGCAGAATTAAAAAAAATTGTAGTGGGTACTTGGAATGTTGCCTGGCTCTACACTCCCAGATCACTGGTTACCCTCCAGAGCAGTTTCATTGTATATAAGATACAAATTGAGTTTTTTGAGACAGTACACAAATTGTTCAACCTGTTCTTATTGCAAAGTCTTTTTATTCTTCTGGTGGGATTTTTATTTTGCTGTATTTGACCAAATTACTGTTTTGGTGCTACATTAATATATTGCACATAGCCCTAAGTTAAGTCTGTCAACTCTGTGCCATAGCTACTAAGGGTTGATCAAAGGTTAATTTAGCGACCTTTAGTGTTCACCCAAACACAGACTGTGATTATTACTCAAGATGCGGAATCACCCCCTAGATTAATAACCCAATAACTTCCACTGCTCTTTCACTGGACATATCAGTTTCACTATCTCTTCCAAGGAAAAGAAAGACCACACTCATCTTCTCCAAGCACCCCTTCTAATGATCTGGATATGAAATGGCACCCAACCAAGACCCTCACTAGAGACGAGGGAAAAGGAAGCATCACAAAACCCTTGGGAGTGAGGAAGGTGATGAATTGCCAGTGATAGTATGAAGAGTGATACAGAAGACGCACAGCTCATCTCTATTTAACCTGTGCTTAGTCATATAGTTCTACAAAAGCTTCTCATGCCTCCAAAAACCTGCAGCACCACCACCCGACAGCAGTCAGTGCCCACCCTAAGGTAATACAACCCCCTAGCTCCACCTCAAAAAGTTTTTCTGGCCTTGGCACCATAAGAAAGCTCTCCTCCCCAATTAAGGACTTCTTTACATTTGGAGAGCAAAGCTGTCTCACTTTCTACAGATACCTGAGCCATGGTATCCTGATTTATACCTGACAGATGAGTGCCTTGTCTGTCTGATTATTTTCTCTTTCTGCCTACCTCTCTGATCTCTCTATCAGTCTACATCGATCATCTATGCCAAATAGGCCTGAGACACAATGCCTCTAGGACAATTACTCCTACCGTATAGGGAGGGCCTTGTGGAGCTAGAATCTCAGTGACTGTCTCTCAGGTGGCTTGGGGAAAATACTGGTAACACTGGTACTGAGTCACAGGAGCATAGGTGTACTGGGAATTTAAGTACTCAAATGAAGCATTATTCACTACTCACCAAGCAAGACTTGCCACATAGGAAAAACGTGCCTTCTAAATGAAAAGAGCAAGAGGTGTGGAACTCTTCACTCATAAAAACGACGTATTGGGGCCTCCTTGTTCAAATTTCATAATTTCATAATGCTTATACAACATGGCTTCTACCTGTCAAAGGATCTCTAGCTCAAACACATCTGACACTCTCCTTCCCATAGTGCTAAGAGAAAACATTGTGCTACAGAAATAGCCTTAAATCAATAGATAAATAAATAAAATAAACAGTAGGCAAAATAACACAGTAGTTTTGGAAATGAGAACAGAAACATTACAGAAAGTGGGCAAACCTGTCCCAACTACAGGGAAAGATTGAAACAAGGTTCTTTAGCTGCATATTTATAATAAACTAAGATAGTACAATTGCATAAAAGTGAAAAAAGAAGTAGTAGAAATACTACACAATGAACTTGCCGGCACTAAGCCACCTATGCCATTTGAAAGGGAACACTGTCCACTGCCCTCAGGAGAGAACATTGCCCTTAACTCACATGGGATAGTTAGAGGATTGTAAGTCCTGTACCTACTTCTAAGCTCACCTCCAGGATAACCTGTGATGTTAGTCTTACTCACATGGCTTATAATAGAGATCAGTCCACATTGCATCTACCCTTTCCTAAGTGCCCCCCAACTTTTCTGTCTTGTACTGTAATCTTTTAGAGAATTATGTGTCTGTTTGTTGTGTTCACATCAGTTTACAATAGTAGTTTAAAGTAAGTTAAAGCATTTTTTAACAATGTACTTTTTTTAGGTTTAAAATGCTTTACTAAAAGGTTATTCAGCAAACGATTATTGCATAGGCAATCAACTAAGCATCTGATATATGCACTATAGTATTACATTATACATTTAAGAGGTTCAGTTTAAAACATCAAAATGCAATTAAAAACAGGGAGGCATATTGTAGGAAAGTACTTCTTTTAGACATGGTAAGCCCCCAACGTTTGCCTGGAAAATGATGTGATTTTGACTGTTCCTGCCAACCAGGTCCCCTGTGCCGGAACTCCTTCTATAAACTGTACCTTTTGTTTTCCCAATTGGCATGACTTCAATACCCCTTGTAAGTCCCTAGTCCCACAGGGACCACGCCACCTTTTAAAAGCATTTTTGTTTTACTTTTGTTTTACTTTTGCTCCAGACTCACAATGGATCCGCGAACATGCGGCAAAATATAAAAAAAAAAGAAGACGTGCAGTCTCCTGCGTGCCTTTTTTTAAAGTCCCTGGCCAAATCCTAGAGGCATGAAGGAGGGGGGCTCATGGGGCCCCCCTCTTGGGCTTATGCCAATCCCCGTGGACCGCCACATTTTAACAATAAAAATGTGGGGGGACCGCTTTGCCCCCTGCAGGCCCGGGGACCACCACCTCCCTGGGGTAATTTTGCATACAAATGTGGGGGGTCTTCTCAGCCCCCCTCACTGCCTTGGAGACTGCCACCTCCCTGGGGCACACTGTTTTTTTAAATTTGAAATGTGGGGGAGACCCTATGGCCTCCCCCCTGCTGCGGAGAATGCCACCTCCCTGGAACAAAACCATATTTTTTTTTTTTTTTTTAAAACAATGCAGGGGAGGCTCCAGGGCCGGGGGACCGCCACCTCCCGGGGGCACAACCATAATTTTTTGGTTTTACAACATGCGGGGAAGGCCCTACTGCCCCCCCATGCAGCCCCAAGGACAACCTTCTTGGGGCACAAATGAAGTAATGAAGGGTGTCTGTTGCAGAACCTGAGCCCTATGAATGACCGCCTCCCCAGGGGGTACAGAAGATGGGAGGGTGCCCACGCGACTCCCCTACAGGAGCCCTAGATGGCCCTGGGGACCTCCACCACTCAGGCCCAGCTCCAGCAATGTCCCAGGGTGCCCACCCCGGGACATTGCAGTTGGCTATGGCTTGGTGGGAGCACCACGTCCTCCAAGCCATAGCAAACAACTGCACTGATTTTAACAAGCAAGAGCAAGCAGAACAGGTCTGTTTCCCTGCTCACTGTGAAGCTAGCAGGGAAACAGACATTGCATTTGAATCCATGGAGCTGCATATTAGTAGCTCCTTGGATGCCAAAGCAATGTCAGCTCCCGCAGGAGGCGGGCAGCCCCCCATGGTCCTATTGGTTGATATGGTTTCAATGGGCTGACCCAAGGGGATGGGGCCCCTGGGCTGGAATCAGCCCGGGGAGGGAGGCCACGAGGCTCCCCTCCTGTCACAATTAAAATTAAAAAAACAATTAGCTTCGGTCAAAATGGGCCTAGGAGCAGTATTGTGTGGCCCCACTCCCTTTCATAAAAAGATAATATATTAAGTTGGCTGGCCCCTGGGGCTGGGGTCCCTTGAACCGAAACCGACCCTGGAGTGGGGCCGCATGTCCCCCTCCCTTTTTTTTAAATGAACAACACAAAAAAGGGCCAGGCCCCGGGGAATGGTATCCCTAGGACCCAAAATGGTCCTGAGAAAGGGGGGCCACACAGCCCCCTTCCTAAAAAATAACAAATGAAAAAAAGCAAGCAAATCAACGAGGCCCCACCCTCTTTCTCCACCACTCTGCAAACATGCCTCCTGGCATGCTGCTGTGTGGGAGATGAAGTCCCCTTGGTTCTTGAGGGTCCTTAGGGGCCAACAACACCTCCTGTATACCTCCAGCAAGCCCTACACCGTGGGATTGCTGAGAGGTGGAGCAAGGCCATGCCCCCTTTCTTCACCACTCTCGGTGCACTGGTGTTGGGGGGATGAGGTTCCCTTGCCTCCTGAGGGCCTCAGGACTAAAGTGCTCTTCATCCTCAAGCAGCAGTGCACCAGGAGGCGCATTTGCAGAGTGGTGGAGAAAGTAGGCATGGCCTCAGACGACCTCTCAGCAATCCAGCTGTGTGGGTCTTACTGGAGATAACAAAATGGCTAGTTGGTCCCCAAGGACCCTCAAGAGTGAAGGGGACTCCATCCCCCACCTAGTAGTGCGCCAGGAGGCGCATTTGCAGAGTGGTGGAGAAAGGGGGCATGGCCACCTACCAGATCTTAGCAATCCTGCTGTGTGGGATTTACTGGAGGTAACAGGAGGGATAGTTGGCCCCCAAGGACATCTTTGGAGGCCAACTATCCCTCCTGTTATCTCCAATAAGTCCCACACAGAGAGATTGCTAAGACATCTTCGGAAGCCACGCCCCCTTTCTCCACATTCTGCAAATGCTGCTCGTGGTGCACTACTGGTTGGGGGATGAAGTCCACTTTACTTCTGAGGGACATTGGGAGCCAAGAAGCCCTCCTGGTACCTCCAGTAATTCCTACACTGCGGGAATCATAAGAGCTGGTCAGAGATGCAGCCCCCTTTCTCCACCACTCTGCAAATGCAACTACTAGTTAAACAAGCATGTGCAATGCAATAGGTCTCGCATTTGCAAGAGTTAGAGCTATTGGTGTTGTAAATTTAATTGTTTTGTGGAATGTGTTGCAGTTGAATTGTGTGGCGTGAAATTGTGTGGTATTTAGTGTATAGGAATTTTGTGGAATGGGATTGTGTGATATGTAGAGTAATTATGTGGTATGGTATTTTGTGTTGTGGAGTGTTTTGTATTGGAGTTTTATTATGTGGTGTGCTGTTGTAATTTTCTGGTGCGATGTTGAATTATGTGGTGTGGATTGTATGTCTGTGGTGTTTTATGTAATTGTGTTGTTGATTTGTGTTATATGGTTTCTTGCTGAATTATGTGGTGTGTTGTCCAAATGTGTTGAGATTATTTGTGTGATGTAGAACTATGCAATTGAGCGTGTAAAAATAGATAGTGTTTGTAAAGTTTAAAAATGCACTAACCCTCGAAATGACGCGAGACCCGGACCCTGCGATTGATACCGAACGCACACATAAACTCAAACTCAAACAGAAGGAGCTCAGGGACCTGGAAGAAAACGCTGCTCGCGCGCATGCGTTAGCAACGCAGAGGAAGGTCTACGATCTAGGGGACAAGGCCAACAAGCTTATCGCATGGCTTGAACGACTGGATAGGAGCCGCAACTGGGTATCAGAAATCAGAACTGAGAAGGGCGTGCGGGGCGGCACTGGTGCCGAATTGGCGGAGGTGTTTGCAGATTACTATGAAACTGTCTATCGATCACAGACTATGCGGGAGGAGGGCGAGTTCACTGAATTCCTAAAAGACTTGAACATGCAGGCACTTGGGGAAGAGGATAGAGCAGCGCTAGATTCCGACATGAGGGTAGAGGAAGTCGAAAATGCCATACAGGATCTGCAATCCGGTAAGGCGCCGGGCCCCAATGTGTTCCCGACAGAAATGTTTAAATGTGTGGCAAGCAAACTCGCCCCACACATGCTCAATATGTTCCATGGAGCAAGAGACGAGGGTGTGCTCCCAGAAGATCTGCGCATGGCGACCATTGTGGTTATTCTAAAAAAGGGAAACCCCACGATCTCTGCAGCTCGTACAGGCCTATCTCCATTGTGAATTTCGAAGCCAAAAGTATCGGCCAAAGTCATAGCTAACCGTCTAGGCTCGGTCATTCAATCACTAATACATCCGGACCAATCCGGTTTTCTGCCACACAGGAGCACCAGGCTCAATCTGCGCCACCTGTATGGCATGATGCAGACGACTCAGAAACGCGCGGATATACCGGCCGCACTCATGTCGCTCGACGCGAAGATGGCGTTCGACAGTTTTGAATGGGCGTACCTATTCGCTGTCCTAGACAAAATTGGATTTGGCCCTAACATACAACAATGGATACGTCTCTTGTATACCGGCCCGAAGGCACACGTTAGTGTCAATGGTAATATTTCTAGAGCCTTTGCGCTTTATCGGGGCACCCGACAGGGATGTCCTCTATCGCTGATGCTTTTTGCACTGGCACTGGAGCCACTGGCTGTCTGAATACGGGGGGACCCAATAGTGAGAGGTATAGACCTAGGGGGTGGCTGGGAAGAACGTATATCTCTATACGCAGATGACATTTTGCTGTATGCCCACAACTCAAGACAAACGTTTCATCGCCTCATCCACATCATACAATCCTTTGGTACCTATTCAGGATACTGCGTCAATTGGGACAAATCCCTGGTGTTCTCATTGGCAGGAGGGCTACCGCCCCTGATGTCGGCACGTTCAGAGTTGGTCCCTAGGGAAACGTTTAAGTAGTTGGATCTCTGGATCACCAAGAATGAGGACGACTTTATGCGGCTTAATGTACAGGCACAGTTGGCCCGATTGAGGGAGGATATTGCGCATTGGAGATGCCTCCCCATCTCCTTGATGGGTAGAGTGGTCATTTTTCAAATGATGGCCCTCCGACGTCTATTGTATGTAGTCCAGAACACCCCGTACCTGATTCCGGAGACGTTCTTTCGATCCATTGAATCTGAACAGCGTCTATTGCTATGGGGGGAGGTAGCCCCAGAATCGCACTTAAAAAACTCCTGAGAGGTGTATATGAAGGGGGCCTTACTGTTCCTGACATTAGAAAATACTACTGGGCATCTCAGCTCGTCAATATTAATGGGTGGGCCTTCTCGCCACTAGAGGAACCGGCGTACAGGGTAGACCGCTTGGCATTCGGCAACAACAGTTACTTGACGGAACTCTATCGGAAAGGGAGAGGTAATTCGCTCCTCCTGGTACATACCCGTACGGTTTCTGAAGTCTGGCATAGAGCAACCAAAATGACTGGGTGGGCAAACAAGCTTACAGAACAAACTCCTCTCTGGGAGGGTGGTCAATTGGGAGAACTGACATGACTAACGGGCTTCCGGAAATGGAGCCTAATAGGGATTGACCATCTGGGGGACGTCTGGAAGAACGGCAAAATGTTGAACTTTGACACATTGCAGAGACAGTTCCAAATGGGGAGGGGGGAGTATCTGCGATACCTACAGCTGTGCCATGCGCTTCATTGCCATCTGCAAGAGGGAACCCGGTTACCAGAATACTCGCCACTTGAGGACCGTCTACTCCTAGATCCCATGATTGATAAGGCCATCTCTCTGACTTATCGGAAACTGATCAACAACACCCCAGACTGTTTGGGCCCACTGAGGGAGGCGTGGGAGTCCGATGTGGGTCTATTAGAGGACGACGATTGGGCTGAGGCGCTACAGACCCCCAGGAAATAGCTATAAGAGCAAGGTTCTGGTTGATTCAGCTCCGTATTCTCCATAGATCCTATGCCTCTCGAATGGCTTATGTCCGAATGCGTGCGGGGTTGTGGGGAGACAGGGTCCTTCTTTCATATACTGTGGTCATGCCCTAGGATCCAAACATACTGGGAAGGTATAACTCAAGTGATGATGAATGTGGTGGGTGAGAGCGTCCCGCTTGAGCCAAGGTGGCTCATTTTGGGAGTAACTGGTGAAATGACGTGGCCGCAATGGGCCAAGACCTGGCTGGCTCTGGCGGGAGGAGTGGCCAAGAGAAACATCGCCCGTGCATGGGGAGCAGGGACACCCCCCATACTCGCAGCCTGGAAGAAAGACCTGGACTGGTGCTATGGGGCAGAACGGGTGATATACCAGAGCCGGGGGTGCCCACGAAAAGGCAAAAAGATATGGGGTGCCTGGGCCAAGTATAGAGGCTATAGCTAAAGGCAGTGGGGAGCATTGTGTAGTGACGTGGGAGACCTGATGCCTTGAATTATGACAAGAGAATGAGGTTGTTGAATGGTGGGCGCCTATGTTGAGGTGCACATCGTGCATTGCGAACCCTGTATCGTATGTCTCTCCAAATATGTCATTCTGAACCGACAATGTACTGAAGCTTGTTTATGTTCAATAAAAAAATACTTTTTTAAAAAAATGCACTAACCCCCCTACCACACACCAGTTGTAGCTATACATTTTAAATGTTTTTTGTGCCCTCATTATTTCAACCTTTTACATTTTTTTCAAATAACAAAATATATTAAGTTTAGAACAGAAAAGGCCTACAAAGTAATGCATGATGTGTAATTGACACAGACCCCCTAAGAGAAAAGCATGTGCTTTAAAAAATAAAGTATAACAAGAGTTTGGGGTATTGGTGTTGTAAATGTGTTTTACCAATATGTTATAAAGTGGAGAAGATGTACGTGGTGTGTAGTGGAATAATGTGCTTTGGTTTGGAATGGTTAAGTGTGGCATTGTGTGGCATTGTGTGGAGTGGCTTTGTGTGGTGTGGAGTGGATTGGTGTAGTGGAATTATGTGGTATGGGTTCTGTTGAATTATGTGGACAGCAATTATGTGGTATTGATTGTATTGTAATTATGTGGAGTGGGATTGTGTATCTTGGAGTGTACATATGTGTTATGTAGTGGAGCTTATTTATGTGGTGTGCTGTTAAAGTTTGTGGTATGATGTTAAATTATATGGTGTGAATAGAATGTATGTGGTGTATTATGTAATTGTTTTGTTGAGTACAAATATGTGGTTTATTGTTGAATTATGTCTGCACAAAAAACACAAGGTTTGATTGGGGATGTTATCACTGCTGTTTCGATAACTGCCTTTAAGTTAGCAGTGGAACCTGTAGATAAGGAATCTTGTAGGAGTTTTGTAGGAGCACACCTACAACAGCTAGCTACAAAGAGTGCAAAAGTGACTTGTCATGCGCTGTGACCCCCACTGGTGATGTATTGTGAAAGATCTGCTAATGTGCCCCACACCGAAGGCTGTTGCTTTTCTTTTGTGCATCATTCTGTGCCTAAAATGTATGCTTGACCCAATTGCAGAATGTATCAACACACGCACAGAGTGACAAAACCATGTCAAAAGTGTGGATTTTGTGCGCGTTATGAACGGGGCACTCTTATGAAGTGCTAATGTGCACCACACCAAAGCTTGTTCCTTCTGTTGTGTGTAGCGTGCTGTGGACAAGACAATGGTGTCAATTGCAACCAGCAAAAGAAGCAGTGGTAGAAACATGTCAATGTTTTATACTTAGAGTGGTGATGAAGCACACGTTGACAAAGCCAATAGCTCTTGAACTGGTGCTTTGCCTTTTGGCTTTGTCAATGCTAGCTGTGTTTTATCATAGTTTTTGTAATATTTATTGATGGGGCAGTTACTAGAACCTCAACATATTTCTTCGGCATGAAAATGCACGCATTGCCGTAGCAGTCCCTTGAACTTGAGGGAAGTACTTTGTGTGTGGACATGCTCTTTGTGAAAGAGCAGATTGCCCTATGATGGATGCTGTAGTAGGCAGAAGAAAAATGTAAATGATACAACAACAGCCCAGTGACTGATGAGGGCCGGCTGGAAACCCCTACAAGTGAGTAGATTATGCAATGTTATTTTAGTAAAAAAATAATAAAAAAGGCTAACCCTACACCTAAAAACATTCATTGATTTATGAAGCCGATGAAAAGGCCAATTTTTTAACATCGGTGCCTTTCGGGACATTTGATGAGTGGTACAAACATGATATACCTTTTAACCCAGTGTTCAAATGTGCTGTTCCAGAGCAAAAGGCCTCTTGCTCTTTTTTTAGCATGCCGAGCTGGTAAACAGCTGGTGAAAACATATGCAGGTGTAAATGTGCACGTGTTTTATAATACATTAAAATACAGCAAGATGAGATTGGGTGAGACACTAAGGGGCCGATTCCGATTCCGGCCGGAAATCTCTCCGACCGAGCCGGACCCGGAGAGAATTCCGACCGAATCGGATCCTAGCAGACCGACCGGACGAGTACGATGCATTCGCATGCCATCGGACTCGGTTCGGTCGGACTCCCAGTGGCGTCAATGGGAGCCGGTCGTACAACGCGTACGCGGGCTCCCATTGACTCCAATGGGTGCGAGGCGAACAAGGCGCCCCTACAGTGGGTACGCGTCCATGCGCATCGCGGCGTACATGCACAGGTAGGGGGACCCATGGGTCCCCCTGTGTGCGACTCGCGCGCCTACGCGTACAGGGGTCCGACGCGGACCCCAAAGTCTGGCTCCGACAGCTCTTTCGAGCCGGACGACGCGAGTCGGTCGGAGTGCTCGCGGCGCGCATCGTACTTACCCGGCCGGGAAACGTCTCCATAGCGCGGTGCGAGTCGTGTCCGTGCGAGTCGGTCGGAGCGTGTTGAAGCCGCGTACGAGTCGGTCGGCGATTTCGCGGGAGCTTGCATCGTACTTGCTCGGCCGGACCCGCATACGATTCGGTCGGGAAACAGGGCTCCGATTCGGATCTGGTAAATCCGAATCCGATTCGGAGCACTACCGGCCGAGATCGGAATCGGCCCCCAAGTCTCATGCTGTGCCAAGCGACAGAACAGCTGATTTATGTGTCCAGCTTTGATGAGGTATCATTTAAGAATTATCCAGAGGCATATGTCACAACAGACATTTGGTCTTACTTTACGCATTTCTTAAATGAACATTCCAAACTCCTCATAAATATAGACATCGAATACTGAAAGCGCTACTTCAGCATTCAGTCCCAGAAGCACAGATTGCTTAGCTAGGCAGGTGTCATGGAAGCACTTGAAAACAGAGCTTCATACCCGGCTGCCCTCTATAATGATCAGAAAGTGACCCATACAGTTTAGTCTACACACATTTAAAGAGCATGCTGTGTGAAACAGAGGTAGTCTAGTACCTATAGGCTTCTGTACATGTGTCATCTTGAGCCCTAAAAAGGCACTGACACACTCATTGAGGTCTCTAGAAAGATGCTGATACTCAGAACAGTGGCATGATAGGAGTCAGCTTATCATTTTGGCTTAGGCCTGGCATTGTGAGCTATGTCTCTCTAATGAAACTGGCAGAGAAAAGAGAGGTTTAAAACATATTGCCAGATGTATTAACCTCTATCCGAGTCCATAGAAGTCTCTGCAAAGGTAAACTGCAAGAAGGCGGTAGATAGTGAGGTATGTGCTTTAAACTTAAAGCCTACTCTGTCAAGTTTGAATGTCCGAATGCTACCATGTCTCTGGTATGTCTCTACTTGTATGTGTAGTCTGACACGCAGTCGCGGTCCGTGTAGGAGTGCCGGCCGGGCGGTGACGTGGGGCGGGGGAGGGGCAGGGTGGGGGGTAGCAAAGTACGGATTACGGACCAATACAGGTAAGTAAACATTTAAATCAATTAAACGAATTTCGTTGCGCGCACTGCATCGCAGCCTGTTAAAAAGATCATACGCAGCAATTGGCATTTAATTGAAGGAACCATACCCAACATTGGGCCACCACTCTTTGCCCTAAAAAAGAACCGGAGCATTGGTCAACAAGTTACAAGCTTGGAAGGTCAATACAACAAACCAGCCACGCTTCGTACTATGTTTAATCTTCCACCCATACAAGGGCATCATAAATGTGGGATGTGCTCGGTGTGTAATTCCACTGTGGAAGGGACTTTGTTTACTGATGGTCAGAGACTTTGGCGCCACAATGAGTTTACGAACTGCAAATCTAAGAATGTGGTTTATGCCATCACATGCCCGTGTATGAAAATCTATATTGGAAAAACCTGCCAAGAAGTGCGTCAGCGCATTGTACAACATCTTTCTCGACTTAAGAACAATATCCTTACCGCCACAATGGTTGAACACTTTACAGCCTCAAAACATAAATTTGATGATTTCACCTGGACAGTGCTGTCTCTCATACCAAAGAATCATCAAAGAGGAGGCGACCCTGAAACACTATTGGCCCAGAAAGAGGCATTCCTAATCATGAAATTTGACACGGCTTTGCATGGCCTGAATGAGCTTTCTGAAATTACAAAATTATAGACTTGTATGCAACATCTTTAGTTAATATGCACTACATGCCCCACAATGCTCTGGGGCGCATGACCTTTTAGTTCCTCTTCCAGGTTATTTAATTAGCCATTATTGAGACCGCCTCGGCGCTGCTTGTATATACCAGACAAGCGCGATGGAGTGACAAGCCCCCTCACGTTCTATAAACACAGGCAAGTTGTTCTCTGTTAAATTTTAGCTTACGAAGTTGCAGCAGGCTGATGGAAACAGTGTAACTTAGCGTACACTTTGTTGTTTGCAGGGAATAGAAAGGATTTCTTACATGTAGACTCGACCAAGTTGCAGCCACGATTTTTGACGGCGTTCTGCCGGCTTAAAGGTAACTTTTGGACCCAGGCTTGGGTTACTTTGGCGTTTTGCGCAGGAGCACGCGCTTTAATGCAAACACATACCAGAGTTTTTATAACTTTCTCGTTGGTTTTAGATATTGGATCTATACCAGACCAACTCATAGAGATTTAACACGCCTGATTACTTCAAGGTAGGAACACTCACTCCTCTGTTTTAACATACTAGTATATTGTGACGAGTTTCTCTCTAATAAAATGTCCCAATTGTTTAATCTATGTAGCCTCATTAACAGAAGAGTATAAGTATCGTCTTCTGTTAACAGCCTTCCCAGATTTATTCCACGCTGCTAATTAAGGTACAGAAGCATACTGATAGGCCTTGAATTACTGTAGATACATGGTGGGGCAGGTTTTAAAGCATTCTCTTTTTTAATTTCTTAGAGCCCACGACCGAGTCCGAGTCCTGAGGAGAATCCCGAAACTACTAGGGATTCGAAACGCGTTGACTCTTGAGCATGGGGTACTTTTGATGGGGTGTGCCACGAGGGAATTGGTTAAATAGTGTTCTTCCCTCATAGCGTTGACAACACCTGGTATAATTTTTTGTATTCCCATTCTCTGATCACAGGCAGGACAGTAGACGTGTTCAGCAAGGAGTTAATGTCCGCCTAGTGCTTGTATTCGAACTTAGTACTGGTCAAATGTTTTTGGCTTGTACATATGATTATTGATGTGTTTAGGTTTTTTGTGTCTTTCTGTATTTACCAAAATGATTCTGTCATGTGTATTTATGTTTGATTATGTGCTTTAATGTTGGATGACAATGTGTAACCTAACAATGTGTTACTCTTTCTAAAGACATGTATAATTGATTTTGAATGTCTTTTTGTAAAAGCTAAATTAAGCTGAATAAAGCTTGTAAACTTTAGAATTAATGGTCTAAGGTCTATCTGGATTTAGATTGAACAGTCTTCCTGGACACCTCATTTTGTTGTTTCGATACTAAGAAGAGTGGCATGACAGGAGTCGGCCTTTCATTTTGGCTTAGGCATGGAATTGCGAGCTCTGCCTCCCTAATAAACCAGGTAGAGAAATTGAGGTTTGAAACATATTGCTAGATGTATAAACCTCTATCCCAGTCCATATATGTCTCTGCAAAGGTACACTGCAAAAGGTTAGTAGACAGAGAGGTGTCAAGTTTGAATGTCTGACTGCCACCATATCTCTGGCATGCCTCTACTTGTACATGTAGTCTTACAAGTGTGCTGTAGCAGAGGACCCTTAACTTAAAAAGTATACCGTCTGTCATACCCTACACAAATCTTGTCTGAGATACTCCAGCATTCAGTCCCAGAAGCACAGATCTCTTACCCAGGCCGACCTCATGGAAGCACTTAAACACACAGCTTCATAACCGGCTGCCCTGTATAATGATAAGAAAGTAACCCATGCTGTTTCTTCTACACACATTTAGAGAGCATGCAGTGTGAAACAGAGTTAGTCTAGTATCTATAGTCTTCTGTACATGTGTTATCTTGCCCATAAAAAGGCACTGGCACAGAAGAAGCTAACACTCAGAAGATAGGCATGACGTGAGTCTTGCCTTCCATTTTGGCTTAGGCCTGGCATTGCGAGCTCTGCCTCTCTAATGAACTGGTTTAGAAAAGTGAGGTTTTAAACATGTTGCCAGATGTATTAACCTCTATTTGAGCACATATATTTCTCCACAAAGGCACACTGCAAGAAGGCCAGAGATAATGAGATGTGTGGTTTAAAGTTTGAATGTCTGACTGCTACCATATCTCTGGTATGTCTCTACTTGTACATGGAGTCTGACAGGTGGGCTGCAGCTGATGGCCCCAAGTTAAAAACTATACAGTCTATCATTCCCCTGGACAAATATTTTCAGAGCTACTTCACCTTTTATTTCCAGAAGCACAGATCTGTTTACTAGGTAGACATCATGGAAGTACTTGAACACACAGCTTCATAGCCAGCTGCCCTGTATAATGAGCAGAAATTAACCCATTCAGTTTCTTCTACACACATTTAGACAGCATGCTGTGTGAAACAGAGGTAGTCTAGTACCTATAGGCTTCTTTACATGTATAATTATTGCCCCTAAAAAGGCACTAGGCCTGGCATTGCAAGCTCTGCATCTCTAATGACACTGGTAGAGAAAAATTAGGTTTAAAACATTTTGAAAGATATATTACCCTCTATCTGAGTCCATATAAGTCTCTGCAAATGTTCACTGAAGAATAGATAGAGAGGTGTGTGCTCTACCTATAGGGTTCTTTACATGAGTTATCTTGCCCCTAAAAAGGCACTGACACACTTATTGAGGTCTCTAGAAAGATGCTGACACTCAGAAGAGTGGCATGACGGGGTCAGCCTTTTATTTTGTCTTAGGCCTGGCATTGAGAGCTCTGCCTCTCTAATGAAACTGGTAGGGTAAAGTGAGGTTTAAAACATGTTGCCAGATGTATTAACCTCTATCCGAGTCCATATACTTCTCTGCAAAGGTACACTGCAAGAAGGTCATAGATAGTTAGGTGTTTGCTTTAAACTGAAAGCGTACTCTGTCAAGTTTCAATGTCTGACTACTACCATGGCTTGGGTATGTCTCTACTTGTACGTGTAGTCTGACACTTGTGCTGAAGCTGATGATCCTTGCTTCAAAACTATACAGTCTATCATACCCCTGCTCAAATCTTGTCAGATCTACTTCAGCTTTCAGTCCTAGAAGCACAGATCTCTTAGCTAGGCAGACCTCATGGAAGCACTTCAACACACAGCTTCATACCCGGCTGCCCTGTATAATGAGCAGAAAGTGACCCAAACAGTTTCTTCTACACACATTTAGACAGCATGCTGTGTGAAACAGAGGAAGTCTAGTACCTATAGGCTTCTGTACATGTGTCATATTGCCCCTAAAAAGGAACTGACACACTCATTGAGTTCCTAGAAAGATGCTGACAAAAAGAAGAGTGGCATGACGGTAGTCAACTTTTCAATTTGGCTTAGCCCTGGCATTGAGAGCTTTGCCTCTCTAATGAAATTGGTAGAGAAATGTGAGGTTTAAAACATGTTGACAGATGTATTAACCTTTATCCAAGTCCATATAAGTCTCTGCAAATGTTCACTGGAAGAAGGCCGTAGATAGTGAGGTGTGTGCTTTAAACCTAAAGCGTACACTGTCAAGTTTGAATATCTGACTGCTACCATGTCCCGGGTATGTCTCTACTTCTATGTGAAGTCTGACACGTGTGCTGCAGCTGATGACACTGACATATAAATCTATACAGTCCATCATACCCCTACACAAATCTTGTCAGAGCTACTTCAGCATTCAGTCCCAGAAGCACAGATATGTTTGCTAGGCAGACCTCATGGCTGCACTTGAACACACAGCTTCATACCTGGCTGCCCTGTATAATGAGTTGAAAGTGACCCATGCAGCTTCTTCTACACACATTTATAGAGCATGCGATGTAAAACAGAGGTAGTCTTCTACCTATAGGATCCTTTACATGAGTTATCGTGCCGGTAAAAAAGTACTAACACACTCATTGAGGTCTCTAAAAAGACGCTGACACTCAGAAGAGTGGCATGACAGGAGTCAGCCTTTAATTTTGGCTTAGGCCTGGCACTGAGAGCTCTGCCTCTCTAAGTAAAATGGAAGAGCAAAGTGACGTTTTAAACATGTTTCCAGATGTATTAACGTCTATCCGAGCCCATATAAATCTCTGCAAAGGTACACTGCAAGAAGGCCATACATAGTCAGGTGAGTGCTTTAAAATGAAAGTGTTCTCTGTCAAGTTTCAATGTCTGACTGCTACCATGTCTAGGGTATGTCTCTACTTGTAAGTGAAGTCTGACACGTGTGCTGCAGCTGATGACACTAACTCAAAAAACTATACAGTCTATCATACCCCTGCACAAATCTTGTCAGAGCTAATTCATTATTCAGTCCAAGAAGCACATATCTCTTAGCTAGCCAGACCTCATGGAAGCACTTGAACACACAGGTTCATACCCGGCTGCCCTATATAATGAGCAGAAAGTGACCCATGCAGTTTCTTCTACACACATTTAGAGAGCATGCGGTGTGACACAGAGGTCGTCTAGTTCCTATAGGTTTCTGTAAATGTGTCAACTTGCCCCTAAAATGGCACTGCCAAACTCATTGAGGTCTCTAGAAAGATGCTGACTCAGAAGAGTGGCATGACGGGAGTCAGCCTTTCATTTTGCCTTATGCTTTGCATTGAGAGCTCTGTCTCTCTAATTAAACTGGTAGAGAAAAGTGAGGGTTAAAACATGCTGCCAGATTTAATAACCTCTATCCAAGCCCATATAAGTCTCTGCAAAGGTACACTGCAGGAAGGCAGTGGATTGTGAAATGCGTGCTTTAAACTGAAAGCGTACTCTGTCAAGTTTGAATGTCTGACTGCTATCATGTCTCAGGTATGTCTCTACGTGTACATGTAGTCTGACACATGTGCTGCAGCTGATGACCCTAAGTTAAAAATTATATGTTTATCATACTCCTGAAGAAATATTGTCAAAGCTACTTCACCTTTCAGTCCTAGAAGCACAAATCTGTTTGCTAGGCAGGACTCATGGAAGCACTTGAACACAACTTCATACCCTGTTGTCCTGTATAATAAGCAGAAAGTTATCCATGCAGCTTCTTCTACACACATTTACAGAGCATGTGGTGTGAAAAAAAGGTAGTCTTGTGCCTATAACCTATTTTACATGTGTCATCTTACCCATAAAAGGCACAGGCACTCTCATTGACATCTTTAGGAAGATGCTGACAGTAATATGAGTGACATGACAGGACTTGGCCTTTCATTTTACGTTAGGCCTGGCACAGCGACATCTCTCTTTAAAGAAAGTGGTAGAGGAATGTGAGATTTAAAATATGGTGGCAAGTGTATTAACCTCTATCCTATTCCATATAAGTCTTAGCAAAGGTACACTGCAAATAGGCCGTCGATAGTGATGTGTGTGCTTTAAACTGAAAGCGCATGCTGTCAAGTTTGAAATGTGACTTCTACCGTATTTCAGGTATGTCTGTAGTTCTGCATGTAGTCTGACATGTGTCTTGAAGCTGATGACCCTAACATAAAAACTATACATTCTATCATACCCTTGGACAAATATTGTGAGAGCTATTTCATCTTTCAGTCACAGAAACACAGATCTGTTTGCCACGCAGGCCTCATGGAAGCACTTGAACACACAGCTCCATATCCTGCTGCCCTGAATAATAACCAGAAAGTGATCCATGCAGCTTAATTTATACACATTTACAGAGCATACGGTTTGAAACAGAGGTAGTCTACTACCTAGAGGCTACTATACTTGTGCCATCTTATCTCTGCGTTTCCCCTAGCACTGGTACTAAATTTAGCTGCTTAGCGAGAATACAGACACCTTTGCAGCATAGTACAAGGGTGCTGTGTTGCAGGGAATGATTGTTCATGTCCAGGAAAGATACCATCCTGCACATGAACAATCACTAATTACAATTTGCTGTTTCTTTGTATACTGCAAAATGCAACACACATAGAAACAGCAAAAACAAGAAGAAATTAATAATTTCTCCTTGTTGCACCTACTTAACACCAATGGTCATATTTATGAGATTTTGACACAGGGCAGCGCCACAAGGAAGCTTGCTGTGCTGCCCTACATCAAAACAAAAGAGTACACATAGAAAAAGGAGAAAACGAGGAGAAGTTAAAACATTTCTCTTCGTTGCGCCTCCCTAATGCCACCCCTGGGGTGGCGTTAGATACTGACGCATTCCCAGGTTTATTATTTCTTGCAAATCTGGAATGCTTCAGACTCCATGGATGTTGCATGAGAATACCCACAGCAACACTCATGGCATGCCCCTTTCACACACTGTTCTGCGTGAAAGGCGCAAATTTTACAAGACTATGAAAAGCCACGTAAAGTGGCTTTGTGTAGCCTTGCAAATATGCTGGGGCACATTGCGCCACTGGATCGTGAATAAAATGACATTCCGGCAGTGCAAAAGTGCTCATAAATGAGGCCCCAGGGTTTTCCTGATCTTATTTTTGGAACTGCCCCATATCTACTCCACCCTTGTAAATTAGGGGCAATGTCAAAAAGCAATATGTGTTGCAGTACTACAGCAACACCCATTGCCTGCTCCTTTGCCACAGCAGACTGGTGCAGTAAGGATCATATTTACAAGCTGGCAGTATGCCACATTAAGTGGCTTAAAGCTACCTTGAAAATATGGAGCAGGACATTTGCACCACAAGAACATCATTAAAAGTGATGTTTCTGTGGTGTAAGGCCCTTGTAAATATGCCTCTCACTCATATATGTACTTAATCACACATACACACCTTTCACAAAAACATTTACACATTGTTACAAACATACATATAACATAGATTTTCTCTTTCTGTAACTAGTTTAGGCGGCTCTAGCAGGAAGAACCTTTTTTTTAACAAGTTTATATTTTTTTGTATTTTTTAACCATTTTGAAGTTTTTGAGTTTTTTTTCCCCCCAAAATTAACAGTGATGTCATTGACCATGTCATGAGTGATGTAATATGTGAGGTCATAAGCAGTGCATTGCGGGGGCGTGAGGTAGAGTTAACTATAATAATAATAAGTAAGATTTATAGAGTGCACGGCTACCTCCAATGGAGGTGTCCCGGCACTGAGTTGCAGATTCACAGTGAGGAGGAAAACGGGTGAACTATGGGAGATTAAAAAGTCAGGTTTTCAGTGCTTTTCCGAAGGCCGATTCTGACTCAATCATACGGAGATGGAGAGGCATGGAATTCCAAAGTGACACAGGTCTCACCGAGAATGCTCTGCTGCCTATCCTAGCCTTGAAGAAGCGAGGAACCCTGAGCAGTTTCAGGTGACCTGGGCCCCGATCTCTAGTGCCTCTGTAGGCGAGGGTGAGTGCCTTATGCTCGATCCTCCTATTGACGGGCAGCCAATGGAGGCTCCACAAGTGAGGGGAAATATGGTGGGGGAAAGGCATATTCCTATTTAATCTGCCCGCGGCATTTTGAATTATTTGCAGCCTGCGGACCCGGTAGGCTGGTAATCCAATATAAAGGCTATTAGAATAATTCAACCAGGACGTGAAAAGTGCATGGACCACTGTCTTCCTGCAATCTATCGGAAGGAAGTGAAGGAAGTTTCGTAGGGCTCTCAGCTTCCAGAAGCATGACGAGGAGACCTGGCAGATCTGGGCCTGACAGGAGAGGTCATTGTCAAATTTAAACCCCAAATTTCTGGCTGAATCCACTGGGATCGGTGGGGGGTTTAGCTCTGAGGGCCACCAGAGCTCAGGCGGAGGGGGTGATGATTGATTGAAGAATAGGACCTCTGTTTTCTCGGTGTTTAATTTTAAGCAAGTCTCAGTCATCCAGGCCGAGATGTTATTCAGGCATTGCTTAAGGTTGGCGAAAGCAGCCTCCGAGTGTTCTTTGAAAGAGAACACCAGCTGAGTGTCATCAGCGTAGGAGACTACTCTCACTCCCTATTTCTCGACCAGGGTCGCGAGGGGGTCAAATAAACATTGAACAGTAGAGGGCTCAGAGCCGAGCCCTGGGGAACCCCACAAACAAGGGGTTTCTTGGAGGACACGAATGGGCGGAAAAATACCTGTTGAGAATGGTTCTCTAAGAACAACTGGAACCAAGACAACGTGGTTCCCCTCACTCCCAAGTGTCTGATTCTCTCCAAAAGAATCTGATGAGACACTGTGTCGAATGCTGCCGAGAGATCCAACAGCACCAGCATTGCAGAGCTGCCCTGGTCAGCTTCGCAAACTTTTTCGGCAACTTCCAAGAGAGCTGTCTCCATGCTGTAGCCCGATCTAAAACCAGATTGAGAATCATGGACAGATTTTGGATTAAAGGAAATTGGACAATTGCTTCTGAACTTCCTTCTCAAGAATATTGGCTGGTGCCAGCAGAAGGGAAATAGGCCTAAAATTATTGTGTTCTGCTGGGTCAGCATCTGGTTTCTTAAGAATAGGCAGTAGGTAGGCTTGTTTCCAGGCAGCGGGATAAATACCAGTTGTCAGGGAGGAGTTCCAGATCTGGTTCAGCTGCCTATTGAATCAGGGGCAAGTAGTTAAAAAAAAAGAGCCGGGCAGGGGTCACATGGAGAACCTGATTTACATTTGTACAGCTCTCTGAGAGAAGCCTCCGGAAGAAGGGGCAACATTCAGACCAGGTGCCATGGAGATCAGAGGCAGGATTTAACATAGAAGAGGGCATAGCCTGGGAAAGGAGGAGTAGATCAATTGGATTTTCTCCTGAAAGAAGTCCGATAGGTCAGCACAGAGGGTAGCCGAGGGGGAAACTGTGCTGTCTAGAGCCATGGGCTTGGTAAACATTGGACAATTTTAAATACTTCTTTGGCCGAGTTGTCAGATAGTTTGATTGGGTTAGCAAAGTAGCCCCTCATGGTGTTACGCTTCAGCTGTGGACATTTTTAAAGCCGCTCTGTAAGAGCATTTTGCCACCGGATTGTAGGATTTTCTCCAGGAGCATTCAAGTTTTTTGCAAAGACTTTTCTCCACTCACTAACTATAAAGGCTGAATTTCTCTGGTTTTGTACGAATGAAAAGTCAGCACATATATATATGCATATATATATATAGGTGTGTGTGTGTGTGCGTGGGTGTGTGTGTGTGTGTGTGAAATCAAGAAATCAAAAATATGAATGGGTTTCTTGCTGTGTTTCAATTCTTCTGAAGATTGCATCGCATGCCAGTCAAAAGAAATTTCAGAATGCAATTTTTAGTTCCAGTATACAAAGAAAATAACATATATATATATACCTTTCCTATGTAGTAAATGCATTAGCGAACAGTCCACACAAATACAAATTACTCACAGATTTATTAGAAGAAAAGTATACTGATTTATATTTTTATCACTCACAAATGGTTACACAGCTGTGTAACAGATACTATAGCTATTTCTCCCATAACTACAGTTATTTGGGGGATTTCTGGTACTGCTTTGCTACTAACCCTGGGGGTGAGACTCACTGTGATTGTTCTTGTGTTGTGGGTGGGTTAGTTGGTGGTGTTGGAAGCTGAGGTTGTGAAGGTGGAGGTGGTGCAGTGGTTGTCATAGAGGTGTGAGATTATAGGGTGGTGTTTCCTTCCTATGTATAGGTCCCTCTGTAGAATCTCCTTCGTGTCTATGCATTTCCAGTGAAGAGTCACATTGGCATTTTATGTCTATTGCCTTTATTTTCTTTATGTACAAGGCACGCTGCCTTGCTCTCTCTTACCTAAATGTTTAAAGATGCTGTTGGTAAATATTTGTCATGGCTTGGTCACATTTTGCAACAATATCCAAGGCACAGAACTACCTGTGTGTTGCCATGCTACATATGAGAGAGTCCTTTAAGGGAGACAGCTATCTGAGAGAGAGTAGTCCTTATTGCATGACCTGTATGTTAGAATGTTATTGATAAAACTGATTCTCTCATTGAGCTCATTATACCATGCCAATCCCCTTGCATGTGTTTCCACCTATCACGGCCATCTAACATGGACTGCAGTTTTTCCAGCATTGAGAGGGATGCCATCTCAGTAGTTGTGAGGGGGAGAATGATAAATCAGGGATACTTGCTCCTCACCAGTGATGTTCACTTCCTCAGAGATTGAGAGAAGACTGGAAATGCACCTTAATGGGGGGAGTGTGTAAGAAATTGTATAGAAGTATCTGTTATTGGAGAGCTATGTGGAGGTGAGCTGCTTAGCTAATGGCTATTGACCGACGGTCCCTAAAAGAGATTTAGCATGAACACTGCTGCCTGACCATGATGTGGCCTTGTAGTTACCTGTGAGGGAAAACATTTTCTCCCCTTTGTCCAGGTCATTCAACTCCTTGACTAGCTCCTGCTCCTCCTTCTCTTCTTGTTTAGCAATGCTGGCCACTGATATTGTTGCTTGGAGAAAGATTGGACTCTCTCCTCTGATTGTTCTCCATCCACGGATTGTAGATATACAAATGAATAATAAAGTTCATACCATGTGCACAATAAGAAACATATTAATTTAAGGGTAATTTTATGGATGGAACTATTATAACTCATCATTATGAACACATCACCGCCAGCCACAGAGATAAGATTTTTGAAGATCACCCATGAGGTAAGCTGCTGAATATGTGTCCTTTTAGTTTTCTTTTCCAAGGTATCTCCAGATCCAGAAGCTATAGAGTTACACATTATCTTCCATGGATATTTTCAATTTAAATAGTCGCCCCGACCACAAATGCTGACACATTAGAAGTACATACAAGAAAGGAAAACAACCATTACCATTTAAAAGACTTTTAACATTTGATATTCTTACAAAATAGAAATAAAGTACTTCGTGATGAGAGAAAAAAGTTAAGCTAATTGGATCCCAGACTGACCTCACCACCAGATGTTGGAGGGCTTAATAGATGTTACCAGGACAAAAAAACAACTGATGCCATCAATATTGATGTTCTGAAGGTGTACATGAGAGGCTGTTTTATGACAGAAGCTGACAGAGGTGAAACCATACCTAGGGGAATAATCAATTCTAAATATACAAGAAGATGCTAGTTATGTGGTTTCAGTAATCATTTTGAGACCCACAAATATTGATTTCCCCCAAGTCATAAAAATACCTAACCCATATCTTATAGTGCTACCCTTAAATTGGAAAATCTAATGGCAATTTCATAAGACAGTATGTAATACTGATCATTACACATTAAGGGGCCCATTACGATAACCAGCGGTAAAAAAAACGCCAACCGCCATAGCATGAAAAGACCGCCCGCCTGCAACATGTGAATACCGACCGTTCAATTATGATGACGCAAAGCAACCACCGCCCGCAGCGGAAAAAAAACTCAGAATACCGCCCGTCCATGTCAGAGTCCAAGACAATCCGTCCGCCACGGACGCAATACCGCCTGAAAACTCCAAATACGACCGCGCGGACGGACTACACACCGGCCGTCAAATTATGATCCCCCCGACATGAGGGCGGGAAACCAACTCATTTCCCGCCCGCAACGGTGAACAACAGAAATGAATAACTGACAAGGCGGAAGGCCTGGCGGCCACGTTCGTGCACGGAAATCAGTGGCGGCACTAACAAATACACACAACACGGGCAACAAGTCCACACAGTAAACTACGCCAAAATACCCAGACACAGAACCTATCCCAAAGACACATCCCCCTGCCAAAAAATATAATTAGAATAAATCCCAGGACACCACGCCCAACACACCTGAAAACGACAGACCATCATGACACACCCACATAGGTGAGTACAAAAGCAGCCCCCTCACAGACCACAAACCCTTGCACCACGACAAAGCCAACACCACAGCAGAGAACACGGAGAGCCAGAGAGGAAAGCAGTATACCACACGCACGCACACATCACATCCATCACCACAACCACCACCACCACCACCACCACCTAAACACCGGCACCACAAACCCCCTGCACATCACACACCAAACACACCACACCAGCACCACAAAAACTACACGACGCACCATGGCAACACAACGAATGCCCAAGTTCACTGCCACAGAGTTGACAGTCATGGTCGACGAGGTCATCAAGGTGTACCCACAAATCTATGGGAACCAGGTCCAAAAGACACCAGTAGCCACCAGAAACAGGATGTGGATAAGGATCGTAGACCAGGTGAATGCAGTTGGGAACGTGCCATGCAACCGGGGGGAAATAACCAAGAGATGGCAGGACCTGAAAAGCGTGGTCAGGAAGAAGGAGGCCAAGACCGTGAGCTGGCTGACAGGACTGGCAGCGGAACTCCCGCGCCATTCAAGACCTTCAAGGCGTGGGAGGAGAAGGTGCGAGGCATACTACATCCGGAGAGTCTCATCGGAATACCAGGGGGAGTGGAGGCTGGTAAGTACAAACAAATGTATACCAGCACACCGCCATGTACAGTCATGCACTAACACAATGCCATAGCTCCGAGGGCCAAACACCCCCATGTCCAGTACACAATTCACAAGACATCCCTCACATATGCAACAGACACTCACACACACTCAGCCCATAGGCACCAACAAAGAAAACCATGGGGGCATGTGTACAGTCAGCCAGCACCACAACTCCCACCAGCTCCCTCTGTACCCCAGATGTGCCGGAAGGAGCGCTCCCCACACCCACACCCATGTGTCAGCCATTGCAGTGCACACCTACACCCAACAGGTAGATATGTTACCCTACATGGAGGGCTGTCTGTGGATGGTAAACCATCACCACGACTCACAACACAGCCCCCAAACCCACAGACCAGCAAGATGGAGCACCCCTCCCTCTCATAACCATGTGGTAGCCATTGCATTTCTCCCTCAAAAGCAACAATTAGGTAGACTACTGTACAGGGCGGGGTTTCTGTAGGCATGAGGACTGTACTACGACTAACATGTGGGACATGTCACTTAGCAGAGGAACAGGTAGCACTGCTCCCTGTCACAAACATGTGACCAAAGTGCACCCGGACATCAATTACAGAGTCATAGCCCACATGAGCCATCTCAAATGCAGTAACACGTAAGGAGTCACGTCTGCGTGCACAAGTCTAACTGGAGTACTGACCCACATGGCGTGCACTGTGCCAGTCATCACACACATCAGCAACACCATCCAAGTCTTGTCCATGTAGTCGTGTCTGCTTCTACCCTTGACATAGCACAACATCACCCATGTAAGTCTATCTTGTCCAAATGAAACATAGTGGAACCCCAGTAATGCCACATACACCACTGGACCCATGAACCACACAGCTACACAATGCACATTCAAAATCTCATCCATCTCATCATCCAGCCCCAGTGTCATGAAAGGTATTGTCAGGCCCGCTCCGCAGGATCCAGTCGCAGCAAAAAAGGTCCACCTCCTGATAACACCAACACCCTGAATGCAATGTGTACAGGGTATTCGAATGATCAGGCGAGGGAAAGGAGAGGGAAGGGACAGCAGTGGAATAGAACCTGAAACAATAAATCATAGAGATATAAACACAGGTTATGATTCCTACTCTCATAAATGTCTCGCTAGGTGCTAGCACATATGTACCTGAATACCAGTACTGTAGTCGATACAGTTCTTGGACATCCTCAACTGTTACACAAACCAGGCTCGGACCTGAAATGATAAATGCTCATGAACATTAATGTTTGCAGATCCACACAATACTCAATCCAAATGAGCCAACACAGATCTCATACATACCCACAGGTCGTCTCTCACTCGGACAGAGGACCCCTGAAACTCCGTAGAGTACTAATAACCTTCCCCTAGCGCTGACAATTTAACATCAAAGCCAGTCTGTAGAAATATACATTGTCCCTTCCCAGGAAGTATCAGAGGAAAAATATACGGTAACTGTTGCCCAAGTGAGGAGTCTTCAGTATGAGATAATTGTCCTATCAAAGTCTTATTCCTTCCTAAGGTAGAAGGTAAGAAGTATACAAACGGCAATACGCGGTTAATATCACCGCTATATTCCGCTGTACTTCTAGGGCAGTGAAATGGAAGCTAGAACTCCCAACGGTAATATGCGGCGAACAACACCGCTGAATTCCGCTAAGAGTACTGTAGAAAGTCTTCAAAAGACGCTTGAATAATAATAGAAAAAGGAGACGGCAATACGCGGTTAATTTCACCGCTGTATTCCGCTCAAAGACAACTGTCTCGGTGTTTGAATTACAAATGAAATAGGACGCCGAATCCAGGCTTCCAAGCCTTTCCTCAAGTTACTCACGCGACTGCCGCTGATCATCCGAACCGCGGCTCACTTCGCTCCGGGGAACATAGTTCAAGCCAGGACTCCCCAACAGCGCTTTCTTCCACCGTTCTCTCCTAGACGAGAGAGAACAATTCAACTAATCAGGATTACGCGCAGCGTCCTGCGCAACGTGTTCGCCTAAATGCCCATTCGTGCACGGGCATCATGGGAATTGTAGTTCGTGGGTACCCGGTAGTTCTTTCGGTACTCGGTAGGCGCTGCCACGCACGGTACCCGACAGTAGGTCCCCCTCCCCTAGCGCCTCCTAGGCCCAGGTTTCAGCGGAAACCGCCTGTGAAACGAACGGACAGCCGAAGGTGCATGCACATTATGCCACAGCTCCCACGAGTCGTCCTCCGCAGCATACCCCTTCCATGAAATCAGATACCAGAGCACCCCTCTCTGCCACTTGGAGTCCCGAATGCTCTTCACCTCGTATTCCGCACTCCCATCGCAGATCACCGGTGTTGGAGCACGTCTGCGCGCCCCCAAGGCAGGTTTCAGGAGGTTACAGTGGAACACCGGGTGAATCCGCAGAGTACCGGGCAGTCTCAACTTGTACGTGACGGGATTGAGTCGTCTAACGATGACGTAAGGACCGATATATCGAGGATGGAAAATGCTTCGTAACTTGAAACAAATGTTCTTGGTGGACAACCACACCTTGTCCCCCACCTTATACTGGGGCCCATCTATCCGATGGCGGTCTTCCCATGTCTTATAGGTCTTTTTGGCCTGTATCAGATGACTTCTGACCTTACGCTGTAGTGAGTGGAGCTTCCGAACGTGAGTCAGGACCATCGGTTAATTTGCCACCTCCTCAGGGATGTGGATAGGCAATATCTTGGCATCATATCCATAATTAGCACGGAAGGGAGATAGACCGACATAGCTATGCCAAGCATTGTTATATGCCAGTTCTGCCATCCACAACATGTCCACCCATGACTCCTGAGCCTCCTTTGCATAACATCTGAGGTACTTTTTTAGAGTTTGGTTCAAGCGTTCTGTCTGTCCATCCGTCTGTGGGTGAAAGCTTGTCGACAGAGACGAGTCTATATGCAGGGCCTTGCACCATAGTTTCCAAAACCTAGCTATGAACTGAGGCCCCCTATCGGACACAATGATTTCAGGCAGCCCGTATACCCTGACAATGTTAGTTAACAGGAGCTGGGCTGTTTGGCTAGCCGTGGGTAGATTCACACAAGGAATGAAATGTCCCATCTTGGTGAGACTGTCCACTACCACCAATATGGCAGAATAACCTTTCTCCAAGGGCAGACCAGTAACGAAATCCATATGAGGTGTTGCCAGGGTTGGTGTGGAGTCGGCATGGGGATGAGCTTTCCCTTGGTCCTAACGTTTTCATTCTTGGCTCTCGCACATTCCTCACATCGTGCCACCCAGGAAGCGACATCTGCCTTTAAGGAGCCCCACCAAAAATGGCGTTGTAGAAGATGCAAGGTTTTCCGCACTCCCGGATGACCCGCTAAGGGAGAGACATGGCACCACACGAATGCCTTCTTTTGTAGATCGGTAGTTGGAAGATACAACCTGTCTCTATAGAAGGGCAATCCCTGCTTAACGGTGCGCTCCGCCCCCTCCGTAGCCCAAGTCTCCCAGACGGAGAGGGACTTGTGCTTTCTTACTTCTGCTAAGAAGTTTTCCACTCGGACAACACACAGCACCTTTGACAGTTCAATGATAGCCTCGGCCTTGACATCATGAAGGGAAAGGTCCGAAGTATCATGTCTAGATAAAGAGTCGGCTTTGCGGTTCTCCACCCCAGGTCGGAACGTAACAACAAAGTCGTACTCCGCAAAAAACAACATCCATCTCACTTGTCTTTGTGAAAGATGACGCGCAGACTTCATATACTGTAGATTCCTATGATCTGTATATACCGTGATGGGGTGGCTGGCCCCCCACAGATAATGCCTCCATTCCTGGAACGCCCTTTTTATTGCCAACAGCTCCTTCTCGGCAATAGAGTAATTTCGTTCTGCTGGGTTCAGTTTTTTGGACAAGCATGCCACCGGATGGAGCTGCCCTGTGCTCTGAGTCCTTTGAGAGAGTATGGCACCAACAGCCTCATCTGAGGCATCGGCCTCCACCACAAAGGGATGCTCCGGCCGTGGATGAGCAAGAACGGGAGCCGTGGTAAAAGCAGTCTTTAGAAAACGAAAAGCCTCTTCCGCCTCACTGGTCCATTGGAAGGAACTACCCTTTCTGAGTAACCTGGAGATGGGAGCAGCTACCTGGGAGAAATGGAGGATGAATCTACGATAATAGTTCGCAAAGCCCAGGAAACATTGCACTTCACGTACATTTTTCGGGGTAGGCCATTCCTGCACTGCCAGCACCTTTCGTTCCGCCATGTGCAAACCCTCTGGGCTAAGTATAACCCCCAGAAATTCCACTTGTCTCACCCCAAACTCACATTTGCTCAATTTACAGAACAATCTGTGGTCACGCAACTTGGACAACACTCGGACAACATGACTGGCATGTCCCTCCACTGTGTCAGAATAGATGAGGATGTCATCTATATACACCACAACAAACAGATCCACATATTCCTTTAGAACATCGTTGAGGAAATACTGGAATGCCGCCGGGGCGTTACAAAGGCCGAACGGCATAACAGTGTACTCAAACAGACCATAATGAGTCTTGAAAGCAGTTTTCCATTCATCCCCATCCCTGACACGCACCAAATGGTATGCTCCCCTCAAGTCCAAGCGTGTATAAATGCTGGCCTCCTTCACCTGGTCAAGCAACACAGAAATGAGGGGCAAAGGGTATCTATTTCGAACCGTATTCTTGTTTAATACTCGATAGTCCACACAAGCCCTCAGATCACCATTTGCTTTAGCTATATAAAAGAGTGGGGACGCTGCCGGTGACCGTGAGGGTCGGATAAACCCTAATTCCAAATAGTGATCCAAGTATTCACGCAAGTGTCTGGTTTCTGGGACAGACAAGGCATATACCCTACAGGCAGGGACCGTCGCTCCCTCCACCAAGTCTATCCTACAATCATACTCCCTGTGAGGGGGCAACTGTTCTGCCTGTATCTCGCTACAGACATCCCTGAACTGTGAGTATTCCTCAGGTAACGTAACCTCTTTTTCCGCTGCGGTAGCCACCACATACGGATGTCTGAGAGCCGCTGCCTGTGAGGGACACTTTGTGACCAAATGTTCCCGACATTCTTCTGAGTAAAACTGAATAGACTTAGTTTTCCAATCTATATCGGGATTGTGATGACACAACCAAGGCATACCCAGGATGACCTCATACTGTGGGGCTTCTATTATGTTCAATGATAGCTTCTCCATATGTTTTTCCTCTGCCATGTCTAAAGTCAACCGTATGGTCTCCGTTTGCTCAACAACCAATCCGGATTTCAGTGGTTTGCCATCTACGACGAATACTTCTTCAGCCGTTCTCTTGGGTACCCTTTGCAACCCAAGAAGCGTGACCAGTCCACTATCTATAAAATTGCCTGTAGCACGGGAGTCTAACATGGCCTTCACCTGATGGGACTGGTTACAACTTGCAAGGTCCATAGGGACCACTATGTGGGTTTCTGTATCTAACAAGTCAGGAGTAGCCAAAGAGGGGAGCTGCCAACCTTTATTATTCTCTACGCTGCCCAAAGAAACCCCTGAAGGAGTAGCAGGACCTGATGTGGACACAGCCACCCTTTTATTCCTGGACCAGGCTTCGGAGGACTTGGGTTTGGTGGGGCATTCCCTTACATAGTGCCCCTTTTTGCCGCAGTACATACATAACCCCTGTACTCGTCTGTTCTACCTTTCTTCTTTAGACAAAGGTATACGAACAGCCCCTATTTCCATGGGTTCTGATGGCATATCAGGGCTGGGTACCGACCGACGTGGAGGTCTCTCCGATCTATAATAACCCCTCTCCCACTTCTTTCTCTCGCCCCCTCTCTCAGACATTCTCCCATCCAGACGCAGGGTCAAGTTTATCATGTCCGTGCATGTGGTGGGTTGGGGATCAATCTGTGCCAAGACATCCTTTAACTCCTCTCTCAACCCTTGATAAAACAAAGACATTCTCTTTTCCTCTGGCCAAGCAGTTTCGGCCACCAATCGGTTGAACGTAGTTAAATACGTAACCAAATCATTTCTCCCTTGTTTAAGTTCCAACAATTCCTTATCGGCACTAAACGTGGTCGCCCTTCGATCGAAAACCCTCTCAAACTCTGCTCTAAAAGCGACCCAGTCTGATAACACTGCATCATTGTTCCTGACTAAAGGGACAGCCCAGTAAGCTGCGTCCCCAACCAAGTAAGAAATCGCAAATGCTACCCTAGAGTGGTTATTGGGAAAAGAGGCGGGTTTGCAGGAGAAGTGTAACATTATCTGTGTTAGAAACACCTGTATTTTTAAAGGATCCCCCCGTACCTTTCAGGACTTGCCAAAGAAATGGGAGGAGGTACCGTAACCTGTATCTGAGAAGACGCCGGAGAGACGTCAAAAGGGTTCTTAGATAACCTTTCTACCTTGTCTCTTAAGGCGGCTGTTTCCGCCCTTGAGGATGCCAACTCTTTTTGCACCAGTTCTAGCGCCTGAAGGACGTCCTCCATGGTAGCCATTCCCTACCCCGACTGGACCGGGCGGAGCTAAATACTTGGGCGCGTAATTCTGTCAGGCCCCGCTCCGCAGGATCCAGTCGCAGCAAAAAAGGTCCACCTCCTGATAACACCAACACCCTGAATGCAATGTGTACAGGGTATTCGAATGATCAGGCGAGGGAAAGGAGAGGGAAGGGACAGCAGTGGAATAGAACCTGAAACAATAAATCATAGAGATATAAACACAGGTTATGATTCCTACTCTCATAAATGTCTCGCTAGGTGCTAGCACATATGTACCTGAATACCAGTACTGTAGTCGATACAGTTCTTGGACATCCTCAACTGTTACACAAACCAGGCTCGGACCTGAAATGATAAATGCTCATGAACATTAATGTTTGCAGATCCACACAATACTCAATGCAAATGAGCCAACACAGATCTCATACATACCCACAGGTCGTCTCTCACTCGGACAGAGGACCCCTGAAACTCCGTAGAGTACTAATAACCTTCCCCTAGCGCTGACAATTTAACATCAAAGCCAGTCTGTAGAAATATACATTGTCCCTTCCCAGGAAGTATCAGAGGAAAAATATACGGTAACTGTTGCCCAACTGAGGAGTCTTCAGTATGAGATAATTGTCCTATCAAAGTCTTATTCCTTCCTAAGGTAGAAGGTAAGAAGTATACAAACGGCAATACGCGGTTAATATCACCGCTATATTCCGCTGTACTTCTAGGGCAGTGAAATGGAAGCTAGAACTCCCAACGGTAATACGCGGCGAACAACACCGCTGAATTCCGCTAAGAGTACTGTAGAAAGTCTTCAAAAGACGCTTGAATAATAATAGAAAAAGGAGACGGCAATACGCAGTTAATTTCACCGCTGTATTCCGCTCAAAGACAACTGTCTCAGTGTTTGAATTACAAATGAAATAGGACGCCGAATCCAGGCTTCCAAGCCTTTCCTCAAGTTACTCACGCGACTGCCGCTGATCATCCGAACCGCAGCTCACTTCGCTCCGGGGAACATAGTTCAAGCCAGGACTCCCCAACAGCGCTTTCTTCCACCGTTCTCTCCTAGACGAGAGAGAACAATTCAACTAATCAGGATTACGCGCAGCGTCCTGCGCAACGTGTTCGCCTAAATGCCCATTCGTGCACGGGCATCATGGGAATTGTAGTTCGTGGGTACCCGGTAGTTCTTTCGGTACTCGGTAGGCGCTGCCACGCACGGTACCCGACAGGTATATCATCTAAGCAGTTGCCCCATAGACAGTAGTACAGCAAAGAGTCCTGCCGATGACCAATAATGTGTCTGCTGTGTCTGAAGCGCACGTCACACTGTGAGTAACAACATACAAAATGTAGTCAACACCCCAAGAGCACTGCATTGCTGCACATGGGTGAGAGTAGCACGCACACCAGATGAATTGTACCATCTGCAATACGTCGTGTGGCATACAACCATTACTCACTCACTACAATGCTTGCTGTGGAATGCCCTTAAATGACAACAGTGAGCAGATATGCTGGCTAAGTCAGACATACACACACCTTTGTCTCTGTAGTGTCGTGTGGCCAAAACACATGTCCCCTTCTGCACCCATATGTCACAGTATGTACCACAGTACCATATTTCAACACCAAAGCGTTCATGGGGCAATACCCCTTTTGCCATCTGCGTTTCCAAGCGTTGCATGTGAACCCAAAAAACATATTTCAACACCAAAGTGTTCATGGGGCGATACCCCTTTTGCCATCTGCGTATCCAAGCGTTGCATTTGAACCCCAAAAACATATTTCAACACTAAACCGTCCATGGGGCTGTACCCCGTTCCCACCAAAGCCACAAAATGTAGGGGTACTGCAACACACACCAATTGGCATTTCAAATCCATCCCATGCCAGATGCACCCATCACACTATTCCATTGCCTTGATCATGCACACACATTGTAGAGACATACACACGCATCTGGCAAATCAGTGCACAACTGTGCACAAACTGTGCATGTCAGACATCTAACACAAACCTTGCAAGGTGCAACACAATAACTTTTCGTCTCCGCCCCACAGGTGACGATCAGCATGATGCTGCGGATGGAGACACCAGCCATCACAGCCAGTCCACAAGCCCCCCACACGGACTCACGGATGTGGAAAGCCTGGACACCTCTACGGACGAGGACTCCCAACCTGGCACATCTGGCGTGGCAGGGCGCAACAGCACCCCAGGACCCCTCCTACCCACCAACCCATCTCCCAGGGCTGGTGACCAGTCCCAGGCCCCTGCTGCCACGGTCATTGTGGCCAACACCACCGCCACAACCACCACCACCACCACCATCACCACCACCAGGGCCTCCCTGACCACTCAGCCATCCCAAGAGGTGGCACAAACCTCCACATCTACCCTGGGAGCCAGGAGGAGGCCCCGGGTGACCAATGTGGTGAGTGGGCAGGTCGGTGGCAGCAGTCCAGGTGGGAGGAGCAGGGTCAGGCCAAGGCCAACAGAGCCTGGGAGCCAAGCCCTGCCGCAAATAGCCAGAGTCCTTGGGGCCTATGAAGAGGCCCAGGGACAATGGGCCAGGTCAGCTTCCGACACGAGGGAAGTCCTTGGGGTGTTGAGGTCCATGGACGCCCACATGGGCCAACTTGTGGACCTCATGGGCCAGCTAGTGGTGGAGGTGAGGGCCCACTCAAGGCCAACCACAACACCTACGCCACCACCTGCTGGGGCGCAGGGACGTGCAACATCCAGTTCCCCTGCGTCCACAGCGAGTGGGCAATCCTCAGCCACCACCAGCAGCCCACAAACACAACCCCTCCTCTCAAACGTGGAAGGGGCCGTCCTAAGAGGAAACAGATGTCCAGGGAGGACTTCGCATGCTCCAAACGCCAGTGAGTCAGCCAGCCATGGTGGCCACCCCCTGCATTCACTTGGACTACCATCCCACCCCACACTGCCAGTCAAGTGGCAAATGTCTGTTGGACTGCGGACCCAGGACAACATGGGTACACCTTGACCATCACGCGGACAGGACCGTCAACTCATTGTACAGCATGCACCACCTTCTTGATCACCTTTCCCACAATAACATGTCACCTTTAAAATAAATACACCTGCATCACATCCTATGTCATCTGCTATGTTTATTATCAATGGTGCACAAACGTCAGCATGTTCAGAAATTCATCTGTAGTGTGTTCTGTCGATAGGCCAGGAGAGGCTGTAGGGACCTAGGGGTGACAAACAGAACAAGAGTCCATTGACTGTGTGTGTCACACACTCATCACACAGTACTTGTCATCAGGCCTAAGCAATGTACATACATCTCACAGAGCAACAGGGCACATTGTCACAGCCACTCTCAGTGGCATACTACCCTGGACATGGACCATTGCCACACAGCACTCAGTCAACAATAGGCCGCCCTGACAATGCACACATACACCTACACAACTACAGCGACATCAGCCGTCGTACATGGTCACTCACCGTCAAGTGAAGTAGCGGGTGATGAGCTGCTGACGCTCATTCACTGCTTCCTCCTCTCCACTGTCCTCGTCACTGGACACGGCTTGGCCTGCAGGCGGGGGCCCTGGCTGATCACCGTCATCCACTATCAGGGGGATCCTCCTGCGAATCGCAAGATTGTGCAGCATGCAGCATGCCACAACTATCTGGCACACCTTCTGTGGGGAGTATGCCAGTGCACCCCCGGTGCGGTCCAGGCATCTGAACTGGACTTCAGGAGTCCAAAAGTCTGCTCCACCACACGTCTGGTCCTCCCATGTGCCTCATTGTATCTGACATCAGCTGGTGTACGAGGATTGCGTAGTGGACTTAACAGCCAAGGCCCATTAGGATATGCAGAGTCACCAACAATCCATGCACGGTCCGGTTGCAGATTGGTCATCAGACGTGGGAGGATGCCGTGGCGCATGACGTGCGAGTCATGGGTGGAACGGGAAACTTCGCACACACGTGTGTGATTATCATGTCCGCCAGGCACACCACTTGCACATTCAGGGAGTGGAAATGTTTCCGGTTCCTGTAGATGTGCTCCATGGCCTGTGGTGCAACAAGGCCAACATGGGTGCAATCAATTGCACCAACAACCTGGGGGATGCGTCCAAGTGCATAGAAAGCACCCTTCACCGCAGGCAAATCACGAGCCCTGGGGAATCGGATGTACCGGTTCCTGTACAGCATCATAGCTGACAGGACATCCCGTAGCACCTTGCTGAACATGGGCTGGGACATTCCACCTCCACTGTCCACCGTGTGTTGGAATGAACCGGTTGCGAAGAAATGCAGTGCAGCCATCACCTTAGCTGTGGGGGTGAATGCTGTAGGATACACCCTGCTTGGACGAAGGTGGGGTTCCAACATGGCACATAGGCGATGCAGGGTGGGCCGGTCCAGACGGAACTTCCTTATGACCTCCACATCCTCCATGTCTGCCAGCAATTGGTAGGGGCGATGTATGTTTGGTCTCCTCCTAGGACAGATGGAAGTGGACACATGTCAATGCAACACACCAAATGGTATTTACACATACACAAAACAAAGATCACTGACAAAGCAATAGTATCACCGAACAGCTGACAAGTAGGGACAGCACAGCAACATTACTCTTACACAGTTCCCCTTACCAATAGCAAGGACCACTGACACATACCATTGCTATGAGCATGCACATGGGGATTAAGGCCATATTAGCTTGATAGGCATGATGATGGATTCAGACTGCATATGTGGGTATCGGCAACACCACGGCAATATACCTAGCTGTTGTGCCTGACACTGCTTCCGAGGCTGGGTGAGTATGGCACACACCAACAACACAACGTACACAGGCTGAGCGGTACACCAATCGCAGCAGCTTGGACACGCAGAAACAGCCCCAAGGGGGCTATATCAGGGTGGGTGGGTGACAGGCATTACCACAGCTTCCAGGGACTGCTGACTGCCACCCCTCAACAACACCTGCTGCTGCTGCCACCTGTCCACCTTAATGTCGACGACTCTGATGATATGTCCAGGTCCACTTGTAGTGTAGCTCCTATTTCCCTAATAGGCTCTGCGCATTGGAATAATATATCCTATAGGTTTGACATAGGACTAAGGTCAGTATGTCCCTATCGAGTATATTAAACTTAATTACTTGTGCCAGCTAGCTCAGAGGCCACTAGAAACTCCTTGACAACAAGAAGGAGTAGTTTCTGGCAGCCGCAAAACATGACCACTGTGTTTCCCTTTAGAATCAGAACGTGTCCCAGAGTCGTGGAAACAATAGATAACTATTTCACTCAGCTCAGTCGTGCATGCTTAGTTTTCTCCAAGTTACACAGAAAGAAATAGACGGGCGTTTCAATAAAGGATTTATTGAACAGTCTTGTTTCTGGTGTAAGTAAAATGTGCTGTTACGATCACAAGACAGTATGCGAGATAAATAATGTACAGGGTGAGCAGTAGAAATAAATAATACTGCGATAGCATTATCTTTTAGTACATATGCATTTACATAAATAACACAGACTAAAAATGCGAGTACTCATACGATGCGTTGCTAAGCTAATTCTACCCCAATGTACCTAAACTGACCTAGGTGTAGGAAGAGGGAAGAAGTAGGTGAAGTATTCCTTACTATGGTATACTAAGAGTATGTTAAGTCTAGTATGCCTAGTATGCCAAGAGTCCCTCTAGGTTCTAGTCAGCTCCATACCTGAAGAATGAGAGAGGTAGGAATCTCTTTGCCAGACTCGAACTCCAACACCCCGCAAGGGAAGTCAGATCACTGGAAGCTGAAAGCTGGGCTCTCTGCGTGCAGGGAAGGCAGCGTCCTCTCAGTGCGTCAGGCCGGGAAACGGGCTCCTCTGAAGTCGAGGTCTCCTCTGGTTTACAGGGGCTAGGGAAGGTATATTTATACCTGAGAGCACCTAAGAATGTTAGTATTGACGTGAGTTGGACAGCGAAAAACGTCATGAATGAACCCCCTAAGGAATAATGGTTCATGCATAATATATGAGTCCTTGAAGAAATCAATAGTCCTGGACTAGGGAAACTCCCGCAGCCTAAGGGTCTGTTCTTCATGAACTTGTTGTGACGTTAGGGTGGACGGATGTCAGAGACCATGCCTGTATTTGGAGTGCATGGTTTAATGCCTAAATAAGGGCTGGGATTTTATGCCTATATAAGGGCAGGGCGAATTGTTCCTATATAAGGACATGATACTGGAAAGCCCGTTTATGGATACCCTAAGAGGAATACAACACCCACTCCTCTTTCGTGTGTACGATAATACTAAAATGCTAAACATTTAAAATGCTAAACATTAAAATGGAGTACCGCATATTTCTAACATTTTCATAAAACCATTTATAAAAGGCATTTAAAAAACCTATTAGAATGCAAAAGGTACTGTACATTTGAAGCATTGCTTTTCATTACAGGCATAACGTTCGAAAATAAATGCAATTGGAATGAAATAAGCAGTAATATTTACATGTGACAAAAAATGATCGATAAGTTTCTCAAAAATCAAAGTCATTTCATGTCATGAAAATTAATGAACTGTTTTAGACACACAATATGACTAAGTGTCCGTGGAAGTACCTTGAAGTCTGTATTATAAGGCTAGTTCTACTTTAAGCAGATCCATGTGCCATTTTCGTTTGAAAAATGGGAAAAAAGTTCAATTTTGGTAGAGTTCCAAGTTGTTTAAAAATGAAGGCCAAATTGTCACTGCATCTCTGGAACACTGTATGCCGAATCAGAGTTAGTTCACGGGTCTGGTATAAACATGAGATCATCTATTTCAATAGACTAAACATCATCCACTGTTGTTGGTGTCAGTTGGAACACCTCGTGTAGTAGATTAATTGCACAGAGATGGGAAGCATTGCTTCCAGCATAGGTTGCCGCAGCAAAGTTCGCGTCCGTTGTTACCTGTGTGCCTGTAGATCTTTCTCGTACCTCAGCAGCAGCCGGAAGTGTCTGTGAGATCTCAATGAATGCTGACATCAGGATAGGAAGCCTCTGGGGACAACACAGAGCATGGGCCGTTATCGGGTCCAGCAGAGTATCGACATCCGTTGGCGTTGCTGATGGAAATGTTAGACAGGTGTCCAACACGCATTCTTCACCGCATAGCAGGCATCGTAGAACAGGTAAGATGCAATCTTGCCAGATTGGTCTGAACGACAGGAACCAAGTTGTATTAAGGTCCCGTAGACGAGTCATGCCCAAAAGCTTTAATATTTGCTCACAGCACTTTCGTTCAAGGAGAGCTTTCTCCATTTCGCTCGGAGTGATGTCTGCGAATAGGCTGGCCATAGCGCAATAGCAGGAAGAGAAATAGAATTCCGGCAACAAGTGCTAGAATTAATGGTATGCCACCAAACACCGAATGTGCAAAGTTCGGGATGATTCCGAGTATTGCCTGGAAAGGTGCTAACAGACCTGAGCAGATGCTCTTAAATACATGTACAATTCCGGTTGTATCAGACATGTTAAAGATACGTGATATCATTTCCACGAAATGTATAGGGCAGTTTGTACGTATTAAAGTCTGTATCTCAGCCGAAGTCCTTGCTATTTGTAGATCATAGGTTTCTTTGGCCGAGGTCAAAGGCACTGTTTGCTGTAAAAGCATGGCTTTCATTCTGCTTAAAGTATCAAATCTTATAAAAGAGATGTTCAGCGAAGGCCATAGAGGCGACTCCCTGACTGTGTCTATTGGGGCAAACAATACTTGCATACAGCAAGTGACCCTGGAGTTGACCGTTACTAGATATGGGATGCCTGGCAGCATTCTGCAGCAGCTCTGATCATTCAACATGAGGTAACTCCCATTAGAAAGTTGTCTAAACGTTGGATTAATCACAGCAGCTGGAGTACCCTGCTGATGGCAAGACACATTTTCCACTGAACCATTACAAGCCCCGTGCAAGGAAATGTCTTGACATATAAGTGAACCACTCAGTGCAAGTTTACAGTTTGAACCGCTCAAAAACACTTCACGATCCCCACTCCAACATCTATATGTATACGGTAAATCCCAAGATGTCTTAATGTATTCCTTACCCAACCTTTCATATTTGCCTGCTTGCATTTGTCTGAGGCAATACTGAAACTGAAAAGTACTCACAGGTAATGTTATTTTGCCATGAATAAGCCATTCTGTAGCCGGTTTTTCTGCCACAGTGAATGGTAATTTTTCCAGTTTTTCAATGCTCAGAACTGTATACTTTGCTCCTCTTTGTGCCTGTTCGATCTGTTTATCAGTGAGATTGTATTCTGCAAACAGAGCCGTTGTGTTGATGAAACGCCAAGGCACATAGCCCACTCTCAAAGATTGCAGCGTCCAGCTTAATAACATAATAGAACGTAATTGAGACTGGCCTTGCTGTAACATCACCAAATCTTGTTCTAGTATGTCGATAGCAGAGGATACAATGCCATCCAATGAATATATTCTGGAGGACAAAGTTGTTAACCCATTGTCGACCACAGAGAGTGTTTTCTCTAAATTAATACGATCAAGTTCACGTATTCGTTCTGCGGCCTCTATCTGTGATACCTTCCAAGCTTCATTATAAGCAGCATAAATGCCGGCATATATGAAACGTTTTTGACGCGGTTTTCTTGGTCCAAGCAAGAATTCCCTAAGGTCTGCGTCCTTTTTAAGTAAGGTTAAGTATTGTTTCACATCCTGTAGTGTAGACTTATGCAGCCAATCAAGGCTTAATTTACCTACACTGTATGTTGTTACTACCCCCGGATGTTGTCTTTGGACGTATCTTGGGTCTGGCCTATGAATAGTAAAGCCCTGAGTTTTATTCAGGA
The DNA here is from genome assembly GCA_963921515.1 of Calotriton arnoldi. NCBI lineage: Eukaryota > Metazoa > Chordata > Amphibia > Caudata > Salamandridae > Calotriton > Calotriton arnoldi. The sequence goes on along the minus strand of CAWUFW010006255.1, from coordinate 176,826 downwards.
ATCTTTCCTGACAGTTATTCGTGTCTGTGGGCCAGATCAACCATTTTTTCCAAGTAGGATTAGATCTGTTGAGTTGTAGTATATTGTCAACTGTCACCACTGCCTTTGTATTATTTTCACTGGCAGGTGTTGGTACAGAAGGTGTGTTCATCTCTTTTATCTTGGCTAATCCAAGACAAGATGTTTGTTGGATAGTTTCATTCAAAAACATTATTTGTTCTGGGATGATGCAGGCTCTAAATAAAGCTTCTATCCCCTGCACTTGCCAATCTTTAGTACCCCACACAGATTTTGTGTCAATTGTGTCTTTCCAAAAGTCGAAACCCTGTCTAGACAGTTGGGCATTAAAAAATGCAGAATAAATCTGTTTTGTATTTGTTAACATAATTTTCAGCCCTGTCTTGTTTACATTTTTATAGTAAAACATTTCAGGTTCAGATGTATTGTATCCTGAAAAATATGGAAACTTATTAGCAAATGTTTTTGAACTACCTTTAGGTGGTGTAGGACAATGTTCCCATTGGTTAAACATAAACACATTTCTTGGATATGCAGATTTATGCAAATAATGATGACCATAGTGATTATAACAATACAGTTGTTCATAGTCTGATGAACCCTCTAAATATTCATTTTTAGAAAATGCAGCAGATTTTTCTAAGTCAAACATTATATCGTTTACAGTCTCAAAGTCCCAATCATCTGAATAGGTACTGGACGTAATTAGATCACTTAGTGAAATTTTAAACAAATGTGGAATGTTCAATTGTTCTTTCGGGCCGAAGATATCATAATCTGTTTTGTCCCACACTATACCATCCTGTATAGGAACAGCTGTGATGTTCACTGATGATAAGTCTCTTGCTTCACGATGGGAAGATTTATGAGGTTTCAAAAGTACGTTTACGTCTTTTCCTTCAGTGTTCACATGGATGTATCTGCCACTTATAAGCACGCTTACAGTTGTAACCAAAGCTAGCCATAGCAGGAAAACAAAAAGTCCAGATGTAATCCAGAGTTCAATCCATGGAGAAACCAAATAAGTCTTTTTCATAAATTGAAGAAAGTCCTGTACTTGCTGCTTGAATTTCAATGACACTGGCGTCGTTTCAGGTTCACTTGGATCTTCTGAGAACGTATCAAAGTTAATGAAATAGCCAGAAGCAGTTCTGTCAATTGTTGGAATTGCATCAGGATTTGTAGAAATCACTGGAACCAGTTCATCACTTGTTACGTTGGTGTAGACAGGTGTATTTGGACGAACTGTTAGTTGGTGTTCAAGAGGGATGAGTTCCATTGCATTGTTGCATAGTCCTCCATCTGTTACAGCTGAATTCTCGATAGTTATCAGTCTTTCAGTCTGAACCTCTTGGATAGTAGCGAGAGGAGTGTGTCTGCTACTAGGTCGGAGTCCACGAGGCCTACTATTTAGTATTGGCCACATACTGTGGTTTGATCAGGTCGATGGACACAAATCTTTTCTCCTTTCTTCCAGCAAGGGGCGGCAGAAGTACTGTTCTTGTTCCTTGAACTGCTAGGACAGGTACTGGTTGTCTGTAAGAAGGGCTAAATTCCTTCTTGTCCGCAATTTTTTCTCTGACTAGATCCCCATCTTTTGGAATCCAGACAGGCCTTGCTGGGACAGCCAGTTGATCCCCAGTGGTGGTTGACTGTAGGAATATGTTGATTTGTTTCGTTCTTAATTTGTTTAAGTCCTGTAAAACAGCCAAACGATCTTTGATATCAAAGGGTTTATTTTCCACCACTGTGCCTACGTGTTCAATGTCTGGTACCCACATTCTTGTCCCAAATAGGATCTCATATGGAGTGACCCCCCCTAGAGAACTTTTTGGCAGGTTGTTCAATGAGCGCTGTACCCCACTAAGGTGTTTGACCCACCCATCACCCGAACCTAATGCCCTAGCTGTTATAGACTGCTTTATGTCCCGGTTTTTCCTTTCCACAACCGAATTTCCCTCAGGATGGAATGGAGAGGAATACCGCAATGCAACGCCCAGACTGGCCATGGCTTCTTTGTAAGCCCTAGAGCTAAACGCAGGACCCTGGTCAGAATGTAGCGTGCCTATTGCGTATGTGCCGATAAAGACTTGCAAATCTTTTATAACAGTTCGAGCGTCAGCCGAGCGCTGAGGCCATAACCATAGGAACCTAGATTCAGTATTTGCGGGAATGCCTTTGTCCAGTAGGACGCAGGCGCGTAGATAGTCGAATGCTGTCTAACAGTGGTGTCTGTACTGGGCTGCCGCATTCGCAGCATGGTGTCTGGTGGCTCTCTCGCTGTAATTTACAGTCTAAGCAGTTGTTGATGAATATGTGAATTTCTGTATTCATTCCAGGCCACCAGTACATCTCTTTTAACGTCAAAATTGTTTTAGAGATCCCTTGATGTGACAGACCCTCCCCCAAATGTGTTTCATAAATCAAGGCTGCTCTACGTTCCATGTTTGGAATTACCCTATCCCCCACTCCAGGGATTCGAGCAAAAGGAACGTTGTTCGCATCAATTACATAAGAGTACTTGAGTGGAAACTTTTTTGGTAACGCTGCACTGCTGCCTTTTGCTTGATGCATTGACAGCCAACATTATCTCACCGTCTATTTTTGTTTTTGAACGAGTGATCGCAGCTACGGAAGCCGTTTGCACAACCCCCTTTGCGGCTTCATCAGCCAATGAGTTCCCTGCAACGTGCACGCCATCACGTTGATGACTCAGTGTGTGAATCACGTGAGCCTTTGGTAGTTCGTTTTTCAACTGAACTACTTGTTCCCAAAGCAATTTGTGCTTTATTGTGCCACCTTTCACATCTTTGAAACCATTTTCAAGCCAGTTTTGTATATATTCATTATACGACTGAACACAGTAAAAGGAGTCGCACACTATTAGTGTGGGGAATTCTCGATCTGTACTTTCAAGTGCCAGTTTGAATGCTTGTAGTTCAGCTCGCTGAGCTGTACAATCCCCTAGAGATTGTGTTTTTGTGACCATAGGTCTGAAGATGCCATCTCGCATGCAACCTTTAACGATAGCACACGCTGCACTGTAAGCTTTGCTTACTCCCTATTGCGGGTTGTGCGGATCCATCAGTGTAAATTATAAATTCGTACTGATCGAGAGGCAGAATTTCAGTAGGCAGAGGACATTCTTGTTCATATTGCAGGAATGCTTGTGTTTTTAAATCTGGATCAAAAACATATTCAACATCTGTTGCAGCAAGAGAATTAACCCATTGTATCCACCTAGGATGTAATGCTTTAGCATTTGGAATGCTTGCTTTTGTGACCGCTTCTAAAGCCGGTACTGGGGTTACGACAATAATGCGTTTCCCTTGGGCTAAGGCTCTTTCTTTTGCTACAGCGGTTTGAACTGCTGTCAGAATTTTTTCAGTAGAACTGAAGCGCATTTCCGCTTGTGTGTACAAATGGGATTTGTATGCAATTGGTATTTTCTCACCCTCATTGAAGGTTAAGTATGTGAATCCACATTGACCCGAAATTATTCCGATCACCAAATTACGTTGACTTACGCGTGTTTGTAAGTGATTTGTTGCTAACATGTTAGCCTGGAGTGAACGCAAAATTTCTGTGTGTTCCTGTGTCCAGTTCTTGATTGAAAAATCAGGTTTGATTAATGCGTAGAGAGGTTTAACCCTTTCTGCATAATTTAGTATGTATGTTCTTCCAAAATTTAGGAAACCCAGGATGGATTGTAAGTTTTTTAGCGTCTTTGGAGGTTGGAGCAGCGCACATTTTTCTAAAAAGTTAGCTGCCAAGCTCTTGCCTTCACTTGAAAGCTCATATCCTAGAAATAAGACATTGAGATGGGCAATTCTAGACTTTTTAAAGTTGAACTTATACCCCTCAGAGGCGAAACCCAGTATAATGGTGCTCACCCTGTTCAAGTGTTTGTCCAGGTCATCGTCTGTCAGATAAATGTCATCGACATAGGACAATGCCTCATTGTCATAAATTTGTAGTAACTCCGTTACCCTCGCTGAGAATAAACCTGGGCTATTTTTGAACCCTTGTGGGAGTCGACAAAAGTGACGCTGGGTCCCCATTATGGAGAATGCTGTTAAGTACCTGCTTTCAGGTGCTATGTTTTGACAAAAGAAACCATTTGAGATATCTAATGTTGTTTTATATTTTTTACGCACAATGTTATTCATTAATGCTGTGCTATGTACATTTTGCACTGCAAACGTTTTAGAACAAGTGTTTAGGTGTCTGTAGTCCAAAACTAGACGATATGTATTGTCTGGTTTGGAGACAGGAAACAAAGGATTGTTCATTGAGGAGGTGCATGTTTCAATCACCCCTTGGTATTCAAGTTGATCTAAGATCTCCCTGACCTGTTTTTTAGCTTCTTGCTTTATAGGGTACTGCCTTTGTGCAGTAGGTTCATGTTTCAGATGTATTTTATGGTGAGGTAAGTCCTCATCCCATCCTACATGATTTTTATATAATGCTGGGGCCTGGGCCACTGCCCATTTCCTGGCATATGTATATTTTAAATGAATTGGAATATGGTTGGAGAAGGCAGGAATAATAATGTCCTCGCCGTGTGGGCACTCCCTGACAAATTGTGGTGGCCAGTCCTTTTCTGCTAGAAGTATGTCATAGCCCCTTGATAGTCTTTCCCAAAAAAGTGCTTTCACCTGTCTAGGTTTGTCTCCCTGCATCCGGAGTGTTATGTCATATAACGTTTGTGGAGTACTAACCCTGGTGTCTACAGTCTCTACTGTGATGTACTCATTCAAGTCCACTATCTCCAGAAGTTCCTTCAGGTGCTGGCGAACTATTGTGACTTCTGCTGAACTGTCCAGCATTGTCTGAGCCCATTCTCCGTTCTTGAGTTGTGTTCTCAGTATTCTCGGCATGTCTGATCTTCAGACCTGCTTCCTTCTTTTTGGAGAATTGAGGTTTTGTTTTATTTTTTGGAGCGTGTTTGTCGTCTTTCGATTTCACGCGTTCTTCTTTATGTTCTGATCGTCCTCTTCTTTCCGAAGTCTGTGATGAGATCTGAAAGGGACGAGAGGAACGTGTATCAGTATCTTGATACCTATCAGGTTTTCTCAAATTATCCCTATTCCTGAGGTTATACCTCCTTTCAGAGGGCTCCTTTTGAGGAGACCTACCTCGGGATTGAGAACGTTTCTCGTTTGATTTTTGTTTAGTAGACTCCCACTTCTTTTTAGAAGATGTAGGAGTTTGTTTTATTGAGTCCTTCTCAGGACTTTCAGATAGTTTCGGCTTCACTGGTCTTCCACCCAAACTATCTCTGCCTAATTCTGCATAAGATTGTTCTATTATTCTGGGTAGCTCAGTTTGATGTTCTGTAACATTGAATTCCCTCAATTTTTGGCGGATCGCCACTGCTGCTGCCTCCCCTTTAATATTAGATAATATTATTGTTGAGACCTGGTCGAAATTTTTCAGTAATTTCATACCTAAATTTAGAGCAGGCTCTGCCCCGTATTCGTTTTGAATTTGTTTTAAGACATCAGGTATTACCACAATTGATGGAATACCATGTGTTTTAGTATAGATGGCAGCAAAGACTGAGCCCCAAGTGGTGCAGATTCCAGTTGTGGTGTGATCCCCATTGGTAAACTGATTGTCAGTATTCTGTGTTTCTCATGCGGGCTAGTATTTGGAAATACTGCTTCGATTTGAGTAATTTTTTGAGCTATCCAAAATGGAATTTGCTCACGTTTTGTGGGCATTTTACCCATGACTGCGTATAGAGTCTGTGGTGTAATTTTTAGTGTATTCCCCTGTTGGGGAGTTGGATTTGGATATGTCAATGATGGTCAGACTGTAAAAGTCTGCATGACATATTGGACCAATTGTCTGTACATTTTTATTAACTCTGTGAGTTGAGTAAGTAAATCCTCATCTGACATCTCTTCAATGTCTGGATGAGGTGTGTAGCCGGCTAAAATCGGCCATGTTGCTCCTGGTCTACCTAGTGGACCGAGCCTAGTAATGTTTTTGTGATGTTTTAGGGCACCTTTAAACCAGAGCTGATGCTCTTGGTATGTTAATGGAATTTCTATATCCTCGAAAGGAATGTATTCCTCTGGTGGTTCATCTTCTTTGTAGAAGTGAAACATGTGTGTTACTGAATTTGATTCAGGAAATATTACCCATGAATAGAATACCTCTGTCTGAAAGGATTCATGTGCCTCTATCACGAAAACTGCTCTACCTCCTCTTGGCGGTAGGCCATGTTTTATAGGTTTTAGAGTGATGGCTGTTCTTAAATTTGGAGCGATGTTTATAACACCCTCCTCGGTTTCATTTAAACCGGTAAAGTTAAAAACTGCTGCTTGGGCTTGATCAGCCACAGTTACACCGTCTCTGGCGTCTTCAGTCATTTTGTTTTTTGCAAAATGTAGAACAAGTTTCAAGGAAACAAAGATAAGGTGCACAATATTGTGGAACACTGTATCCTTCAACGTTGAGCAAACCAAACAGCTAGTATATCAGGGTACTGCCCTATGTAGCCGAGGTGGATACCTAACCCTGCCCACTCCAGACGTCTTTTGGAGTATATGGGTAGGGGTCTTGAGAGAAAAAGCACGGCTGAGTTACTCAGTATCTAACGTTGAATTACTGCCTTACCAAACGTTGGGCGCCATGTAGTGTAGCTCCTATTTCCCTAATAGGCCCTGCACATTGGAATAATATATCCTATAGGTTTGACATAGGACTAAGGTCAGTATGTCCCTATTGAGTTTATTAAACTTAATTACTTGTGCCAGCTAGCACAGAGGCCACTAGAAACTCCTTGACAACAAGAAGGGAGTAGTTTCTGACAGCCGCAAAACATGACCACTGTGTTTCCCTTTAGAATCAGAACGTGTCCCAGAGTCGTGGAAACAATAGATAACTATTTCACTCAGCTCAGTCGTGCATGCTTAGTTTTCTCCAAGTTACACAGAAAGAAATAGACGGGCATTTCAATAAAGGAATTATTGAACAGTCTTGTTTCTGGTGTAAGTAAAATGTGCTGTTACGATCACAAGACAGAATGCGAGATAAATAATGTACAGGGTGAGCAGTAGAAATAAATAGTACTGCAATAGCATTATCTTTTAATACATATGCATTTACATAAATAACACAGACTAAAAATGCGAGTACTCATACGATGCGTTGCTAAGCTAATTCTACCCCAATGTACCTAACCTGACCTAGGTGTAGGAAGAGGGAAGAAGTAGGTGAAGTATTCCTTACTATGGTATACTAAGAGTATGTTAAGTCTAGTATGCCTAGTATGCCAAGAGTCCCTCTAGGTTCTAGTCAGCTCCATACCTGAAGAATGAGAGAGATAGGAATCTCTTTGCCAGACTCGAACTCCAACACCCCGCAAGGGAAGTCAGATCACTGGAAGCTGGAAGCTGGGCTCTCTGCGTGCAGGGAAGGCAGCGTCCTCTCAGTGCGTCAGGCCGGGAAACGGGCTCCTCTGAAGTCGAGGTCTCCTCTGGTTTACAGGGGCTAGGGAAGATATATTTATACCTGAGAGCACCTAAGAATGTTAGTATTGACGTGAGTTGGACAGCGAAAGACGTCATGAATGAACCCCCTAAGGAATAATGGTTCATGCATAATATATGAGTCCTTGAAGAAATCAATAGTCCTGGACTAGGGAACTCCCGCAGCCTAAGGGTCTGTTCTTCATGAACTCGTTGTGACGTTAGGGTGGACGGATGTCAGAGACCATGCCTGTATTTGGAGTGCATGGTTTAATGCCTAAATAAGGGCTGGGATTTTATGCCTATATAAGGGCAGGGCGAATTGTGCCTATATAAGGACATGATACTGGAAAGCCCGTTTATGGATACCCTAAGAGGAATACAACACACTCACCAGCGAGGAGCTGCAGTTCCTGGATTCCGAGCTCCACGCACACTGCCCAAGGTGAATACCGGCAAAAGTCATGTGTGTGTAAGACAACTACAGTGTGTGTGGGAGTGCATGTGGGGGACACGCATGTCATTCATCCGCAGCACTATGAGTCTGAGCCTGTGGGGTTCCAACATGCACCGCTTACCATGCTAACTACAGGTGGAAGGGGTATGTAGGCTCTCTGGTGTTTCCCCATGCATGTCCCTCCCGAGTGGTGGTACATGGCATTTTCATGTCAGACACCCAGTGACGCAGACACTTGGCAATGCATGATTCTGGGCAGCTATTGCTTGTGTGAATGGCTGGCTGGCTCCCTGCTGGCCTTCTCAGTCTCGGCAGACCTGGGCTGCACATTGACCGCCCAATCCTAGAAGGAAACTACACTGACTGTACAGTGGGTTACATGTGTCATTATTTCACAACTCTCAGGAAATGCGCTAACTCAGCCCTGTCGATTGAACACTCCAGGCCTTGTGATAGGGATGTGTGTGAGAGATGGTGGCACTGAATGTGACCTCCATTGCGGGGTGAGCCGTCACAGGGCGAGTACGTTGAGGTCTGCACAGTGTTGGACACAGTGAGTCCACCCACAAAGATGTGTAGCCTTGTGAGCTATGTGTCGGTCTACCTGACAATGGACAGTAGATGTGGGCAGACTACACATTGCTCAAAGTGCTGGCATCCTGAATTGAATGGGATGGACAGGTACTGTGTACACACTCCCACCAGCATGCATTCACGTGTGGTGTACACATGCTGTTATGCCATGTCCCATACCGTCTTGGCTCTGTTACACGTCTCTAATCATTTAGGATGGGTCAGCATCATGCCACTGTTATTGGTGGATGTTGGTGATGCTGAGAAGAGTATGTGTGATATTCCAACCCTCATGTGTACCATCCCTGCAGTTGGAAGTCCACCAGCCCAAGGCCTTGTGATGAGCCATTGCATCCAAGTTGATGCTTCTGTGTATGTGTAACCGACAGTGCAGCCAATCCCACGAAGAGGGTGACGTCATCTGCCGGATGTGTGACCATGTTGCGGCGACTAATCGGGGGATGCTCCCTCATATTGTCATGCTGGCACGGCGCTGCATTTCACCACTGATGGTCTGCTATTGACAGTCACACAGCCTGTGGCGGATGCACGTTTGTAGGGGCATCAGCAGCAGGCAGGTGTACAGTACTGTGGGATTGTGTCTTTTGCTGCGAGAGGCAGCATGTGTCCACAGCCTACCCATGTTCTGGGTAATGTGATGTTAGTTGTGTCATGCAGTGGGTTGTGAGTGTACTCTGTGCTGGGTGCATCTTACATGCATATGCGATTCCTGAGGGTCAAGATGTTATTTGGGCACTCTGCATAGTCAATGCGTTCAGAGTCGTAGGCCTCAGGAACAGCCTGTAGTCAGCTGGAGTGGCAATTCACATGTATGTTTGTGGCACTGTGCATACTCTGATTTCGTCCTAAACACATGTGTGCGATGCCTCACCTCATATTCCTTATACTCACACATCCGGCACACTGTGCAACAGTAGTTGTGCTCGTGCGATGGACAGTTGTCTGGCATGGGCTCATAACCATTGTGGACTGTCATGTTGCAGTCAGTGTGTGTGGTGACACATTCTGCTCCATGCAGGTATGTCCTTTGCCTAATTATGTAGTGGTCATCCTTAACACCATCAGGAGAGTGGGTGTGTACACAGCGATGAGTGGCTATGGCCGCAGGGTGACAGTCCGGGTGTTGTTCCATGTGCACAACACATGTGTCACTTATTGGCGGGTTCATTACCTGTACGCTAGCCATTACGTGTTGATTGTGGTTGCTGTATACATTTGCACAGGTATCATGCAACATGTGCACTTGGGAATGTTCTGTGCTGGCTCCCTTGCACATGTCTGTGGAATTGATGCCAAATGAGTGAGGCCACCTCGCTCTCCCTCGTGTGTCATCTACCATGTGTGCTGAGGGACAGGGGACGGTCAACAGTGGTGAGGCATCGGATGGTGCAGCTGCACAGGAGCTGGGTGAGACTAATGTGACCGGCGCATCGGAGGGGGAAGACGTGTGCTGGATGAATCACAGGCCCATACGACAATTGCTGCGCCATCTGAGTACAGAGGTCATGTATCCATGTTTGCTAGCACAGGGGACGTGCACTCTAGCTCCTCTGCAGCCACGCGGAGGCCAATGCCCTCCCTCCCAACTACTTCCACTGGTGCAACACGTGTCGGCACAAGGATGAAGGATAGAGTGTCTTTCACACCAGGCACAGCTGCCCCTGCGACCCCTGCTGCACTCAGTGCCGGGTCTGTTGAGCATGTGCGCATCTGTGCGTGGGTCAGACAGCTCTCCTTAATGACTTCATTGCCCATGCCAACACCTTTCCGCAGTTGACATAGTTCATGGAGGGCCTACATTAACGCGTGGGTGGGCTACACTAGTCTGTCCAATAGTTGTCCCCCCAGTCAAGGTGGTCCTTGAACTGGGCCACTGTCAGACTGACATTCCTGACCTTCCCCCACCCCCCGGAAAGTGGCGCATCTGACAACAGCAGGGCATGAGTCCTGACAGAAGAGGTGGTGGCACGCAGACGTCATGACAGGTAGTGATGTCACGGAAGATGGCTTGCACCATCAGACTCATTGCCTCCCCTCGCTCACCCCACTGATGCGATTGCATCATGGGAGCACGCGCGTGTGCAGCAGCTCCAATCTCTCCCCAGAGAGGCTAAATAGTGTATGTGTGGCTCCATTCGCTCCAGTCATCGAGCTCACGGTAAAATAGGTGGGGGACGCCGTACAGCCGCATGGTACCCCGACTCGTGCCCTGGACAACAGTGACAAAGCATGGCTGTCTCCGGAGTCCGGATACACCACATGCAACACACAGTAGTTGTAGCTGCCCTAGCGGGCCATGCCGGAAACACCATCCCAGACGACATGTAGACACACCCCGGCGCTCAATGTCATAGCATCCGCTGCCATTGGCAAGGGACCCATGGTGTGTGATATGGGCCTCATGGTGAAGAGCCTCCGAGCCATCCACCGCCAACGGGTGTCATGCAACTCACACACTTCGCTAAAACATTAGGTAGCTTTGCCTGCACACCAGGGCTCGAGTCCGGGTACCATGCGGGTGTACGGCGTCCCACCACTTATTTTACCGTGAGCTCGGTGACTGGAGTGAATGGAGCCACACATTCACTCTTTGGCCTCTCTGGGGTGAGATTGGAGCTGCTGCTCACGCGCGTGCTCCTATGATGCAATCGCATCAGTGGGGTGAGCGAGGGGAGGCGCTGAGTCTGATGGTGCAAGCCATCTTCCGTGACGTCACTACCTGTCATGACGTCTGCGTCCCCCCACGTCTTGTTCGGGACTTGTGCCCTGCTGCACACTGAGAATGTATTGCCTGCGAGATGTGACCAGGAGCAGGGTGCCATGACCTCCCACCCACCAAGCTCCACTGCCATCCCATGCCCTGGGTAGCCTGTGCAGGTGGACGATGTAGGTGGTACACCTGAAGGCCAGGGGTGTAAATGTCTCGGCAAGGGCCTGGCTGACGCACAGCAGTATCCAGCATGTCCCCAGAGGGAGGGCCAATGTCCAAACCTGATGCAGCATAGATCGTGTGCCCGCCTGTTGTGCACACACTAGTCCACATTCATCCCCAGACAGGTGGTCTTTCCACATACCCAGAACAGTGGTAATCTACCCCGCCGGGTTCGTCCCCACACAGTCTGTATTGACACTGCATGTGTGCACCCACCCGTGCCACAGACCCACCTGTGCCAAGAAGCCCTCCCACTTCACATGCCACATGTGTGTCTTCCACAGTTGTGCTTCTCTCTCAGGGGCGGACATCCAACTGTCCCATAGCATACAGACTGCACCCAGTCGGACTGGCATCCTGTTTGAATGTTAGGCACCCTCACACAACTACCTGTGCCACAGTGGTTGCTGTGCTGGCTATCGTGACTGCCATGGCAGTGTTGCTGTCCATGGCAGGGTACACTCACACACAATGCATATGTAGCTTTTTGTATCAGTACTCTGCACATCGAACTGGCCACTGTCCCTGGTGTTGTACATTGTTGCCGCCTGTCTATGTATTCTGTGACTGGATGCTGTTGTTCCTGTAGTGGGTTGTGTCTGTGTAGTTGCTGTTTGCAGTTGTTACTGTGTGTGCATAGTTAAGTGAGGCACATGCCATGAATGGTACCTCAACAATTGCAATGTCTGGTCTCACATTCCTGTGTGTATAATACGTGGCTGGGACTTCACTTCTTTCAGACTCTGCTACTTGTGTGTGTGATGAAGACGTGTGTCTGTAACATGGATTGTCTGCATGTATAAGGTGGTATTTCTGTGTTAATGTATACGTGTAATGTTTGCGTGCATGCAAAGCACAGGGTGTGTGTCTAGCCACAGGATGACAGGTAGCATGTGCAGAGTGTGCGGGTATGTGTGAGCTTACTTTCTGGCTGGCCAGCAGTGTAGGTGTATGTGTATCTTGTGATGAACATCGAGCCTGGGCACATGGCTTACTTTCAATGTGTGTATTTGGGAGGTGTAGGTGTGTGTGGTGTGTGTGGTGTGACTTTGGGGTAGTGTTGGTGTGTGTGTGTGCGCTCTGTCAATGTCGACTACACACATGTGTTACCCAGGGGCATGTTCAGTGTTTGTATCCTTGTTCGGGTCTGTTAATGTGAGCACATGTGTGTATTGTCTGTTGCACAGTGTGTGGGTGTGTCCTTGCAGTTCAGGATGACTCCTACTTGATATGTATTGGCCATTGTGGGTCTGCAGGGTGTGTGAATGTGAAGATTGTGCCTTGTTCAATTGAGCATGTATGTACATTTCGGCGGTTCGTACTCACTGTGCAGCCCTGCCCACCCACACTGATATCGTGTGTGTTTTGGCATGCATTGATGTGGCGTGCTACTGGCGTGGCTCCTATATTTGCTTGTTGAGTGTGATGTCAGACTGTGAAGGTGATTGTACACATATGTAGGACTGTGCTTTGTAGTGACCAGGCCGTCAGTGTTGATGTGATGATCTGTTGGGCCACGTCAGACTCTGACATGCCAAGGCCCACGACCTGTGGTATTTTACTGGGTCCACAGTGGCAGCAACTCATATGCATTGACATCCAATGTCACTTGACTACATGGTAATCTCACGAGTCCCGTGTACTTCACACACTCTCATCATCTCTCATTCGTACTTGTCTATGATCAATAATTCTCCAGAGTCAGATATTAGCTTTAAGGCATGTATTTGAGCTTACTTCCTCTGTGATGCAGGATGTGGACACTACTGGCAGCGTAATGCATGTGGAGGATATACTTAGCATAATTACACATACAAAAGGGGGTACAGATAGATGTGATAAGTCGTTAATTGTGGAAATAAGGCTTCAGAGTTAAGAATGCCCTGCCCTTGCTATGCTACAGTACATTAGCTCATTACTGAGGTGCCCTAGGCTGTGACACAGACAGTATTGGTTTACCCTACCAGACAGCTTGACATCATAAGCACAGTACATCTAAGTCCCATGGTACAGGTTTACGACAATAGTGACTCCGACACACCTGCGTCAGAGGTGACATCAGAGCATGAGCCTACATGCATGCAGCATAGTCTCACATGTTGTTGCGATATGGTGGCTACTGAACATGACTCAATGCCCGGGGACATGTTGTAGGGTGTTGCATTTGTTGTCCATGCAAATGTCCTGGCACGGAATTTCAGAAGAAGGTGAGATGACAGTTCTCAAGTTATTCAGCAGACAGATAAGCGTGCACTTACAAGAGCATGTGTTCAGGTGCGCGGCATGCATATTGTAGCATTGTGGTTCGTGCAATGTTGGCCATGTGGTCACTGTACACAGGTCCCATTCCTCAGCCTCCCCGTGTTCATGCAGGGACACAGGATATGGTGATGGACAGGGTGCATGTCCCGGAAATGTCAGGTGTCATGACGGTGGAGTTGATGGTAAGGTGTTTGTTTCCGAGTGCATGGTATAGTTGTTGCACAGCTAACTGGCCACTGCGTGCGGACGCCAAGCATAGGTACGGTGTTGCACATGAATGTTCAATTGTGGGTATTGATTTGGGGACCCATGAATTGACAGGTTGTCAGGTATGCGATACCTTCCTGCAGAGCATCCCTCGCATTGGTGGTATTTATGGTTGACATCCAATGAAGCGGACGTGTTCCTCGTAAGTTGTCCCTTGTAGAATACTGATGGGACATGTCGGGTGACATTCGATGAAACTGTAATCCAGCATACGTTGTGCGGAGGCACACTGGTCCCATTGCAGTGTGTGTCCTATTGCAGCCACAAACGCCATGCCCCCATACACTGAACAGTTCCTGTCGTGGGCGTCCAGGGGTGAGAACAGGTGTACCAGGTCCCCAATTGGACATGCCGGGTTGGAGAGACATAAATCCACAGGCCAGTGGTACGGGCACCTCCGACAGTAGAAAACGGGGATGACGCAGCTGAACATTTCAATGCGGTAAGTTACTCGATAACTTACATTCAGCATAGCCAGATTTGCACAGCCCACTATCTGTAGCAAGCTATTGCTGTACAGCTGCATCTGTCTGGCGTAGGTGTATAGTACTGGTGCACCGTCCATTTTGCTGCAGGGTGCTGTGATGGCGTGCTCCGGCTGCCTGGGCTGTCTGCTGAGTGCACCTCTGACGATGCTGGGTGTTCTTTTATGGATGTTAGGCGGCAGGACTTTGGGTATGGCTTGGGAGGCGGACACAGGCCCTCATCCCACATGCTCCTATGAATGGTCAAGGCCAGTGGTGTCTGACTCTTTCCTGATTACTTGCATTTGAGCCACAAGGAGCAGTGGTATAATTGTATTTTGTGGTTTTATCTTTCTTTCATGTTCGGCGTTATCTGCCAGTGGAAGGTTGACTCAGCATGGCTATGTTTGGGTTGTGGTTGTTACAATGGCTCCGTTCTCCTGCAGGATATGTTGCAATGTGATTTGGGTGTGGGAATGGAAGGACATTCACTGCTATCTGCTCTCCCGTGTGTGGGTGGGTCACTTCTTTTCCGCTGTACATTGGGACTTGTGTGTGGGCGTAGTGATTGTGAACACCTGTTCTCAGGCAGCAGGGTTTCTCTGTTTTGTACATTGCATGGCTTGTTATTGCGTGCAGGATGGTATAGGTATTGTTTGTTGTGACTGGCGTGCCTTTTGTGGTCAATGTCCATTGTTTGTGCTGTTCTGTAGCAGCTGCCGTGTGCTTCTCCATGCTTTGCACACAGGTGTGTGTCCTCTTTCGACGTCACTTTGCTCCCCTGTTCGGCACACTTGTGTGACTACGTTTTGGCAACTGTGAGTTGTCAGTTGTGGTCATGATTTACGCAGGGGGACCATGTGACATGTGCCTTCAGGGTGGGGCTGGTGTGTGTGGTGTGTTGTTGTGACCCTGTGGTGTTTGTGTGCAGCCCATGCGTGGCGCTGTCGTTGGCTTCGGCGTTGTGCGCATGTGCGTCATCGCCGGGGCGCTGCGGTGCCGTGACGGGGACGTCACCTCCTGGTCCGGGGTAGTGGGTGCCCAGGATGTTGCGGGTTGATTATATTTTACAGGTGGGATATGTGTGGGTACAGTGTTGGATGTGTCCTGTCCCACAGGGGTGTCTAGAGGGCCCATATACAGTTTTTCCACCATTGCATTGTGTGCGGTGTTTGCATGCCCTTGTTGCGTGTCTGCCTACCTGCGTCGTCGTTGCGCGTTCACTCCTAGGTGCTGCATCAGGTACAGCATTGGGATGGCCTGGAGAGCAGGATTCATGTCGGAGTAGGCCGGGTTGGTGTTTCTGTGGTCAGCAATGTGGTTTCCGCCTCCTGTTCTCGTGCGGTGTCTCTTTGCCGGTGAGGCTGTTTGGTTGTGTCATCGTAATTTGTACGCCGGGCGGTACGTCATTTCGTCGGACGGTGTGCCTCTGTTGGCTGGTGCTGCTACGTAAACGGGCGCACTTTGATGGCGGGCGGCGTCGCAGGCTTGCGGGCGGTATTTGCCTGACTTTTCACATCCTAATTTGGCGGGAGGGCGGGCAGTTGCTGGCGGACGGTAACTAGCGGTTTTTACCTCCGACGGCACGGCGGTAGTGTTTCTGCCCGCCATCGTAATGACCCCCTAAGCGTGGTGGCAATAGGGCTGTGTGACAACAGACATACAGCAACCCTGTAAGTATTAAATAAAAGCAAAAGATCAGACATTTTATATTACCTGTCTCTACCCTCTGTTTGCTGTGGTGCCCATCTGGGTTTTGATGTACTGCTAGGAACAGAAGTCGATGTTGTGGCAGTTGTTGGATGGAACAACAATAGAGGGATTTAAAAAGGTTAACATTAAAATATGAGCGTATAATAGCATAACAGTATAAATGTCAAGAATACATTTGACTGCAATTAAAAGATATTCAAAAACACATTTTGAAAAAGAGAAAGAGAGAGAGAGAGAGAGAGAGAGATGGGTGGGCTCAGAATCCTTACTGTTACCACATTAGTGTTGTCAGAAAGAGGGAGCCTATATAGCAGATGGTGTTGCCTTGTGAGGAGGCAGCCTCCTCGATTGGTGTGAGATGGAGCTGGTACCAGTTGGCCCTTCATGAAAACTTGTGCAGCTAAACTCTGGAGAACTTCTCCATCACCTGTCTCCTCTCATCTTGCAAATTCATTTTAATATGTGAGCACCTAATAAGCAGTGGTATTTAGTTGGGTAAATGAAGGCGCCACTCGGGAGAGATAACACAAATATTTGATATTTACTTGCTGTATTAATCACGGTGCTGCAAGGTGAAGAGAACCACTGACCTCCCCAAAACACAAAATGGCCTTGGCCAATTGACAGATATACAAAGGAATTCCTCAGCACACGTCTGTTATGTCACAATATACATAAACATGCTTGATGTGAGCATAAGTAAAATACAAGTAGGTAAGTTCTTATTTCTTTTTTCCTTTTTATTTTCCGATGTTCAGACAGCCGACACGTGTTTCGTCGCTTACATGGTGCACCGTACTCGGCAACACGAGGAGCGACGTCCGTGTGTGGGATCAAACTATTAAGAAATAAGATTCTGGACTTCTGGGACATACAGGGATCCCTTGGATTTAACATTGAGAAGTGAGACGTCGCGAGATATTGAATCCCAGTGTGGGTTGGAATTAACACCACTAATAAAGGTTATACATAGGAAGACAATAGCCTTGATAAAGTCGCGGGAATAATTCCCATGTAAGCGACGAAACACGTGTCGGCTGTCTGAACATCGGAAAATAAAAAGGAAAAAAGAAATAAGAACTTACCTACTTGTATTTTACTTATGCTCACATCAAGCATGTTTATGTATATTGTGACATAACAGACGTGTGCTGAGGAATTCCTTTGTATATTCATTTTAATATGGTCCATGGTGTGGGCCTTCTCCCCCAATGCCGTATGGCTGCCTTCTGTGATCTACTGAGGATGAATCGATTCAACTCATGTAGTTGTTTGTATCATTTTCCTACGTACTCAACTACAAAGGCTGTATCCTTTGTGAAATTCCTCTTCCTCTTGAGCTGGGTGGTGGAATATGTTGATTGCAAGATCATCAAGATAAAGAGGAAAATACAGATCTTATGGTATGAGCAGTATTTATGTTGGAAGGGTGAGCAGTCAAAATATCGAAAATTAAATATCGACCTACACTAATATCGATGTGACAATATCGAAGGGACAGAATATCGATGTTAAGAATATCGATGGACAGAATATCGATCCTAAGGTAAGTAATATCGATTTTTTTATATCGATGTAAGTAATATCGAAGTTAGTAATATCGACATCAAATATATCGATGTTACTAATATCGATGTTACTAATATCGATATTTGTATTATTGTTATGTATTTTGTTATGTATTTAATATGTATGTGTTATATGTGTTTTTGTTAAGTGTTGTACTTGTCTAAAATTATATGTATACAATTTTTATATGTTAATAATGTTTTTATACGTTATTTTTGTTTTTTAGTACTGTAGCGGGTTGTGGGTTTATAGGGGAATAGGGTGGGAAGTAATTTAATTATACTAAATTAATTATTAATTTTTAGGAATTATAGATTAATTTTAATTATTTTTTGCGTTTAAGTTTTGTAGCGGGTTGTGGGTTTATAGGGGAATAGGGTGGGAAGTAATTTAATTGTAATTAAGTAATAATTTATTTTAATTAATTGGTATTGATAATTATATTATTGTTAATTAATTAATAATTGGTAATTAATTTGTATTAATTGGTTATTAATTTTTATTAATTGATTAATTGATCATTATGTTAAGTGTATTATTTTATTATTGGAGTGTGTTGTGCGTTTATAGGGGAATAGTGTTGGAAGTAGTTGAAATCTAATTAAGTAATTATTACATTTATTGTTGGGTATTGATAATTAATTTATTGGACATTAATTATTAATTGGCAATTTTTGTAAATTATAATTTTTTTGTTATGAAAATTAATTTATTGTTGTTTTAGCATTAATTGGTAATTAAATATTATTAAATATTATTTATTGATAAATTTATTTAATATATTAATAAGTAATTATTAATTGGTAATTAATGTTTAGTAATTATTATTATTGGTATAAAAAGCATTTAATTGTTCAATATTTGTTAATTGGTAATTAAGTTTTAATAATTAATATGTTTTTTGTTTTTAAAAATATTTTATTGTTCAATATTTATTATTTGGTAATTAATATGTATTAATTATTATTTATTGGTATTTATTATTAATTTATTGTTAATAAAGTTTTCATTGGTAATTATGTTTTTAATAATTATTTATTGGTATTTGTAAATAGTTTAGAGTTATTTAATAATTAATTCATTAATTATTTAAAAAATTATTTTATTTATAAGTATGTTATTTTTAACTTCTACGCTATCCAACACTTTCCCTACTGTTGCACTCTCTGGAGTTGGAATAGTAATTTTTACCCCTACGCTATCCAACACTTTCCCTACTGTTGCACTCACTGGAGTGAGAATAGTAATTTTTACCCTTACGCTATCCAATGCTTTCCCTACTGTTGCACTCACTGGAGTGGGAATAGTAATTTTTACCCTCCCGCTATCCAACGCTTTCCCTACTGTTGCACTCCCTGGAGTGGGAATAGTAATTTTTACCCCTACGCTATCCAACATTTTTCTTACTGTTGTTTTTTTGGGAGTTGGAATAGTAGTTTTATTCCCTCCGCTATTTAATATTTTTTGTATTATTTTAGTTAATGTAGTATATAATTAATTTTAAAAATATTAAAAGTAAATTAATTTTTTTTAATTTGTTATACATAATTATTTAATTTTTATTTGTTATTGTTTTATGTGTATAGATGTATTTGTAATTCATAATATTTTTTAATAATTTATAATTTATTAAAACAACTATTAAAACTGATTATTAAGTAAGTATATAGATTATATATTAGATGTATATGTTTAATTAATTTTTTATTAAATTATATATATTACTTATTAATTTTAAACATTATGAAATATTTTTAACTATGTTTATTTTATTTATAAGTATAATTTAGTTTATTTTACTTTTTTTTTTTAACAAAAAAAACCCGATATTTTTAATAATGATATTTTTGACATCGATATTTTTTTCCCGATATTTTTGTACTTACCATGTTGTAGATAGGATATCGATATTCTTGACATCGATATTCTTGCTCCGATATTTTTGTAGGTCGATTTTTGACCTTCGATATTTTGTCAGTGATCCGTTGGAAGAGAATGGGTGTCAGATGTATAGAATTTATTTCAGGTGTATATCATTTTCCTATTCCCTTCCATGTTGGGGTGTCTGCCCTGTTTGTAGAGGTATCTGCCTCCAGTGTAGAGGTCTCTACCCCCTAGTGCAGAGGTCCCACAAAGTCTGAGAGAAGTAAAATATGGCCATAAAGTCAGTAATAGTAACTTTATGATTGAAAAATATGTTCATTTGGACTCCTCCTGCTAAACAGAGGAGGTGGAAACATGTGAGTCTACACTTTGTAGGAATTTACACATGCAAATGATGATTAGACTGAAGTAGTATCTTTTCTATAAAGAGTAAAAGTAAAATTTACTCATGTGTAACTTTATCGCTGTGATTAGCTCCCTATTTTCTTAATGTTCACACATGCCCTTACCTTAGAATCACCTATAAATATACAATTATGAAAGTGGAAAATCTGTCAAACTGGCAAATTTTCAATGTGGATCATAATTCAGGAATTCTCATCATTAATTCATAATTCTGTGGTCATCTGTGTAAAGGACGATAACAGTAAGCTTTGTGATTAAGACCCATGATACGTGATGTTGCATAGGGCGCAAATCATCTAAACTATTATAATAGTACAGGTTACTTTCAAAATGTGCTTGCAGGCAAAAGGCACGTTAATTGTTTTTTATTACAAGGTGTCAAAATGTAAAACTTTATGCAGATTATACATTCTCGTTCACTCTAACTATGCTTTTCGCGAGAAATGTAACATTTTGTGAAAAGAAATCATAAAGGTTTCAGGTGTGTAACTATAATCAGTATCGAGGCTATAACACACTGTATTCCTTTGCCAGAAACTAGAAACTGGGAGTTAGTTAGAACAGATGGTGTGAGATTTAGTGGTCCCTACAGAGACAAATTAATTTAATAATGTTGTGCACAGAGTAACAGCTTCAATTAGTTATGTCAGCAAAATGTGTCAGATAATAAAAATGCTTGGCATCACCGAAAAATGTAGGAAACTTTATTTGAGATAAAGAGAAGTCCTGTTTAGAAATTATGCATGCCACGTATAGGTCACATGGAATCAATACTTAATATGTATTACACTCTTATTCAAGGGCTAATATCTTTGATAACGTATGTTAGAAGCAATATTGTTGACTGGTAATATAGAGGAGCGAAGTGATTCAACACTTGCTGGCTACTGCAATAGCACCATGTTACACGGTTTTAGGCATATTATGATACTGCTGTCCCACTGTGGCAGGATTGACTGGTTACATCAGTGATGTCATAAATGATGTCATAGAGTATGTCATGAGTGATGTAATATGTAAGGTCAAAGTTAGCTCTGCTAACTATAACTGGTGAATTTCTATGGGTTTTTTTTTGTTCACAATGTTAATGTTGTCACTAACATATTCACCTAGCTATAAAATTACTTTAACCTTTGTTTTTTTCTGTGAATATATATATATGTATATTATCTACTGGCGGTCGCCAGTAGATAGTTATAGTTACAACCTATTATCCATAGGAAATCCGCGACATTCTATTTGAGATAACTCTCTTGCCGGTTGACGTATCTTCGCGAAATTTTCAAACTTTGTGGCCCGCTCCGGTCCGCTCCTACCCTGAAAGTCTCGGGGGATTCGTCAAGCGGGGCCGAGAAAAAAGGGGGTCCCAAAACGCGTTTTCCCCATGCATTTTTCCATAGGAAACTTTAGACACGGCTACAGCCCGAACTGCTGAACGGAATTACACCAAATTTGGCAAACAGGTAGTTCTTGGTTCAGAAAGAACCCTTTTGTTAAATGGTGTAAATCCGTTCAGTAGTTGCTGAGAAAATGAAAAGTAAAAAGTTAGTGATATCTATGGCCGAGTAGGGTCCGCGTACCCTCAGCGCACCCTGCGCGCACGGTCCCGATCACGAGCTGCATGTTAATTGGCTGTCAACATTCCGATTCAGGAAATGTTGGCAGCCATTTTATCCCTCGGTAGAACCGAGGGACAGAAACAAGTGCGCAAAGCGCACAAAGGGGGCAGGGTAGAAACACCCTGACCCCCTAGGTTTGCTCAGGGGGTCCCACAAGGACCCCTGGGCAAAAAAAAAAATTCTTTTTTAAAAATCGGCAGGATGCGCTCAGGGTGCGCGAATCCTGCCGAAAAAAAATCGAAGCGCGGTCTCTCGCGCTTCGATGTTAGTGGACCCCGGGTGGCCCAAGTCCCGGGGGCATGGTGGGGGGATAATTTAATGTGTGGGGGCCTCAAGGGCCCCCAAGCCCGGGGACCGCCACCCCCGGGGCTTTTTTGAAAACTGGTGCGGGAGGGCTCTGAGCCCTCCCGCAGCCCCGAGGACCACCACCTCCCCGGGGCTTTTTTTATTAAAAATAAAACCAGTGTGGGGGCTCCAGCCCCCCACACGCCCCAGGGACCGCCACCTCCCGGGGCACTAAACATTTTAATATGGGGGTCCGTTACGGACCTCAGAGCCCCGGGACCACCACCTCCCGGGGCTGTGTACTGAATGGGAGGGGGCCGCGCGGCCCCTCTCTGGAGCCCTTGATGGCCCTGGGGACCACCACCCCCCAGGGCCGGCTCCTGCAGTGTCCCGGGGTGCCTACCCCCGGGACACTGTAGTTTGCTATGGCAGGACGGAGCCTCGCGGCTGCCGTCCTGCCATAGCAAACTGCTTTGGATATTGGAAGAGAGCAGGGAAACCTGCTCTCTCTCCAATATCCAAAGCGATTGCTTTTCCACATGGGGAGCAGCATGTCAGCTGCTCCCCATGTGGAGCTAGCAATGCCGGCTCCCAAGGGACGTGGGGAGCCGGCGGGACTGTGGGGGATTGGGGACTCCCCACAGTCCCCAATGGAGAGGGCCAGCCCGGGGATGGGGTCCCCGGGGCAAGTAGTGGCCCGGGAGGGGGGCCACGGGGCCCCCCTCCCCAAAAAAGAGAATTTTATTTATTTTTTTAAATGGAAAGGCCGGCCCCGGAGGGGGGCCACGCTGCCCCCCTCAAAATAATAAATATAGAGGCCATGCCCCGTGGGATGTCACTGACCATGTCATGAGTGATGTGATATGTGACGTCATCAGCAGTGCATTGCGGGGGCGCGAGTTATAGTTAGCTGGACTAACTATAACGGGGAATTTCACGGGTTTTGTACGAGTGCAATGTCCAACTAACTATAACTGTCCCTAAAACCTATGGTTTTTTCAGTGAATTTCAAAGGTTTTTTAAATGCTAATTTGTAACTATAACGTCCCTGAAACCTATGGTTTTTTCAGTGATATATATATATATCCAACCTTTATTTTGCGCAGTAACCCAAGCCACTTACAATGGCGGGCCGGGCGGGGTCGCGAACCCCTATAAATCCAAACCGGTATCGTATTCAACCTTCTTTAGAAAACATTAGGCCACGGCCACAAAACAGTTCTTCACGCTGAAGAACTGTTTTGTTGCTGTGGCGTATTGTTTTCTAAAGAAGGTTGAATACGATACCGGTTTGGATGTATATATACATACACACACACATACACACACAAACACACACTTACACATACGTACATATATGTGTGGTATGATTAAGACTAGGGGCCAGATGTATGAAAGCATTTTGCATTCGCAAACGGCACGAATCGCAACATTTGGCTGTTTGCGAATTAAAATGGCATCTCCTTATGCATGAAAGGCTTTTGGATTCATCATTCAGGTAATCACAATTTTTACCGATTACCTAAATTGTGAATGCAAATAGGGAATCGCAATTTGCGATTTCCTAATGCACATGTAAGAAGCCTTTCCTAAATGGGACCTGTGCATTTAGGACACGCTACTGCCATCAACTTCAAGTTGATGGTAAGCATGTGCAAACTTTGAAAAATGCACATAACTGCATTTTTCAAAGAGCCATGTAGTGCACTCATGCCCCTAAGGCATGTGTGTGCCTTACAAGTTCATGTTTTTTTTTGTTAGGGGCACTTCATGGGGTGCGTTAGGCCCCTGGGCACCCTTGCCTTTGCATTACCTAATTTTCGATTACCAATTAGGTAATCGCAATTTAGGAAATGCAAGACCATTCTAATCTATGGGCCTTTAGGCCCATAAGAACGAATGGAGTCGCAATTACAAATATCGATTCTCTAATTGCGTTTGTGATTTTTTTTAAATCGCAATTAGGGAATTGCTATTTCCTGTCTGTTTTGTTACATCGCATTTTGCGATTACCAAATAGCGATTCTTGAAAATCGCTATTTGGTAATCGCAAACTGATATTTTCATACATGTGGCCCCTAGTTTCCTAGGATAAGCATTTTTTGCTTTGCCAATAACTTTGGCATAGTTTGATTAATCCTCGTAAAATTTTCAAAAATAGTTTGCCACTCACTTCAGCTTCTGTGTTGACAGTTTTGAAGTGATCCTTCAACTGGGAGCTGAGAAAAATGGGGTTACCAAAATGCATTTTCCCCATGCAATTTCCCATAGGGATTTTAAACACGACTACAGACCAAACCACTGAATGGAATTACACCAAATTCAGTAGAAAGCTAGCTCTCGGTCCAGAACGTGCGCTTTTTGTTATTTGGTGTAAATCCTTTCTTTAGTTTTAGTGATATTAACTGAAAACCAAATTTGTATGTCTAGGGACACGACCCTCGCGGTGAATCCATGGCTTCGCGCGCCACAGCAAGATCCTGATTGGCTGGCCACAACTTGACAGAAAAGTTGCAGCCACCATTTTATATCTCAAGAAATGGTCCCGAGGGCTGAAAATGTGCTTGCATACTAATTGAAGGGGTCAGGTGAGAGCTTTCCTGACCCCTTGCATATGTTATAAATGAGGTGAAAACATGTTAAATGGGTGGTAAATTGCCAGAAAATGTTTTTCTTCTCACTTTCGAGCTCTGTGCATCTGTCACGGGCCCAGCACAGTCCCCTGGTAAATCTGCGAATCTCGCTGTGAAATTACATGGAGAGCTATGCTGAACGTCGCAGAGGTTCCACGGATTCTCTTCGCAGGAAACATGGAAAGGGTAAAAGAAATACTGACCATGTAGAAGTGGTATAACAAAAAAGAAAGATGAAAGTAAGTCCGTAATTTGTTAACTAGAGTACCATAAGTAAGAGCACATGGTAAAGGGTAGCCATTTTATCTGTATTTCTACTGAGAGAGCAGCTGGTTTACAGAAGTTAGGACTGGAGATTTCCCATGAAAACAGATGTTACCAGACATAGACATAAAACTGAGAGAACAGCAAAGAGCTTTTACAGGTATGTTATTTGGATTGTAAAATATGAAAGTAAATTTAGCAAACAAATAGATAGTGTATGTAAGCTGAAAGAAAATGTGTAGCTTCTAGACACTATACTGGAAGGGAAAATAGAAGGGGGCTTAGATGAGAACATTAACTAAAAATACAGTGAGTAGGAAAGGAGAAAGATGAGTTCGTAAGCTGCATGAATATTAATTTTATTGTGCCCAGTATAAATGAATGTTTGAAATTAGATGTGAGTGCTTGCTTATAGTATGTAATTTAATAGTATGTAAGTTACATATGCCCATACAGCCACACATCCATAAGACCATTCACACACCCATTTACTCACTTGCATGTCCAAGTTTGAGTACTAGTTTGCTCATACAGTCTGGGAGGACAACCACAGAATGCAATCCGCACCACAAGAAGAGTTTTGAAAGGACTCCTTCAGCAGTCTTGAGAAGGGAGAACCATGATTTTAATTGACCTTAGAATCAGAGCCCCTAGGGGGACCGGCTTTGAGAAGGAGGGAAAGGAGTAGAGAAATCACTGGGCAAAGGCTCCAGAGAAGAGAGGTGATTCCCCACAGAGACAGAGTTCCCTACTGGATTTAATGCAGAAATCAGTGTCCTCTTCCAAACCCAGTCCCCTCAGGAGGTCAAGGACAGACAGGATGAGAGGGACCTGAGGCTGCCTGCAGCTGGCCTAGGTGGCTGCTCAGGAGAGAAAAACTGAGGCTGAGTGAGGCTTGGAGGAGAAAAGGGTCTTGTTGGCTCATGAAATGACTGTCAAGGAGGTGGACTTGAAGGCCAAATAGCTGTTAGAGTCCAGCAAAAATGGTGGGAGCAAAGCTACTGTGTTCAGTGCAAAATAAAGAGTCCATATACCCAGAGACATTGTGCCTGACTGTAAGGAGTGGGGTGATATAGACAGGTTGTTTCAGGCATATGAAGGAGCTCAAGAGGTACAGAGGATCTCTGAGGAGGATTGGGGAGCTGGCCTTTAGAGTCATATTCCTGGTGATGGATGGGACGCCCTAGTGGTCCTTGAGAAGGGGACGAGGTTGAGGTATCCCATTATGAAGGATCCAAAGACAAAGTTCTCCTGGTATCTTGAATTTGATGTCTTTAACGTTACAGTTTGTTTATGTGAAAAGGCACACCTCAGAGTTAAAAACTAAGGGCCCGATTATGAGTCTGGCAGTCCACGGACTGCCAGACTCATGGTGGCGGTCTCCTGACCGCCCTATTACGCCTAGGGTGGTCCAGATGCGCTGGAACCCCCGCAACCACAGCAACCATCAGGGAACCACCATTCCCTGGCGTTTGGGTGGCAGTCCTGAGGCCACAATATCCTAGGTGGTGCCACTGCAGCCCTGCCAAGCATATTATGAATTTCCTCACCACTACACTTTTCATGGAGGTGCGACCGCCATGAAAAGTGTGGCAGTGAGTAAACAAGGCCCCCTTGTGCCTCTGCACCATGTGAATTCATACAGGGGGGCACAACAAGTGCCCCCCTGTGTGAATGCATGCCAGTACCTGCACAGCATGGACTGCAGCAGTCCATGCTGTGCAAGTACCGATTTAGTTGTTCCCATTGCGGTACCTATTTCATAGGCCCCGCCATCGGAACACCAAAGAACCGCCTGCCAAACAGAAGAAAACTCCTAATCTGGCAGGTGGTTCAAACATGGTTTTGGTGGTGCGGAAGCAGCGCAGTTCCCCTACCGCACCACCAAACTCATAATAAGGCCATAGGTTTTGGGGTTTTTTTTGTACAATATTTATGATTGTTTTTTATCCACTATTCACTGATAATTCTGTCAACAGTGCATCACTTTTAATGTATGAGTATAGAGACTGAAAACAGTAAAAAGGATAAATGCACCCACAAAAGGCATTTGTACAGTGAGACGCATGAGGCATTTCGCACAGTGAGTAAGTTTCTCACTTACATTTTTGAAGGCAGGTGGTATTATAATGACCGCTGCTGGTGGTGGTTCTCCAAAGGGTACTGTACAGGTTTACTGTCCTGCTGCACTTACTTTGTCCTGCATGATTTCGTTGTGGCCCCTTTCTGGAATAGTTTTTAAGTGCTTCCACAAAAGTTGTCCCATGTAAATAATGCTTTGTAGTGCCCGTGCATAACGACTTCCTGAAATTATTTCAGTACAGATATATATCTATAACCTTCTTTTCCCTTGATGATATTGTAAAATGCTTCAAAACATCACTTTGTTTTGTGATTCCTGAAGTACTTGTGCACAAAAGTGTATTTGTAAATAGTTAAATAAGTTGTGATGTTTGTTTGTCAATTGTTTGGTTTAAATTGTTTTATAATGTGTTAAGAAAATGCATTTGCAAAGTTATAAAAATGTATATTAGTGATTTTTGTTTTAGGTCATAAACACATCCACACAGGTACTCAAACATGAACTTGCACACCTATAAAGACATTTAGACAGGTACTAACACACCCAAACACATACGTCACTACAGCTACTCTCATAACCAGTCATTCAGTGATAAAACTACACAGAGACTGACACAATAATGCACAGATCAATGCAGCCACTGACACACCCAGGCACTCATCGGTATAGCCACTGATAGACACAGGCTCACACTGATACAACCTATGACACACATAGGGACACACTGATACAGCCACTGACATATTCAGACACACACTGATACAACTACTGATATGCCCAGACACACTCCGATACAGAAGCTGATACACCCAGGCACATACTCATACAGGCAATGACACTGCCAGTCGCATATTTAAATAGCCACTTATATATTCATACAAATACTGATTCAGCATCTCAAACACCCATATACAAGCTGATGAAGCCAGTTACACATGCAACCATACACTAATACGGTTTCTAACACATCCAGGGAAACATTAATGCATCCAATAATGCACCCAGGCACACACTGATACATACACTGAAACACCAAAGCAAACAGCAATGCAGACAATGACACAGCCAGGCATACACAAAAGCAGACACTGACACACCCAGGCAAACATTAATGCATCAAAAAATACACCCAGGCACACATTAATGCAGACACTAAGAAGAGCCAGGCAGAGACTCATCTGTACACTAACACTCTCAGTCACACAATAATGCCTACCCTAACACACCCAGACACACACTCATGCATACACTGACACACCCAGGCACACATTGACACATACACTGACTCACCCAGGGACATACCAGTGGAGACACTGACACACACAGGCCTACAGCAATGCAGACACTGGCACACCCAGTCAAGCACAAATGCATCAAATAATGCAGCCAGGCACACACTGATGCACACACTGACACACCCAGGCATACACCCAGGCATAGACTGATACACCCAGGTATACAGCAATGCAGACACTGAAACAACCAGCCAAACACTAATGCATCCAATAACACACTAAGGCACACACTGATGCATACACTGGCACACCGATGCATACACTGATGCAGACACTGACACACCGATGCATACACTGATGCAGACACTGACACACCCAGGCATACAGCAAAGCAGAAACTCACACACCCAGCCAAACACTAATGCATCCACTAACAGTAACAGACCCAGGCATACACTGATGCACACACTGACACACCCACTCTCACACCGATACAGTCACTAACACACTAAAAACACATAGGGGCATATTTACAAGAGAATGGAAAAGCATGGCATTAAGCACGAAATGCTAACGCCACGCTCCGCCTTTCTGAAAATGCAGGAATGAGCTGTATTTGCAAAGATACTGCACATCCCTGCATTTTCCCTGCCGCTGGCACTAAATTAAGCTACCTAGTGCCAATGCAGGCACCCTTCCACCATAGTGCAATGCTGCCTGTGTTGATGGAATGATTGTTTATGAGTAGGAAGGTGTACCTTTTAGCACATAAACAATCACAAATCGCGATTTGAAACTTCTATGTGCTGCATTGTGCAGCACACATAGAAGTTGCAAATCGTCATTGTTTTAATGATTGTTTATATGCGGGAAGGTACACCGTCTTTCACATAAACAATAATTCATGGCGTTTCACTGTTTCTATGCATGCGGCAAAATGCAGCACACATAGAAACAGCAAAAACGAGGAGAAATAAAGAATTTCTCCTCGTTTTGCCATGTTAAGACCAGGTTTTGCCTGGTCTTAATTTTGGTGCTGCCTCCTATTTAGGCCACCTTTGTAAGTAGGGGGCAGTGTCAAAATCAATCGGTGTTGTGGCGGAACGCCCACCACAACACACATTGCCCAACCTTTCACGCTAAGTATAGCGAGAAAGGGTGTCTTATTTACAAGACGCCGTTAAGCCACGTTAAGTAGCTCAACGCCGCCTTGTAAATAAGGCTAAGACCCTATCGCCGCAGGAACATCGTTAAAAGTGATGTTCCTGTGGTGATAGGGGCTTGTAAGTATACCCACGAGTTAGCTCTTTGGTTGGTAGGTTTTTTTATCAGTTTTTTAATAATTTTCTTTTTTGAACAAAAAGTGAACAGGGTAGTAAAAAGGGTAAGGATGGGGAAATGCAAAGAATCAACTGGCTTCAGTCATGAAAAAACATTATGTGGTCACTGCAGGCAATTAAAAAAAAACTAACATCAATTCTTCTTCACTGTATCAAAGAACGCACCCACAGAAGACATTTTTACAGTGACAAGCATGTGGCATTTCACGCAGTGAATAACCATGTCACTCATTTCTTCGTGGGCAACTGATATTTTAATGACTGTAGCTGATGATGGTTCTCCCAAGGTTCCTGTAAAGGCTGACTGTTCTGATGCACCAGATTTCTCTTGCATCATTTGGTTGTAGTCCTTTTCATAAATTGGTTTTATATGCTTCCACATGGAACTTTTCCAAGGTGAATAATTCTTAGCGTTACCTCTGGATAATTGCTTGCCACAAATATTGCACTGCAAATATTTTGTTGTAAGCTTCCTTTCCCCTGGAGGTATAGTAAAGGGCTTCTATACATCTCTTGCTTTTCTGCGAGGTAGTGTGTCTTCCTACTCATCCTCAACAGGCTGTAGATGCTCATCTTAAACGTTTGATGTAGCTTCAGCCAGTTTGGAAAAGCAGAGCACCACTAGTTCGCAATCCTCCCTCTAGAAACTTCAGGGGAGAAGTAACTGCTTTTGGGTGTGGTTCTCCATGTGCAAGGGTGGGGTCTTAATATATCCAATCACAAGACAAGGACTGGGTGCTCCTGCAAGTGAATTTGCGAACCCGGTCCGTAAATATGCAGATTTGCAAAAGTTGCAAAATGGGTAAGTTTGTTGGAAAACAGATATAAGGTGGTTTAAATATACTTGTATATGTGTTCAAACTGAGGTGATTATTGGCAAATTATCTATAAAATGTTTGGCGAATCCACGGATCCAGACTCACGTGATCAGGCTTAAAAACCATAGAGTAGTAGTCTGTCTATGTTTACAGACCCACAGAGTTACAGCGGTACCCAAAAAATATATTAAAAACAAAATTAAATTTGTTTCATTAGATTAAAAAGACTTCATATATTTTACATTAACTACATATGTGATTTTTATGTTTTTAAACAGATAAGTATATTTGTAAAAAAGAATGTCTACAGTCCCAAAAAATGAGTTGTTTGACAGTTTGCACCAAGCAAAAGCAAACAGCTACCTCCCGGGGGTGGGCACCTAGGAAGGTAGCAGGAGCCAGCCATGGGGTCGGTGGTCTCCAGGGCCATAAATGGCTCCACAAGGGGAGCCACATGGCCCCTATCCATCCTAAATCTCTGCCCCAGGGAGATGGTGGTTCCGGGGGTCCTCAATGGACCACCTACGTTTATTTTTTCATAGTGCCCCCGAGAGGTTGCAGTCCCTGGGGCTGTGGAGGGACCACGCAGGCCCCTCGCATTAACCTAACAATCGCCCCTGGGAGGTGGCCGGCCCTGGGGCTGCAGGGGGTCCGTGTTGCACCCCGCATTCAATCAAAACAAAGCATCGTGGAGGTGGCAGCCGACGGGTCTGCATGGGGGTTCGCATGCCCCTGCTTCACTTTCACACAAAGCTTGAGGGAGCTGGTGTCCCCTGGAGCTGTGGGTCAGTTTGCATGGCCCCACCATG
Organism: Calotriton arnoldi; assembly: GCA_963921515.1. Taxonomy (NCBI): domain Eukaryota; kingdom Metazoa; phylum Chordata; class Amphibia; order Caudata; family Salamandridae; genus Calotriton; species Calotriton arnoldi. The sequence goes on along the minus strand of CAWUFW010006255.1, from coordinate 145,694 downwards.
CATTACGTTCAAACAAAGCCCCGGGGATGTGACGGCCCCCAAGAATGCATTGGGGTGTGGTCCCCCACTTACTTACTTTTTTTTTTTTTTTTAAATCTTTATTTAGACAACCGAACATGCATAAACTTGTAATAAATACATTTAAGCAATATAATTTCGACCTTTCAGTACGTATGTAAGGGATGTCAATTATTTCTCTTTTCACCCTCCCCTCCTGAGGAGCTACAACCCCACCCAACCCCTCAACCTAGCCTGACCCCCCCGCCCTCCCCACAAAACCAAAGGATGCAGATTTGGGTTAAGCCTTACTGTGCACTAAACCTTGGAGTTTGGTATTGATTTTCTTTAGTATCTCAGCTGTAAAATTAACTTAAATAAATGAAATTAAATTAAATCGTATCACGCCGTAGCTTCATTAATCCAATTGGTAATTGGTAACCAGATGTCGAGCCCCCTTTTTTTGACTCTTGAACCCCTTCTTGTGTATATCGCTTTCTCCCAGCGGTAAGTAGCTAGCAATTTCCCCAACCAGCAGTGTAGAGAAGGAGGTTCTTTGTCTAGCCAGACAGTAGCCAAGCATAGCCTAAACACCGCCATAGCTGCAAATAGCAAGACCCGATTTGGATTCGTCAATACTTGATTGCTTACTCCCAGCACAATTACTTGAGGCGTGAGATCCACCTCGAACCCCAACATAAGCTTAATATAATTACCCACCTCACCAACCAAAGTTGATAGTCGGGGGCAAGTTGCGAACATATGCACACTGTCGGCGGCACAAAAACCGCAACGGGAGCAGTGTATACCTGTGGAGCCACCCCATTTAGATATCCGTGCTGGAGTAATGTACAAATTTGACCAAGTTTTAAAACATTGTACTTGTAGATTTGCTGGAAAAAATGCAGTCTGGCTCAATACTAAAGAATCCTCACATTCCCCTACCCCTGCTTGTACCACATCCTGCCAACGATTGGTATGTTTTATGAAATCATCTTCCATCAAATTACTAAGTAGTTTACAGAATTTGGATATTGGTGATGGAGCCCCTAATGCCAGATCCAGTAAGGGAACTTTATGGCCCCGGATTGCCTTCTTAGATAGATAGTCCCTCACTTGTAAAAATTTAAAGAAATGGTTATTTCCAATCCCAAATTTACTCTTGATAATGTCAAACGAGTGCATTGTATTGTCCACCATAAGATCACCAATATGCCTTATGCCCCTATCCATCCATGTTCTCATATATCCATCTTGGAAAATTTCCGGCAGAAGATCGTTATCAGCCAGAGGGGTATATCTATGAATCCTACTTATTTTAAGTTTCTTCCTAACTGCCGTCCAAACCTTAAATGCTCCCAGCATAATTTTGATTTTCACTCTTTTAAAATAAGCAAAATCGATATGTTGCATGAGACAGCCATGGGCCTCCGCCCCTAATACTAACCTATATATTGAAGTGTAAGATGTTTCCTCTGTGGCCGCCATCTCTTTTCCCAGTAATTCAGCCATCTGTTGGAGAGCTGACGCCCAATAGTAAATCTGAAGATTAGGGACAGACCACCCCCCGATCTCTGGGTAGGGTCATATATTTTAGTGCTCTGCGGGGGCGTTTTCCGGCCCACAGGAATTTCGATATTACCTGATTAAAATCAGAAAACCAAGCCTTATTTATTTCAACTGGGATAGCTCTGAAAAAGTATAGAATTTTAGGTAAAAATAACATCTTAATAACGTTACACCTTCCTAGAAGTGTAAGGTGTAAGCAATTCATTCTATTAAAATCTGATTTAGTCTTATGTAGCAATGGCGCCAGGTTAATTTGTACAATTTCGTCAGTATTGGCAGAGATCTCAACCCCTAGATATCTGGCCTTTCCCACTACCCGTGTATCATTCAGGCCTGCTCTGGAATTTTTCACAATCATCGTCTTATTCTCATTGAGATGATACCCTGAAATTTTACCAAAATCTTTGGCCTCCCTTTCTACCTCCTTAATAGCCTCCAATGGATTAGCTGTTATTATCGCAAGATCATCAGCATATGCTAGAATCTTGGTATCTCCGCCAATAGACTGAACGGCCTGTAACTTATTATTCTCTGCAATTTTTCTAATTAAAGGATCTATATACAACGCGAATAATAGTGGGGAGCAGGGGCACCCTTGCCGTGTGCCGCGGGTAACTTTAATTACATCGGATGTAGCACCCATCATGGCTATTCTAGTCACAGGTTCCTGATACATACACCTGATGGCTCCAATAAAACCTTTTCCCAGACCTTTCCTTTCCATAATTGCCCATAAAAAGGGCCAGGAGACCCTATCAAACGCTTTCTCAGCATCGAGTAGTATTGCCGCCATAGGGTCTCCTGTAACCTTTGTATTGTCAAAAAGCGTAATTATACGTCGAATATGTTCGATCGTGCCCCTGCCCGGGACAAACCCATGCTGAAAGGGGGAAACTAACTTCTTGATGACTTCGGCTAGCCTTTTTGCCAGAATTTTAGAATACATTTTCACATCACTATTAACCAGCGTAATTGGTCGGTACGAGCCCAGTTCCTTAACAGAATTTCCTTTTTTGGGGAAAACTATAATATTGGCATATTTCCAGGAGTCGGGGGCTACCATATCTAATTGTGCTCTACAAAATACCTCCCACATAAATGCAGAGATCTGAGTCTTAAACATTTTGTAAAATTCCCCTGGGATTAAATCGGTTCCCGCGGCTTTGCCTGGTGGAAGGGAGTCTATAGCTTCAGTTACTTCCTCAAATGTGATTGGCTTGTCTAAGCTAGCTCTCTCTTCCAGAGAAAGCTGATCCAAAACTTGCCCCCTTAAGTAATCTTCAATTTCTTTGTCCCCAGCCCAGACATCGTCAGTATATAATTTTTGATAACATTTTTGAAATGAAGTGAGAATAGCATCGGACTCACTTACCATACCTACAATAGGATCTCTAATTTCCCTGATCCGTGTTTGTACCGTTTTTTCCCTCGTGCGTAAAGCTAGTAAGTGACCCACCCTCTCGCTGTTCTCATAAACCCTGCTCCTCCAAGCCATGTACTTGCCAGCCGATTTTTTGAGGGAGATTTCCGTAATGGCCGATCTTGCGATAGTAATCTTAAGTTGGGCTGCCTCTGATTCTGCCCCTGCAGACAATACCTCTATCAGTTCTGCTTCTGCCTTACCCAGATCCTCATACAAGGTCTGTAGCAAGGCTTTCTCTTTCCTTTGCGACTCCCAGCCATACCTAGATGTTTCTCCTCTGATCCCTGCCTTTAGTGTATCCCATACTATACCTATATTGGTGCTCCCGAGATTCTCTTCCATAAACCTAGGGATCCATTCCTCCAATTGCTGTATATACCCTTCTTCGCTTAACAGAGCCCTGTTAAATGTCCATTGTGTCTCAGAGGATTGGCGCACGATATCTATTTCGATCACCAAAGGGTTATGATCCGACATAACTTTGGGATACTTACTTATTGAGCAGCCTTGTAAAAGCTCATGTGACACGAGGAAATAATCCAATCTCGCATGCACTTGGTGTGGTGCAGAAAAATACGTAAAGCCTGAATCAGATTCCTTTTTTGCCGCCCATACATCTACTAACCCGTGCAGTGACTTAAGTTGAGACAGTGATTTAAAAACTTTGGGTTTACGACCTTGGTACGTCGCTCCTCTATGGTTGGAGACCTGACAGCTCAGGTTAATATTCAGATCCCCGCATAATATCAGAGGAAGAAGCCACCCTACAAGTTCAACCTTCAGCCAATCGAAGATTACAGGATCATCCAGCACTGATCCATATACTGAGCAAAGAGTAAACATTTTGTTTTCAAGGCTGACTTGCAGAATTACCCATCTTCCCATTCTATCTACGGATGATCGCGGAAAGCTACTCAATCCTTTTTGAGCCAGAATTGCCACCCCTCTTGTCCGAGTTTCTTGTGTCGTACAGGCAATAAGTTGATAGCCAGCCATCTCTAAAACTCCTTTCCTGCAACCTTCAATATGTGTCTCTTGAAGACATAAAATATCTGCCTTCAAGTATTGAACATCATGGCTACTTCTCCTTCTTTTTTGGGGATCGTTCAGCCCACATATATTAATAGATGCAATTCTAAGTTTCCTCATTGCAAGATAAACTACAATTCCAAAGCATATAACAGTACAGTACAAGAGATACCCAACTAAAGTACCAGGTGCTCATCACCGTGCAAAGATTCCACCCTACCTCCCTTTGGTTTCTATCATCCCCGCCCTCTCCCCCCTCCCCATCCCCTTCAAAAAGGCAAAAAAGGTCAAAGGACCCTTGTGATGCCTCCTGAATGTGTTGTGCCCCCTAGCCGCTCCCTGCCAAAAAGAAAACCCATACATAAAGAGAAAAAGACAAAACATGAAAAGGAAAACATAACAGATGAATATTCAATTACATTTGCTATCCTACTACCATAGCTTATTTCTTAGAAAGTTCTTTCAGGAGCTCCTGAGCCTGAATCTCCGATGAGAATACTCTCGTTGTACCGTTACAAGTGACTTTAAGTCTCGCAGGGTTCTGTAAAAAGACTTTGCAGCCCAATTTTTGAAATGGTGTAATAAGCAGGCGGAGTCTCCATCTCCTCTCCACCGTTGCATGGCAAAAATCAGGTCGGACAAAGAAGGAATGCCCTTTCCCCACCCTCTGTGCATTGGGCCTAGCTTTCTCGAAAATAGGTTGTCGGAGGAGAAAGTTGCCAAAGAATATAAGGATGGCCCTTGGTTTCTCAACTTGCCCAGGCCTCTTTTTCAGCATCAGGGGGAATCGATGCACCCTCTGCACTTCAAGCTCCCAATTCCAGTGAGCCAGTTCGGGAAAGGCCTCCTTAAGTACTCTCAACATTAAACCACGAATATCGTCCCCTTCCGCATTTTCTGCAATTCTGAGTAGTCAGAGGTTGTTTCGGCGTTGTCTATTTTCAAAGTCCTCCAGCTTCCAAAGTACGTCGGTCATCCTACCTTCATTAACCGATGTTTGTTGCCCAGATATCTCTGTGCTGGCCTCAAGTTGCACAATTCTTTCTTCTAAAGCCGTGGTGCGTTCTGATATTTCCGAGCAGGCTTTATTGACTTTCCGCACTGCTCCTTGAAGTTTTTTAGTAGCCAGATGAGCCCTCTTATCTTCATGACGTGCCTCGGTTTGCATTTGCTTTAGAGTTGAATATATTAGCTCCATAGATGGGGGTGGTGTTTGAGATTCCGCACTGTCTTTAGTCTCTACTAGATGTTCGGGGGCTGTCACTTGATCCCTAACCCCATCCTCAAATTCCCTTTCAAAATGGGTGGCGGAATAATCCCATTTGAGTTGACTTGATTGACTAAAGTCTGAGGTGAAGCCCTTGTCTTTGTCTAACCCTCTTGAGCTCCTCTTCTTAGTGCGAACAGGTGCGCGCTTTTGTGTGTCAAATTTCGTGGGTGAGCTGCCACTGTCCAACCCAGTCAGATCATCTCCTGTTCCATCCTTCTCACTGTTGGATAGTTCAGATTCGTCTGTCAACGAGTAAAATTTATCAAGGTCTGGAGTCGCTGGGATTTTGCCATCTCCCTGAGCGCTAGCCACATGATTCCACTTTAAGGCCTGTGCAGGGGGGAGTTCACCTGTAACTTGCATGATAATAGCATTGTCCGTACCTTCATGTTGTGCAGTGCCCTCAGTTCTTGGCGTCCCCTCCTCTGAGTCTGGTAAAAAAATTCCAAGCGTTTCCATGGGTGACATGGCAGATCTGATAACAGATGTGTCCAGCTCTGTAGCCTCTACAGCCTCTAGTGCAATCTCTCCTATGCTGTGATTGCTGTTATTGGGCAGCCCTCCCCTTAGGACCTTGCTAGAACTATCTGAGTTTGTTTTTACAAGAAGGCAGCCTTTACCTTTGCCGTTTTTTTTTTCCCGGGTATTTGCAGACCCCCGGCCGGCAAACATCCCGGGCACAGTTTGTTGTTTTGGTCTGGTGCCCGTTTCACTCGACCGCTGTGCCCCAACATCCCTCGCGTTATTTGCCCCATCTTTGCATGGTTCCACCCATTGCAGGTCACTCTTGTTTGGGTTAGGAATCAGGCCTTTCTCCTCTGTGGTCGTACGCCGAGTCAAGGATGCCCCTTTGGCTCCAGCGGGTGCGCCGATGTCTTTCAATGCGGAATTCCCTTTCGCCGGCATGATGCAGTAATCAGAGCCCGTCAGCCTTGTCTCCGCGGCTACAAAGTTGCGCCCAGTCTCCACCGCTCCGATCTCTGGCAGCCTTCCCGTAGCAACAAAGTATCGGTGAGCTTCCCTGAGCCTCCGGACTGCTTCCCTTCTGACACCGGTCACCGCCGAGAGAAACGTCTTCAAAGCGCGAGCCGTCAGTGCACCGATTAGCTGCAGCCTCATCCGTTCTTCGTCCTGCGATAATTTAAATCCGCAAATCCATCGGAATAACTGTGAGTAATTAAATAGCGTTCTAGCACATTAAATTAATGGCTTTTTCTCGCTTCATTAGAAACTGACATCAACGCGGTAGGGAGAGCTGCTTTCCACAACGCTCATGCAGCCGCCATCTTGCCTACCCCCATTTACTTACTATTCATTGTTTGATCTGGGGGAATGGCAGTCCCCGTGGCTGCTGAGGAGCCATGAGGGCCCCCTGCATTAAGGTACCAATGCTTTCCCTGGGGAAGTGGTGGACCCTAAGACTGCAGGAGGTGGTTGTCTCTGGGATGCAAGGGTGCCTCGTGGTCAGCCCCCACATAATTAAAAAACAGTGCCCACAGGATTTGGCCCAACCAGGGCTTCCTTCAAAAGAATCTCAGGAACCCACTTCTTTTTTTTTCAATTTTGCAGCGAATCCATGGATCCAGCAGCGAATTTGCAGTAAAATTGATCCCAAAAAGACCCACCGGTCCTAGGGGGTCAGGGTATTCCTACCCTGCCCCCCTGTCTTTATTTATTATATTTTTTGTGGGACCCAGCTCAAGCCGTATCCCAAGATGACTGCCAAAACTTCCTGGTTGAAGTGTTGGCATCCAATCAGATTTCAACACAGGGAATGTTGGCATCCAATGAGAATTCAACACAAGGAATGTTCCTATATATGCAAATTTATTTTCCAGTTAGTATTAGGCCTGGGCATGAAGTTCCACTCCGCTCAGGGAGTTTGTGGAGTTTTGTCCACTCTGCGCTCCACATAGCAAGCAGAGTTCTGAAAAACTCTGCTTAGGGTAGCGGAGTGGAGATTTTTCCTCGCTCACGAGTGTGAGTGAAAACAATCTTACTCCAGACCATCTCCCGGAGAGATTTCTCAACGCGGGAAGTCATGAATGGCCGCAACCGATCATGTTGAGAAACCTTCCGTTCACATTGAAGAAGGTGCCGCTCAAGTAGAACATCTACTCGAACGGTAGAAAGAAGCAGAGTCCTCTTGCGTTGCGCATTGTACCGGTTGAGCTGATTTTCTTGTGTGGGACAAACAACCAGCACAAAAAATCTGTGCGAACGACATGACCTAACTCACTCTGCTGCTTGCGGAGTTTTTTGGACAGTTTGCGGAGTTCCGCATTACAGAACTTCGCAAACTCCTCCCGGGCCTAGTTAAGATCTCTAAAACTACTGAATGGATTAACGACAAATAAGTGAAAGCATGATCTGTATAACCAAATCTAACTTTCTGCCAAATTCTGTGCAATTCCATCCAGCAGTTTGGGCTGCACACTTGTTTAAAGGTGCTATGGTAATTAACATGGGGAAAACGCAATTGGGACCACCCATTTTTCTTGGCCCCCACTTGACTGCCCACCCTGAAACTTCCCAGACAGAAGCTGATGTGAATGTTGAATTTTTGGGGAACATTTCGTGAAGATTCGTCAACCGGTGCCAAAGATATAGGCAACTGAAAAACAGTTTTTTAATAGAATTCAAGTTTTAACTATATCCAACTACTGCAGACTGCCAGTAGGTAATGTGTATATATATGTGTGTGTGTGTGTGTGTGTGTATATATGTGCATATACATGTATATATATATATATATATATTGACAAAATCTTTATTGACAAAATATGTGTGCTGAACAAAATGAAGTATTTTGTTTATGTTTATCATGATGAAACGCATGATCCGTTTTCTTTAAATGAAGCGGAAACTAAGCAGTAACCTAATCCGTGACCAAGGAGTGCTGTAACTCCAAAACGCGTTGGGGGATTATCTGTTGCCAGTGTCGAAATAAACGCGCTGTTACAACTACTGAGTGTCGGTACTGTGGTACTTTTGGCCAGTGAATTCTTACTGTGCTGGGATTGCAGATATCGGATGGAATATATATATATATATATATATATATATATATATATATATATATATATATATATATATATATATATATATATTCACTGAAAAAACCATAGGTTTCAGGCACGTTATAGTTAAAAATTAGCATTTAAAAAACCTTAGAAATTCACTGAAAAAACCATAGGTTTCAGGGACGTTATAGTAAGAAATTAGCATTTAAAAAACCTTTGAAATTCACTGAAAAAACCATAGGTTTCAGGGACGTTATAGTTAGCTGGACATTTCACTCGTACAAAACCATAGAAATTCCACTGTTATAGTTAGTTCAGCTAACTATAACTCGCGCCCCACAATGCACTGCTGATCACATCACATATTACATCATTCATGACATGGTCAGTGACATCACTGATGACATCACTGATCACATCTCAAATGACATCACTGATGACATCATCCAGTGAATGTGTTTTTCTTTAAAGTTTAAATATGTATTATATATATACCAAGGTGTATTGAAGAATGAGTGGGTGTATAAGTGTCTGGATGGAGGATTTAGTAGGTGTGTGACTGACTGTTTAACTGAGTTATTACATGTGTCTTACTGAATGCATGGGTTAGTGACTAAACTGTGTGAATGTCTATATCAGTCTGTTTGCTGTTGTATAAGCTGCTGCATGGGTTGGTCAGTAGCTACATGAGTGTCTATATGGGTTATTAATTGGTTGTCAGAGTATTTGTATGGGTGCCTCAGTGTGTGTGTGTGTGCGTCGGAGGTGTGTGACTCTGTGCATACATGTTTGAGTGGTTGATTCACTGGGTGTATGGGTTCAAGAGTGCATGTGGAAACAGCTGTATGCGTGGGTGAGTGTGTGTATGGGTGTGTTAGTGAGTGAATGGATGTCTCAGTGGTACATGTCCAACTAACTACATATGTAAAAGACAGTGTATGTGAGAGTTGGAGTATATAAATGACTATACGTGAGAGTTAGTGATTGTGAGAGTGGCTATATGGATGAGTGTGTACTTGTATCAGTGATTGTATAAGAGACTAATTATGCGTTTCTTTCTGTTTGAATAAGTGATGTGTTGTGTGTATAACTGTATAGGTCAGTAAATGGAAGTGTGATTGATTATTTGCATGACTGACTAGGTGTGTGAGTAACTCTGGATGAGTGCTGCTGTGTGAGTGTCTGTGTAGGTGTATGAGTGCATATGATAGTGTTGTATTGATGAGTGACTGCATGTATGAGTGATTGTATGGGTGAATGAGTGGATGAGTGTGTAGACCTAAGAACTAGTGATTAGATATGTAGTAAGTAGTATTGGTGTGTCTATGGTTTCAAAAATGGTATTCTGTTTTTTGGAGTGGGTGTATCAAAGGTTATATTAGGGTGTGAGAAGGTGCATCAGATTGTCACATGGATGATGTCATCAGTGATGTCATCAGTGATGTCATTTGAAATGTCATCAGTGATGTCATCAGTGATGTCACTGACCATGTCATGAATGATGTAATATGTGATGTGATCAGCAGTGCATTGCGGCGGCGCAAGTGATAGTTAGCTGAACTAACTATAACAGTGGAATTTCTATGGTTTTATACAAGTGAAAAATTCAGCTAACTATAATGTCCCTGAAAACTATGGTTTTTTAAGTGAATTTCAAAGGTTTTTTAAATGATAATTTCTAACTATAACGTCCCTGAAACCTATGGTTTTTTCAGTGAATTTCTAAGGTTTTTTAAATGATAATTTCTAACTATAACGTGCCTGAAACCTATGGTTTTTTCAGTGAATTTCAAACATTTTTTAAATGCTAATTTCTAATTATAATGTTCATTAAACCTATGGTATTTTCAGTGATTTTAAATTATCATTCCATTCTCAACCTAGTGAAAACAGCCAATATCGCCAGTTTTCCAACAATAGCTTCCGCCCAAAAATTCGCCACAAATGAGAGCAACAACTAACGCTAATAATATGCAGAGTAGGCGTTCCCATGCAAAAATAACACGAAAACACCACTTCCCGATATTTTGAACAAGCAGCCAAATCTGGAGTGCGATCCAAAAACAGGCGATAAGCTGCGTTAGCAGTAGGAATTTAACATCTGCCTTTTACTGGTATAAAGCAGGACGACTACCTACAGTGTGAAAGGGAGCCCAGCCCAGAATCACATCTGAAGACCAACACATGTCATAGAGCTACTGACCATGCAGCTCCGACACCCAAGAAGGCCACAACACCCACTGCCATCACCCTCAGGACCTCCCCCTGGACCACCCCCTCCCTACTACCACCGAGGCAGCGCAGAACAGGACAGCGGACCTTCCAAAACGGCATGGTCCCTCAGCCACACAATAGCTGAATCTTGGGAGATGTGGCAACCAAGTATGTGTGAAGGACGCAAGTCACCCATCAATAAAAATGCACACAATACCAAGTGTAGCGGTGATGTGGTAGACAGACCTCACTATGCAGAGCACAAACCTCTCCATGTGGACATATACTGCTGGTGCTTGTAGTGTTGTGGACAATAGACACAACCATGTTACCTCAGGCAGTGGGGAAGATCTCGGTCATGTCGCTGTGTTGTCCTCCCCTGGAAGCGGAAGCGGAGAGTGCTGGTCCAACGTACGCCACTCCAGCATAGGAGTATGGATAAATAAGCTGGGGCTGTGGGCGTGGTTCACTTGTGGGAAGGCCAAAGCATCTGCCAGGGCGGCAGCCCTCACCCTGCCACGAGGCCTCCGCCGTGACCGCCGGCCTCCTCGACACAGGCTCGCTGCGAACCCAGCAGCAGAGCACCACAGACTTATGTCTGTACAGACTACTGCCTTCGATCTACACTGCGGACAGCAGGGCTCACAATTGAGATCGAGTCGCGATTGCAGATGACGCACTCCAGTAGGGAAGAGACATTCATCCTAGTGCGGCCCGCCCGGACCACGCATCATCGCAGACTGTGCACACACTGAGTGCTTCAGGTGCCACTAAGTCAGTGCACCACAAGTCAACACCACGTGGACTTATTAAGACAGAATTTATTAGGCAAAAGACATTGCTACCAGTGTGGCCCGCCCGCACCACGCATCATCACAGGCTCCACACATGCTGGTTGATTCAGGTGACACTAACTGTACAGCTCAACTCAACGCCACGTGGCTGTGGGCCCTTGCTGACCGCTGCCTCCGGCCTACACTGCGGTCATCAGGGCTCACATTTAAAATTGACTCTTGATTCATTAGTTGCAGAGTCCAGTAGGCAACTAAGTATTACGTCCCAAAAACCTACATAATATCCTTTTAGTATCCTTGCTTCAAGAACTTGTTTTATATCAGTTATAGCTTTAGTACAATGACAAACTTCATCTTGCAAGTCCAAAGGAACACTGAATGGCAGTCTACACTGCGGACAGCAGAGCTCACAATTTGAATTCAGTCTTGATTTATTAATTGCAGACAGAATTGTTCTCTATGTCCTCGAATTTTGTCAAGAGGAAGTTACAAAAAGCATTCCTTGATGTCTGTGCTGACTACTGCCTTCGATCTACACTGCAGTCAGCAGGGCTCACAATTCAGATCGAGTCGCGATTGCAGATGACGCAATCCAGTAGGCAAGAGACATTGCATCATCGCTGGCTGCGCACATGCTGAGCGCCACACCTACCACTAACTCTATGCAGCTCAAGTCAACGCCATGTGGCTGTGGACTCTTCCTGACCACTGCCTCCGGCCTACACTGCGGTCAGCAGGGCTCACAATTCAGATCAAGACGCGATTGCAGATGACGCAGCCCAGTAGGCAACAGACATTGCATGATCACTGGCTGCGCACACGCTGAGCGCCACACCTACCACTAACTCTATGCAGCGCAAGTCAATGCCACATGGCTCTGGGCTCTTCCTGACCACTGCCTCCGGCCTACACTGTGGTCAGCAGGGCTCACAATTCAGATCGAGTCGCGATTGCAGATGATGCAGTCCAGTAGGCAAGAGACATTGCATCATCGCTGGCTGCGCACACGCTGAGCGCCACACCTACCACTAACTGTATGCAGCTCAAGTCAATGCCACATGGCTGTAGGCCCTTCCTGACCGCTGCCTCCGGCCTACACTGTGCTCAGCAGGGCTCACAATTCAAATTTAGTCTTCATTCATTAATTTCAGAGTCCAGTAGGCAACTAACTATAAAGTCCCTGAAACCTACATATTTCGACAGTGTATTCCATAAATGTTTCATCTTTTGTTCCATACACCTACACTGTGGTTAGCAGAGCTCACAATTTAATTGAGACATGATTTATTTATTGCAGAGAGAATTGTACTCTATGTCCTCGAATTTTGTAAACAGGAAGTGACTTAAAGCATTCTTCGATGTCTGTGCTGACTACTGCCTTCGATCTACACTGTGGATAGCAGGGCTCACAATTCACATCGAGTCGCAATTGTAGATGACTCAGTCCAGTAGGCAACAGACATTGCTCCCAGTGCGGCTCGCCCGCACCATGCATCATCGCTGGCTGCGCACACGCTGAATGCTTCTGATGCCCCTATCTCAGTGCAGCACAACTCATGAACCCTTTATGATACAATGTTTTGTGTATAATTTCACATCTGCTGCCCCTACCTCAGTGTACCACAAGTCATGGACCCTTTACGATACAATCTTGTGTGTATTATTTCACATCTGTTGCCCCTACCTTAGTGCAGCACAAATCATTGACCCTTTATGATTGAATTTGTGTGTCTGATCAAATGATTACTGTTGTACTTGTTGCCAGCACCAACCATTCCCGGACGGCTGGCTTACACTCAACCCCACACGCATCCAGCACAGACGTCACTGGACATGTGACTCTGGTAATAAAAATGAGTCAAGCGCACGTGCCCGTACCCAGTTCCACTATCTATCTGTGTCCGTATGTTCATTATGTATGCAAGTTGCCGCCCCTGGGCCCTACCACATTACATTGTGCTGTGGACAGGGTATGCAACCAAGTTACTTCTGGCAGTGGGGAAAACTTCGGTTTTGTAACTTTCTCTTGGTCATTGTACAAGTACGTACATAGAGACTGGATCATTAGAGTACTGCAAGGAGAGTGTATAGTGAATTTATAAGTGCTTGGAGATTGGCAGAGTAATTGTATAAGTACATATGTTGGCGCAGCCTAACCCCGAACACAAGCTTGGCTCTAATTGGCTGCCCTCCATGTGCCAAAAACTGAAACTTGAACTTTGCATGGCCCTGTATTGCTACAGCTGCAACACTCCACTGAATGTGCAATAAGCATTCATATCCACACAGATGTGTCATGTCCACCATCTTTCATGTGTGGAACTATGGATGAATGTAGGGTCAGTGATTCCCCGTACCTTCCATGTTGGCCATGTTGTGGGACTTGGCTCACAGAGTGACACATTGGCGCTTGCGACCCAGGTGACGTCAGCACTACAACAGGGACACCCGCATCAGTCGATTCCTCATACAGCCCAGGACGGAGCCACGCCCATAGCTCCGGAGTCATTCTTCACAGCCTCACGCAGGACTGGCATACGGCAGGCCAGCCCACTCCGCTTACGCTTACAGGGAAGGACAACAACGCTACATGGCCCAGATTTTCATTGCAGTGATCTGCTGGTCACACCCTAGTTGTCAGTACGCCACAGCCACTCCCTCATGGCTAGTATACACCCACACCACACCCATCCAGCACAGGCATCACAGGACACGTGACCCTGCCAATAAAAAAGACCGGGCGCACGTGCTCGATGCCATTTCAGAGTTGCTCGCACCGGATGCACTGCAGCCGGCACAGGCACACCGGCACAGGACTGTGACTTTCGGTCCACTGAGGTACGGGTACCGTAACTGCTGAGCGGGTGTACAGCCTGCGGTGATGGCCCGTCCCGGCGGTCTGGACAGCTCAGGTTTTGTGTGCCCTGCTGGACCGCAGTGTAGGCCTGAGCCATCAGACAGCGCAGGCCTACCGGCACGTGGCGTCGCCTCGCTGGTCACAGAGTTAGTGGCACCACAAGGGCTGAGCGGGTGTGCAGCCTCCGATGAAAAGCCCGGTGCACTGGTATGTCCTCTGCCATGGCGAAATCAAGACCCAGCACCAAATGTGAGACCTAGTGGCCTGCGGAGCGGGGCTGCATGATATGCAGGGTGCCGTGTCCGCGTGCCCCGGGCTTGGGGCTTGCAGCGGCACATGGTAGGCCCTCTTTTCTACACGCAGGTTGCGAAAGGTGAGCAGAGAGGCTTGTTAGCGCAGCGGCAGGCAGTGACCTCCGGGCAGTGGGAGTGGATGGGGTGCAGCAGCCTGGGTGCGCAGCGGCGGACAGTCACCTCCGAGCAGTGGGAGTGGATGGGGTGCAGCAGCCTGGGTGCGCAGCAGCGGGCAGACACCTCTGGGCAGTGGAAGTGGAGGGGGTGCAGCAGCCTGGGTGCACAGCGGCGAGCAGACACCTCTGGGCAGTGGAAGTGGATGGGGTGCAGCAGCCTGGATGCACAAAGGCGGGACAGAGAATTAGGCGTGTGCAGTTGTATGTACTCTGCCATTACTGATTCCATCCTACGTTTCAGATGAGTAAGCTTGAGGGCTTCACTATGTTCCGGCACGTGGTTGGAGACACACCGGTGACGGAAAGGTGAGCTGTGAGGGTTTTGTCCACAGTGTGGGCACCGGACACTCACTGTCCCTCTCCATCTCTTCCTTTCTCTCCCTCACACTCTTTCTCTCTCTCTTCCTCTCTCTCTCACTCTATCTCTTCCTCTCTCTCTCACACTGTTTTTTTCTTTCTCTCTCTCTACCTCTCTCTCTCTCTCTCTTTCTCTCTCTCTCACTCTTCCTCTGTTTCTCTCTTCCTCACACTGTTTCTCTCTTTCTCTCTCTCTTCCTCTCTCTCACTGTTTCTCTCTCTCTTCCTCTCTCTCTCTCTCACTCTTTCTCTCTGTCTACCTCTCACTGTTTCTTTCTTTTTCTCTCTCTTCCTCTCTGTCACTCTTTCTCTCTCTCTCTCCTTTGATGGACGCATGACGCACAATGTTATCTTGCTTTTTGTCTAGCAGGCTGTGATTCACAGATTGACGACCCCCCCGACACGGACCTCCCGCCACGAGGCGATGACTTCAGTTCCACTGAGTTAGTGCCACCAGAGCTGAGCGCGTGTGCAGCCTTCGATGATGCGTGGCCATCCTGCAATCAAAACCCACTTTGAATTGTGAGCTCGGCTTGACTGCGTGTACGCAACGCCTGAGGAGGTTGCTTCAGCATGTGGTGGACCCTCTTAGACACACGCCGGTGGCGGAAGGTGAGCAGAGAGGCTTGTTTCCGCAGCAGCGAGCAGTCACCTCTGGGCGGTGGGAGTAGATAGTGTGCAGCACCCTGCGTGCACAAGTGCGGGCAGACACCTCCGACCAGTGGGAGTGGATGGGGTGCAGCAGCCTGGGTGCACAGGAGCGGGCAGACACCTCTAGGCAGTGGGAGTGGATGGGATGCAGCAGTCTGGGTGCGCAGGAACGGGCAGTCACCTCCGGGCAGTGGGACTGGATGGGGTGCACCAGCCTCGGTGCACAGCAGCGGGCAGACACCTCTGGGCAGTGGGAGTGGATGGGGTACAGCAGCCTGGGTGCGCAGAGGTGGGCAGACACCTCTGGGCAGCGAGAGTCAATGGGGTGCAGCAGCCTGGGTGCACAGGGGCGAAACAGAGAATTAGGCGTGTGCAGTTGTATGTACTCTGCCATTACTGATTCTATACTATGTTTCAGACGACTAAACTTGAAGACTGCACTATGTCCCGGCACGTGGTTGAAGACACACCGGTGGCAGAAAGGTGAGCTGTGAGGATTTTCTCCACAGTGTCAACACTCACTCTCCCTCTCCATCTCTTCCTTTCTGTCACTCACACACACTCTTTCTCTCTCTCTCACTCTCTATCTCTTCCTTTCTCTCTCTCACACTCTTTCTCTCTTTCTATGTCTTTTCCTCTCTCTCTCATTCTTTCTTTCTCTCTCTCATTCTTTCTTTCTCTCTGTCTCACTCTTTCTCTCTTTCTCTCTCTCTCTACCCCTCTCTCACACTGTTTCTCTCTTTCTCTCTCTCTTCCTTGTATCTCACTCTTTCTCTCTTTCTCTCTGTCTTCCTCTCCCTCTCACTCTTTCTCTCTTTCTCTGTCTTCCTCTGTCTTCCTCTCTCTCACTCTTTCTCTGTCTCTTCCTCTCTCTCACTCTTTCTCTCTTTCTCTCTCTCTCCTTTCATGGACGCATGACGCACAATCTTATCTTTCTTTTTGTCTTGCAGGCTGTGATTCACAAATTGTCAAGGGATGACACGCCATACCTGTACCTACTTTTATTTTGTTGTTTTGTTTAAATAAAATGTTTTATATGTAAATCCATAGATGACTGAGATTCTTATTTGTCCAATCTCACATGCATCTTCTTTACTATGATTGTGCGACATCAGACAATTTGTTACGTTCCAGATTTCCTAAGGTTGCTGTCACATTTGTTTGTGTGGGGGGGAGGTGAGGGGGGATGGCGGACAAGGGGCTGGTGGCGGGGGGTGGCGGAGCAGTGTTGGGTGTCCGAGCTGCATGATTGTTGGCTCCATTGCATCTGTTGTCATTCACTTTGAAAGTTAAAAATATCATCTCAAATACTTAACCACTACTACAAAACAGATAAACACCTTCTTAATTTCTAATTTACCTTCGTAGTTGGTATGCAGATTTCAAATGTCACAAACGCATGCAATTATTTTCTTGTCACACAGTACATCTAATGCACCGCTTTCATCAAGAATGGAACCAGTAATGGCAGAATTTCCCTGTTGCTCCACACATAAATACATATAAAGAACAAATCAAAATAGTTCCTTATTTTTTTTAGATTGCAAAACCTCTCTTTATTGGTTATTTTTGAACTTTCCATATAAACAGTGTTTTTAAGGAGACATTCAGGTGAAAAGTTCAAGGTATTGTATCACCACTTTCTAGAACATTCTACGACACGTGCAGGTTAAAAGTTCATCATTTTTTTAAACCTACCGATATTTCTTTTTGCAACATTTTTTCAACATTTAACGGCACGTGGAGGTCAAAAGTTCACCATTCTTTCAAGTTTGAACTGCACCTTCCAAATACAATTAGCAGGTGTGGTTGAGCTGAGCAAATTTCATCCTATAATATGTACTCCATGTATAAACTGCTTTTTATTAACCAATCACAAAGATGCTTTTCATCAAAACTAATCTACACCCTACTTTTTAGGACACAATACATTTCATCTCCCAATCGGTTAACGTTTTGTATGTAAAAAAAAGTAGTTCCCCATGTTTAAGCATATCTCTTATTCTACGAACAGACTGCATGAGCTACAGACATTTATCCATATCTTGTAGCCATACCTTCAAAATGCTAGTGTGGATTGTAGGACATAGCTATGTTTTCTGGTGCAAGAGGTATGCAGAACAGAGACGTATTGACTTAGACCTAGGTTTACAAAATGTTCACATTAAATGGTTTGCACAGAGAGGATTGAAGTGGCACCAATTGCTCCCTTTGGTTAAAACCTGTTTGCATCTCCAACACCCTGATCTCATGATTGTGCACTGTGGTGGTAACGACCTAGGCACATTGACTGGGGTAGGTTTGGAAATGCTTATGAAAGACACCTTTGGACAATTGATGTTACTTTTGCCTCAAACTGTCTTTGTATATTCCAATATATGCCAAAGACAGAAGTGGAAATGGTCAAACCAATTTTGTCATAAGATTGAAAAATCTAGGAAGAATGTCAACAAAGCTGTGTCTGCATACCTCAGAGACCATAGAATGGGGTCGATTTACAACAACAACATACGTTTTGATATGGCTGATATCTACAGACGTGATGGAGTACACTTCACAGATAAGGGAAACCGAGTTTTCCTGATTAACCTGAAGCTGTGCATTCGCACTTACATGTAGCTCCAACTAATAAACACAAGGGCTCTTTTTAGAGCCACCTTATATTCCCAATTTCGGCTTGCAGAGTGTCACCTGCGGGCCGTTGGGCAGGCTCGCAGAGGAAGAGCTGCGGCCCATGGGCTCAGCCCGCAGAGGAAGACCTACGAGCCGTTGGCTCGCAAAAGCACAGCACCGTACTGGCTCGCAGAGGGAGAGCTGTGGCCGGACTTGCAGAGGGAGACCAATGGGCCAACAGGCCTGCTAGCAGACACACAGCTATCAGTTAACGGGCTGGCTTGCAGAGATACAGCTGCGAGCCCTTCGAGCTGCAACCCGACAGGCTAACTCGCAGAGGGAGAATAATGGGACAGCGGGCCTGGTAGCACAGACAGAGCTACGAGCTAACGAGGTGGCTCACAGAGGTAGAGCTGCGGGCCAGACGGACTGTCTTCTAAAGGCATAGCCACAAGCTGATGATGTGGGGAGAGGGAGCGTAAAAGGAGTATCGCACAGACAGACCTGCGGGATATTTTCAGTATTGCCTCGCAGAGGTAGAATTACGGATGCGATGCCTTTTAGAGGGAGAGATGCGAGCTGACGGACTGAGTCACAAAATGGCTCACAGCTCGCAGTCGCAGAGCTGCAAGCTGACGGACTGGCTTCTAAAGGCATAGCCGTGAGCTGGTGATGTGGGGAGAGGGACCGTGAAAGGGGTATATCGCACAGACAGAGCTGCAGTATATTTTTAGTGTTGCCTCGCAGAGGTAGAACTACGGACCTACGACTCGCAGACACAGAGCTGCGACCCGACGGAGTGGCTTCTAAAGGCATAGCCACGAGCTGATGATGTGGGGACAGGCAGCGTAAAACGAGCTAACGAAGTGGCTCGCAGAGGTAAAGTGGGGGAGGGAGCATAAAAGGAGTATCTCGCACAGACAGACCTGCAGGATATTTTCAGTATTGCCTCCCAGAGGTAGAATTACGGATCCGATGCCTTTTAGAGGGAGAGATGCCAGCTGACGGACTGAGTAGCTGACAGCTCGCAGTCGCAGAGCTGCGAGCCGATGGACTGGCTTCTAAAGGCATAGCCGTGAGCTGGTGATGTGGGGAGAGGGACCGTGAAAGGGGTATCTCGCACAGACAGAGCTGCAGTATATTTTTAGTGTTGCCTCGCAGAGGTAGAACTACGGACCTGATGCCTTGCAGAGGGAGGGTTGTGAGCTGAGGGACTGAATCACAAAATGGCTGCCAACACTTCCTAGTTTCAACAGTTCGCAGGCAATGAGCCGCAAGCTCGTGCTTGTAACGCTTCAGCCAATCAGATGTCAGAATTCTTAAATATTGATATCTGGAAAATTTGATATTTCTCTAAAACTACTGAACGGATTTACCCGATTTAAACAAAAGCGTGCTTTCTGGACCAAGCAAAAGCGTGCTTTCTGGACCAAGACCTTTCTCTGTGCCAAATTTGGCATAATTCCGTTCAGCAGTTTGACCTGTAGCCTTGTCGAAAGTTTCCTATGGAAATTGCATGCAGAAAACACGTTTTGGGACCCCCCTTTTTTCATAGCCCCCCCTTTACGAATCCCCCCCAAACTTTTAGGATAGGAGTTGACCTAAAAAGAGGAACTTTTTGGAAAATTTCGTAAATATTCGTCAAACGACGCCAAAGTTTTAGGCACATCAAAAAAAGTTTTTCCTATGGAAAAGTGGTCCTAACTATAACTACCTACTGGCGACTGCCAGTAGGTGATATATATATATATATATATAGGACCCAGTAGAAGGCGCAAGCCGAAACGCGTATGTCATCCTTTTGTATGCACCCTTGCACTTTGCTTGTGAAGGCTTTGTATGGAGAGGTTTACCGTTATATGCAAATAAAGCCCTTTGAAGTCAGTTCCTGTAAGTGCTGTGCTTCATTTCTGCCCTGGAAAGTGTGTGGAAAGCTGAGCCCGAGTGGAGGGCAACCATTTGGAGCATATGTGTAATATGTACAGTCGCGGTCCGTGTAGGAGTGCCGGCCGGGCGGTGACGTGGGGCGGGGGAGGGGCAGGGTGGGGGGTAGCAAAGTACGGATTACGGACCTATACAGGTAAGTAAACATTTAAATCAATGAAACGAATTTCGTTGCGCGCACAGCATCGCCAAATGCCATGCAGTGCGCGCAACGAAATTTGTTTTATTGATTTAAATGTTTACTTACCTGTATAGGTCCGTAATCCATACTTTGCTACCCCCCACCCTGCCCCTCCCCCGCCCCACGTCACCGCCCGGCCGGCACTCATACACGGACCGCGACTGAATATGTATATATATATATTCACTGAAAAAACCATAGGTTTCAGGGACGTTATAGTTACTTGCACATTTCACTCATACAAAACCATAGAAATTCAGCAGTTATAGTCAGTTGACCTAACTATAACTCACGCCCCCATAATGCACTGCTGATGACGTCACATATTACATCATTCATGACATGTTCAGTGACATCACTGATGACATCATCCACGTGAAAATCTGATGCACCTCCTCACACCTGAATATAACCTTTGATACACCCACTCTAAAATACAGACTACCATTTTTGAAAAAATAGACACATCAATACCAGTTACTAAATACGCACTGACTGATTCCTAGGTCTACACACACATCCACTCATTCACCCATACAGTCACTCATACATGCAGTCACTCATCAATATAACACTATCATATGCACTCATACACCTATACAGACACTCACACACTGCCACATATCCATAGTTACTCACACACCTAGTCAGTCATGCAAAGAATCAATCATGCTTCCATTTACTCACCTATACAGTTATACAGACACCACCTCACTTACTCATACAGATACTAACACATAATTACTCTCTTATAGAATCACTGATACAAATACACACTCATCTATGCAGCCACTCTCACAATTACTGACTCTCACATATAGTTATTTATATACACCATCACTCACATATACTGCCTTTTACATATGTAGTTACTTACACATGTACCACTGAGACATCCATTCACTCACCAACACACCCATACACACACTCACCCACCCATACAGCTGTTTCCACATGCACTCTTGAACCCATACACCCAGTGAATCAACCACTCACACATCTATGCGCAGAGTCACACACCTCCCACCCACCCACACACACACTCAGGCAGCCATACAAATACTCAGGCAAGCAATCATTAACCCATATAGACACTCATGCAGCTACTCACCAACCCATGCAGCAGCTTACACAACAACAGACAGACTGATACAGACTTTCACACAGTTTAGTCACTAACCCATGCATTCAGTAAGACACATTTAATCACTCACTTATACAGTCAGTCACGTACCTACTAAATCCTTCATACAGACACGTATACACCCACTCATTCTTCAATACAGCTTGGCATATTTTTAAAACATATTTAAACTTTACAGAAACACACAGTCACTTGATGATGTCATCAGTGATGTCATCAGTGATGTCATTTGAGATGTCATCAGTGATGTCACTGACCATGTCATGAATGATGTAATATGTGACGTCATCAGCAGTGCATTGTGGGGGCGTGAGTTATAGTTAGCTCAACTAACTATAACGGCCGAATTTCTATGGTTTTGTACGAGTGAAATGTGCAAGTAACTATAACGTCCCTGAAACCTATGGTTTTTTCAGTGAATTTCAAAGGTTTTTAACATGATAATTTGTAACTATAACGTCCCTGAAACCTATGGTTTTTTCAGTGAATTTCAAAGGTTTTTTAAATGCTAATTTTTCATTATAATGTTCATTAAACCTATCTGCTGTGCAATCCAAAAACAAGCTGGTGCTTGTAGTGTTGTGGACAGTGGACGCAACCATGTTACCTCAGGCAGTGGGGAAGATCTCGGTCATGAACCTGTGTCGTCGCCCCCTGTAAGCGGAAGCGCAGTGGGCTGGTCCAACGTATGCCACTCCAGCGTAGAAGTGTGAATAAATAGGCCAGGGTTCTGGGAGTGGTTCACTTGTGTAAACGCCAACGCATCTGCCAGAGCGGCGACCCTCATCCTGCCACGTGTCTGCCGCCATGACCGCGGGCCTCTCCGACACAAGCCCCCTGCGAATACAGCGGCACAGCACTGCACAGTTATGTCTATACAGACTACTGCCTTCGATCTACACTGTGGACAGCAGGACTCACAATTCATATTGAGTCGCGATTGCAGATGACGCAGTCCAGTAGGCAAGACACATTGCTCCCAGTGCGGCCTGCCCGGACGACGCATCATCGCAGGCTGCGTACACGCTGAGCGCCAGAGGTACCACTAACTCAGTGCACCACAAGTAAACGCCACGTGACCTTATTAAGGCAGAATTCATTAAACAAAACACATTGCTACCAGTGCGGCCCACACGGACCACGCATCATCGCAGGATGCGCACATGCTGAGTGCTTCAGGTGCCACTAGCTCACTGCACCATAAGTCATCGCCACGTACCCTTAAACCTACATAATATCCTTTTAGTATCCTTGCTTCAAGAACTTTTTTGATATCAATTATAGCTTTAGTACAATGACCAAATTCATCTTGCAAGTCCAAAGGAACACTGAATGGCAGTCTACACTGGGGATAGCAGAGCCCACAATTCGAATTCAGTTTTGATTTATTTATTGCAGAGTGAACTGTACTTTATGTCGTTGATTTTCTCAAGAGGAAGTCACAAAAAGCATTCCTCGATGTCTGTGCTGACTACTGCCTTCAATCTACACTGCGGTCAGCAGAGCTCACCATTCAAATTCAGCCTTGATTTATTAATTGGACAGAGAATTGTACTCTATGTCGTTGAATTTTCTCAAAAGGAAGTGACAAAAAGCTTTCCTCGATGTCTGTGCTGACTACTGCCTTCGATCTACACTGCAGACAGCAGGGCTCACAATTCAGATGGAGTTGCGATTGCAGATGATGCAGTCCAGTAGGCAACAGACATTGCTACCAGTGCGGCCCTCCCGGACCACGCATCATCGGTAGCTGTGCACACGCGGAATGCTTCTGATGCTCCTACCTCAGTCCACCACAACTGATGGACCCTTTATGACAGAATCTTTTGTGTATGATTTCAGATCTGGTGCCACTAACTTAGTGTAGCACAAGTCATGGACCCTTTATGATTGAATCTCTGTGTGTGATCTGATGATTACTGTTGTACTTGTTACCAGCACCAACCATTCCCGGAGGGCTGGCTTACACTCACCCCACACGCATCCAGCACAGACGTCACTGGACATGTGACCCTGGTAATAAAAAGGAGTTGAGTGCACGTGCTCGTACCCAGTTTCACTATCTATCTGTGTCCGTGTGTTCATTATGTATGCAACATGCTGCCCCTGGGCCCTACCACATTACATTGTGCTCTGGACAGCGTATGCAACCAACTTACCTTTGACAGTGGGAGAAAACTTTGGTTATGTAACTTTGTCTCGGTCATTGTACAAGTACGTACGTAGAGACTGGATGATTAGAGTACTGCAAGGAGAGTGTATAGTGAATTTATAAGTGCGTGGGGATTGGCGGAGTGATTGTATAAGTACATATGTTGGCGCACCCTAACTCCGACAACAAGCTTGTCTCTAATTGGCTGTCCTCCATGTCCCAAAAACTGAAATTTGGATTTTGCATGGCCCAGTATTGCTACAGCTGCAATACTCCACTGAATGTGCAATAAACATTCACACCCACACAGATGTATCATGTCCACCATCTTTCTTGTGTGGAACTATGGATGAATGTAGGGTCAGTGATTCCCCGTACCTTCCATGTTGGCCATGTTCAGGGACTTGGCTCACAAAGTGACACATTGACGCTTGTGACCCGGGTGATGGCAGCACTACAACAAGAACACCCGCATGCCAGTGTTGCAAGATTTTTTAAGCATTCTCTAGCCCAAAGACAACCAAAAAGTAGCCCAAACTAGCCCAATATTGCTACTTTAAGGAAGGAGGGGCAGGGACATCGTCAAGCAGGCGGTGAATGGATTGGAATTGATGTTGCAGCAGGCTGCCAAGTAAATATTTGTCTAATAAAGCGCTTTAACATACTAGTTTGCTGGAGCGCTGTATATATATTTATAATCTGGCAACTAGCACAAACCAAATTTTACTGCACAACCGGGAAAAATATAGCCCAATTGGGCGTGATCTAGCCCAATCTGGCAACAGTGCCGTATCAGTTGATTCCTCATACAGCTCACGATGGAGCCACACCCATAGCTCCAGAGTCATTCTTCACAGCCTCACGCAGGACTGGCATACGCCAGGCCATCCCACTCTGCTTACGCTTACAGAGAAAGACAACAACGCTACATGGCCCAGATTTTCATTGCAGTGATCTGCTGGTCACAACCTAGTTGTCAGTACGCCACAGCCACTCCCTCACGGCTAGTATACACCCACACCACACCCATCCAGCACAGGCATCACAGGACACGTGACCCTACCAATAAAAAAGACCGGGCACATGTGCTCTAAACCATTTTAGAGTTGCTCCCACCGCATGCACTGTGATGGCCCGTCTCGGTGGTTCGGACACCTCATGTAGGCCTGAGCCACCGAACAGGGAGGCCTACCACCATGTGCGTGGCCTCACTGTTCACTGAGTTAGTGGCACCGCAAGGACTGAGCAGGTGTGCAACCTGCGATGATGATAGGTGCACTAGTATGTCCTCTGCCATGGCAAAATCAAGACGCAGCACCAAATGTGAGACCTGTTGGCCTGCGGAGCGGGACTGCATGATGCGGAGGGTGCCCTGTCCGTGAAAAAGTGAGCAGTGAGGCCTGGGTGCGCAGCGGTGGGCAAATACGTCTGGGCGGCGGGAGTGGATACACAAAGGCGGCACAGCGATTTAGGCGTACGCAGTCGTATATACTCTCCCATTACTAATTCTGTACTATGTTTAGATGTGGGAGCTTGAGGGCTCCACTAGGTCCCGGCACGTGGTTGGAGACACAGCACTCACTGTCCCTCTTCATCTTCTTCCTTTCTCTCCTTCACACTCTTTCTCTCTCTCTTCTTCTCACACTGTTTCTCTCTTTCTCTCTCTCTTCGTCTTTCTTATACTCTTTCTCTCTCTCTCTCTCTCTTCTTCTCTCTCTCTGTTTCTCTCTCTCTCTTCATCTCTCTCACTCTTTCTCTCTTTCTCTTTCTCTTCCTCTCACTCTTTCTTTCTTTTTCTCTCTCTCTTCCTTTCACTCTCACTGTTTCTCTCTTTCTCTCTGTATTCGTCTGACTCTTTCTTTCTTTTTCTCTCTGTCTTCCTCTCACTCTTTCTTTCTCTCTCTATCTCTCTTTCTCTCTCCTTTGATGGATGCATGACGCACAATCTTATCTTGCTTTTTGTCTTGCAGGCCTGCGATGAAGCGTGGCCATCCTGCAATCAACACTCAACCTGAATTGTGAGCTCCGCTCTCCGCGTGTACACAACGGGTGAGGAGGTTTCTTCGGCACGTGGTGGACCCTCTTCGACACACGCCGGTGGTGTAAGGTGAGCAGAGAGGCTTGTTTGCGCAGCGGCGGGCAGTCACCTCCGGGCAGTGGGAGTGGATGGGGTGCAGCAGCCTGGGTGCGCAGCGGCACGCAGTCACCTCCGGGCAGTGGGAGTGCATGGGGTGCAGCAGCCTGGGTGCGCAGAGGCTGTCATACACCTCTGGGCAGTGGGAGTGGAGGGAATGCAGTGGCCTGGGTGTACAGCAGTGGGTAGACACCTCTGGGCAGTGGAAGTGGATGGGATACACTAGCCTGGATACACAAAGGCAGGACAGCGATTTAGGCATACGCAGTTGTATGTACTCATCTATTACTGATTCCATTTTTATGTTTCAGATGACTAAGCTTGAGGGCTGCCCTATATCCCGGCACGTGGTTGGAGACACACCGGTGACAGAAAGGTGAGCTGTGAGGATTTTCTCCACAGTGTCAACACTCACTCTCCCTCGCCATCTCTTCCTTTCTGTCACTCACACTCTTTCTTTCTCCCTCTCTCACTCTCTATCTCTTCCTTTCTCTCTCACACTCTTTCTCTCTTTCTCTGTCTCTTCCTCTCTCTCTCATTCTTTCTTTCTCTCTCTTCCTCTCTCACTCTTTCTCTCTCTTCCTCTCTCTCACACTGTTTCTCTCTCTCTTCCTCTCTCTCACACTGTTTCTCTCTTTCTCTCTTCCTTGTATCTGACTCTTTCTCTCTTTCTCTGTCTTCCTCTCTCTCACACTTTCTCTCTTCCTCACTCTCACTCTTTTTCTCTCTCTCTTCCTTTCTCTCACTCTTTCTCTCTCTCTCTTCCTCTCTCACTCTTTCTCTCTCTCTTCCTCTCTCTCACTCTTTCTCTCTCTTTCTCTCACTGTTTCTCTCTCTCTTCGTCTCTCTCACTCTTTCTCTCTGTCTTCCTCTCACTCTTTCTTTCTTTTTCTCTCTCTCTTCCTGTCACTCCCACTGTTTCTCTCTTTCTCTCTGTCTTCCTCTCACTCCTTCTTTCTTTTTCTCTCTGTCTTCCTCTCACTCTTTCTTTCTCTCTCTCTCGCTCTTTCTCTCTCCTTTGATGGACGAATGACGGACAATCCTATCTTGCTTTTTATCTAACAGGCTGTGATTCACGAATCGACGTCCCCCACACACCACCACAGCTGAACGTGTGTACAAACTGCGATGATGCGTGGCCATCCTGACAACGCCTGACAAAGTTGCTTCAGCATGTGGTGCACCCTCTTACACACACGCCGGTGGTGGAAGGTGAGCAGAGATACTTCTTTCCGCAGCAGCGGGCAGTCACCTCTGGGCGGTGGGAGTAGATAGTGTGCAGCAGCCTGGGCGCACAAGAGCGCACAGACACCTCCGAGCAGTGGGAGTGGATGGGCTGCAGCAGCCTGAGTGCGCATTGCCGAAACAGATAATTAGGAGTGTGCAGTTGTATGTACTCTGCAATTACTAATTCTATACTATCTTTGAGATCACTAAACTTAAGGGTGCACTATGTCCCGGCACGTGGTTGGAGACACACCGGAGGCACAAAGGTAAGCGGCGAAGATTTTCTCCAGTCTCAACACTCCCTCTCCATCTCTTCCTTTCTCTCTGTCACACTTTCTCTCTTTCTCTGTCTGTTCCTCTCTCTCATTCTTTCTTTCTCTCTATTCCTCTCTCTCACTCTTTCTCTCTCTCTTTCTCTCTTTCTCTCTACCTCTCTCTCACACTGTTTCTCTCTCTCTCTTTTCCTTGTATCTTACTCTTTCTCTCTCTCACTCTTTCTCTGTCTTTGTCTGTCTTCCTCTCTCTCATTCTTTCTCTCCTCTCTCTCACTCTTCCTCTCTCCCTTCCTCTCTCTCACTCTTTCTCTCTCTCTTCCTCTCTCTCACTCTTTCTGCTGTGAGCCGGCAAGTGGTTCGCAGAGGCAGACTTGCAGGCCCAAGTATGTTGTTGGAGGTATGCTGTTGATGGTGGAAAAGGGTGCGTTACCTGCTGATGTAGGGAGACGCAGCGCGAAAGCGGTATCTCGCACAGACAGAGCTCCGGTATATTAAATTGCCCCGGGACCTTTCTTTTATATTTTCACTCGATGCGAGGCACAAGATGGCTGCTAACACTTCCTGGTTTGAATTGTTAGCAGCCAATCAGAAGCAAGCTCGTGCTCGGGAGTTAGGCACAGTTCAGATATATATATCTTTTTTTCCTTTAATATCTCAAAAACTACTGAACGTATTTACACCATTTCCACAAAACCGCGCTTTCTGCACCAAGACCTTTCTCCCTGCCAAATTTGGCCTAATTCCGTTCAGCAGTTTGACCTGCAGCCTTTTCTAAAGTTTCCTATGGAAAATGCATTGCGAAAACACTTTTTCGGACCCCCCTTTTTTCTCAGCCCCCCTTCACCAATCACCCTGTAATATGTCTTCGCAGCTCAATACACCCCTAAACTTTCAAGATATGAGCTGATCAAAAAGAGAAACTTTCTGGAATATTTAGTAAAGATTCATCAAACGACGCCAAAGTTATAAGCACATGGAGGTCTCCAGGAGGGGGGCCGTGCAACCCCCCTCCCAACATGAGTGAAGCCCCGGGTCTGCGGGGACCCCAGCGGGCCCCCGCAGCCCCACCGAGGCCCCGCTATAATTTTTTAAGAAATGCCCCCGGGACCTAGCCCACCCTGGGGTCTCATTAAAATAAAACGCGGGACCCCGCGACCCCAGCGGGAATTACGCCGATATTTTTTTTTTAAATGCTTTTTTTGGCTCTGGGGTCTTTCTGGGACCCCCTGAGCAGGCCTAGGGGGTCATGGTGTTTCTACCCTGCCCCCTTCTCTTGTTTTATACCTTTGTTTCTCTGTTTTCTAGTGACTCGCTTCTACCAAGCCACAAGATGGCTACCAACACTTCCTGGTTTGGAGTGTTCGCAGCCAATCACAGTGAAGCTCGTGCAAGGGACTTAGGTTCCGCCCAGATATCAAAACTTTTATTTTTCTAATTTCTCAGCAACTACTGAACGGATTTACACAATTTAAAAAAAAGGTCGCTTTCTGATCCAAGCACTACCTTTTTGCCTAATTTGGGGTAATTCCGTTCAGTAGTTTCAGCTCTAGCCTTGCACAAAGTTTCCTATGGGAAATTGATTTTTGACTCTTATTCTTTGAATTTCTCAAAAACAACTGAACGGATTTACACCATTTAAAAAAAGGTCGCTTTCTGAACCAAGCTCTACCTTTCTGCCAAATTTGAGGTAATTCCGTTCAGCAGTTCAAGCTGTAGCTCGTCGCAAAATTTCCTATGGAAATTAACATGGAGAAAACGCGTTTTGGGACCCCCCTTTTTTCTCAGCCCCCGCTTCACAAATCACCTAAAAACTTTCAAGATAGGAGCTGACCTAAAAAGTGCAACTTTTTGGAAAATTTCATAAAGATTCGTCAAACGATGCCAAAATTATTAGCAAATCAAAAAACACTTTTCCTATGGAAACTAGGTTGTAACTATAACTACCTACTGGCGACCGCCAGTAGGTAATATATATATATATATTATCTACTGGCGGTCGCCAGTAGATAGTTATAGTTACAACCTATTATCCATAGGAAATCCACGACATTCTATTTGAAATAACTCTCTTGCCGGTTGACGTATCTTCGCGAAATTTTCAAACTTCGTGGGGCGCTCCGGTCCGCTCCTACCCTGAAAGTCTCGGGGTGATACGTCAAGCGGGGGCCGAGAAAAGGGGGTCCCAAACGCGTTTCCCCATGCATTTTTCCATAGGGAACTTTAGACACGGCTACAGCCCGAACTGCTGAACGGAATTACACCAAATTTGGCAAAGAGGTAGTTCTTGGTTCAGAAAGAACCCTTTTGTTAAATGGTGTAAATCCGTTCAGTAGTTGCTGAGAAAATCAAAAGTAAAAGTACATATATATCTATGGGCACGGAGGATTCGCGCACCCTGAGCGCACCCTGCGCGCACCGTCCCGATCACAAGCTGCATGTTAATTGGCTGTCAGCTGGCTGTCAACATTCCGATTCAGGAAATGTTGGCAGCCATTTTGTCCCTCAGTAGAACCGAGGGACAGAAACAAGTGCGCAAAGCGCACAAAGGGGGCAGGGTAGAAACACCCTGACCCCCTAGGTTTGCTCAGGGGTCCCACAAGGACCCCCTGGGCAAAAAAAAAAAAAAAATTTTAAATCGGCAGGATGCGCTCAGGGTGCGAATCCTGCCGGAAGCATCGAAGCGCGGTCTCCGCGCTTCGATGTATTTGCCCCGGGTGGCCCAAGTCCCGGGGGCATGGTGGGGAGTTTAATTTTATGTGTGGGGGCCTCAAAGGGCCCCCAAGCCCGGGGACCGCCACCCCCGGGGCTTTCTTTTAAAAATGGTGCGGGAGGGCTCTGAGTCCGTTTTGGACCCCGAAGCCCCGGGGACCACCACCTCCCGGGGCTTTTTAAAAAAATTAAACAACCTGTGTGGGGGCTCCAGTTCCCCCACACGCCCCGGGACCGCCACCTCCCGGGGCACTAACAAATTAAAATGGGGGTCCGTTTTGGACCCCGAAGCCCGGGGACCACCACCTCCCGGGGCTGTGCTGATGTAGGGAGGGGGCCGCGCGGCCCCCTCCTGGAGCCCTTGATGGCCCTGGGGACCGCCACCCCCAGGGCCGGCTCCTGCAGTGTCCCGGGGTGCCTACCCCGGGACACTGTAGTTTGCTATGGCAGGACGGGAGCCTCGCGGCTCCCGTCCTGCCATAGCAAACTGCTTTGGATATTGGAAGAGAGAGCAGGGAAACCTGCTCTCTCTTCCAATATCCAAAGCCGATTGCTTTCCACATGGGGAGCAGCATGTCAGCTGCTCCCCATGTGGAACAGCAATGCCGGCTCCCAAGGGACGTGGGGAGCCGGCGGGACTGTGGGGGATTGGGGACCCCCACAGTCCCCAACGGAAGGGCCAGCCCCGGGGGATGGGGTCCCCGGGGCAAGTAGTGGCCCAGGAGGGGGCCACGCGGCCCCCTCCCCCAAAAAAATAAATAAAAAAATAAAAAAAAATGGAAAGGCCGGCCCCGGAGATGGGGTCCCGGGGCCTTAAATGGCCTGAGGAGGGGGCCACGCAGCCCCCTCCCAAGAAAATAAAAAAAGGCCATGCCCGGGGGATGGGGTCCCGGGGCCAATACAGGCCCAGGGAAGGGGGCCACGCGGCCCCCTTCCCGTTTTTTTAAATTAAATTTAAAAAAGGGGTAAGGCCCTGGGGGATGGGGTCCCCAGGGCCCAAAAACAGGAAAAAGGAAGGGGGCCACACAGCCCTTCCTTCACCACTCTGCAAACGCGCCCCCTGGCGCGTTTGCAGAGGAGAACGAATTCCCCTTGAATACTGGGGGTCCCTGGGGGCCAACTAGCCCACCAGGAACCTCCAATATGCGCCAGGGGCTGCGTTGCAGAGACGTGTAGAGAGGCCACACCCTTTTACACCTCTCTGCAACGCAGCTCTGTGGCGCTTTTTGGAGGTATATGGTGGGCTAGTTGGGCTCCGGGGACCCTCAGGATTCAAGGGACTTAATCCCCAACTTAAAATGCGCCACGGGCGCGTTTGCACAGTGGTGAAGGGAGGGGCGGGGCTTCAGGTGACATGTGTGCAAACAGGCCCCGTGGCGCGTTTTAAGATGGGGAATTAAATCCCCTTCAATCCTGAGGGTCCCTGGGGGCCAACTAGCCCAACAGGTACATCCAGAAAGCGCCACAGAGCTGCGTTGCAGAAAGGTGTAAAAAGGGGTGTGGCCTCTCTACACGTCTCTGCAACACAGCCCCCTGGCGCATATTGGAGGTTCCTGGTGGGCTAGTTGGCCCCTAGGGACCCTCAGGATTCAAGGGGACTTAATCCCCCAACTTAAACGCGCCACGGAGCGCGTTTGCACAGATGTCACCTCAGGCCCCGCCCCTCCCTTCACCATTGTGCAAATATTCTTCTAAAATCATCCGAAATACGAATTCCGATTTACTCACCTGTTATCAGGAGAGACCTCAGTGCTGTATCTTTCAGCCCAGTACTGGTCCTGAAAAGTAATTTTAACCATACTTACCAGTAACTTGAATTTCCTTCCATAGGCTAACATTGACTGGTTTCACTTGGAAATTCTTCTAAGTGTGGAGTTTTGGAACTTTAAAATATTCCTCTAAAATCAGCCGAAATACGAATTCCGATTTACTCACCTGTTATCAGGAGAGACCTCAGTGCTGCATCTTTCAGCCCAGTACTGATCCTCAAAAGTAATTTTAACCGTACTTACCAGTAACTTGAATTTCCTTCCATAGGATATCATTGCCTGCTTTTTGCTGAAAAAGTTTCTAAGTGTTGATTTTTGAAACATACAAATATTCCTCTAAAATCAGCCGAAATACGAATTCCGATTTACTCACCTGTTATAAGGAGAGACCTCAGTGCTGTATCTTTCAGCCCAGTACTGGTCCTGAAAAGTAATTTTAACCGTACTTACCAGTAACTTGAATTTCCTTCCATAGGCTAACATTGACTGGTTTCACTTGGAAATTCTTCTAAGTGTGGAGTTTTGGAACTTTAAAATATTCCTCTAAAATCAGCCGAAATAAGAATTCCGATTTACTCACCTGTTATCAGGAGAGACCTCAGTGCTGCATCTTTCAGCCTAGTACTAATCCTGAAAAGTAATTTTAACCGTACTTACCAGTAACTTGAATTTCCTTCATAGGCTAACATCGACTGGTTTCACTTGGAAATTCTTCTAAGTGTTGATTTTTGAAACATACAAATATTCCTCTAAAATCAGCCGAAATACGAATTTCGCCGCATACAAGCGGACCTGTGGTGCCTGGAGTTCCGGGGACTGCGAGGACGAGGGAGTCCAATGATGTGGGACTTGTGATTTGCAGCAATTCGATGTTTTTTACCCCTGAAGTAACCCACTGGGGAAATGTACTGTTTTTAATGCACAAAAGACCCGACAGCACCCACTGTGGGGAATGGAAAGGAACTACTGGGACCACAAGGCATTGCGACATGACGCCCACTGGGGCGGGTCTGAGCAGTATTTATATCGTTCCTTTGGGCTGCCGGGACTTTGTTTGCAGCCAGTGATCAAGGGCAGAATGCTGCCCGAAACGCGTATGGCGCTTGATGAACTGAAGGAGTAAGCACGACTTGCCTGTATCCCACATCAATAAATACGGAGAAAACTCTCTCGTGTGCAGGTGTTTTCACATGGGCAACCTTCTTTTTTTTTTGGATTAATAGCGGCGCGCCTCGCCGCAAAAACTGTTGGCTTCCTAAAGTGATAATCATAGTCCAGCAAAACTAGATGTTGTGGGAAATTCCTCCGTGAGACACG
Source organism: Calotriton arnoldi (assembly GCA_963921515.1). Taxonomy (NCBI): domain Eukaryota; kingdom Metazoa; phylum Chordata; class Amphibia; order Caudata; family Salamandridae; genus Calotriton; species Calotriton arnoldi. The sequence continues at coordinate 112,576 of CAWUFW010006255.1, read as the reverse complement.
TGAGGGCTTCCAAAGGGAGATTCTTGCAGCATTACACATGAAAACCGGTATTGCAGGATTTAACTCACCTGTTATAAGGAGAGACCTCAGTGCTGTATCTTTCAGCCCAGTACTGGTCCTGAAAAGTAATTTTAACCGTACTTACCAGTAACTTGAATTTCCTTCCATAGGCTAACATTGACTGGTTTCACTTGGAAATTCTTCTAAGTGTGGAGTTTTGGAACTTTAAAATATTCCTCTAAAATCAGCCGAAATACGAATTCCGATTTACTCACCTGTTATCAGGAGAGACCTCAGTGCTGCATCTTTCAGCCCAGTACTGGTCCTGAAAAGTAATTTTAACCGTACTTACCGGTAACTTGAATTACCTTCATAGGCTAACATTGACTGGTTTCACTTGGAAATTCTTCTAAGTGTGGAGTTTTTGAACTTTATAATATTCCTCTAAAATCAACCAAAGTACGAATACCAATTTACTCACCTGTTATCAGGAGAGAATCCAGTGCTGCATCTTTTAGCCCAGCACTGACCCTGAAAAGTAATTTTAACCGTACTTACCAGTAACTTATATTTTCTTCCATAGGAATCCATTGTCTGGTTTTCAGCAAAAAGTTTCAAAGTGTTGATTTTTACAAACTACAAATATTCCTTAAAAATCACCTGTATGACTTAAACGCATTCTTTCAACTGTTTACAGGAGATGCACCAGTGCTGGATCCAGGATCCAACACTGAGTAAGAAAAAGTAACGATAACAGTTTTTACCTGCTAAGTGAATTTCCTTCCATAGGATAACATTGGTGATTCTATGAGAAAAAGTTTCTGTGTCAACTTTTAAAATACAATAATATTCCTTAAAAATCACGACTGTAACCAAAACGCTTTTACTCAACTGTTTACAGGAGATGTCCCAGGACTGAATCTAGGATCCAGTCCTGTGGTTAGAAAAGTAATCCATAAAGTAACTAATTGCATTTAACTAGAAATTCACATTGAGCTGAATGTTGCATTGTGTTTGTAAATGTGTTGCCCATTGCAACAACTGTAACTACTGTACTTAAAAGTCTATTGCCTATGTGCAAAGCATTTAAACTAAAGTAATTCATTCTGAGAAAGTATTTTTTGTAATGTAATGTATAATGTAATTACAATGTAATTTAAAAAATAAAATATGTAAAAAAAAATTGTTTCTAAAAATGTAGTAAATCAGTATGACAAAAATTTATATAACAATTAATACATTTAAAAATTGTCATTTACAAAACCTTTGAAATTCACTGAAAAAAACGTAGGTATCAGGCACGTTATAGTTAGAAATTAGCATTTAAAAAACCTTTGAAATTCACTGAAAAAACCATCGGTTTCAGACACGTTATAGTTACAAATTAGCATTTAAAAAACCTTTGAAATTCACTGAAAAAACCATAGGTTTCAGACACGTTATAGTTACAAATTAGCATTTAAAAAACCTTTGAAATTCACTGAAAAAACCATAGGTTTTAGGGACAGTTATAGTTACTTGGACATTGCACTCGTACAAAACCCGTGAAATTCCCCCGTTATAGTTAGTTCAGCTAACTATAACTCGTGCCCCGCAATGCACTGCTGATGACGTCACATATTACATCACTCATGACATGGTCAGTGACATCACTGATGACATCACTGATGACATCTCAAATGACATCACTGATGACATCATCCACGTGATAATCTGATGCACCTCCTCACACCCTAATATAATCTTTGATACACCCACTCTAAATTACAGACTGCCATTCGCAAAACCATAGACACTCCAACACCAATAACCACATACCCACTCACTGATTCTTAGGTCTACACACACACATCCACTCACTCACCCGTACAGTCACTCATACTTACGGTCACTCAGTACAGGACTATCATATGCACTCTTACTCCTATATAGACACTCAAACAACGCCACTCATCCATAGAGATACTCAGACACCTAGTCAGTCATGCAAATAATTAAACACACTGCCATTTACTCACCTATACAGTTATACACACACCAGCTCACTTACTCATACAAATAGTAGCACATTGTTACGCTCTTATACAATCACTGATACAAGCACACACTCATCCATACAGCCACTATCACAATCACTCACTCTTGCTTATAGCTATTTATATACTCCAACACACATATATACTGCCTTTCACATATGTAGTTACTCACACATGTACCACTGGGACATACATTCACTCACTAACACACTCTTACACACACTTACCCACCCATACAGTCTATCACAGATGCACTCTTGAAACCATCCACCCAGTGAATCACCCACTCACACATCTATGCACAGAGTTGCACACACCCTCCCACACAAACACTCAGGCACCCATACAGATACTCAGACAAGCATTCAATAACTCATATAGACACTCATTTAGCTATTCACAAACACATGCAGCCACTTACACAGCAACAGACAGACGGATACAGACATTCACCCAGTTTAGTCACTAACCCATGCATTCAGTAAGATACGTTAAATCACTCACTTATAGAGTCAGTCACGCACCTACTAAATCATCCATACAGACACTTACACACCCACTCATTCTTCAATACGTCTTTTCCTATATATATTAAAAATATTTAAACTTTACAGAAACACACAGTCACTGGATGATGTCATCAGTGATGTCATTTGAGATGTCATCAGTGATGTCATCAGTGATGTCACTGACCATGTCATGAGTGATGTAATATGTGACATCATCAGCAGTGCATTGCAGGGGCGCGAGTTATAGTTAGCTGAACTAACTATAACGGGGAAATTTCACGGGTTTTGTACGAGTGCAATGTCCAAGTAACTATAACTGTCCCTAAAACCTATGGTTTTTTCAGTGAATATATATATATATATATATATATATATATGTGTGTGTGTGTGTATATATATATATATATATATATATGCATATATATATGCATATATATATGCATATATATATATATATATATATATATATATATATTATCTACTGGCGGTCGCCAGTAGATAGTTATAGTTAGGACCTATTATCCACAGGAAATCCGCGACATTCTATTTGCAATAACGTTGGCGCCGGTTGACGAATCTTCGAAAGCTTCCAACTTGTTGGGGCGCTCCGGTCCGCTCCTACCCTGAAAGTCTCGGGGTGATACGTCAAGCGGGGGCCGAGAAAAAGGGGGTCCCAAAACGCGTTTTCCCCATTCATTTTTCCATAGGAACCTTTAGTCGCAGCTACAGCCCGAACTGCTGAACGGAATTACCCCAAATTTGGCAAAGAGGTAGCCCTTGGTTCAGACTGGTGCCTTTTGCTAAAATGGTGTAAATCCGTTCAGTAGTTCCTGAGAAATTCACAATTAAAATCACATATATATCTATGGGCGCGTCGGATCCGCGTACCCTCCCGATGACGAGCTGCATGCTAATTGGCTGTCAACACTCCAAATCAAGAAGTGTTGGCAGCCATTTTGTCCCTCGGTAGAACCGAGGGACAGAAACAAGTGCGCAAAGCGCAAAAGGGAGCAGGGTAGAAACACCCTGACCCCTAGGTCTGCTCAGGGGTCCCACAAGGACCCCTGGGCAGAATTTTTTTTTTTTTAAATGGCGGGATGCGCTTAGGGTGCGCGGATCCCGCCGAGAAAAAAAAAGAAACAAGTGCGCAAATGCACAAAGGGGGCAGGGTAGAAACACCCTAACCCCCTAGGCCTGCTCAGGGGTCCCACAAGAACCCCCTGGGCAAAAAAGCATTTTTTTTTTTTAAATCGGCAGGATGCGCTCAGGGTGCGCGGATCCTGCAAAAAAAAAAGAAATCGAAGCGCGGTCTCCCGCGCTTCGATGTCAATTTGCCCCCGGGTGGGGCAAACATTGAGCTCAATGTGAATTTCTAGCTAAATGCAATTAGTTACTTTATGGATTACTTTTCTAACCACAGGACTGGATCCTAGATTCAGTCGTGGGACATCTCCTGTAAACAGTTGAGTAAAAGCGTTTTGGTTACAGTAGTATTTTTAAGGAATATTATTGTATTTTAAAAGTTGACACTTAGAAACTTTTTCACATAGAATCACCAATGTTATCCTATGGGAGGAAATTCACTTAGCAGGTACGTAGTGTTATCGTGACTTTTTCTCACTCAGTGGTGGATCCTGGATCCAGCACTGGTGCATCTCCTGTAAACAGTTGAAAGAATGCGTTTAAGTCATACAGGCGATTTATAAGGAATATTTGTAGTTTGTGAAAATCGACACTTTGAAACTTTTCTGCTGAAAACCAGACAATGGATTCCTATGGAAGGAAATACAAGTTACTGGTAAGTACGGTTAAAATTACTTTTCAGGGTCAGTGCTGGGCTAAAAGAGGCAGCACTGGGTTCTCTCCTGATAACAGGTGAGTAAATCGGAATTCGTATTTCGGCTGATTTTAGAGGAATATTTGTATGTTTCAAAAATCGACACTTAGAAACTTTTTCAGCAAAAAGCAGGCAATGATATCCAATGGAAGGAAATTCAAGTTACTGGTAAGTACGGTTAGAATTACTTTTCAGGATCAGTACTGGGCTGAAAGATGCAGCACTGAGGTCTCTCCTGATAACAGGTGAGTAAATTCGAATTCGTATTTCGGCTGATTTTAGAGGAATATTTGTATGTTTCAAAAATCGACACTTAGAAACTTTTTCAGCAAAAAGCAGGCAATGATATCCTATGGAAGGAAATTCAAGTTACTGGTAAGTACGGTTAAAATTACTTTTCAGGATCAGTACTGGGCTGAAAGATGCAGCACTGAGGTCTCTCCTGATAACAGGTGAATAAATCGGAATTCGTATTTCGGCTGATGTTAGCGGAATATTTGCACAATGGTGAAGGAAGGGGGCGGGGCCTGAGGTGACATCTGTGCAAACGCGCCCCGTGGCGCGTTTTAAGTTGGGGATTAAGTCCCCTTTAATCATGAGGGTCCCTGGGGCCAACTAGCCCACCAGGAACCTCCAGTATGCGCCAGGGGCTGCGTTGCAGAGACGTGTACAGAGGCCACACCCCTTTTTACACCTCTCTGCAAGGCAGCTCTGTGGCGCTTTTGAAAGTACATGGTGGGCTAGTTGGACTCCAGGGACCCTCAGGATTCAAGGGGACTTAATCCCCCATCTTAAAACACGCCACGGGGCCTGTTTGCACACATGTCACCTGAAGCCCCGCCCCTCCCTTCACCACTGTGCAAACGCGCCCGTGGCGCGTTTTAAGTTGGGGGATTAACTCCCTTGAATCCTGAGGGTCCCTGAGGGCCAACTAGCCCAACAGGTATATCCAAAAAGCGCCACAGAGCTGCGTTGCAGAGAGGTGTAAAAGGGGCGTGGCCTCTTTACACCTCTCTGCAACGCAGCTCCTGACGCATACTGGAGGTTCCTGGTGGGCTAGTTGGCCCCAGGGACCCCAGTATTGAAGGGGAATTACTTCCCATCTGCAAACGCGCCAGGGGCGCGTTTGCAGAGTGGTGAAGGAAGGGGCGGAGCCTGCGGCCCGATCGTTTTGTTTTTTCTGAAGGGGGCTGTCTGGCCCCCTTCCTTTTTCCTATTTTTGGGCCCTGGGGACCCCATCCCCCAGGGCCTTATCCCCTTTTTTTTTTTTTTTAATTATACAGGAAGGGGCCGCGTGGCCTCCTTCCCCTGGCCGAATCCTACCCCGGGGACCCCATCCCCGGGGCATGGCCACACTTTTTCATTAATTTTTAAGGAGGGGGCTGCGTGGCCCCCTCCTCAGGCCTCCTTTTGCCCCGGGGACCCCATCCCCGGGGCAGGCCTTTTTTATTTAAAAAAAAATTATTTCTGGGGAGGGGGCCGCGTGGCCCCCTCCCGGGCCACTTCTTGCCCCGGGGACCCCATCCCCCGGGCCTGGCCTCTGGTTGGGGACTGTGGGGGGTCCCCAAACCCCCACAGTCCCGCCGGCTCCCCACCTCCTGCGCGGAGCCGGTATTGCTTTTCCACATGGGGAGCAGCTAACATGCTGCTCCCCATGTGGAAAGCAATTGTCTTTGGATATTGGAAGCGAGAGCAGGTTTCCCTGCTCTCTCTTCCAATATCCAAGCAGTTTGCAATGACAGGACGGGCGCCGCGAGGCTCCGTCCTGTCATTGCAAACAGCAGTGTCCCGGGGGTAGGCACCCCGGGACACTGCAGGAGCCGGCCCTGGGGTGTGGCGGTCCCCAGGGCCACCACAGGCTTCCAGGAGGGGGCCGCACGGCCCCCTCCCATCCAAATGCACAGCCCCGGGAGGTGGTGGTCCCGGGGCTCGGGGTCCTTAACGGACCCCCATTTTCAATTTTGTTAGTGCCCCGGGGAGGTGGTGGTCCCCGGGGCTGTTCATTTAATAAATAAAGAAGCCCCGGGAGGTGGTGGTCCCCGGGCTGCGGGAGGGCTCAGAGCCCTCCCGCTACTTTTTCAAATAAAGCCCCGGGGGTGGCGGTCCCCGGGGCTTGGGGGCCCTTAGAGGCCCCCCATACATAAAATAAACCCCCCCCAGCATGCCCCCGGGACTTGGCCCACCCGGGGGCAAATTTACATCAAACCGCGGGAGACCGCGCTTCGATTTTTTTTTTTTTTTGCAGGATCCGCGCACCCTGAGCGCATCCTGCCGATTTAAAAAAAAAAAAATGCTTTTTGCCCAGGGGTCCTTGTGGGACCCCTGAGCAGGCCTAGGGGTTAGGGTGTTTCTACCCTGCCCCCTTTGTGCGTTTTGCGCACTTGTTTCTTTTTTTTCTCAGCGGGATCCGCGCACCCTAAGCGCATCCTGCCGATCTTTTTTAAAAAATGCTTTTTCTGCCCAAGGGGTCCTTGTGGGACCCCTGAGCAGACCTAGGGGTCAGGGTGTTTCTACCCTGCCCCCTTTGCGCTTTGCGCACTTGTTTTGGGACAAAATGGCTGCCAACACTTCTTGATTTGGAGTGTTGACAGCCAATTAGCATGCAGCTCGTCATCGGGAGGGTACGCGGATCCGACGCACCCATAGATATATATGTGATTTTAATTGTGAATTTCTCAGGAACTACTGAACGGATTTACACCATTTTAGCAAAAGGCACCAGTCTGAACCAAGGGCTACCTCTTTGCCAAATTTGGGGTAATTCCGTTCAGCAGTTCGGGCTATAGCTGCGACTAAAGGTTCCTATGGAAAAATGAATGGTGAAAACGCGTTTTGGGACCCCCCTTTTTTCTCGGCCCCCGCTTGACGTATCACCCCGAGACTTTCAGGGTAGGAGCGGACCGGAGCGCCCCAACAAGTTGGAAGCTTTCGCGAAGATTCGTCAACCGGCGCCAACGTTATTGCAAATAGAATGTCGCGGATTTCCTATGGATAATAGGTCCTAACTATAACTATCTACTGGCGACCGCCAGTAGATAATATATATATATATATTCACGGAAAAAACCATAGGTTTCAGGGACGTTATAATTAGTTGGACATTTCACTCATACAAAACCAGTGAAATTCTGCCGTTATGGTTAGTTCAGCTAACTATAACTCGCGAACTCGCGTCCCTGCAATACACTGCTGATGATGTCACATATTACATCATTCATGACATGGTCAGTGACATCACTGATGATATCTCAAATGACATCACTGATGACATCATCCAGTGACTGTGTGTTTCTATAAAGTTTAAATATATTTTATATATATGGCAAGGTGTATTGAAGAATGAGTGGGTTTATAAGTGTCTGGAGGGAAGATTTAGTAGGTGCGTGACTGACTGTATAAGTGAGTGATTAAATGTGTCTTACTGAATGCATGGGTTAGTGACTAAACTGTGTGAATGTCTGTATTAGTCTGTCTGTGGTTGTGTAAGCTGCTGCATGGGTTGGTGAGTAGCTACATGAGTGTCTATATGGGTTATTGATTGGTTGCCTGAGTATTTGTATGGGTGCCTGAGTGTATGTGTGCGTGGGTGGGAGGTGTGTGACTCTGTGCATAGATGTGTGAGTGGTTGATTCACTGGGTGTATGGGTTCAAGAGTGCATGTGGAAACAGCTGTATGGGTGGGTGAGTGTGTGTATGGGTGTGTTGGTGAGTGAATGGTTATCTCAGTGGTACATGTTCAAGTAACTACATATCAAAAAGGCAGTGTATGTGAGAGTTGGAGTATATAAATGACTAGACGTGAGAGTCAATGATTGTGAGAGTGGCTGTATGGATGAGTGTGTACTTGTATCAGTGATTGTATAAGAGAGTAAGTATGCGTTAGTATCTGTATGAATAAGTGAGGTGGTGTGTGTATAACTATAGGTGAGTAAATGGAAGTGTGATTAATTCTTTGCATGACTGACTAGGTGTGTGAGTAACTCTGAATGAGTGGCGTTGTGTGAGTGTCTGTATAGGTGTATGAGTGCATATGATAGTATTGTATTGATGAGTGACTGTATGTATGAGTGACTGTATGGGTGAATGAGTGGATGTGTGTGTAGACCTAGGAATCAGTGAGTGCATATATAGTAACTGGCATTGGTGTGTCTATGGTTTCGAAAATGGTAGTCTGTATTTTAGAGTGGGTGTATCAAAGGTTATATTAGGGTATGAGGAGGTACATCAGATTTTCATGTGGATTAAGTCATCAGTGATGTCATTTGAGATGTCATCAGTGATGTCATCAGTGATGTCACTGACCATGTCATGAATGATGTAATATGTGAAGTCATCAGCAGTGCATTGCGGGGGCGCAAGTTATAGTTAGCTGAACTAAATATAACGGCGGAATTTCACTGGTTTTGTACGAGTGAAATGTCCAACTAACTATAACGTCCCTGAAACCTATGGTATTTTCAGTGAATTTCTAAGGTTTTTAAATGCTAATTTCGAACTATAATGTGCCTGAAACCTATGGTTTTTTCAGTGAATTTCAAAGGTTTTTTAAATGCTAATTTCTAACTATAACATAGCAGTCGCATTTGCAGAGTGGTGGAGAAAGGTGAGCTTGGCCTCCAAACACCTTTTAGCAATCCCACTGTGTGGGATTTAGGCGAAGGTAACAGGAGGGATAGTTAGCCCGCAACGTCAACCTTGGGGGCCAACTACCCCTTTTATAACCTCCAGTAAGTCCCACACAGCAGGATTGCTAACTTGTTATATCAGGCCCCACCCCCTCCCTCCACCACTGTGCAAAGGCACCCCCCGGTGCGTTGTAAGTTGGGGGATTAAGTCCCCTTGAATCTTGAGGGTCCCTGGGGGCAAGTAGCCCACCAGGTACCTCCAGTAAGCACCACAGAGCTGTGTTGCAGAGAGGTGTTCCGAGGCCACATCCCTTTTTACACCACGCTACAAACACAGCTTCTGGTGCACTGCTGCTCGGAGGATGAAGTCCACTTGTGTCCTGAGGTCCTCAGGACACAAGAGGACCTCATCGCCCCACCTGCAGTGCACCAGAAGCCGCATTTGCAGAGTGGTGTAAAAAGGGGCGTGGCCTTGGACCACCTCCACCGCCACTCCACCGCCACTTCCCCTGGACTTGGCCCACCCAGGGGCTTTTTGAAAACAAAGCGCGGGAGCCCGCGCTTCATTTTTTAAATTTTTTTACGGCAGGATTCGCGACCCTATCGCGAATTCTGGCATTTAAAAAAAAATGCTTTTTTTGGCCCTGGGGGTCCTTGTGGGACCCCCTGAGCAGGCCTTGGGTGTCAGGGTGTTTCTACCCTGCCCCCTTTTCATGTTTTTTATCTTTGTTTCACCCTTTTTCTTGTGACAAGATGGCTGCCAACAGTTCCTGGTTTGTAGTGTTGGCAGCCAATCAGAATTGAGCTTGTGCTCGGGAGGGGTCCCGAATCCTCCTCGGTGCTCAGATATCGATATTTTTTCTTTTTTGAATTTCTCAGGAACTACTGAATGGATTTACACCATTTAACAAGAAGGGCTCTTTCTGAACCCAGACCTACCTTTTTGCCAAATTTGGTGTAATTCTGTTCAGCAGTTCGGGCTGTAGCTTTGTCTAAATTTTCCTATGGAAATTTACATGGGGAAAACGCGTTTTGGGACCCCCCTTTTTTCTCGCCCCCACATGACGAATCATCCCAAAACTCTCAAGACAGGAGCTGACCGAAGCGCCCCGCTAGTTTTGAAAATTTCGCGAAGATTCGTCAAACGACGCCAAAGTTATTGGGAAAACAAAAAACGCTTTTCCTATGGAAACTAGGTTCTAACTATAACTACCTACTGGCGACTGAAAGAAGCAAAGCAGAATTGCTTTTGGGCAAGGGGAGCTGCATGTTTGCAGCTCCCTTTGCTGAAAAACAATGCCGGCTCCCGCAGGAGACGGGAAGCCGGCAGGAACCACAGGGGCATTGGGGCTCCCCCGTGGTCCCCAACGTGTGACCATGCCCCGGGGATGGGATCCACGGGCCGAAAATGGCCCAGGAGGGGGGCCACACTGCCCCCTCCCTTTTTTAATTTAATTTTTAAAAAAAGAAAAAGAAGGCCGGCCGTGGGGTATGGGGTCCCCGGGGCACAAATTGGCCTCAGGAGGGGGGCCACACGGCCCCCTCTAAAATAAAAAGGCTTGGTATGCCTCAGGGGATGGGGTCCCCGGGGCCAAAAGTGGCCCAGGGCCCCCCTCCCATAAAATAAAAAATAAAAATGTAAAAAGAAACCGGCAACTCGCCGGAGATCCTGCCCCCTCCCTGCACGACTCTGCAAACGCGCCTCCTGGTGCGCTCTGCATTGAGGGATTAAGTCCCCATTGCTAGTGAGGGTCCCTGGGGGCCAACTAGGCCACCAGGAACCTCCAGTAAGCCCCACAGAGTGGGATTGCTGATTGGTGGTACAAGGCCAAGCCCCTTTTTACACCACTCTGCAAATGGGCCTCTTGGCGCACTGCTGGTGATGAGGTCCCCTTGTGTCCTGAGGACCTCAGGACTGAAGTGGACTACAAACCTGAGCAGCAATGTGCCAGGCAGCACGTTTGCAGAGTGGTGTAAAAAGGGGGCGTGGCCTCGGACCATTCTCAGCAATCCAGCTGTGTGCGACTTACTGGAGGTAACAGGAGGGCTAGTTGGCCCCCAGGGACCCTCAGGAGGCAAGGGGACTTCACCCTCCAACCAAGAGTGTGCCAGGAGGCATGTTTGCAGAGTGGTGGACAAAGGGGGTGTGGCCTGTGTCCACCTCTTAGGGCAATACCTAGTGAGAGCGGCACGTGCACAAGTAACGAGGAAGGATCTAAGGGGCCTATTAGGCCTACCAGTAGTGACAGGTCACTACAGATGTAATAATTGTTCAGCATGTCCATATACAAGTGATTCCAAATCCATCGAGATAAACAATAAACAACATACACAATTGAGTTTTTCGAACTGCAATACAAAAAATGTAGTTTTTGTGTAACATGCCCTTGTGGTAAAGTATACATTGGGCAAACCACTCAAGCTGTTAAAATGAGAGTAGTACAACACAAGTCCCGTATACGCTGTAAAACACAAGGGGCACCTTTGGTCCAACATTTTGAGCAACAAGGCCATGATGAAAATGATTGAAGGTGGACAGTGTTGATAGTGGTGAAAGCACATAATAAAACCTCTTTACAAATGAATCTCAATCGGTTGGAGGCCCGTATGATAGAGAAGTATCATACATCGAGTGAAGGATTGAATGATCGGGATGAGATGTGGGCCCTAGTATGATTGGATAAGCTAGCTAATATGGCACCTTGATAATATGCTAGGACATAGCTGACATGAATCAGACATCTCAATAAATGTGATGTTTATATAGGTGCTTCGCTGTAGATGACTAGATTGTGCTAGGATGAAGCTGACTGGATTGAGATATTATAAAAGTTGTGATGTTTTTAAACTTTGGCTCTGGATTGTATTTGATCACATTGTATATAATTTATCATAAATGTATTTGTATATATGTATATAGACTATTGACGAAGATTGTGAACCTTGTGGGTGACAGGCATGCTGGCGAATAGGTTCGGTTTAAGTGGCATTGACCTTGACCCTTTGCAATTTTAAAAATTTGGCCCACAGTGGGTGCTATTGTACAGTGTATGACAGCTAGAGTTTGTTTAACAAAGAATTTTCCGTAACAGTGTTGTGCATTGAGCTCCCCAGCTCACCTCCTTCCTCCTGCTTTCCCGCCTTTTTCCCCCCTTTCTCTCCCCCCTCCCCTTCTCTTTTTTTGTCCTTCATTTTTGCCACTATGGCCGGTTTGCTGGGACTCCAGATAATGTACGATAGATGCATCATACTCACTTTATAGTAATCGTTAGGACACCACGTGAGGCAGGTGTTATAGCTATAGAAGTACTAGTGAGGCCGCTCATGCTGTTGGACTCCTTGAAGTTCCGTCCGACTTTGACTGCGGCCATCTCGGAACGTATCTGAGAACATGGAACCATAGCAAGTACGTGTAGTACTTTCTGCGACACTTGCAATGATGTATTCTTTTAAATCCGGTCCAAAGCGAGTGAACTATTTCCCCGTCTTTTAGAACTTGGAAGATATTATTTGTGTGCTAGTGTTTTGGTCCTTGTTCGTAATACTTGTTAAAACTCACCGCTATATAGTGAATTACAAGTATATATGTATATTCTTATATATACTTTAAAATGTTTTTTAACATATTGGGACAGGAAGAGCGAGTTACATCCTTATTTACGTCCGTTAGGTACCTATAGGACGCGGTATAGGGTACGCGTTCTAGTCATAGAGGAATTAGTTAGTCCGCTTTCACTATCGGACTTCCGGCTATGACGTCAATTGGTATGATTTAAACCGGGAAGATAATTGGAGAGTTTCTTGTCACACGCAGATGGTGCGGCGGTTTGAAGAAATTCTCAAACATAGCGGAACACTAAGACCTTAAGTAAGTGAATATGGAGGAGGCATGAGAAGGAGAGAGCGGGAGAGATTGTACGTTGGGATTCAGCCATTTAACTGTCGTTTCTGGCATTAGGGAAACAGTGAGTGATTCCGGAGTTATATCAAGCGAGTTGGGCGTACGAAGGAAGGTCTGCCTCCATGTAGGATAGGTGAGTGATGGTGAACAAGTATAGTTAGCTAGTGGTCACCCGACATACGGAGGTTTTTTCATAAATGTGTCCGAATTGTTGAATTGTCTAGGAGGACAGACCTCGTGTGGGGGACACACATATGGATGACATTGATGTGACCTGTGAGTTCGTTTGACTGGTGTTTGCATTGATGTAAGTTATAGAGAGGACTATTGTGGTGCATCTATGTAGGTCTCGATTATGAAAATCCTTGGGTCACCGTGGTTATAGATGTACACTTCTTAGGCACACTCCCGGGGAGTTTAACCCTTCACTCTTGTTTAATCCAAGTCACAAGGTGCTATGAACTAGTGCCCGTAGTTCAACCACACTTCCCTGGTTTATTGACAGACCAGCGGACTATCGTTTGCAATTCCTGCACTTTTTTGGTGGCACTGTGGCTATTTTTAATACACAGGTCTTTGTCTGATAGAGCCAGCATGCTATTCACACACAATAGGTCAGAAAAAGTGAATGACCAATACATGTAGATTTATATATATTTTTTATTTATGTAGTGTTTACACCATTGCCCTTGCCCTGAAGAGGCCTGAAGAGCATCCAAGGCTGAAACGCGTCCGCGTCGACATTTATTTAGGAGGAGTCCGGTAGCATATTAAGAGTGATTTAAATATTGTTTGTTGACATTATAAGAGCGATAGGAAAATAACTTCCCCCTTTTGCCTTGCATGTCAACTTAGACTACCTCTGAGTGGATCACCTAGAGGAAACGGTGGACACAAAGAATAATTGTTTTTGGGTATTGGCAACGTCAGTTGTGTGTAGTTTATAATATATTTTTGGGTATTTTTTGTTTCACAGGTTTTTTATGTAGAATTATTTGTGTTAATTGACTAGGTGCCATTGTGTATATATATATGTGTGTTTGTATTAATGAAATCATATGTGTTTGAAAAAACTGTGAGAGGGTAATTAAATGTGCTCTACTCAAAAATAAAAAATATGATATTAATTCCTCCATACCATTTTTTGTTTATATAGATATTGTTTTATACCCAGGTAAGAGGAGGGTCATTTGGGTATACCCGCATATATATACCTGTGTCCACCTCTCAGCAATCCCACTGTGTGGGGCTTACTGGAGGTAACAGGTAGGCTAGTTGGTCCCTAAGGACTCCCAACAGTGAAGTGGACTTTAATCCCAATGCAAGAGCGCACCAGGGAGCGCGTTTTCAGAGTGGTGGGGAAAGGGGGTGTGGCCTGCTATGAGAACTTAGCAATGCTGCTGTGTGGGGCTTACTGGAGATAATAAGAGGGGTAGTTGGCCCCCAAGGTTGTCCTTGGGGGCCAACTACCTCTCCTGTTATCTCCACTAAGTCCCACACAGTGCGATTGCTAAGAGGTCTTCGAGGCCATGCCCCCCCTTTCTCCACCACTCTGCAAACGCACCTCCTGGCACAGTACTGGTTGGGGATGAAGTCCACTTTACTCCTGAGGGACTTTGGGGGCCAAGAAGCCCTCCTGGTACCTCCTGTAAGTCCTACGCAGTGGAATTCCTGAGCGCTGGTTGGAGGCCCAGCCCCCTTTCTCCACCACTGTGCAAACGCGACTATCAGTTAAAGAAGCATTTGTAATGTAATAGGTCTCGCATTTGCAAGAGTTAGAGCTATTGGCTTTGTAAATCTAAAAGCTTTTTACTAATGTTTTTTGGAGTGGAGTAGATGTACTTTGTGTGCAGTGGAATTATGTGGTATGTTGTGCAGTGAAATTATGTGGATAGAAAGTATGTGGTATTTAGTGTATAGGAATTATGTAGAGTGGGATTATGTGTTATGGAGAGTAATTATGTGGTATGGTAGTCTGTGTTGTGGAGTGGTAACCTCAGTTTTAGTCTTCCTCGTTTTCATAGAAGCTAAATTATTAACTCAATGAGACAAAAAAAAGATGGAATCACTGAGGAGCACTTCTGGACCTAGTAAGAGGTATGAGCAGGGCCACTGGAATTATGCGACTGTTTGGCTGCCCTGACTTTCGCACAATTACACATTTTCCACATTAGTCACATAATCCATCATCTGCTGCCTAATCTGCAGATTTGAGCAAAAAAAGCCTTGTTTCTAGCCCAAACGTCTCAAACTTTACCAAAAATGCAGCGACAAGTGTGACAGCGTAGTGGAAGGCCCTTTGCAAACCTAGAATGGTCACCTGTTACTTATTGCTAAATGTGGGTGTTAAATTGGTACTAATGGTGTGCAAACCACTTTTGCTTCTTTCTGCGCCTCTCTTGCCACTTTCTGCATTTCTGTTGCTTCTTTCTGCAACTTTCTTTTTTTTCTGCACTTCTTTTGCCTCTTTCTGCTCATCTTTTCCACGTTCTGCACCTCTCTTGCCTCTTTCTGTACCTCTCTTGCCTCTTTCTGCACCTCTGTTGCCCCTTTCTGCACCTCATTTGCTTCTTCCTGTACCCCTCTTGCCTCTTTCTGCACCCCTGTTCCCTCTTTCTGCACCTCTCCTGCCTGCTTCTGCATCTATCATGCCTCTTTCTACACTTCTCTTGCCTCTTTTTGCATCTCTGTTGTTTCTTTCTGCACTTCTCTTGCCTCTTTCTGCACCCCTCTTGCCGATTTCTGCTCCTCTGTTGCTTCTTTCTGCACTTCTCTTGCTTCTTTCTGCACCTCTGTTGCTTCTTTCTGCACCACTCTTGCCTCTTTCTGCAACACTCTTCCCTCTTTCTGCAACACTCTTCCCTCTTTCTGCACCTCTCTTGCCCCAGTCTGCCCACCTGTTCCCTCTTTCTGCACCCCTTTTGCCTCCTTCTGCAACTCTCTTGCCTCTTTCTGCAGTTCTTTTGCCTCCTTCTGCACCTCACTTGCCTCTTTCTGCAACTCTCTTGCCTCTTTCTGCAGTTCTCATGCCTCCTTCTGCACCTCTCTTGCCTCTTTCTGCACCTCACTTGCTTCTTGCTGCACCCCTTTTGCCTGTTTCTGCACCCCTCTTCCCTCTTTGTGCAACTCTCTTGCCTCTTTATACACCTCTCTTCCCTCTTTCTGCACCACTCTTACCTCTTTCTGTACCTTTGTTGCTTATTTCTGCACCTCTCTTGTCTCTTTCTGCACCCTCCATGCCTCTTTCAACACCTCTGTTGCTTCTTTCTGCAGTTCTCTTCCTTCTTTCTGCACCCCTCCTGCCTCTTTTTGTACCCCTCTTGCCTCTTTGTGCATCTCTCCTAACCCTTACTGCACCCCTCTTGCCTCTTTTTGTACCTCTGTTGGTTCTTTCTGCACCTCTTTTGCTTCATTTTGCACTTCACTTGCCTCTTTCTGTACCCCTCTTGCCTCTCTCTGCAGCTCTGTTGTTTCTTTCTGCACTGCTCTTGCTTCTTTCTGCAGCTCTGTCCCAAATTTCTGCATCACTCTTGCCATTTTCTGCACCCCTCTTCCCTCTTTCTGCACCTCCCTTGCCTCAGTCTGCCTACCTGTTCCGTCTTTCTGTACCCCTTTTGCCTGTTTCTGCAACTCTCTTGCCTCTTTCTGCAGTTCTCTTGCCTCCTTCTGCACCTCACTTGCCTCTTTTTGTACCTCTTTTGGTTCTTTTGCACTGCTCTTGCTTATTTCTGCACCTCTCTTGCACATTTCTGCACCCCTCTTGCCTCTTTCTGCACCCCTCTTACCTGTTTCTGTACCTATCTTGCCTCTGTCTGCACCCCTGTTCCCTCTTTCTGTACCTCTTTTGCCTGTTTCTGCAACTCCCTTGCCTCTTTCTGCAGTTCTCTTGCCTCCTTCTGCACCTCTGTTGCTTCTTTCTGTACTTCTCTTGCCTCTTTCTGCACCCCTGTTGCTTCATTCTGCACTTCCCATGCTTCTTTCTGCATCTGTATTGCTTCTTTCTGCACTTCTCTTGCCTCTTTCTGCATCTCAC
Organism: Calotriton arnoldi; assembly: GCA_963921515.1. Lineage (NCBI taxonomy): Eukaryota > Metazoa > Chordata > Amphibia > Caudata > Salamandridae > Calotriton > Calotriton arnoldi. The sequence continues at coordinate 95,635 of CAWUFW010006255.1, read as the reverse complement.
TTGCCTCTTTTTGCACCTCTCTTGCCTCTTTCTGCACCTCACTTGCTTCTTTCTGCACCCCACTTGCCTCTTTCTGCACCTCACTTGCTTCTTTCTGCACCCCTCTTGCCTCTTTCTGTACCCCTCTTCCCTCTTTCTGCACCTCCCTTGCCTCAGTCTGCCTACCTGTTCCGTCTTTCTGTACCCCTTTTGCCTGTTTCTGCAACTCTCTTGCCTCTTTCTGCAGTTCTCTTGCCTCCTTCTGCACCTCACTTGCCTCTTTTTGTACCTCTTTTGGTTCTTTTGCACTGCTCTTGCTTATTTCTGCACCTCTCTTGCACATTTCTGCACCCCTCTTGCCTCTTTCTGCACCCCTCTTACCTGTTTCTGTACCTATCTTGCCTCTGTCTGCACCCCTGTTCCCTCTTTCTGTACCTCTTTTGCCTGTTTCTGCAACTCCCTTGCCTCTTTCTGCAGTTCTCTTGCCTCCTTCTGCACCTCTGTTGCTTCTTTCTGTACTTCTCTTGCCTCTTTCTGCACCCCTGTTGCTTCATTCTGCACTTCCCATGCTTCTTTCTGCATCTGTATTGCTTCTTTCTGCACTTCTCTTGCCTCTTTCTGCATCTCACTTGCCTCTTTTTGCACCTCTCTTGCCTCTTTCTGCACCTCACTTGCTTCTTTCTGCACCCCACTTGCCTCTTTCTGCACCTCACTTGCTTCTTTCTGCACCCCTCTTGCCTCTTTCTGTACCCCTCTTCCCTCTTTGTGCCCTTCTCTTGCCTCTTTCTACACCTCTGTTGCTTCTTTCAGCAATTTTCTTGCCTCTTCCTGCACTTCTCTTGCATGTTTCTGCACCTCTCTTGCCTCTTTCTGCACCTCTCTTGCCTCTTTCTGCATCTCACTTGCTTCTTTCTGCACCCCTCTTGCCTCTTTCTGTACCTCACTCGCTTCTTTCTGCACCCCTCTTGCCTCTTTCTGTACCCCTCTTCCCTCTTTCTGTACCCCTCTTCCCTTCTGTACCCCTCCAACTCTCTTGCCTCTTTCTACACCTCTCTTCCCTCTTTCTGCACCACTATTGCCTCTTTCTGTATCTCTGTTGCTTCTTTCTGCACTTCTCTTGGTTCTTTCTGCACCATTCGTGTCTCTTTCAGCACCTCTGTTGCTTCTTTCTGCACTTCTCTTCCTTCTTTCTGCATCCCTCGTGCCTCTTTCTGCACCCTTCTTCCCTTTTCCTGCATGTCTCTTTGTTCTTTCTGCACTCCTCTTGCCTCTTTCTGCACCCCTCTTGCCTCCTTCTGTACCTCTGTTGTTTCTTACTGCACTGCTCTTGCTTCTTTCTGCACCTCTCTTGCAAATTTTTGCACCCCTCTTGCCTCTTTCTGCACCCCTATTGCCTCCTTCTGCACCTCTGTTGGTTCTTTATGCACTGGTCGTGCTTCTTTATGCACCTCTTTTGCCTGTTTCTGCAACTCTCTTGTCTCTTTCTGCACTTCTCTTGCTTCTTTCTGCACCTCTGCTGCTTCTTATTTGTACTTCTCTTCCTCTTTGTGCACCTCTCCTAACCCTTACTGCACCCCTCTTGCCTCTTTTTGCACCTCTGTTGGTTCTTTCTACACCTCTTTTGCTTCATTCTGCACTTCACTTGCCTCTTTCTGTACCCCTCTTGCCTCTCTCTGCACCTCTGTTGGTTCTTTCTGCACTGCTCTTGCTTCTTTCTGCAGCTCTGTTCCACATTTCTGCATCCCTCTTGCCATTTTATGTACCCCTCTTCCCTCTTTCTGCACCTCCCTTGCCTCAGTCTGCCCACCTGTTCCCTCTTTTTGTACCCCTTTTGCCTGTTTCTGCAACTCTCTTGCCTCTTTCTGCAGTTCTCTTGCCTCCTTCTGCACCTCACTTGCCTCTTTTTGCACCTCTGTTGGTTCTTTTGCACTGCTCTTGCTTATTTCTGCACCTCTCTTGCAAATTTCTGCACCCATCTTGCCTCTTTCTGCACCCCTCTTACCTGTTTCTGTACCTTTCTTGCCTCTGTCTGCACCCCTGTTCCCTCTTTCTGTACCTCTTTTGCCTGTTTCTGCAACTCTCGTGCCTCTTTCTGCAGTTCTCTTGCCTCCTTCTGCACCTCTGTTGCTTCTTTCTGTACTTCTCTTGCCTCTTTCTACACCCCTGTTGCTTCATTCTGCACTTCCCATGCTTCTTTCTGTACATGTATTGCTTCTTTCTGCACCTCTTGTGCCTCTTTCTGCACCCTTCTTCCCTTTTCTTGCACGTCTCTTGGTTCTTTCTACACATTTCTTGCCTCTTTCTGCACCCCTCTTGCCTCCTTCTGCACCTCTGTTGCTTCTTTGTGTACTTCTCTTGCCTCTTTCTACACCCCTGTTGCTTCATTCTGCACTTCCCATGCTTCTTTCTGCACATGTATTGCTTCTTTCTGCATCTCTCTTGCCTCTTTCTGCATCTCACTTGCCTCTTTTTGCACCTCTCTTGCCTCTTTCTGCACCTCACTTGCTTCTTTCTGCACCCCTCTTGCCTCTTTCTGCACCTCACTTGCTTCTTTCTGCGCCCCTCTTGCCTCTTTCTGTACTCCTCTTCCCTCTGTGCACTTCTCTTGCCTCTTTCTACACCTCTGTTTCTTCTTTCAGCAATTCTCTTGCCTCTTTCTGCACTTCTCTTGCCTGTTTCTGCACCTCTCTTGCCTCTTTCTGCGCCTCTCTTACCTCTTTCTGCACCTCTCTTGCTTCTTTCTGCACCCCTCTTGCCTCTTTCTGCACCTCACTTGCTTCTTTCTGCACCCTTCTTGCCTCTTTCTGTACCCCTCTTCCCTCTTTGTGCAACTCCCCTGCCTCTTTCTACACCTCTCTTCCCTCTTTCTGCACCACTATTGCCTCTTTCTGAACCTCTGTTGTTTCTTTCTGCACTTCTCTGGGTTCTTTCTGCACCCTTCGTGTCTCTTTCAGCATCTCTGTTGCTTCTTTCTGCACTTCTCTTCCTTCTTTCTGCACCCCTCGTGCCTCTTTCTGCACCCTTCTTCCCTTTTCCTGCGCGTCTCTTCGTTCTTTCTGCACTTCTCTTGCCTGTTTCTGCACCCCTCTTGCCTCCTTCTGTACCTTTGTTGTTTCTTACTGCACTGCTCTTGCTTCTTTCTGTACCTCTCTTGCAAATTTTTGCACCCCTCTTACCGCTTTCTGTACCCCTCTTGCCTCCTTCTGCACCTCTGTTGGTTCTTTATGCACTGCTCGTGCTTCTTTCTGCACCTCTTTTGCCTGTTTCTGCAACTCTCTTGTCTCTTTCTGCACTTCTCTTGCTTCTTTCTGCACCTCTGCTGCTTCTCTTTTTCACTTCTCTTCCTCTTTCTGCACCCCTCTTGCCTCTTTCTGCACCTCTGTTGCTTCTTTCTGCACTTCTCTTGCTTCTTTCTGCACTTCTCTTGCTTCTTTCTGCACCCCTATTGCCTCTTTCTGCACCTCTGTTCGTTCTTTCTGCGCTGCTCTTGCTTCTATCTGCTACTCTCTTGCACATTTCTGCATCCCTCTTTCCTCTTTCTGCACCTCTGTTGGTTCTTTCTGTACCTCTCTTGCCTCTCTGTGTACCCTTGTTACCTCTTTGTGTACCTCTTTTCTGTTTCTGCAACCCCCTTGCCTCTTTCTGCACTTTTCTTGCCTCTTTCTGTGCCTCTGTTGCTTCCTTCTGCACTTCACCTGCCTCTTTCTGCACCCCTCTTGCCTCTTTCTGCACCTCTGTTGTTTCTTTCTGCACTTCTCTTGCTTCTTTCTACACCTCTCTTGCTTCTTTCTGCACCTCGTGTGCCTCTTTCTGCACCCTTCTTCCCTTTTCTTGCACGTCTCTTGGTTTTTTCTACACATTTCTTGCCTCTTTCTGCACCCCTCTTGCCTCTTTCTGCACCTCTTTTGTTTCTTTCTGCACTTCTCTTGCCTCTTTCTGCACCCCTCTTGCCTCTTTCTACACCTCTAGTGGTTCTTTCTGCACTGATCTTGCTACTTATGCACCTCTGTTGTTTCGTTCTGCACTTCTCTTGCTTCTTTCTACACCTCTCTTGCTTCTTTCTGCACCCCACTTGCCTCTTTCTGTACCCTTCTTCCCGCTTTGTGTACCTCTCTTGCCTCTTTCTGTACCTCTCTTGCCTCTTTCTGCACCCCTCTAGCCTCTTTCAGCATCTCTTTTGCTTGTTTCTGCTCTTCTTTTGCTTCTTTCTGTACCCCTCTTGCCTCCTTCTGCACCTCTGTTGTTTCTTACTGCACTGCTCTTGCTTCTTTCTACACCTCTCTAGCAAATTTCTCCACCCCTCTTGCCTCTTTTGGCACCCCTCTTCTCTCTTTCTGCACCCCTGTTCCCTCTTTCTGCAACTCTTCTGCCTGTTTCTGCACCTCTGCTGCCTCTTCCTGAACTTCTCTTGCGTCTTTCTGCACCTCTGTTGCTTCTTTCTGCACTTCTCTTGCCTCTTTCTGCACCCCTCTTCCATCTTTCTGCACCTCTGTTGCTTCTTTCTGTACTTCTCTTGCTTTTTTCTGCACCTCTCTTGCCTCATTCTGTACCCTTCTTCCCTCTTTCTGCACCTCTCTTGCCTCTTTCTGCACCTCTCTTGCTACTTTTAAACTGACCTCAGGCTCAGCAGTGCACACATGCAAGTGCAGAAAAGGGCTGCTGGCCTCTAAACCCCCATGCCCTATTATATGCTAGGGACTTAGAGGTAGTTTTAATCCACCTGCCCTATTATGTACTAGGGCCTTACAGGGGAGGTCATGCCACTCACAGGGGTACCCCAACCAATAGTGTACCCTAGTGTATGTAGGTGTTTTCACTGTATTCTAAGTGTCTTCCAGGATAGCACTGGGTCCGGGCCTGGTTAGGCAGAGCCCAGGGTCAGTCAGAGTCAGTTACCACCAGTACCAGTCAGCAAAAAGTTGGGGGGTGCCTAGGGCACACTATGACTTTGCAACAAGGCCTCTTTCTGCACCTCTGTTGATTCTTTCTGCATATCTCTTGCTTCTATCTGCACCTTTCTTCCTCTTTCTGGTGTTCTGTTGCCTCTTTCTGCATTTCTCTTGCTTCTTTCTGTGCCTTTCTTCCTCTTTCTGCACATGTCCTATCTATGTAGGCATAGTTAGAAATTTGCATTTAAAAAACCTTAGACGTTCACTAAAAAAAACGTAGATTTTAGGAACATTATAATTAGAAATTAGCATTTAAAAAACCTTTCAAATTCACTGAATCAGAATCAGAATGAGCTTTATTCGATATCAAGCAAGTAAAATCATAAAAGCAGACATAAACAGTTAAAAAGCCAATTAAACACTTTTTGATTCCAGAGTACAAATACATCATATGTTCTATAAATTCATCCATATAAGAAATGCACATAGTCCAAGGGATAAAAGAAAAAACTGATCATATTTTAAGTTAAGTATTACAGGCAACGCCTTCCCTCACTTTATTTTAATGAATTTCATCTTTCTAAGCGGGTATAGTGTTGATACTTTACCTCACTCTAAGTATGCTTTTTAGAAAACAAGCCATAGCCCAGATACAGTAATCACTCTCTAGCAATTGCAAATACAGATAGGCTGGTCGACATTGCCTCCATCCTCCCATTCTTAAAAGAGGCAAAATCCACCTTGATCTCTCCTTTATATAAAACGTACAAAAAAGAACAGCATGAATTGTTGATTGTGATGATAAACCATCGCAGGGACAGCAACATAAATCTCTAGACCAGTTATTCATTTCTGGATAGCTAATTAATCGATGAAAAATCCCTAATCTAAAACGGGTTAAAACATATCTTTCATATCCACTTAGGCTACCCAAAAGATATGGTTGTATATCATATGTAGTTAAAATCAGTTGGTGCTGTACTACTCTTGGTTTATTTATTTCCAGAGCCAGTCAAATTGACTCCAAATGGCTCATACATTTTGTTTTAAATTTCTTCCTAGAGATGGAATTCATTGTCTCTGTATAATATTCTGGATGCCCAAGATCGTAAACGAAATTTTGTATGTACTTCAGCCAAGTAATCTTGGTGGCATGATCTAGCTTCATTGAGTCTCTAATTATTTCTTTATTCAAGACTGTGCTATTGGAAGTCCATATTCTATGCCAGAGTAGCACTGGTTGGGCTTTAATAACATCAGCAATATGTGCAATGCCCAGCTCACTGTGGCAATTAAAAACAGGAGTACTAGCAGGTACAGCTAAAATAAACCTTAAAAAAGCATTTTCAACACGCTGAATAGGAGATGAATCGTAAAAGCCCCACACACCTGCCCCAAAGATAGCAATGCTCACACATTTTGCCTGGTAAATCTTAAGGAGTATCTCAGGAGGCTTTTTCCCTATCTTTTTAGCAAAATTAACCACAGCAGCAGTTGACTTGATGAAAAGAAGGCTCCTACTTTTCACGGCCTTGCTCCATGAACCATTATAATCAATTAAAACACCCAAATATGTGAACATATTAGTGGATTCAACCCTACTTCCCCCAAGTGGTAAGCTCCTGCATTTCTGTCTCCCTTTACCACAGGTCATTACATATGTTTTTTTAGCGTTCAATTTTAGACCCAAATAGTCCATAAAAGTAGTATAAGAGGCGAGAGCATTTTGTAGGCCCAACTGAGTACGGGCCATCAGCACTGCGTCGTCTGCGTAGAGAAGAGAGACTATCGAAATTCACTGAAAAAATCATAGGTTTCAGGGACGTTATAGTTAGAAATTAGCATTTAAAAAACCTTAGAAAACCTTGAAATTCACTGAGAAAACCATAGGTTTCAGGGACGTTATAGTTAGAAATTATCATTTAAAAAACCGTAGAAATTCACTGAAAAAAACATAGGTTTCAGAGGCGTTATAGTTAGAAATTAGCATTTAAAAAACCATAGAAATTCACTGAAAAAACCACAGGTTTCAGGGACGTTATAGTTAGTTGGACATTTCACTCGTACAAAACCAGAGAAATTCGGCCGTTATAGTTAGTTGATCTAACTATAACTCGCGCCCCTGCAATGCACTGCTGATGATGTCACATATTACATCACTCATGACATGGTCAGTGACATCAATGATTACATCACTGATGACATCTCAAATGACATCACTGATGGCATCACTGATGACATCATCCATCTGATCATCTGCTGCACCTCCTCAAACCCTAATATAACCTTTGATACACCCACTCTAAAATACAGAATGCCATTTTCGAAACCATAGACACACCAATACCAGTTAGTACATACCCACTCACTAATCCCTAGATCTACACATACATCTACTCACTCACCCATACAGTCACTCATACATGCAGTCACTCATCAATACAGCCACTATGATATGCAGTCATACACCCATACAGACACTCATACACCGCCACTCACCCATAAAGTTACTCACACACCTAGTCAGTCATGCAAAGAATCAATTACACTCCCATTTACTCACCTATACAGTTATACACACACCACCTCACTTATTCAGACAGAGATTAACACATACTTACTCTCTTATACTCTCTTATACAATCACTGACACAAGCACACACTCATGCATACAGCCACTCTAACAATCACTCACTCTCACATATAGTTAGTTATATACTCCAACACTCACATATTCTGCCTTTCACATATGTAGTTACTCACACCCAAACCACTGAGATATCCATTCGCTCACTGACACAGCCATACACATACTCACTCACCCATAGAGCCCCTCGCAGACACACTCATGAACCCATACACCCCCCACCCACCCACACAGACACTCAATCATCCATACAGGTACTCAGACAACCAATCAATAACCCATATAGACAGTCATGTAGCTAGTCACCAACCCATGCAGCCACTTACACACCAACTGACAGACTGATACAGACATTCACACAGATTAGTCATTCACCCATGCATTCACTAAGACACGTTTAATCACTCACTTATACAGTCAGACACACACCCACAAAATCATCCATACAGACATTCATACACCCACTCATTCTTCGAAGACACCTTGGCATATATAGATAACATTCTTAAACTGTTCAGAAACACTCAGTCACTGGATGATGTCATCAGTGATGTCATCAGTGATGTCATTTGAGATGTCATCAGTGATGTCATCAGTGATGTCACTGACCATGTCATGAGTGATGTAATATGTGACGTCATCAGCAGTGTATTGCGGGGGGTGAGTTATAGTTAGCCAACTAACTATAACGGCCGAATTTCTCTGGTTTTGTATGAGTGAAATGTCCAACTAACTATAACGTCCCTGAAACCTGTAGTTTTTTCAGTAAATATATATATATCACGATCTTCATTGCTTGCACCTCTAAGTGAGGAATAACGAACACGGACCGCAAATAACGTGCGTATATTTTCTTTTTTTATTGTGGATTGTCTGCATTTATGCGTTTCAGCCGTTGCCGACCTTGATCACATGACAATGCTGTGCTATACGATCGGATCTTTTAAAGTGACAAGTGCTGTGCTATTCATAAATACAAACAACAGACTTAGTCTAAATAATGCTGGCAACCATTCCTGTATAAATACTTAATGAGTGCACTAAACATGTCCCAGCCTTTCCTAAACATTGACACTTATAAATGTACATAATGTTAATACATTTTGTATGTAATCCATTAAAATTGTCATAAATTGAGGTACAATACCCTTTTCGTCTGATTAGTCCATATTGTGCTAATGATAAGTGCAAAAAAGTGCATAAAGTGACATTGTGCATGCAAATCCGCCAAGAAAAAATCATGGTTTGCTAATAACATGCATAAATGCATTTGCAGATGCTATTTTTGAACAGCAAATCCAAATCAGGGCCATGGCTTATTAGTAAAGTGCATAAATGCATATCAGTGCTTATTTCAACACTAGCAGCAGAAGGGTTAAATTTTACAATTCTCCAACTTGACCAATATATATCTTACAATTCATCAGAATTCCAGATAAAACTAGTCTTGTCTAAAATTACAAAACAAGGCACTACAAATATTACAATACCCTAAAATTCATTACCTAATTGAATCTAGTTGCCCCTAGGTATCCTTAACCCTTGCCTTTGTTGATATGTAATTACAGGTAAGTGTAAAGATCCTCACTGGTGTTTAGCCCTGCAGGGATTTTAGTATCTAAGTCTAAAATGTAGCGTGTTTCCAACCTCCTAAGTTTTTTCTCCCCGTTGCCTCCTCTCTTATGGATAGGGACAGCGTCTACTAAAAAGTATTTCAAATGTTTGAGATCACTGCTCTGGGTTTCCCTGAAGTGTCTTGCCACCGGGTAGGCGGGATCTTGATTAGTTATAACACTTGTGTGCTGGAGTATCCTTTTGTGCGCTTCCAATTTTGTGCTCCCTACATATTGGAGTCCGGAATGTGCATTCCAATATGTAAACAACGTGCTCTGTTTTGCATGTAAGATGTTTACCAATTGTATGCACTCTATCACTAAATGGTGTTCGGTATGTTTTCTTGTTAATACCATAACTGCAGGCTTTGCAAGTCGCACATTTGAAAAAGCCTTTTCTTGCCAAGAGCCAGGTGCCTGCTTCTATCACTTCTGGACTACTCTTGACCAAGGCGTTGCTCATAGACGCCGTCTTTCTGTAAGTAATGAAGGGTGTTTTTGGCAGGAGGTGGTCCATGATGGGGTCATCCAGGACGATTGGCCAATTACGTTTTACAACGCCCCTCAACTGTTTTTCTTGTCTGGTGTAAGTTAAAACTAGTCTGGTAGATTCTCACTCTTGATTTGTATGGATGACATTATCAGAATTCCAAGCTTCCCTTGCCCCTGTTAAAAGGACAGTTCTGGCTCGCAATCTAGATTTGGCAAAGGCTGCATCAATGGTATTCATTTGATAGCACCTTGCCAAAAATCTCTTCTTGCTTTCATTTTGTTTTTCATCTAGATCTGCCTCATCGCTACAAATCCTCCTTATCCTTAACATTTCTTCATATGGAATACTCTGTATGAGATGTGTAGGATGTGAACTAGTGGCATGTAACACAGAGTTCCCTGTTGTTTCTTTTCTGTGTAAGGTTGTTGTGATTTTGTTATTCACTATGCACACTTGAACATCTAAAAAGGTGACCATCTTAGGACTAGTAGTAGCTGTAAAATACAGATTAATATTGTTTTAATTTATTTGTGAAACAAATTCCAAGGGGCTCTGCCCTGTCCCTTACCAAATTATAAATAAATCGTCAATGAATCTAAGCCAGGTGACGACATGGTTATGGAATTGGCGGCCACATTGTGTTCTGAGGACCAGCTCCTCCCACCAGCCCATGTGTAGGCAGGCATAGCTAGGAGAGAAGCTGGCTCCCATTGCTGCCACCCCCAGGACCTGTCGCTAAGTCTGGTTCTGGAACATAAATAAATTGTTCTCGAGACAGAACAAAAGCCTATTGATCACAATCTTGCTGTGCTGTGCAAACTTGATTGGTCTGTTGTTGAGGAAATATTCCACTGCCCAGATGCCATCTCTATGCCTAATGCTCGTATATAACGATGTGATGTCCAGAGTCATTAGGGTGTATCCATTGTGCCATTCAATATTCTGTATTTTGCGTAGAAAGTCTCCTGTATCCTGAACATGCGATTGAAGATTTCTGACATAATCCTGCAGGAAATAGTCTATGTATCGAGACATATTTTCAAAGGGACCTTCACACGCTGATATAATGGGTCTGTCAGGCGGTTTCTGCAAGTTTTTATGAACTTTGGGAATAAAATATATCACTGGCATGATTGGATGTTATTTTTTTAAAAATGTATATTCCTCTAAGCTCAGCAGACCAGCTCTCTTCCAGGCTAGATTTTTGGCAAAATGTTCATTGTGGGTATTCCTAACTGCTTGCATTGATCTCTTTCTATAGCACTCTGGTCATTAAGTTGGAATGGCGCCTCTTCCATGTAATCTTTAAGTGGCCAGAGGACAATGTTGCCACCCTTATCTGAGTTTCTGACCACTACTTGCTTGTTATTTCGAAGTTTAGCAATTAGTTGATGATATTTTCTCTCCTGCTTTGTATACCGTGGTTTAGTCTTTGGGAGGTTTGAATTTAAATTTCTTTATTTGGGCTACCACCTGTTCATTAAAGATGTCCAAGGAATCACGGGGCATGATAGGGTTAAACTTAGATTTAGTTTTAAACAGGGTATATGGTCTTTCAAATGTCCCTTGTATTGGTGTATTTTAGGGTACTTGTTTGGATGCTGTTCTCTTGTTGTTTGTTTTCTTATATATATATATATGAATACGTTAGTAATTAATGAATCAGTATTCTTTGAGTGATTGTAAGAGTGTATAACTAGTGTCTGGGTGATTGAATAAGTGTATGAGTTGTGTATCAGTGGGTTGATGAGGGTATAAGTACTGCCTGGGTGAATGAATGAGTGCATGAGTAGTGCCTGGGTGACTGGATGAGTGCATGAGTAGTTTCTGTGTGGATGAATGACTTAATAGGTGGTGCATGAGTGATTGGATGAGTGTATGGTCACTGTGCCTACCCATAGAGCGGGCCACATGCTAGATATGATTTTTTCTAATAACGCAAAACTTAGGGGCATATTCACAAGAACGTGTGATAACCATCGCAAGTTTAGCTTAACGCAACTATTCACATCGCAGTCCATCGCGGGAAAACAACGCTGTGTTAACGTAGCATTCTCAACCTGGCGTCACCATGCAATAGTCCCACGATAACGCGTCAAATGACCGCGTTAAAAATAACGCGATGCCGAAAAAATGCGAAACACCAACGCGAATAAAGTTACGATGAGGCCAACCACGAAAAAAAAACCAGCGACAATCAGCGATAGGCCTGCAATTCCCACGCGTCTGGCGGTAAAATGCACCATAAAAGCTGAACAAGAAAACTCGGAGGCAAGTTGGCTGCCGACTGACCTCAATGAGAGCTGCTGCTGCTTCTCTCCCTCCGGGCTCATTTGAAATTGTTATGATAGTTATTTGAAAATCACCTGGGAACATTCCCCCCCCCGCCTGGGCACCTACCTCTACGATGATATGCAGCTGTTGGGCATCGGGGTCCAGCTGAAAGCAAGGTGTTTTGCCACAGTTGTGTTTCTGCTGCCGTCAAGCCTTCGGAGCTGTTCTGGTTTGCTTCGTGGGAGCCGCTGGTGCTTTGCAGAGAGTATGGCCCCAAAAATAGATAAAACCGATAAAACGGCTAAAGTCTTTTGCAAAAGTAAAGATGCCTTGAGCACATCTGTGGATACCTGGGGGGCTGGCGCCCTCAGTTTTAGTAACTCTAAGTCTGCCTCTGGCTTGGTGCGAGGAGGGAGCCATACACGCCGAGGAGGAGCACTGATGCCAAAAAAAATGGATGTTATCGGGAGAGATATCGGCGCTGCAGGCGGGACCCGGCTCCGGGCAGCGGCTGTGGCTGCAGAGGGCGCAATGAGGCAGACAACGGTGGCAGAGGCTTTTGCGATGTCTTTGCCACCTGCCGTGGGTCTCCAGGGGTTATCGGCGGATGGTGCAGCGGGAGCTACGGGAGCTTGGGATCCGACACAGCTTATACAGCTGAGTTCTGAGAGCTCTGAGAGCGAACTGCAGGTAAAACCTGGACCGGAGCAGGGATTGTCAGTGTGAAGAACCAAGTGCCGTGGATTCGCTGCCTGATGTTTATCGGCTATTGGTGGGTAAGGATGCTGCGAATTGCTTTCTGAAATTCAGTGAGCCGAGCTATTATAAAAGAACGAAGTTTAAGACCTTGTTAGCAGCCTTTAAAATCTGGGCTGCCTTTAAGAAAAAGATTGGTTTGGGCAGAATGAACTTTTATACTCAGATGTATGGTAACCCCATGCTCCCGGAAATTTTTTCAGATCAGATTATGGCAGAATGGGCAGGACATGGTCTCGTGAAAGTGGGTGACTTGATGGGTTCTGAGGGAATGCTCCAATTTAAGGATATCCAGGACAAATTTGGGTTAAGTTCAAGGAATTTTTTTAAATATCTTCAAATTAGAAGCTTCCTGGGTAAAAAGCTGGGCGGTGGTAATGGTTTTTGCAGTAATAAAGTTATAGATGTTATAAGAAGCAGCAAGGGTTGTAATATAAAAGGAATTTATTGTGTACTTACATCACTGAAGCATGATGATCTAGAAAAGCATGGTGAAAAATGGAAAGATAGGTTGGGTACTGAATCGGATAACTTTTTTGATTCTTTAGAGTTGGGGCAGAATGTGCTATGCTCGGCTGGGCTTCAGGCACACCACTTTAAGACGCTATTCTCACTTTACTATACCCCGGCAAGGATAGCACAATGGGGAGGACAGGTGGGAATTAGGTGCCCACGGTGTAATTTATTAAAAGCGGATTTAGTTCATATGTTCTCCACCTGCCCGCGGCTTGACTCAATAAAATCTTCCATTACGGCTTTTTGTGAACACACCCTGGATATCAAAATTAAAATTACCCCAACCCTAATACTTCTTGGGATTGATAACTCCCAGGGGCAAGCCCCGCATTTTCGTTTTATGTTTGTAGCTATGGCAGTTCTCCGAATATGTGTTGCCGCAGCCTGGCTAGATCAAACTGCCCCAACTTATCAACTATGGCTAGCCAGATTACTCGCGATGTTTAACCTTGAGAGGGGAATTTATGAGCGGCGGGGTAAAAGAGGGAGAATTCTGGGAAACGCATCTGGGACCCGATTTATAACTGGAAAGAATCCCAAACCTAATTTAGGTTCTGATTCCCGAAAATGGATCGACATTGGATAAAATATATCTGGACATTTGCAGGGGCTTGTTTTGTTTTGATTTGATTTTTCTTTGCTGGTCCCTTTTTTTTTTTTTTTTTTTCTTTTTCCCCCCTCCTTATTGAGAGATTACTCAAAATATATATATGTTGGGAAAAAACGCTTTAAAGTAAGAATGTAATTTGATTTTTGGAAATTCTGGAAGATAAAATATGGAAGTATTTATCCTCATTCGTGTATGAATTATATATGTATTATGGATGCTGTTTATAATTCAAAAATCCTCAATAAAAATATTTTTTAAAAAATAAAATAAAAGCTGAACAAAAAACACACCATAAACAAATCAAACTGCGCAGCAACATGGATGCACCCAGAACAAGTGCCCAGGTCAACGCGTACCCCACAAGCCCCACAGACCACCAGCAATGAACCTCTGGGTCGGGGAAGGCCAAGGAGAAGAGGAAGAGGAAGACGGGGTACAGTCCGCAGGAAAACCCGATCGTCGTCACGGAGGTGACAGAGCACCAACAACAACTGTCCGTCACCACCACCGTGTCATTGGCAATACAGACGGAAAAATGGCAGCCCATCGTGAATGCAGTCGGAGTGCCGAGGAGGCCAAGATGCGCTGGCATGATGTGAAAAGCCAAACCAAGCAGAAACCCACTGCCAACAGGAAGGCAGCAATGGCGAATGGAGGTGGGAGTCCTGCGCCACAGGAGGAGCTGGAGCAAATGGCGGCCACAGTCATCAGTGTGGAGACAGTGCAAGGAGTCGGGAGTCTGGACACTGCTCGACATGACCTGACACAACAGCAACAGGGTGAGTAACAAACAGGGACTGTGGGGACGTGGGCGGGACGGGCACAATGGCACACATGCACAACGACATGTAGCACACCGCACACCCACAATAACCCTGGGTCATGTCCCTGATTCCCATGGCACACTGCAGCACACATACAAACATCAAGTAGGCCCCCGTTCACCATGTGCCCAAAGGGGTCCCACCCCACACATCACCAATTACACAACACACACATGCACCCGTGCGAAACACAGCAAAGATGCGTATGTGAGAGCCACACTGACAATGCAAGTGACACCACATGACCAGCAGCATGGCTGGAGTACAATCACCATGACACTGTGCACGCCACGAGACTGATGTGGCTAAGTGTGGACCACATCCGGAAAGGAGCAGGTCACACTCTGACACATCCACCTGCACAAACAACCACTGACGTCAACAACACATCTGCAGACAAACATTGCACAAGAGTACAAAAACCGTCCAAGAGCACAAGTGACCCAAGTCGCCAACATCACAGCACCTCAAAAGCACAAAAGCCAAAGGCCACCGCCTCCAAGGGATAAGGGGCAGCAAAATCACAGCTGCAGGTGCTACTCCCACACAAAGCAGCACACACACATAGCAATTACAGCACACCCACATGGACGACAATGTGGTACACAGTCCAACACCTACACTGCAGAACAGAGGACACAACTGGGTCCGCCTGTGCGTAGAAAATTGCCAATCACATCTGACATAGCAGGAAACTGTGAGATGCAAATGTACGTGTACAACCTCACCTACATCATGTAGTCCAAATGTCCACTGTCCCGCATCAAATAGTCCGCCCCTCCCAAACAGTCACAATGTACATTGTCATGAAGTCTGAATGTAAACTTGAACAATGCGGCCACATACATGCCAACACAATGTCAACAAGCATCTCCCCTTCACATTGCAGAGGGACAAACAACACCTCCAGCAGAGCAGACCAGACAACTCTACAGTGATGCTGAAGAGGACCACCACACTTCCGACACCTACGCCCCACAACAGTCCATGGACATCTTAGGCAATCGACCTCTAGGAGCAGGGCAGCACTGCTGCATCGAGGATACCCCACCCCCTGCACAGACAATACAGCTGTATGCACCCACCACCCCGGCTGGCTCCCAGCAGCCCACCCAAGCACACATTGCATTCCAAGGCCAGGTGTCAGACTGCCAGAAGGGGGTGGCCGAACATGTGCGGGTGGGGTACTACCTCATGGAAGCCGAACCAGATCACATACGTGGGTGTCTAAGTCCCATCAGGGCCCCCGACACTCCCCAACGGAGACCCACACAGCGACAGAGACACATGCCTTTGCACATTTGCAATACCGAACCACACCCAGAGCTACGGGACAAACACCCACACCCCCACGCCGGACTGGCGTACGCTGGCCAAGTTCACTCCACTTACGTATTAAGTGGGGGACGATAATGCAACATGTGCAATGTCCAACCCTCTGCCTGCGGTGACATGGCTGCGTCCTCTGTACACAGCACGATGTAAGGTTGTGGGGCCGGGGCCCTAATGCATACATCATGAGCACACGGACACACACAGATAGTTTGCTGAACTGGCCACGGGCACATGCGCTCGACACCTTTATTGGCATGGTCACATGTACAGTGACGCATGTGCTGGATGTGTGTGGGGTGAGTTTAAGCCAGCCCTCATGGAGTCGTTGGTGCTGGCAACAACTTGAACAGTGATCACAAATGAAGCAGAAACATAAAACACCAGCACAACAGAAACATCTGTGAAGCATCATGGTGGTAGCCGGAGGGAGTACAGTGTTCACCCAACATGCAAGCAGAATGTTCCTTGATTTGTGGTGCACTGAGTTAGTGGCACCTGAAGGGCTGAGCAGGGTATCAAGCTGATGATGGCACCCACGACAGGTGTGAGCAACTCTTACAGTCTGGCAGTAAGACACTTCCGACTCTGGCACTTGTCGTTTGCAGTTGGTCCTGTCGGTGGTGGCGTGTGCATCCTGCGGTGATGCGACGTCCGGGCAGGTCAGGACTTGAGTTGATGTGTGAGCACAGGTAGACCGCAGTTGAGGCCGTAGGCAGTGGACAGCGCAGGGCCACAGACACATGGTGTTGATGACCCCAGACCATCGACCCAGAGGCCATCCAACATGCCATCAGACTGGGGCCATGGTTTGAGCTGCACAGAGTTAGTGGCCCCGGATGCACTGCGGCCGGCACAAGCACACCGCCACGGGACGGTGACTTGCAGTGCAGTGAGATAGGGCCACGCGAGGTGAGCGGGTCCTCGTCGATGTCGAAGGTGAATGTAGCGGAGGTTTGCGGGGGACAGTGGAAGGTGTCCTCCAGGGCATGATGCAGAGGGCAGGAGCCGGCCGGAAGCGGCAAATGGAGGAGTGGAATGCTACAGCCTCGTTTTGGCCACATAGTCAGTATCACTGACATGATGATGAAGACAACCCCCAGTCCATAGACTCAGTCGCCACCCAAGTTCAACCAGAAAGTGGCCATGGATGTCGGGGAACAGACTTAGTTGCACCGGAGCTGAAAGGGGATGCAGTCTGCGATGAGGCCAGTAGAATGATGTCAAGTCTGCCATAAATTATTCATGACTGAATTCCCAATGTGTGACCTACTCGACCGCAGTGTAGGCCGAATGCGTTGTCATCAAGGGCCAGCAGACACGTGTGGTTGGGATGCCATGCACATACTTTGTGTCACCACATCGAAGGGAGTATAGTGATATAAACTCCGCCATAAAGTGTGTACTCGGCCATAGCATAATCAAGACTCAGTTCCAAATGTGTGACCTACTTGAGCATAGTGTAGGGCTGAGGCAGCGGTGGAGTACGTCAACGAAAAAGGAGTAAAGCGGGCCTGTGTCGCGGAGGCGGTGATGGTCTGAGGAGGCTGCGAAGGTCGCGGGCCTCGGGCATTGAGCTTGCACCCACACGTGGTGGGCCCTCTTTGACACACGCCGGTGTCGGCAGGTGAGCAGTGAGGCCTGGCTGCGCAGGGGCGGGCATGACAGGTCCGGGGACCAGCGGCCTGGGGTGCAGCAGGCGCACAGGATCGCACACCACACCGCTCACGGCGACAGCATCGGCCTTGTGGTGGGGTGGGAGGCGCCGCCCTAGCAGACACGTTGGGCATTCTGGAAGAGAAACACGCCCAGAGCTACATGCGTTTTATTCACAACCCTGCGCTGGCCTGGCGTACGCCGGGCCAGCCCACTCTGCACACGCTTACAGGGGGGGACGTCACAAGCTACATTTCCGCGATCTTCCCCACTGGCTGGGGTGACATGGTTGCGTCCACTGTCCACTACACTCCAAACACCAGTAGTGCATGTAGACATGGCTATGTCTGTGGTCTGCATACTGCAGTCTGTCCAGCACATCTCTGCCACACTTGGCATTGTGTACATACTCATTCATGGGTCACTTGCCTCCTTCGCACATGCCTGGTTCCCACCTCTCCCCACATTCCGGTATTGTGTGGCTGAGGTGCCATGCCGTCGATGGCTCATGTACATGGCTAATGCAAAAACAACAGTTGATGGACAGAATGCAGTACAATGTCATACATTCACCCCAGTACAGAGATTTGGGCGTAAATCCATCGTTTTTTTGCTCACCATGTCATTCCAGCTTGAACCCAGCCATATGCAAATCAGTCTTGACCCTGTGCCTCATGGGAACAGTCCAGCCCGAACTGCCAAGCCAGATCCTCCCTGGACTGGAAACAAGCATCCTAGGACCTGTTTCGGGGTTTCACCCCTCTTCAGCCAGGATAGCTTGATTCCAGTGGCATGGAGAGCATGGGACCCACGTCTGGGCATACCAGTCCCACTCGGGGTGACAAATGCAAAAACAACAGTTGATGGACAGAATGCAGTACAATGTCATACATTCATCCCAGTACAGAGATCTGGGCCTAAATCAATCGTTTTTTTGCTCACCATGCCATTCCAGCTTGAACCCAGCCATATGCAAATCAGTCTTGACCCTGTGCCTCATGGGAACAGTCCAGCCCGAACTGCCAAGCCAGGTCCTCCCTGGACTGGAAACAAGCATCCTAGGACCGGTTTCGGGGTTTCACCCCTCTTCGAGCAGGATAGCTTGATTCCAGTGGCATGGAGAGCACGGGACCCACGTCTGGGCATACCCGTCCCACTCGAGGTGACAAATGCAAAAACAACAGTAGATGGACAGAATGCAGTACAATGTCATACATTCACCCCAGTACAGAGATCTGGGCCTAAATCCATCGTTTTTTTGCTCACCATGCCATTCCAGCTTGAACCCAACCATATGCAAATCAGTCTTGACCCTGTGCCTCATGGGAACAGTCCAGCCCAAACTGCCAAGCCAGGTCCTCCCTGGACTGGAAACAAGCATCCTAGGACCGGTTTCAGGGTGTCACCCCTCTTCAGCCAGGATAGCTTGATTCCAGTGGCATGGAGAGCACGAGACCCACGTCTGGGCATACCCGTCCCACTCGGAGTGACAAATGCAAAAACAACAGTTGATGGACAGAATGCAGTACAATGTCATACATTCACCCCAGTACAGAGATCTGGGCCTAAATCCATCGTTTTTTTGCTCACCATGCCATTCCAGCTTGAGCCCAGCCGTATGCAAATCAGTCTTGACCCTGTGACTCATGGGAACAGTCCAGCCCGAACTGCCAAGCCAGGTCCTCCCTGGACTGGAAACAAGCATCCTAGGACCGGTTTCGGGGTTTCACCCCTCTTCAGCCAGGATAGCTTGATTCCAGTGGCATGGAGAGCACGGGACCCACGTCTGGGCATACCCGTCCCACTCGGGGTGACAAATGCAAAAACAACAGTTGATGGACAGAATGCAGTACAATGTCATACATTCACCCCAGTACAGAGATCTGGGCCTAAATTCATCGTTTTTTTGCTCACCATGCCATTCCAGCTTGAACCCAGCCATATGCAAATCAGTCTTGACCCTGTGCCTCATGGGAACAGTCCAGCCCGAACTGCCAAGCCAGGTCCTCCCTGGACTGGAAACAAGCATCCTAGGACCGGTTTCGGGGTTTCACCCCTCTTCAGCCAGGATAGCTTTATTCCAGTGGCATGGAGAGCACGGGACCCACGTCTGGGCATACCCGTCCCACTCGGGGTGACAAATGCAAAAACAACAGTGGATGGACAGACAACACGGCAATACCATGCGATAGTCTCCCGAAAACGCGGACAATGTCCACGATACAACAACCGCGATGGTGATGAAATCCCAAACCCAAAGCAAAAAAACATGCGATGGTCCAAACTGCGATGAGGAAATCAGCGATAAGCAGCGCCCGGCCTGCAATACACACACGGCAGGCGGGAAAATCACTACAAAAGTACAAAAAACACACAAACACAAAATGACCAACCCCGAAGCACCATGGAGGCAGCCGGAGCAGGCGCAGAGGATTCAAGATAGCCCAGGTTCCAGGATGCTTTTTTCCGGTCCAGGGAAGACATGGCTTGGCAGTTTGGGCTGGACTGTTCCCATGAGGCACAGGGTCAGACTGATTTGCATATGGCCATGTCTGAAATGGGACTGGCGGAGTGAGCTAAAGAATGATGATGGATTAAACCCAGATCAGTTGACTGGGGGTGAGTGCTTGCAATGTTCAACACTCCGTCCATCATCCCCTTTGGTTTTGTTAAGTTCGCCCTAAGTTGGCAGGGTATGCCCAGACGTGGGTCCCTTGCTCACTTTGCCACTGGATTCAAGATAGCCTGGCTGATGAGGGTTATGAACCTGAAACCGGTCCCAGGATGCTTGTTTCCGGTCCAGGGAAGACATGGCTTGGCAGTTCGGGCTGGACTGTTCCCATGAGGCACAGGGTCAGACTGATTTGCATATGGCCATGTCTGAACTGGGGTGGCGGAGTGAGCCAAAGAATGATGATGGATTAAACCCAGATCTGTTGACTGGGGGTGAGTGCTTGCAATATTCAACACTCCGTCCATCATCCCCTTTGGTTTTGCTAAGTTCGCCCTAAGTTGGCAGGGTATGCCCAGACGTGGGTCCCTTGCTCACTTTGCCACTGGATTCAAGATAGCCTGGCTAATGAGGGTTATGAACCCGAAACCGGTCCCAGGATGCTTGTTTCCGGTCCAGGGAAGACATGGCTTGGCAGTTCGGGCTGGACTGTTCCCATGAGGCACAGGGTCAGACTGATTTGCATATGGCCATGTCTGAACTGGGGTGGCGGAGTGAGCTAAAGAATGATGATGGATTAAACCCAAATCAGTTGAATGGGGGTGAGTGCTTGCAATGTTCAACACTCCGTCCATCATCCCCTTTGGTTTTGCTAAGTTCGCCCTAAGTTGGCAGGGTATGCCCAGACGTGGGTCCCTTGCTCACTTTGCCACTGGATTCAAGATAGCCTGGCTGATGAGGGTTATGAACCCGAAACCGGTCCCAGGATGCTTGTTTCCGGTCCAGGGAAGACATGGCTTGGCAGTTCGGGCTGGACTGTTCCCATGAGGCACTGGGTCAGACTGATTTGCATATGGCCATGTCTGAACTGGGGTGGCGGAGTGAGCTAAAGAATGATGATGGATTAAACCCAGATCAGTTGACTGGGGGTGAGTGCTTGCAATGTTCAATACTCCGTCCATCATCCCCTTTGGTTTTGCTAAGTTCGCCCTAAGTTGGCAGGGTATGCCCAGACGTGGGTCCCTTGCTCACTTTGCCACTGGATTCAAGATAGCCTGGCTGATGAGGTTTATGAACCCAAAACCGGTCCCAGGATGCTTGTTTCCGGTCCAGGGAAGACATGGCTTGGCAGTTCGGGCTGGACTGTTCCCATGAGGCACAGGGTCAGACTGATTTGCATATGGCCATGTCTGAACTGGGGTGGCGGAGTGAGCTAAAGAATGATGATGGATTAAACCCAGATCAGTTGAAAGGGGGTGAGTGCTTGCAATGTTCAACACTCCGTCCATCATCCCCTTTGGTTTTGCTAAGTTCGCCCTAAGTTGGCAGGGTATGCCCAGACGTGGGTCCCTTGCTCACTTTGCCACTGGATTCAAGATAGCCTGGCTGATGAGGGTTATGAACCCGAAACCGGTCCCAGGATGCTTGTTTCCGGTCCAGGGAAGACATGGCTTGGCAGTTCGGGCTGGACTGTTCCCATGAGGCACAGGGTCAGACTGATTTGCATTTGGCCATGTCTGAACTGGGGTGGCGGAGTGAGCTAAAGAATGATGATGGATTAAACCCAGATCAGTTGACTGGGGGTGAGTGCTTGCAATGTTCAACACTCCGTCCATCATCCCCTTTGGTTTTGCTAAGTTTGCCCTAAGTTGGCAGGGTATGCCAGACGTGGGTCCCTTGCTCACTTTGCCACTGGATTCAAGATAGCCTGGCTGATGAGGGTTATGAACCCGAAACCGGTCCCAGGATGCTTGTTTCCGGTCCAGGGAAGACATGGCTTGGCAGTTCGGGCTGGACTGTTCCCATGAGGCACATGGTCAGACTGATTTGCATATGGCCATGTCTGAACTGGGGTGGCGGAGTGAGCTAAAAAATGATGATGGATTAAACCCAGATCAGTTGACTGGGGGTGAGTGCTTGCAATGTTCACCACTCCGTCCATCATCCCCTTTGGTTTTGCTAAGTTCGCCCTAAGTTGGCAGGGTATGCCCAGACGTGGGTCCCTTGCTCACTTTGCCATTGGATTCAAGATAGCCTGGCTGATGAGGGTTATGAACCCGAAACCGGTCCCAGGATGCTTGTTTCCGGTCCAGGGAAGACATGGCTTGGCAGTTCGGGCTGGACTGTTCCCATGAGGCACAGGGTCAGACTGATTTGCATATGGCCATGTCTGAACTGGGGTGGCGGAGTGAGCTAAAGAATGATGATGGATTAAACCCAGATCAGTTGACTGGGGTGAGTGCTTGCAATGTTCAACACTCCGTCCATCATCCCCTTTGGTTTTGCTAAGTTCGCCCTAAGTTGGCAGGGTATGCCCAGACGTGGGTCCCTTGCTCACTTTGCCACTGGATTCAAGATAGCCTGGCTGATGAGGGTTATGAACCCGAAACCGGTCCCGGGATGCTTGTTTCCGGTCCAGGGAAGACATGGCTTGGCAGTTCGGGCTGGACTGTTCCAATGAGGCACAGGGTCAGACTGATTTGCAGATGGCCATGTCTGAACTGGGGTGGAGGAAAGCTAAAGAATGATGATGGATTAAACCCAGATCAGTTGACTGGGGGTGAGTGCTTGCAATGTTCTTTATTAACAAATAGGGGGGGGACTAAGGGCTATATTTATCCAGGTCCAGCATACATGCCCTAAAGTACTACAAAGCAGAAAGGTATGCGGTTCTTAGTGAACACTGTAAGTTGATGTGTGGTTAGTGTGTAGTGGAGTACACACTAGAGGCAGGAGGAAATTTCCTCCTTTCTGAAAAGGAACCCTCACACACCCCCCGTCAGTGGGGTGTCTTGCTTCATCATCGGGTCTGCTCCTTATCGGGTCGGCGCTGCAATACCCGATCGGCGCCCTTAACGAGGACTTTTGGCGGAGATCTTTTTTGCCTTTTGCCGTAAGATGCAGTGCGTGTGAGAGCCCTAGTGAGTGTAGATGTAATAAGTAAAAAAGTGAGATTAAAATAGGAGGTAGTGGTCCACCCAGAACAATTTTAATGATAGTGGCCACTCTCCTGATTAAAAAACGTGAAGATTGCGCACCCCTGTTATAAGGTCACGGGGACGTGCGCATTTGGGGTCAACATGTTTCTTGCCATTAATTCAATTTGAAGGCAATTCTTCAGGACCAATACAGGATCTATCCACACTTTTTGGTAGTGGTACACACTCTACTAAGTAAGTGACCACCCATACAGCACCCTAAAAAGTGGTACCTGTAGATCTAGGAGTGATATATGTGAATACACATTAATCAATTCAGGTTAGTGGCCTATTGGTACTCGGATTTTATTTATATTATCCAATTATGGAGTTTGATAAGGGTTCGGGTTGGAATGTAACTGTATTGTTTTTCCAATTAGGATTAGATTCACCGACAAGGTGAAGCCACGGGGGTGCACATAAACTACGTGACAAGGATAAAGAATCTTCTTACAGAATCTTTTATGGTTTTTTGGAAGAGTGATTGTGTGAGCACTGCATACATCACTATAGGTATGTATTCTGAGAGATAGATTTAATATTCTTCAGAATGACAGAATGAATGTGTGAGGATATATTCTTATTGGAGAGTGATGGTGAATTGTGTCAATATGAGATATTTGCTGATTGGGGGATGTACATGTCAGTAAGAAACAGGATTATATGTGAGGATATATGCATATTGGAGAGTGATGGTGAATTGTGATAATATGAGATTTTTGTTGATTGGGGGATGCATATGTCAGTAAGAAATAGGATTAATGAATGATTCTGTAGGTTTTTGAACCCGCCAAACAGCTATGTAGACATATCGATAACAGACCCCGAATGGATTAAAGGGAAATGGGTCGGTTTTTATATTATGCATATTTTGTGTCATTTGGACTTGTTTAAATTACATGTTGTGGATAAAAAAACTAAAAACAACCTTTTTTTTTTTTTAAATGTGGGGAGTGTTTTGACCAATGAAGCAAGATAATTAATGATTTTTAATAGAAATAGTAGGTTGTGTTGATGATATGTTTTTTGTCTTGATTAGGTGTACTGAATTTTAATACAGTTGAGAGAGAGACAAGCATTGTATTTGTCCTGATGAAGGTGGTACCTCAATAATTTCTGACCACTGAAACGCGTCGACGCCTGTTTTTTTATATGGTTATATCCAGGAACGGCCCTTTGTCTAATGGAATGATAAATGAATAGACTAATGGTGTTTATGTATTTGATTCCTGTTGGGAATAACCTTTTTGATGAAATTACATGTTTCACATTTTCTTTGTCTCTCACAATGTCTCAGGTTTTTAATATGTGAATTTATGTTTTTTATTATTATTGAATTTGTGTTTATTATCGTATTATTTTTGTGATTTTAACCTATTTTTAATAAATCTTGAATTTGTCATACATTTGAGTGTTTTATCCTTATGTGATATATGGTTGTTTCTCTGGGTTCAATTGGATGGTGTTTACGGAGTAATGTGGATAGGTGATATAGTAGTGTACAATTGCTTGTGAATCTGGTTGATTGTGTACCGGGTTGAAGGTGTATTTCTATACATGTCCAAGAGAAAAATATTTTTTTATATAGATCTAGGACATCAACCTGTGAAAAAAATATATATAAGTATGGAGGTATATCAGAACATTGCATCAACCTACTATACTTTTCTCGTGTTCTAATTATACATTGATGTGATAAAATGGGCATGCATCACTCAGGGTGGTAGTGACCATGCACATGGCGATATGGAGCAGCATTGATGTAACGCAATAATAAGGAGCTGCATGTGAGGAATATCTGTGCTCCTTGCGTCCGGAGAACTCACCCAGTTAGGGTTGGAATAATGTTTCGTCGGTGGCCGGCGAGTTCTAACACTGAATAGTGCAGTGTCCTTAGGGAGGTGGGAAATAAAAGGAAATGGAAATTATGTCATGCTCTGTAGAGTCAGCGAAAAACTAGGGGCGATATGGTACATAAAAGGCTGAACTACCCCAAGGTTGAGGGTCGATGCTGTAGTAGCGCATATGCCATGTTATCCCGAGTCCACGATAGCCGGTGTAGTACCCCCAGTCAAGCCCCCCAGGCGCAACCAAGCCGGCGACGCTGCGGGGTCCACCGTGAGGCCTTCACCCGCCACCTGTATCAGGGAATAGCCTCCGCGTTTAGCAGTAGCATCGTGTCTACGTAATCAACACAATGCTAGTCACAATGAGCCCACCTCAGGCTTGTAGGTGAGCCCCCCAATGTCCTCAATGCAAATAAACACCTTCTCTCGGTCTCTCGGTATCGGGTCAGGTCTAGGCATCGGGGTGTGGGTTAGGCTAAACAGTACACAAGTATGAGGTGCGCTGACTGTGGGCTCAGAACCAGTTCTCACGTAGTCCCTGGTGTGGGTGGTAATCCCGCCAAAAATGTCCCACATGATGTAGTTAACCAGGCGCTGGTACTTACTTGGACATCCACGCGGATCGCGGGAAGACCTACCCCTGCTCTGCCGGTCCCGGTAGGAGAATGGGAAGTGCGAGCACCGTCCCGTATATCCTCCAGGTGGCCGATGCAGTGGGCGGGTACTTCCGCCTGTATGTGAGCCACGCTAGAACGCTCACCCAGTTGTTACTCGGTGCCATCTTGGGGATGGCATTGGAGGTACGTGGCTGGCTGGGTGTATTACCAAAGTGGCTATGGGTGTGTCGCCAACCAATGGTGACGTAGCGGACGGGATCTCGCTACTAGTGTATGTTGTGATACAAATAGAACGATCTGGGTGAAAACCGTCATAGATGTCAATTATGTAGTGTATGGCTAAGAAGTGGACTCACTGGTAGTCTGCTATACGGATGGGTAGTATTAAGTAATTCTGGGGGTCCCTCGTTGGATCCTAACACAGGAGGGTTGTGTATCTGTTGATGGCATTCTTACTCATAACCTCCTGTGGTGGCATAAATATCAAAAATGTATAGGGCCCAAATAGTGGTTGGATTCTCATCTTGTCAGAGATGCCCAAGGTATGTCCTCATTGAGACCCTCTCTATCCGAGGCTAATCGCAGCACCATCTTTGTTCGATTCTGAAGAGGGCGCCCTTGGTTATGCCAGGGTGTGTTTCTAGGACACACCACCTGATGGAATCTGGTGGGTGGTGCAAGAGGTCAAAGTGTGTTGTCATTTTAGTGTTGGTCTTGTGGCATCTAAAATTGCTGCGGTGTTCCGTGATCCGTGTGTTTATGGGTCTTGTGGTCATCCCTATATAAAGGAGATGGCATGGGCACATTAACATGTAGATACAGTTAATCGTGTTGCAATTAGTGTGCTTATTAAGCTGCCACCTGAACCCATTAGAAAAAGTGATCTCTTTTGTCATTTTAGTGAATGGACACACAGCGCATGAGCCGCAGGGGTAGTGTCCCTTCACTGGTGGCATATCCCACAGGGATCTTTGAACAGTAGTAGTATGTGCTCTTGGGTCTCGTATGTATCAACATGTCTTTAAGGTTGCTTGTCCGTTTGAAAGCAAACCTTGGGGTTGGGAGCTGCAGGTCACCTGTGTTCAGGATACCCCAATGCTTTTTAATGATGTTCTTTATTCGGTTGGAATCTGGTGTAAATGTGGTCACACAGGTGAGAGAGTCAGCTAGTTCTTTCGGTCTGGTTTCTAGTAAGCTTTCTCTGTTGTTGTTCCTTGCTCTTTTTTGGGAGAGAGATATACTGCGTTGGGTATACTCTCTTGTGCGTAGGTGTTTCGCCAGAACCTGGGACTCCTTTTGGAAGTCTGCTACTGAGCTACAGTTCCTCCGGATACGGAGGAACTGACCAAACGGGAGATTGTGTTTGAGGGCTCTCGGGTGGTGGCTGCTAAAGTGTAACAGGCTATTCTTGTCTGTAGGTTTGCGATAAAGAGTAGTGATGATGTTGTGCCCACCATCTAGTTTTATCAACAGATCCAGGAACGGTATCTCACATTCAGAGATAGTGCTTGTAAACTTAAGGTATGGGTTAAGGGTATTAATCCATTTGCAGAAGTCTTCGCACCTTGTCCGATCTCCTTTCCACAGGATCAGGATGTCATCGATGAATCTCTTCCAAAGGAGCACATTCGCTTGAAAGGAGTTGTTGGAATCAAGAATCTCCCTTTCCTCGAACGCTGCCATGTACATACATGCCAGGCTCGGAGCGAATGTGCTCCCCATGGAAGTACCCTGTGTTTGATGGTACAATTGTTTATTGTATTCAAAGAAGTTTTCCGTGAGGGCTAAAGTCGCACACTCAAGGATGATGGTCACTGGGGTGGAGGAGACCCACTCCAAACTGCTCAAAGCGTCCTCAATCACATTCAGGGTAGCCCTTTGCGGAATGTTAGTGTAGAGGGCCTCAACATCCATGGTTACTAGTAGGGTAATTTCCTCTGGATGTTGGACCCCCTCGAGTAGACACAGTATGTCCGATGTGTCTTTTATAAAAGAGGGAGTGGTTTTTACCAGGGGTTGCAGAAAAAAGTCACAGAACTTTGACAATGGTTCGAGGATTGAACCAATCCCTGAGACTATAGGTCTCTCAGGGACTGGGGAGACCCCTTTATGCACCTTAGGCAGAGTATAAAAATATGGGATCTTTGGATTTGTAGTGACCAGGAAAGTAGCTTCTTCTTGGAGACCCACCCCTCTGTTTCTGCTGTAAAGACCATGGTGGAGATGGTGGTCACAAGCCGGGATGTGGGGTCCTCTCTTATCGGGGTATAGTATCTCCGGTCACTCAACTGACGGAGACATTCTGTGTCATAATCGACAGTAGACATAATGACAGTGGCACCGCCTTTGTCAGCCTGTTTAATGGTTATGGAAGGGTCATCCGCCAGGGCCCTGACGGCTGCCAGTTCGTCAGATGATAGGTTGTGAAAGGGTGCCAATGTGGTGCTGCTCTCAAGATCCTTGAGTACAGCTTGCTCAAAGGTTAGGACTTCATGGGGTATCATCCCACTGTTAGGTGTAAACATGGAGGGGTTACAGAGTCCTGAGTCCTAATCACTAGGCATGGGTTTGTCTTTAAAAAATGCCTTGAGGCGTATCTTCCTGAAGAAGCCATGTATTTCACAGGCATCACGGAATTTGTCATATTTGGGAGTCGGGACGAAACCTAACCCTTTTTGCAGTACAGCTTCTTCTGTAGTTGTCAAAGATCTCGGGGACAGATTGATTATTAGTTTCTCTTCCCCCTTGTCTGGCTCCTTGTCTCCACAGAGTGAGTCGGTTGTTCCTGCCACTGTACTCTTTTTTGCTGACCTCTTCTGCACCCTTTTCCTCTGCCCCAACCTCTGTCTAAAAAAGGAGGTGCATTGCCTTGTTGGTAGAAGGGCGGGGGATGGGGGCCATGGTGATACATGGGGTATTGCCAGAACTGCGGTCCTTGATACTGTGGTGGCCCAAAAGAGGGATATACTTGATGTGTATTTTGTTGTGGGTTTTTGTTGCTCCAGCTCCCATTGCTGGACTCGCTATTGGAGGAGGAACCTCTCCTTGAAGGGTTCGAGCTCTCATCTGATGAAAAGTTTGACCCAGGCGCAGTATAGTCTGGGTTAATATGGGTAAACTTTTTCTTTGTCGAATTTGTTAATGTCTTTCTGAAGCTTAGATATTTTCTGCTTCATCAAATACTCCCTATTGTCAGCAATTTCAGCATTGATTTCTGCGAGTTTGGTTTTGTACACCGTGGTTTGAACAGTCACCTTAATGGCCCCTTCCGCAGTCTGTATTCTTATTAGTAATACATCTGCAATCCTTTTAGCAGTATTGATAATGAGGATGAGCCAGTCCCTAGTGCATTTCCAGGGACCACTCCTTTTTAAAAACTGCATCCTCCAAGAATTGGCGCGGGAAATTGCTGACCATAAGGTCACTAGGGGCTATATTTGCCCGTAAATACTCGGTCATCATGGCCCCATGTAGAGTTATTTTAAGCCACTCGCGTTTAAGGGTGGAAAGAGCAGTCCAATATTCCGACTGGCTACCAGATATGGGGTTCCCATCACCGCCTAACAAAGAGGGAGTTCTGAGAATCTCAGCTGCTACATCATCGCCAAAACTCAGACCCTGATACTCTTCCATCTTGTGGTATGGAGGTATCCGGTGAGTAAAGAAAGTGACACCAGGGAAAGTGAATAACTTCCTGTGTCTAATGTGGGCCAGGGGAACCACTGGTATCTCCCTGGTAACCTGAGAAGAAGTCCAGCAGGGGTCACCCGTGCTTGAACTTTATTAACAAATAGAGGGGGACTAAGGGCTATATTTATCCAGGTCCAGCATACATGCCCTAAAGTACTACAAAGCAGAAAGGTATGCAGTTCCTAGTGAACACTGTAAGTTGATGTGTGGTTAGTGTGTAGTGGAGTACACACTAGAGGCAGGAGGAAATTTCCTCCTTTCGGAAAGGAACCCTCACACACCCCCGTCAGTGGGGTGTCTTGCTTCATCATCGGGTCTGCTCCTTATCGGGTCGGCGCTGCAATACCCGATCGGCACCCTTAATGGGGCCTTTTGGCGGAGATCTTTTTTCCTTTTGCCGTAAGATGCAGTGCGTGTGAGGGCCCTAGTGAGTGTAGATGTAATAAGTAAAAAAGTGAGATTAAAACAGGAGGTAGTGGTCCACCCAGAACAATTTTAATGATAGTGGCCACTCTCCTGATTAAAAAACATGAAGATTGCGCACCCCTGTTATAAGGTCACGGGGACGTGCGCATTTGGGGTCAACATGTTTCTTGCCATTAATTCAATTTGAAGGCAATTCTTCAGGACCAATACAGGATCTATCCACACTTTTTGGTAGTGGTACACACTCTACTAAGTAAGTGACCACCCATACAGCACCCTAAAAAGTGGTACCTGTAGATCTAGGACATCAACCTGTGAAAAAAATATATATAAGTATGGAGGTATATCAGAACTTTGCATCAACCTACTATACTTTTCTCGTGTTCTAATAATACATTGATGTGATAAAAATGGCATGCATCACTCAGGGTGATAGTGACCATGCACATGGCGATATGGAGTAGCATAGAGGAAACACAATAATAAGGAGCTGCATGTGAGGAATATCTGTGCTCCTTGCGTCCGAAGAATTCACCCAGTAGGGTCGGAATAATGTTTCGTCGGTGGCCGGCGAGTTCTAACACTGAATAGTGCAGTGTCCTTAGGAAGGTGGGAAATAAAAGGAAATGGAAATTAAGTCATGCTCTGTAGAGTCAGCGAAAAACAGGGGCGATATGGTACATAAAAGGCTGAACTACCCCAGGGTTGAGGGTCGATGCTGTAGTAGCGCATAAGCCATGTTATCCCGAGTCTGCGATAGCCGGTGTAGTACCCCCAGTCAAGCCCCCCCAGGCGCAACCAAGCCGGCGACGCTGGGGGGTCCACCGTGAGGCCTTCACCCGCCACCTGTATCAGGGGATAGCCTCCGTGTTTACAGTAGCATTGTGTCTACATAATAAACACAATGCTACTCGCAATGAGCCCACCTTAGGCTTGTAGGTGAGCTCCCCGATGTCCTCAATGCAAATAAACACCTTCTCTCGGTCTCTCGGTATCGGGTCAGGTCTAGGCATCGGGGTGTGGGTTAGGCTAAACAGTACACAAGTATGAGGTGTGCTAACTGTGGGCTTAGAACCAGTTCTCACATAGTCCCTGGTGTGGGTGGTAATCCCGCCAAAAATGTCCCACATGATGAAGTTAACCAGGCGCTGGTACTTACTTGGAAATCCACGCGGATCGCGGGAAAACCTACCCCTGCTCTGCCGGTCCCGGTAGGAGAATGGGAAGTGCGAGCACTGTCCCGTATATCCTCCAGGTGGCCGATGCAGGGGGCGGGTACTTCCGCCTGTACATGAGCCACGCTAGAACGCTCACCCAGTTGTTACTCTGCGCCATCTTGGGAATGGCAATGGAGGTACGTGGTTGGCTGGGTGTATTACCAAAGTGGCTATGGGTGTGTTGGCAGTTCGGGCTGGACTGTTCCCATGAGGCACAGGGTCAGACTGATTTGCATATGGCCATGTCTGAACTGGGGTGGCGGAGTCAGCTAAAGAATGATGATGGATTAAACCCAGATCAGTTGACTGGGGTTGAGTGCTTGCAATGTTCAACACTCCGTCCATCATCCCCTTTGGTTTTGTCATGTACATGGCTAACCAAGGTTGCCACAGTCGGTTGTGCTGTCGTGTCTGGTGGGGGGGCATGTTGTTTGGCATGTTATATGTGATTTTGTGACGTGTGCAGTGCCAGAGTTGTGAGTTGCATGATTGTGGGGTTGAGGTGTGTGGTGTGTTCATTTGGTACTTGCCAACGAGCAGTGCATTCCCATGGGTGCAATACTGGAGCCGCTGGTTGATGCTGGACTGTCGGAAGATGAAGGGATCATGCACACTGCCTGGGTAGTTGGCTATTACATTGGTGAGGAGTCCCCTGTGGTCCACTATTGCATGCACGTTGATGGGATGCGTGTGCTTTCTGTTGCGGTAATTGTCTGCGGTGTTGGCAGGGGGCACAAGTGGGACAAGTGTGCAGTTGATTGCCCCCAACACGTGCGGGGTTCCAGCTATGGCGTATAGTCCTTGCTTGGTCTCCAGCTGTTCCTGCGCATTGTGGGGGACGTATGGGTGCTGGTGTCCCTAGCTGGTGAGGGCATCCAGGCCAGGTGTGAGGAACTTGGATGGGGCTGGCTGTGAGACTCCTCCGACTCGGGCGGTTGTTGTTTGGGAGGATACCAGAGGCCAACAGGTGCAGCACAGCCAGCAGCTTTGTCTGCTGAGGGATGTTGGTTGTCCGCTGTGTTGGTACCGTCAGCCTGTGGGCAATGATGTTCAGGATGCGGAGGATGGTTGTCCTTTTGGGCCTGTAGTGGGCATTGGCATTGTCTGGTGTTAGGTCTGTGGGGCTGGTGCATTTCCTGATGGTCCACTGTCTTTGTCTGCGCTGCCTCTGTGGTGGTCCGGGGAGGGTCCATTGGGGGGGTGGCGGTCCTGGGGGTGGTGGCGTTGGGTGTCATTGCCCTGTTGGGGCTCCGGGGTGCATGGTGAGTGGCTCCATGGCATCTGTTGTTCTTCAGGTGTGGCTGTGGGCTGGGCTCCCTTTTCTTGTGCAGGTTGACGTCCGACTTTGCACCAGGTCAGAGCAGGTGTTAATTTCCTGCTGGTAATGCGCCGTATCGCCTGTTTTGTTTTCCTATCGACGATGTGGCTGGTCGTGGAGAATGTTGCGTTGTGGTGTTGTCGCGGCTTTTTGCTCGGGAACGCCTACTCTGCATCTCATTAGCGTTAGTTGCCGGGGTCATCTGTGGCGATGTTTTTTGTGACTGCTTTCACAGGAAAACTGGTGTTATGGGCTGTTAGCACCAGCTTGTGAATGGGGCGATAAATTTAGCGCGACTTTGGATGTGTTAAAGTGCCGATAACTCGGCGATAGCTCCTTGAGAATATGCCCCTTAGAGTGGCTGCCCCCCTATGCTTGACTTGGATTGACCAGTTTCTGGTACTGTTTACTCTCAGTGTAGAGGCTAGGCCCTCAGTATATTGGACAAATGAGGAAAGGAAAAGGGATTGGTGGAAAGCTACCACAGAGGCCCTGGGGCCTGTACTTTTAGAGTCTCTGCCACAGTTGACAGGTGACCCAGACAATGACTTTTCCTGCATCAATGAATGGGTCACGTCTGCCTTAGATACAGTAGCACCTCTAATACCAGCCTTTCGGAAAAGATACAAACCTTCTGCCCCTTTGTTCTCTGAGGAACTAAGAAGAGAGAAAAGTTGCTGCAAGAAGTTGTACATGCATGTAGAAAGTCCTATAATCTGGCAAACAAAGAACTATATAAAGAAGGCTTAAAAACATTTCATAGGCTGAAGCCATGCAAGATGAGGGAATTTTTTGCCAACTGCATTGAGAGTGCAGACAGCTCCGCCAAAAATGTTTTTAAGATTGTGAAATCTTTTACTAATCCTAAAGCTTTAGACCGCCCATTCCTTCCCCCTCCAGCGCTCTGCTCAAGCTTGTCTGAACAAAGATTCATGATATCTATTCCACGTTCCCACCAGTGGTGGAATTCACTACTCCACTGCCCTTCCCAGACTCTCACACCTCATTGTTAGATTTTGTCCCTATGTCTATTGAGGAATCACTAGCTGAGCTACTGAGATGTAAATCAGGCTCCCCTTGGAATCCCTGCCCTGCCCGCTTTTTTAGTATGCAGGCACACTGGCTAAACCCCATATTTAATCAGATCTGGATCTCCTCCTTGAAATCAGGTATGTACCCTGAGGCTTGGAAGCATGCATTCCTACTTCCTCTATTAAAAAAATCGGCGGCTGATCCAGGTGTTCTTAGTAACTTCAGACCTATTTTTTTGCTACCTTCCCCTGCTAAAATTTTAGAGAGGATGGTGCACAAGCAATTGACAAGTCCCATAGAAACCAATGGTCTCCTACATGCTTCTCAATCAGGCTTCAGAGCTGGCCATAGCATGGAGATAGCTCTTCTAGAAGTCTCTGAATCTGTACAGGAGTCCGTGGACCAAGGCGCTTCTGCCATGCTGGTGCTGCTGGATTTATTGTCAGCATTTGATAAGGTAACACACTCTATCTTGCTTAGGAGATTAATTCAGGCAGGAGTGTGTACCACAGCACTGTCCTGGCTACGATCATTATTGGAGAATCGCTCCCAACAGGTGTTTCTTTGCCCTTTTCTCTCATCACCGAAACCTTTGAGGTGCGGGGTACCGCAGCGCTCGGCATTTAGCCTATTGCTTTTGTAACATCTACCTCGCCCCATTGGGTACTCTGATTGAATCTTGGAGTGTGAAATTGGTCTCTTATGCAGACGATACGCAGCTGGTGTTCTCTTTTAAAGAGCACTCAGTGGAGGCGTTTCACAATTTTAAGGAATGCCAAAAAAACATCTTGGTATGGATGAATATTTATTGCCTGAATTTAAATGCAGAAAAAACAAATGTCTTGTTCTTTAGGCAGGCATCCCCCCTCCGCCCAATCTCTGCTGGCCGTCAGAAATGAATCCACCCTCAATCATGTTGGATTCAGCCAGACATTTCAGAATTAGGCTGGATAAGGATCTTTCTTTCACCGCTCAGGTCCGACATATCTCCTCTACCTGTTTTTGGAAGATGAGAGCAAGAAGGAAATTCATACGTTTCCTACCTGACGAACACTGGAAGACAGTGGTTCATGCTTTGGTTACTTCTCACTTGGATTATGTTCACAGCCTATATTTGGAGCTACCTGCATACCTGTCTGTAGGTTACAAATTATCCAAAAGTCAGCAGCAAGATTGATTAGGCGGGCACCTTTGCGTCACCACATCTCTCCTCATCTGAGACAGCTTCATTGGCTCCCTGTAATTAGGAGGATAGAGTTCAAGTCATTGATCTTTGTTTTTAGAGCCACATGGGACTTGGAACCTATGTACCTACGGAAGAGGCTGCATATTTACCATCAAGATCAGGTCTTGAGATCCAACTATCTGCGACTTCTAAAAGTTCCATGCTTCAACAAAGCTCGACTGGGCGGCAGATCTTTTGTGGTACAATCTACAAAACTCTGGAACTCCCTCCCACCTCATCTTCACCTGTTGGAATCAGAAATAGAATTTCGGAGAGTATTAAAAACCTGGCTCTTCATGCAGATATAATGGCATGAATGACCCTCGTGTTAGTACTGTGCCAACGCCTGGACACCTCCGCAGATGTAGCTGTGTGCTTTTGAAATTATCATTCATTCATACCAGAGTCATTGAATGCATGCACAATTAGTACCTGGCTGATTGCATGGGTGCATGGCTACTGCCAGGGACACTGGATGAGTGCATGGATAGTACCTTGGTGAACAGATGAGTGTATGGGTAGTGCTTGGGTGATTGGATGAGTGCATGGGTAGTACCTGGGTGAATAGATGAGTGCATGGGTAGTGCTTGGGTGATTGCATGAGTGCATAAGTAGGATCTGGTTGATTACATGGGTGAATAGATGAGTGCATGGGTGTTGCTTGGGTGATTGCATGAGTGCATAAGTAGTATCTGGGTGATTGCATGGGTGATTGCATGGGTGCATGTGTAGTGCCTGGAACATTGGATGAGTGCATGCGTAGTACCTGGGTGAATAGATGAGTGCATGGGTAGTGATTGGGTGATTGGATGGGAACCTTCTTTGCTGCTCTAATCACCGCCGCTGCCCGTGTTTGGCTTTGCTGCAGGGGAGAGACTCCCAGGACCGTGTTTGGCTTTGCTGTAGGGGAGAGACTCCCAGGACCGTGTTTGGTTTTGCTGCAGGGGAGAGACTTCCAGGACCAGGCTGCTTCGCGGCAGGGGCCGCGTTGATATTTCGCGCCTTCCAGCGCTTTAAAGCCCTGCCTCATCTCCCGCAGCGCGGGACGCGCGCGGGCGAAGCCCGGGTCAAGGGCGGGCCCGTCTGAGCCCGTCCGAGCTCGGCTGAGACTGGACTCGGCCACCCCTCTTGCTCTCAACCCAGGGCTCCCCACGGCATGACTGAAGGTAAAGTGAACTTTATTGCCCCACATGCTAGACTGTGTGTTATTGAGCCATACCACAGGCGGAACGAACTGACCCCCAGAAATGTCTAACCGGAAAGGGGTAGTCGGGACCTTGGATGCCTTCATCGTGAGGGCAGAGTCTCTCCTGACACATGAAATTGAAATTACGGAGTGCCGATTGTCTATGGACCCTGCCACACTGTTCTCCAATTTGTCACAGGGCGGCTCAAAAACTGTGAATACATCATGCGCATCTCCTCGTAGGTTACCATCTTTGTAAATTTGCGCCGTATCACCCGCCCTGTTAGATTCATCATCTTCAATGTCATGCCCGGGAGCCGTGAGTCAGGTTGCAGCAGGTATCAATACCAGAGCACGAGCGGCATACCCCCATAAGCCCGCCAAACTGAAAACACAGCCACCTAAACGCAAGAGGAACACCGGGAGTGATGGGTTGCCTAAGCCCAAGGCAAAGCCTAAAAACTCTAAAACCGATCATGTCAATGCTAACAACCCAGGAGCTACTTGCACAGTCTCAGTGGGGACACAGACTGATTCCGTTTCAGACCTCGCCTGTAATAACATTAATCTAGTCGCCAATACAGGCGTCGAGGGAGGCTTTGCCGTTTCTCCTTCGGTTACTAGGTATATTGATACCACTCTGGGCGACATTAAGACTGCACTTGATAAGACTTTTAATCTAATGAAGGCGGAGTTCGAATGTTTAAAATCTGCACTGATCAATGTAGCCGAAAGGACTATGACCTGTAACGTAGTACCCAATAATGATGTCGGCAGTTTACTGCCCTCACTAATTAGTCAAATGAGTAATACACCTGGGTCAGAGTCGCATCCTGGTCCTGCTATTCAAAAAGGTCCCATTACTGCTACCCCGCGCTTTAACTGTAGTCATATAAACACAATTCACAAGATAAACGCACATAGTAAGCAAGGGGACAGAGGGGCTATCTCACCAAGACACATAAATAACCTGAACTCTGTACCAGGAAGTAGCTGCCCTATAGATCAACGTCCTAGTACACCCACATGTGATATTAGACCAGCTAGGGATATTCCTAATTGTTCTAGGAATGGCTCCTTGAGATCTAATCCCGATGTACTCGACTTACCCCCAGCCTCATGCCCATATGTGTTAGTCCTGGCTGGGGTCCCTTACCTATCTGGGGAGCAAAGGGAATCCTGGGCAGACTTGCGCAATAAGGCCGTAGAATGGCTTTGTAAATATAAGGGGTTCCACCCTTCCAAAATGAACGACATTATCATGGCTAAAAGAGTCGGGTGGGTTGGCCATTCTGTCAAAAACATAAATGGCGACTGCATCGTTCTTAATTTTCGCAGACCCAAGATTGTTCGCCATCTATTGAATATTTTTGAACACCCCACCACTCAAAACACTCATATTAGTGCGCTTCCCTTGGGCTATTTTTACAAGCCACCCACTAATCCTTTTAGGGATTCCCCTGTCTTACCTTTGATAATGAACAGGTTTAATTCGCTATCCAACCTAGATACACAGGACTGACAATTATTACCTATGGACGCTCAGCCTTCCCAGCAGTCCCTTCTGGAGCAGCCCCCTGCTAGTACAGTTACAACCATTACCGACAATGGCGAATGCCCACCCACTAGTATTAACAATGGAGCTGATCTGAACATCCTCAGCTGGAATGTAGCAGGACTGCACTCCAAGCTCGATGACCAGGATTGGTTGCGCCTGGTCAAAGAGCAAGATATTGCTATGTTCCAAGAGTCCTGGGCCACACACGATTCATATATTGAAGGGTTTCATTGTATTTGCATCCCGGCCTCCAGCCATAATATAGGTCAACCATCTGGGGGCCTTCTTATTGGTCTTAATGTAGCGACTGGTGGTAGTTATAAGATATTCCCAACAAACAGCCCTAACTTCCAAGTAATACTCTTTAAGAGAAGAGTCTCTCTTTATTTGGTAAACTTTTACAATAACGATTTTGCATCAGTTCCCAATAAGAATTTTATTGAGCTTTTTGATTTTATTTCCAACCTAGACTACCAGGCATCCGGATGGAACACTATTGGGATTATTTTAGGCGGGGACTTTAATGCAAAGTTTTATGACAGGCATTGTGTCACGGAACCACATACTATGGGCCCCTCGTTTCTCAGGGGTGCAGAATTGGCAGCTCCATTGAG
This sequence comes from Calotriton arnoldi, assembly GCA_963921515.1. Taxonomy (NCBI): domain Eukaryota; kingdom Metazoa; phylum Chordata; class Amphibia; order Caudata; family Salamandridae; genus Calotriton; species Calotriton arnoldi. The sequence goes on along the minus strand of CAWUFW010006255.1, from coordinate 57,667 downwards.
CTCGCTTAACTTAGTTAATGTTATGGAGCAGTTGGGTACACCTCACGTGACTAACAACCATCTCCCGACCTTCAGAGGTAGGGGATATTCGTCCGTAATAGATTTTGTTTTCATCTCTTCTTTACTCACGGATTACTTATTCACCGCAGAGGTTGTTGCCACCACTCAGGGGGATCACAACCCCATCAGAACCGCTTTCAGATTAGCACCAAGACATGTGTTCCCAATTGAATGTGGGGCTAAAGATCTAACCCCATCTACTGACAATCTAAAAATGTCTTGGAGGGGCATTGATAATGGGGATCTGTTTAAATTATTAGTGAAGGATAACTTACCCCATATCACCTCCTGTTTGTCATCTGAAGCCCCTCATCAGGAGGTAGTTGGTGGCTTTTCTAAACTCTGTCAGGCAGTTAAAACCCTCCTGTCAAAGCCCGCCTCCTTGAGGAAACCGGGCCCTAGAGGGTTTGATTCTGCATGTTCTGCTGCCAACAGGAACCTGCGTATGGTTTTGTCAGCTGACCCCAGATGCTCCTATGACGTAAAACTGGCCAGACAGATGTACAAACTAGCTATTACTAACCGGAAAGAGGCACTCTTAAGGGATCGCTGGGAAGCCCTAACGCAGGCTGCCACGGAAAAAAGGGGCAACCTATTCTGGACTGCTGTAAGGGATCTTAGATCCACGGGACAGCTATTAACACCAATTAGCTGTACAATCTCGAGTCAGTCCTGGGAAGATCATTTCTCAAATATTTATGCTACCCCGCAGGGAGAGATTGAACAGCTGGAGTATAGTCTCCCTAATACTCTTCAAATTACACTCCCTGAAATAGAAGAGGCCATCCATCAGTCTATCAGGAATAAAGCCCCTGGCCCGGATGGGCTACCGATCGATCTCATTAAATGGATCCCGGACTTCTGGGCTCCCCTTCTCCTGAATGTTTTCAATCACTGTATGTCGGGTCCGCTCCCTGACACCTGGGCAAAAAGTATCATAGTCCCAATATTTAAAAAGGGGACCGGTCACAGCCCATTAATTATAGACCAATATCGTTGATTGATAACACTCTCAAAATACTGGGCAGAGTCCTATATAATAAGATACTGGAATGGTCAGAGGAACATGGCATTTTAGAGCGCTGCCAGTTAGGCTTTCGTAGGAAGGTTGGTACCATCGAGCAATGTCTCAATCTTAGCCTTGTAATTGGGAAATATACCATCGCCCGTAAAACCCCTGTCTACCTGGCCTTTATGGATTTGTCCTCAGCTTTTGATTTTGTCAACAGGTCAAAGATGTGGGCTATGCTGTTGGGCCATGGTTTAGACGCTCCTCTGGTTCATTTCCTGGCTTATCTCCATAAGGACCTTCAGGCACAAGTGAGAATTGGCAGAGGTGGTGAGGTCTGAGGGCCCATCAAGGTAGGAAGGGGGGTCAGGCAGGGATGCGTTCTGGCCCCCTTCTTTTTATTATTTACATTAATGGCCTGAACAAATCATTGATAACTGCAACCCAAGACGTCCCTATGATCAACGGCAAACCTTTGCCGGTGCTACTTTATGCAGACGATGCGGTGCTTATAGGCCGCACCCCAAACTCACTGCGCATCTTAGTACATTCGCTTGTTAAACATATGGACAGTCTGGATTTAAGAGCCAATTTAAAAAAATCATTTTTAATGTCTTGTGGCCCACGGAAACACTCTTTTACCTCTATCACCATTGGCAGCCAAAAATTAATGTGTACTGGTAAATTCCCCTACCTTGGTGTGGTCTTTGCTGCGAACGGCTCCTGGACTGAGCATCTTTCTCACTCCAGGAGCAAGTTCTCAAAGACCATCAATTCAATTTTTAGTTTCCCCGTCTTAAGAATACTGGCGTTATTTTAGCCATTTAAATTTTTTAAATTGCAATGCGTCCCAGTAGCCACTTATGGAGCGGAGATTTGGGGCACCACAAACAGCTCCTGCATTCAGCGGGAAGAAAATAGATTTTGCAGGAAACTGTTGGGTACCCCAATCTCGACATCTCATTATATTTGTCATACAGAATTACATTTAAATTATGTCACTGATTTTATACGTGCTCATCCGGCTCTCTTCTGGTTGTCTGTTTGGAGGAATGAGGAAGCTATTCTGACTAGAGATATTATCATGGACTGTTTGAAGTGTGAGAAAGGGATGGATATCCCTTGGCTATCGGGAGTTTACCAGAGCTTATGCAGTATTAATCAGGGTTGCATTTTTAGAAACCCCAAGAAAGCTGAAACGCTACGGAAAAAAGATCTTAGAAATGCACTCTACTTATCCTACAGTACCGAGCGTATAGCTCAGGAATCACAGAAAACCCTTGTCTCTAGTTACATGTCATTAGTCCGATATTGTTATCCCCTACCAAACTACCTCACCCTACCTATGAGTTATTGGGAAAGAAGTCTGTTATTCCGTCTCAGAGCAGGGACAGTCAAGTTTGCATTATGTTTTCCCCTCGGTCACCATCCCAAAATTGATTTGGTACCCTGCCCATGTGACGGAATTAGCGGACAGACAACTCTGCATTTTTTATTCTTTTGTAAATATTATATGAAATATAGCAAGGGGATTCTTTATCCCTATTTTAAAAAAAGGAAACCTGTTAGCCTGGATCTGGCTTATACAAGCATACTTGCTTTAATTGATGAGGAGCTTGTCTTTCGCTTAAGTACTTTTCTGAGAGTTGCTATTCGGGCACGTAAGTCCATGCTAGACCCTTGAATTCTTAACTGTGATTGGTCACGCTGTAAATAATGCTTTTTATTCATTATATTCTAACATGTGACACTGTGTCTTATAATTGTTATTTGGGCACGTATCGTCCATGCAAGACCCTTGAATTCTTAACTGTGATTGGTTACGCTGTAAATAATGCTTTTTACTCACTATATTCTAACATGTGACACTGTGTCTTATAATCTCAACAGTCTTTGTATGGTTGTACTTTTATGGATATACTGTTTATCCGAATAAAGATCATGAAAAATGAGAAAAATGGATGAGTGCATGGGTAGTACCTGGGTGAATAGATGAGAGCATGGGTAGTGCTTCAGTGATTGGATGAGCTTCATGGGTAGTGCCAGGGTGACTGTATTAGTGCACAAGTAGTGCCAGTGTGAATTGGATGAGTGCATGATTAGTGCTTGGGTCATTGGATGAGTGCATGGGTTGTGCCAGGGTAATTAGATGAATGCATGGATAGTGCCTAGGTGAACAGATGAGTGTATGGGTAGTGCTTGGGTGATTGGTTTTGTGCAAGGGTAGTACCTCAGTGAATGAATGAGTTCAAGAGTAACACCTTAGTGATTTAATTACTGCAAGGCAGTGTGTGGGTAATTCAATTACTGCAAGGTTAGTGCGTTACTGATTGGGTGAGTGCATGGATAGTGCCTGGGTGTGGTACTGAGACTGAAGGGTAGAGTACCTCTGTCAATATTTCTGTAGGGTTATGATAGACCATCATAGGCTTCATTTACCACAATCATTAAATCTGAATATGTAGTGTTACGCTTCCACCGGTGGTGATATACCATACTTAAATCAAAATTGAGATTGTTTGAAGACTATTGGAGATTATAACCTGCGGCGAGTCCTTCATTTTTTCAAAGTGGTGTTGAATTTTCAGGCTAATAATAGGGTGATATTGTGCCTTTATCAACATAGGAAAGTTTTATTATATTCTGAGTTAACAAACCCATATTGTGTTTCTGACAATACAGGGTAGTTTTATTAAATTTGTTGATCTGACATATTGATTATGGTTTCCCTTATAGGCTAAATTGGGAGACTGCCCGATTCTACTGTTTGCCCACCTTATCGTGTTGAGGCGCTTTCTTGAATGATATATACAGAGGGTATTATACCTGGGACTCTTACTTTGCCCAATAGGAAGTAACTATCCTGGCTTTATTAAGTAAGTAACTACACATCGCTTTCTATTATAACATGGACAAATTATCTCAGTAGGACTATATGGTTATATTATACTATCTCTTTCTTGGTACAGTGCACAGCGGATATGAGCTTTGTATAAATCCTGCCTGCAACACATACCCACTGCGGCAACTCCGATGTTGACTTTTCTCTAGGAGTATCCACTCTTCTTGCTCAAATGGTGGGTATTTCTTGATGATATATAAGTAATGGCTCTAGCTCTCCCCTCACTTGTCTCTTGGGTATCGTTTGCTTTTTCCCTCTCTGTTGGCCTCTTTATTTTGGCTATTTACTTCAGGCTACACACGATTGTTGTAATTAATATATTGTTCCCTTTATATCTTTTGCTGTCCATATATGAGGAGATATTATGCTACCTCATATACTCTATCTCAAATGCTTTCTCTAATTCTCTCTGCGATCTTCATTCCATCTTAGCCCATCTGTTATCACGTTTGTTTGTATATGGTCCACTATGTATATGGAATGTGATGTATGTTTGTTTAAATGTTGTATATAAATGTTAAATCAGGAGGTTGTTTTGAAACAAGATGTCTGCTAAGTAGTTTTGTATTGTTAAGTAAGTTGTTGTAGGATCATTAATTGTAATATTTTTTGTATATAGCTGTTCTGTCTTCAAGGTCACATATTTTGTACATGATGTGCACATATATATTTGTTGAATATGATTATGTTTTTTCATGTTTGTATTGTCGTTGTATATATATATATATATTTATGTGTATATATATGTTTGTTGAATTTACAGCCCTGAAGAAGTCCGTTACTGGACGAAACGCGTTGACTGTGGTCTTTTTATGAAAGAAATTTTTTATGAATAAAAGAAGATACTATATGAAAAATGCTTTGGACATAGACTTGATGTTTTGTGATGTGTCTATCGTTTTCTGCTATTAAGTGGTGCACCTTTGCGATTTATTCTGAGTGCATGGGTAGTGCTTGGGTGATTGCATGAGTGCATAAGTAGTATCTGGGTGATTGCATGGGTGAATAGATGAGTGCATGGGTAGTGCTTGGGTGATTGCATGAGTGCATAAGTGGGTGATTGCATGGGTGCATGTGTAGTGCCTGGAACATTGGATGAGTGCATGCGTAGTACCTGGGTGAATAGATGAGTGCCTGGGTAGTGATTGGGTGATTGGATGAGTGCATGGGTAGTACCTGGGTGAATAGGTGAGAGCATGGGTAGTGCTTCATTGATTGGATGAGCTTCATGGGTAGTGCCTGGGTGACTGTATTAGTGCACAAGTAGTGCCAGGGTGAATTGGATGAGTGCATGATTAGTGCTTGGGTCATTGGATGAGTGCATGGGTTGTGCCAGGGTAATTATATGAATGCATGGATAGTGCCTAGGTGAACAGATGAGTGTATGGGTAGTGCTTGGGTGATTGGTTTTGTGCAAGGGTAGTACCTCAGTGAATGAATGAGTTCAAGAGTAACACCTTAGTAATTTAATTACTGCAAGGCAGTGTGTGGGTAATTCAATTACTGCAAGGTTAGTGCGTTACTGATTGGGTGAGTGCATGGATAGTGCCTGGGTGTGGTACTGAGACTGAAGGGTAGAGTACCTCTGTCAATATTTCTGTAGGGTTATGATAGACCATCATAGGCTTCATTTACCACAATCATTAAATCTGAATATGTAGTGTTACGCTTCCACCGGTGGTGATATACCATACTTAAATCAAAATTGAGATTGTTTGAAGACTATTGGAGATTATAACCTGCGGCGAGTGCTTCATTTTTTCGAAGTGGTGTTGAATTTTCAGGCTAATAATAGGGTGATATTGTGCCTTTATCAACATAGGAAAGTTTTATTATATTCTGAGTTAACAAACCCATATTGTGTTTCTGACAATACAGGGTAGTTTTATTAAATTTGTTGATCTGACATATTGATTATGGTTTCCCTTATAGGCTAAATTGGGAGACTGCCCGATTCTACTGTTTGCCCACCTTATCGTGTTGAGGCGCTTTCTTGAATGATATATACAGAGGGTATTATACCTGGGACTCTTACTTTGCCCAATAGGAAGTAACTATCCTGGCTTTATTAAGTAAGTAACTACACATCGCTTTCTATTATAACATGGACAAATTATCTCAGTAGGACTATATGGTTATATTATACTATCTCTTTCTTGGTACAGTGCACAGCGGATATGAGCTTTGTATAAATCCTGCCTGCAACACATACCCACTGCGGCAACTCCGATGTTGACTTTTCTCTAGGAGTATCCACTCTTCTTGCTCAAATGGTGGGTATTTCTTGATGATATATAAGTAATGGCTCTAGCTCTCCCCTCACTTGTCTCTTGGGTATCGTTTGCTTTTTCCCTCTCTGTTGGCCTCTTTATTTTGGCTATTTACTTCAGGCTACACACGATTGTTGTAATTAATATATTGTTCCCTTTATATCTTTTGCTGTCCATATATGAGGAGATATTATGCTACCTCATATACTCTATCTCAAATGCTTTCTCTAATTCTCTCTGCGATCTTCATTCCATCTTAGCCCATCTGTTATCACGTTTGTTTGTATATGGTCCACTATGTATATGGAATGTGATGTATGTTTGTTTAAATGTTGTATATAAATGTTAAATCAGGAGGTTGTTTTGAAACAAGATGTCTGCTAAGTAGTTTTGTATTGTTAAGTAAGTTGTTGTAGGATCATTAATTGTAATATTTTTTGTATATAGCTGTTCTGTCTTCAAGGTCACATATTTTGTACATGATGTGCACATATATATTTGTTGAATATGATTATGTATATTCATGTTTGTATTGTCTTTGTATATATATATATATTTATGTGTATATATATGTTTGTTGAATTTACAGCCCTGAAGAAGTCCGTTACTGGATGAAACGCGTTGACTGTGGTCTTTTTATGAAAGACATTTTTTATGAATAAAAGAAGATACTATATGAAAAATGCTTTGGACACAGACTTGATGTTTTGTGATGTGTCTATCGATTTCTGCTATTAAGTGGTGCACCTTTGCGATTTATTCTGAGTGCATGGGTAGTGCTTGGGTGATTGCATCAGTGCATAAGTAGTATCTGGGTGATTGCATGGGTGAATAGATGAGTGCATGGGTAGTGCTTGGGTGATTGCATGAGTGCATAAGTGGGTGATTGCATGGGTGCATGTGTAGTGCCTGAAACATTGGATGAGTGCATGCGTAGTACCTGGGTGAATAGATGAGTGAATGGGTAGTGATTGGGTGATTGGATGAGTGCATGGGTAGTACCTGGGTGAATAGGTGAGAGCATGGGTAGTGCTTCATTGATTGGATGAGCTTCATGGGTAGTGCCTGGGTGACTGTATTAGTGCACAAGTAGTGCCAGGGTGAATTGGATGAGTGCTTGATTAGTGCCTGGGTCATTGGATGAGTGCATGGGTTGTGCCAGGGTAATTAGATGAATGCATGGATAGTGCCTAGGTGATTGGATGAGTGCATATGTAGTGCTTGGGTGATTGGATGAGTACATAGGTACAGCTTGGGTGATCGCCTAAGTCCATGGTTAGTACCTTGGTGATTGGTTTTGTGCAAGGGTAGTACCTCGGTGAATGAATGAATTCAAGAGTAACACCTTAGTGATTTAATTACTGCAAGGCAGTGTGTGGGTAATTCAATTACTGCAAGGGTAGTGCGGTACTGATTGGGTGAGTGCATGGATGGTGCCTGGGTGTGGTACTGAGACTGAAGGGTAGAGTACCTCTGTCAATATTTCTGTAGGGTTATCAGCTGCACCACATGTGTAAAGTACATGTAAAAGTGGAAACATACTGCAGACATGGTAGGAGTCAGATATTGAAGCTTAACAGAATGCGTTTTCAATTTCAAGGATGCACATCACTATCTACAGCCTTCTTGCTGTGTCCCTTTGCAGAGAGTTATATGGAGTAGGATAGAGGTTAATATATTTGGCAATACTTTTTGAACCTCACATTTTTGTACCAGTTTAATTACAAATGTAGACTTTGCCATGCCACACCTAAGTAAAAATAAAAGGCCATCTTCTCTTATGCCACTTTCATTATGTGATGCAGTGTGTCAGTGTCTTAAGGGGTAAAACAACATATGTAAAGTAAACTATAGATAGTACAGTACTTCTATTTCACACTGCATACTCTGTAAATATCTGTAGAAGCTTCATGGAGCACTTTCTGTTTATTATACAAGGTAGTGGGGTCTGAAGATGAGTGTTCAAGTGGTTTCATGAGGCCTACATTTCAAAGAGATATGCGCTTCTCAAACTGAAAGGTGAAGTAGGTTTAACAATAATGTACAGGGATATAGTAGATTGTATAGTTGTTACAATAGGGCCATCAGCAGCAGCATATATCTTAGACTACATGTTCGAATGCAAACATACCTCAGACATGGAAGCTGTCAAACATTCAAATTTAATAAAATACACCTTTAGTTTCAAGCACACATATCACTATCTATGGACTACTTCCAGTATACCTTTGTAGAGAGTAATATGGACTAGGATAGAGGTAAATATACTTGTCAACATAGTTTAAAACTCACATTTCTATAATAGTTTCATTAAGCAGAGACAGTTTGCAATAGAACGTCTAATGCAAAATAAAAGACCAACTATTGTTATGCCAGTTTTATTTGTGTCAGAGTTTGAATGAGTGTGTTAGTGCTTTTCAGGAGTAGGATGACACTTTCAAACTAGTCTATAAGTAGTAGATTATGTGTGTTAGATGCTAATGACACATTTGTACATGTTAAACGATTGTCTAGTTTATCATGAATATTATATTATATATTTTTACCTTTGAAGTAATTTAGATAGATCATTTAGTAAATTTATTTTTAGAGTGGTATTGTCCTAAACAGTACTAAAGGTTTTTTCAATGTTGAAGAGTACTTGCTATTTAGAAGAAAAAGACACAGTATTATATAACCATATTATATGAAAAAACAATAATTTTAAAATTTTCCCAAACATAACATTATTTTATAATTAAATATCAGTTTCAGTTTTCGTTTTTTACTGTTCTCAGTTTGCATATAACTTCACCATACACAGTGATTTGAATGTAGCATCATAATTGAAGTGTGGGAAAAAAACAATCAAATGTATTGTATAAAAAACCCAGCATAGAACATCATTATCAATATGTGTAACTGTGCGTTAAACTAAGTACATTTTATTAATAACTTATTTGATCTACATTAAGTCTACTATTTAACATTAATAGAATTTATATAATGTACTATTACTCCTACACCAGGTACAGTACTGAGCACAAACATCAATTCTACTTCCTTTTTTAAGTCATTTTTCAAAATGCTATGGACCCAATTCACAAAGGTAAACTGAGATGAAAGTCTAACTTTACAACTTTCTGTATTCACAAAGAGCATTTACGAGTAGGAAAGTTAGACTTTTGTCTCAGTTAAACTTAAGTTTTGGTCTTAAGTTTCACTTTCTTTTCTCAGTGAAACTTAAGACCAAAACTTAAGTTTAACTGAGACAAAAGTCTAACTTTACTACTCGTAAATGACCTTTGTGAATACCGAAACTTGTAAAGTTAGACTTTCGGCTCAGTTTACCTTTGTGAATCTGGCCCTTATTCTATTACCAAATAATAATGAAAACACTCATTATGAATACTAATACAATCTAATGCTTTCTGGCTTTTGTTGACATCACGTCCAATAGGCAGAATGATGTTTTTAGAACTTTGGCTGTAGAAATAAAATATAAGAATTTGCTAATTGAGAAGGCAATTTAGCTTTGAAATCCAGGTGAGCATCATTGCAATGTGTCCATGCATTGTTATACTTTTAATAAACAAAATAGTGACCAGATGTTGCAGTAGATCCTTCATGAAAAATAATAGCCACTGTTGTATAAGTTCTTCCTGAAATAGATATTTGACTTTCTTTAAAATTTGTAATTTTTGTTTCCAAATTTGTTCCATTTGCTCTACAAAGTTGTAACGTCAAATTTAGATATTTTCCAAATCTTTCTATATGCAATTTAGACAACATGTCTGATCTACAATGTGAAAATGTCATATCTTGATTTGCTGTTTTAATCAAATTTTTAAAAGGCACTGATTTGCAGTCTGGTATCTTTAAGTATAGTAATCGTTCTCTACGTATTTCAGTGATACAAGTAAATAAATAATCTTCACACTTATGGTCCCATTTATAAATTAGTCCAAATAAGTTATCAATGTTTATTCTTTCATCTTCTAAAACTTTAAGCATGAGCATTATAAATTCTTGTGCATCTTGTTGTATGTTGAGAGTAAATGTCACTGAAGTACATATATCCAAAAGATGTTGGATGCCAGAAGCAGTATGTATTTTACTTCTATTAGTTACCAACTGTTGAAATAAATGATGTAGTGCAGAACAGAAGATTTTTTCACTATTTTCCACGATTTCTTGAAGAAGATGTGGTAAATGAAACATTACATTCAGAATCACATCAGCATAACAGTTGATACCTGAAGTGTTTTCTAACTGGTATCCTACAATGTCACCATTACTTTACACTTTTATTTTCTTTACTCCTTCAACTTTCTCTTCAATGTTTTTCGTATGTTGAACTTAGGTTGAATGTTTGATATATTTCCATTTTGGACATAGTATACGTTTCTCATATATTGGATATTTACCTAAATGAGGAACATATAGTGTTCTTAAATGATTGTACTCTCTTATACAATTTGCATCAGCACTATCCTTTTTTTCATCAAATTCTATCAAATACAAACCAGACAATGTTCTTACTCGAGACAATGCAACGTATGCCATTCCCTCTTTAAAAACAGTATTTCCAATATTTACAAAAGCTCTGTCTATACTTAAACCTTGAGATTTGTGAATAGTTACTGCATATGCTAGAGACAGAGGAAACTGTTGTCTTCGAGCATACAAGTCCTTTACAAGCAAAAAACAACACAAATCCCAATTTGCCTTACTTCATTAATCTGGTCAAATTTACAATCACAAATTCTATTCTATCTCTGTTTTAAAAATTAACATTAACAAAATCAACAACTTTTCCCATTGCTCCATTCACTAATCCTTCGTCTACATTCAAATTACGACGCAAAATTATTCGACAGTTTTTACTTACATGTAAACACTTTTCTAATCCTGCAGTTTTAGATACAGGCTATACCAAAGAATCCAATTTAGCCTGTAGTTCCATTTTGTCAATAGCTTTAATTCCCAGAATTTGTTGTTTTTCCAGTCTCAGTAGTTGTTCATTAAAGGTAGAACACTCTTGCAGTGTAGGCATTAGACAAACTATGGATTTGTTTTCTACAAGCATATTGTACCTTACTTCTGCTGCTGTTATTTTCAGATGGAAACAAATTCCATATTAGCCGACTTTCTAAAGCTTGTTTACCATGTTTTGTCAACATGCCAATTCTTATGTCTTTAAGAAAATTTCCATAACCTTCATCACCTGCTTGTTGCATATTTTTAACAAATTCTTTATATTCAAAGTTTGACCAAATATTTACATTCCCAATACCTCCCAAAGATTTCCTTCTGTCATCACAGAGAAGTGTTTTAAAAACAGGTTGTCCTTTAACAGGAGTTGTAGTAAATCTGCAAATACAATTAAATGCTTTCCTCCAAACACCACATCGTACTCTGTTTTTAAAATCTGTTGCATTCTCAAGTGCACAAAGGCAAGCATTAAGTTTGAGATCATTCTCATCTCATCAATGATTAAAAGTTTCAGTTTCTTCAGTACTCTTGAGTCTTCATAGCAAGCTTCTTCGGATAGCTTTTGAAATTCCAGTTTATTATCATGTTCGACAGGTAGCATAAGTAATCGATGTAAAGTAATACCTTTAATGTTATGTGCTGCTAATTTAGTTGGAGCTGTTATGACACAAGATAAATGTGATTCTGTAGTCCTGTGTAGATAACTTGTCAGAACTTGAATTAAGAAATGTTTTCCTGTTCCAGCTTGACCACTAATGTATAATTGAATAGGTTGAAATTGTGAACATTGACATTCTTTTTGTTCGTGGAGGAAGCCATGTTCTACTTGTTGTTTCACTTGTGGATATATTTCTTTTTGTTCAATATTGAATTGTTCTTTTAACTTTTCAAGCTGAATAATATCCAGTTGTGCTTGCTGCATTGCAGTTTCTACCTCATTCATGGCTATTGCTGCTTCATTTTCAATAATTGGTTGTCCAAGAGAATGTACAGTCAGTGGACCAGAACTTTGACTGCTTTGTGAACTTCCTCTAGCTATTTCAGCTGCAATAGTAACTTCTTGTTCAATCTCATCATTTCTCATTTTTAAGTAAGCCGTAAATACCGTACAGTGAATACTATCTTTAGTTGCATTAAAAGAATCTTTGTAGCAGTCAAAGTCTCCAAGTGATTCTGTTTCACTACACCAAGGCTTGAACAGTTGCAGAAGTGCTAAATAGAAACATTCTCTCTTATGTGGAGTTTTGCAACTGAATTTTCTGTGGTTGATAAGATTTCCTTCGGCATGTTTCACTAAACATCCATCACATCCAATTACTGCATATTTTTCTTCTTTTATATTTTCTGTAACATTCTCTTTAAACCGGTAATGTTGAAGTATTTCATACAGACATAGGTTTTCAAGATGTGGACTCCTTTTGGGATAGTATGTATATAATATATTGGTTTTGACAAAAATCAGTCCTTTCTGGCTCATAATGTGCTGAGTTTTGGATGTCTGCAAAAGATTTCAATACTCTATTTCGTGTGGAGGCTAGGCCTAGACTTATCCAAATGATTCCTCTTGTCTTTGAATACCAATTGGCTGAGCTCAAGCGATCCGAACATTCATAAGATCCTATCTCTCTATGGGAAAGCATCTTCAAGCTAAAGGTATATCATTTCTTGCTGAGACTCTTTTCTTTGGAAATTTCTTCCCGCATTTCTTTCATCGCTGACTTTTCAGATTTTTTCAATTATGATGTGACATAACGAGCAACAGCAATTGAGTTGTCTGCAACAAACTGAATATCCATGTTTGCATTCCACATTTTTAAAATGACTGGATTATAGTCATTAATATACTTTGAAGCTTCTGTTCTTCTTAAATTGTATGTAATCTTGGGAGATTTCCGAGTTATTGTTTGTCTTACTGCTGACAAAAAACGATTTTCTCTTCCTTAGAAATTATAGGTCATGGGAATCCAAAACAACATTTTGCATAACATTTTCCTTTACATTTGTAATTCTGTCAGCAGTATTTTCCACATCAATGACTTTGTAACCATAGAGCTTGTTGTCTCAAGCTGTTTTCTCCTCCTTTTCTTGGAATGGCACATGTAACATATTGTTCGATGAAAGATAAAACAGCTCATCACTATCTGTTCCAAATGTTGGTGCATTCTTTATCCATAATAGCATGTGTATATGAGGAACACCTCTGGCTTGGTACACTTTTCGCCAAAAGAAATGAGTTACCTCTCAAAGAGGTGGAATGCTTTTATTGCAGATAAATGACATCATAGCTTGAAACCTATGGTTAAAATACCTGCAGACATTTGCAGGATCCAAGGAACAGATTTCTCCAGCTGTTTTCAGTTCATTGTTTTTTACATTTTAATTTGCTTCTCGTAGGAATTCAAGTAAATCATCCTACGCATATTCAGCACAACTAAGGGGTCGATTATGATGCCATTTGGAAGGGCTGCCAAATCCGATTCGAAACCCTTGTTTCCAATCGAATTGTACAAAGTTCCCAATGACCAATTACGATGCCTGGAAACCGTTAGGGCTGTCCGAATCAGTTCCGAAAGGCATTCGGACAGGTTGAGTCTTTCGGAGCCGAATCGTACAGCACCACGGACACGGTTTCCGAGCGAGTGATTACAATGACCGATTCTGACAGCCGTTCCGATTCGGTTTGCCTGAAACAAAACAGTTGTCAGAATCTGTCTTTGGGGGCCATGGCAGGCCCCTCTTCACCATGGGCCCTACGAATTGGGCCTGTGGGTACCCAAGGGGCCCCCCTTTCAGACCATGCACAGGGTGCATGATTTTCCCCAGCCACCCCTTTCTTCAATGGGAGCCTGTGTATTCGTTCAGAACAGAGGCTCCTATTGAAGTCAATGGGAGTCCAAATGAATCATGTACGGAAGCATCCAGATGCATCAAAATCGTTCGGTCGGACTCCCCGATCCGAGTCATTCGGCAAGCATTCCGGAACTGAATTGGTCGGAATGCTTTCCGAAAGAGATGGTAATCGGCCCCTAAGTGTTAGAAACCAAGTAGGTGTACCTAGGTTTCTTAACATGCATTTAAGTTCACTATATTCATTGGTGCCACGTTGGCACGTCATCAAATTGATTAACCGAGATTCTAAATTTTCATTTCTTTGTTCAACTTTTTCCATGAAGTTTTTGGAGAAACATGTTGAAGATGAACTCCTGTTTTTAATATATGGTTAACCGCATAGGAAAGTGCAGACAAATCACTTTCAAACAGAAGATGAAATATATATGGAATGCACTGCCAAAATGTTGTATCTTCAGAGTACAGTCTTGTTGATTGGTATTCTGATGCTGGAATCTGTACAGCTCGGTCATCAAATCGTCCACCTTCTCCAGTGGGGAATAGCTATGGAAAACAGCGAGCTTCTAAAATTTTTCCCATATACTCATGGGAGCTCCTTTTGCTTCTTTCATTTAAAATAATTCAATAGTGTTTCCTATGATTTCTTTCAAATGGAGAGGATGTATGGTATAATGTTCATAAATCTCTTCACTCCTGGATGTGTCCACTTTTTCAATTTGGCCAGTTGACATTAGTGTTTGGTCTTGTAGGCATCTTATTTCTTCATCAACATTTACATTCTTTTAATCAATATTATTCTGTACCAAGTATAATGTTGCATTTCGAAGTTTTTCAATGTGTACACACTCTTGCCAGATTTTTCTACTCTTTGTTGGTACACCATTTACTAGAATAGCTACCGGCTCATTTTTCTCTCTTTCTACACCAACAGTTTTAATATTTTTCATTATATTTAAAGGTAAGTGCACAACTCTTCCTTTGAGACCTTTATGTAAATCTGTTGGTGGCGGTTTACCTGTCTTAGATTCCATATGAACAATGGCCTGGAATTAGTGTACAGAATAGACACATATATATTTGAATATGCCTGTTCCTGAGGAATAGGTACCAACTCTAAGTTGTTATGTACTTCTCTAGCTGGCATTTTGTTTTCTTCTAATTTGTTGTAACAGTACTTACATATAACTTGATCAATGAACAACTCAAATCGTCCTTCTATAAACAAAGAGCAAATTGCTGTCACTTATTATTGTTTTCTTTTTCACTTTTTAAATATAAATAATATTCCTAGTTTGACTTTTATAGTGAGAACGTCGACAACAAATACAAACATAGTTTGGTTTTTCAGAGGAAACAGTGTTAAACTTTGTAATTTCTTCTGCAAAATCATCAATACTAATCTCTTCCTCCTGTTCTACTACACCTAAATATATCAATTCCTCACTTTCTCTACACTCCTCTTCAGAATCAAAAAAACAAAACTGTACATCATCACAAACTTTCTATACATCTGCTACAGAACCATGCAAAAGAGCTGTAGTCATTTCACTTAAACATAATGCAGGAGTTTTTACATAGTAAAGTCTCCTTACTAACTTCCGCATTTTAGAGTGGTGTACAGCTAACATTCTTAAATGATGAAAAGTGCTTTGGCACACTTTCTTGAAAGACAAGCTAGAGAATGACCCTGTAAGTTAGTATATTTTCTTATTTTACATGGATCTAGTCCTTGCAACATCTTAATCATCCGTTTAATATATTTCTTTGCATATTCACGTAAAAAAATTGTAATATGTCAATAGAGTCCTGTTGAATACTGCAAATACTGCTGCAATCCCACTTATACAGAGGAGCTGGTGTACGCCTTCCTTGAACTTCCTCAGCTATTACTAGGAACCAATTTTTCCTTTGGAATGGGAGAACCATCTTTCACCTCATAACATCCACCACTAGTATCAGCTGCATGTACTAATGTGCTCTCTTGAGAATAGCTTTCTTCATTAAAGAAAGGCTCAGTAAATGTTTTACAAAAGTTAGTTCTAATAACCAGTCTTTTTCTCTTGCTTCTCTCCTTCATAAACAGCATTGTTTTATCCAGTGTTCTCAATCTCTTCAATATTAAGATAAATAATTTTCGTTTCAACTCAAAAGCTTTATCTACTACACTTTCAATCTGTTGTTTCTTTTATAAGCTGCTGATCTTCTTTTATATTGTTTTAAATTCTTTCATAATTGTTGAATTATTCTACTTCTAAACATTCTTCTTCTTATATCCTTATACTGTTTCTGCCTTCTTGTCAGATGTATTGTTTTTCTACAATTTGAAGTTCTTTCAACACAACTAATTCTCTTTTGCTGCTTATTTGTTGTTAAACTTTTATTTTTATTTTGAACATTTTCCACAGTTTTCAATCTTCATAATAGTGTTTTAAGAAACTGTTTAGTTCTCCTACCAGAATATTTCTTTCCCTCTATAATATTGTGTGTGTCTTCTAATTTCTTCTTTTCACTCTTCTTTAAGTAGTACTGTTTTTTGTGCTCTTCTCTTTTCATGTTGTCTTGCTATCTTTAAGTATTTTTCATTAAGTAAAGTAAATATCTAAAAAGAAAGAACAGTTTTAATAGTATGTTACATAAATTAATAATTTTAAATTAAATATATAATATTATTCATAATAATTACAAACCAGTTATTTAAATTACATTGCCATTGTCTCCATTAGCAATAAATATGTAGGATATATAACTATGCACATTAGAAAAGCTGTAAATGGTTGAAAGTGTGACTGAATGTTTTCATAAAATTGGTATACCCTTTCATTTTCTTCATCAATGACTTTCTACTTATTATACAGGATAGACAGGTATGAATCTGTGTAATCAAATGCTTACATCAGTCCTGTCTAGCAAAAAGATATGTGTTTGTGGTGCTAAAATGTGAAATACTTCTGATAATATTTTACTAAGACTGCATACTTTTTAACTCAGCATCATGAATTGCACCATACATGTCAAACTAAATGTAGAAGTAGAGACATACCTAATACATAGTAGGAGTCAGACACTTAAATTTCCCACAGTATACTTAGGGGTCGATTCCGATTCCGTTTGTAAAGTGAACCGACCGACACGTCCCTGGATAAAGTACCGACCGACACGTCTCGCAGCCGTACGACCCGCGCAGTACGATGGAAAGCCTGTGAATACCAACCGACTCAGCCGAATATGAACCGGACGACCGAGCCGTACGGAAAAATGGCTTCCGGCCAGAAAGAGCCCTCGAGCAGTACCGTCCGACACGTACCCGGAACATAGTCCGAGCGACACGTACCCGTGATGTACAAGTTGCAAAGTACGATGCCATACGCGGGAAACACGAACGACTCGCATGGAGCACAAGCCGCACGACCGACACGCACACGATACAAACACTCAAACCAACGGACTCCGCCCGCGACCGAATCGAACTCCCGCGAGCGAAACGAACGCCCACGACCGAGTCGAACGCCCATTGACCGAGTCGCACACGACATACACAACACAGCATAACAACAGCGTGAAAGGCTCGGAGAAGCCTGTACGACTCACCAGCAGCGTCCGGCACGGTCAGAAGAACATCTCGTACACACACACAAACAACAGCTGACCAAACACAAAAAAAGGACCAAACAAGCACTGACAACGGAAATATATAAAAAAATTATAATCAATCAAGAGAGACACACCCACAACTCAACATATTTAAAGGCCACCAATCACTCCCATGAGCCATTGCCATTTCCTGAGAACCTCCACACACACAACTCTGCTGACACACACCATTGCCATCTCACCAACAGCATTCACACACCCACACCCACAAACCTCACTTGCACCCTCACAAACACACACACCAATCACCACCACCACCACCCCACCACGACCCCAAACCCCCCCATCCACCCCACCCTCACCACCAACACCACCCCCCACTACCCCAAACCCCCCATCCACTCACCCCTCACCACTACCACACACCCCCAATACCAGTACCCCAACCCCCCCATCTATCACCCCTCACCACTACCACCACCAACCCCCCCACCCCCCCAACACCACAACCACAACTCCCCCATCCACCCCCCCTCACCACTACAACCACCACCACCAACACCCCCAACACCACAACCACAACTCCCCCATCCACCCCCCCTCACCACTACAACCACCACCACCAACACCCCCAACACCACAACCACAACTCCCCCATCCACCCCCCTCACCACCACCACCAACCCACCACCCTCGACACCACCACCCCCACCACCATGCCCCCCAAGAAGAATCCAAAGTTCACAGATAGTGAGTTGACAGTGTTGGTAGATGAAATCATCAGAGTAGAGCCACATTTGTTTGGCACATTGGTACAGAAGACCCCCATGTCCCAGAAGGCCAAGATGTGGGAGAGAATCGTCAACAAGGTGAACGCACAAGCACCTTGTTTGCGCACAAAGGACGACTGCCAGAACAGGTGGTATGACGTGCGCAGGAGGGTCAAGAAGCTGCTGGAGAAGGACCATCAGCTCAGCAAGCACACCGGCAGCGGCCCTCCTGCCAAACCCGTTTACTTCCGGTCCTGGGAGGAGAAGGTGCAGGCCATCTTACCACCGGAGAGCATACATGGTCTGACTGACATCCCAGAGCCTGGTGAGTACACAAATAAGAGACTCAAGATTGTGGGGCCATGTACACATGTCACCGTCAAGGGGACAGGCAAAACAACTTCCGTCAACAAAGCCACAGTAACACAAACAAAGTCATCCCTACAGCCATATGCCTGGCACAGCAACACAACACCTGCTATCTCATACCAACATTGAACTATGTCATCACGTGTACAAACCTAGCAAAAATCAGAGCAACTCAGTGCCACAAAACCCCAACAGACACTGCCACACAGTCTGCCACCACTGTCACACCACCTCACAGGGAACCTGACCCACAGGAAGGAAGCTCGGGGATGTTGGGGAAGTCAGTGTAGCCAAAAGCATGATGGGAGTTGTAGTCACAGCCAATAGTCCCCCTCACAAATGGACCAACAACACCACTTCTAACCATGCGCACCTCACAGGCAGTGGAAATGTACCCTGAAGATGGCTGACACTGGGTCCTGCTGTGGGGAGCACAAGGCCCTGATGGGCTATGTGCACATACCAAATGCAGGACCCTGATGCCTGACATCCTGAAAGTCAACTGCCACTCCCTGCAAAGGAAGCATACACAATAGTGGCCCATCTGGCCATGGAGGGAGAAACACTGCCAGCTCTGACCATGCCCACCACCATGTGCTGTCACACACCCCTCAACACAAACTCCACACAACTCACCTGGGAGAAGGCATTTACCCACACTTCATGCAAACAACACCCAAGACCCACCATACTGGCTACTGCTGTGTGACGTACAGGGACTGTTGCTACTTGTGTACAACCACCACTACACCACTGACTCACAACCTCAACATCAACCCACACTCATCGACATTGAAGCATGTCTCTGTGTGAATTGCCTGGCCCCTAGGGGAGGAGGAGGTACTGCAATGACACTGAAAACCATTGAGGCAGCTGCAAATCACATCTTTCCAGCAAAAACTAACAGCAGCCCTGGGAACACACACTGCCAAACCAAAGAGCAGGGCAAGATGGCTGACACATGGATACAATGTATGAGTAGGCTGCTAGTCACACACAAGCATCGACCAACCCAATCACAGTCACACTGCCAGCTATTTCAAATGTACCTTTGCACTCAACTTCCGGGGATGCAGTGTCCCAGGGACCCCCTCTGGCCTGGACGGGTAGGCGCGGATTGTAGTTGACAAGTGCAGAAATGCAGACATACCACAGAGATCCAAACACACAGCAACTCACATACACAGCAGTGACAGGGGACACCTGACTGACTACAATGGACCCACCAACATCCCTCACACTGTAGCATGCTGACATACACTCAAACCCCCGTTGTCAGCCACATGATACGCAGACATTGTCCAGTATTGTAGGCATCATCCACACCACACAGCACTCACTGAAATGGACACAGTGGACACAAGGACAAACATGGGCTGCACTGGAGCAGGCATGCAACTCACAGCTGAAGCAACCGAACACACACCTCTGGTCACGACTCTAGTAAAGAAAGACAGCCGCAGCGAACAGTCCATACCACCATGGAGGACATTGACATCACAAAGCATGTGTGCAACCACAAAACTCAGACACAACTCCATTAGCAACAGTGACACCATCACCTGTGTGAAATGGGATGTGGACTGGGGACACAGACAACACAGAAGAGAACATCAGGACAACCCGGGCATGCTGGACTGTGACTAGGTTGAGCAGACACACTAATGTGATGCACATTGACTGACACAAACTGCCATTACACATGCCCCAAACAGAGATCCCAAACTAGGTGCCTTTGCAAGGATGCCAGCGTCAAAGCACAAATGTTGACAGGGATGAAACACCTGTGTCAGGCATGTGTCAGCACCAGTGTAGGAATGGCACAGTACAGTCCAGCGTGCAATTAAGATGCCAGGCAGGCAGACAGCTAGACATAACAACCAAAGTGCCTCAGGGTGTCAGGTGAATGCACCACACTAATGGAAATCTCCGTCAGTGACAAAGTAGGATGATGCAATGGACAGGCATGCAACACCAACCACAGTGGCCAATGTCATGTGTATGAACCATTGATGTCCATGAATACATCACTAACATTGTGTCTTCCTTCCAAACACAGGGGCAGATGTGGACTCAACCACAGACGAGGAAGAGTCCCAGTCCCAGGCTCCGGTGGACCCACCTGGCTCCGGTGGCGCACAGTCTCACTGCTCGTCGGACGACACCCAAGCTGGCCCCTCCGGTCTCGGCCCTCATGCAGCCCCTCAGCAACATTCACCTGCCCCCCTTGCAACCACCCCTGCAACTGCTGATACACCGCAAGCCACCCCTGCCAACACGGACAGACCTACCGAACCATCAGACGGCACAGGGTCACAGGGCACCAGGGCACCTGACAACAGCAACAACATCCAAGATCCCCCTGTGACACCTGTGCGGGACACCACAGGTGCTGGCCGTGTGGCGAGGGGTGGTGGAAGGGGTGGGAGGCCGAGCAGAGGCTCCACTGAGGGTGCAGGGCTGCAGGATGACACCCACCTGGAACGCATCATGGATGCGTACCAGGAGAGCACCGGAGGGTTCAGCCAGGTAGTGGGGATCCTCACGGACATCAAAGAACAGCAGGCTGCCCACCATGCCCGCTTGGACTCCCACATGTCCCGTGTTGAAACACACCTGTCAAATATGGAGTCCAAGTGGGATACCATGGAAGATATAGCAGTGGTGCACCGGGAAATGTTGACCTGCCTCCGCCAGATCAGCACCAACTTGAGCCCACCTCCCTGTGCGATGACTACATCTCGGGCAACAACATCTGCCACCGCCACAGAGAGTGAGGGGGTCTGGTGGAGGCCCCGTGCACGGCAGCAGCCTGCAGGTGTGGCTCCCCTGAGAAGAAGAAGAGGGGTCGTCCGGTGAGGAACAAGTGAGACGAAGATGCCCATGCACATCCCCCAGGAAACCAACACCTGTTCTGGACAGTGACCTTTGTGTGCAAACCGTTCACCTTGTTGTACGACATCGTACTCCCCACATGACATGGAGGGTCTGAGTTGGAACAATGTGCTTAACGACTGTGGACTGTACTCTAGACATTTCATCTACCAACACTCCTAACTTGTTATCTGTGAACTTTGGATTCTAAAGCCAACTGACAACACTCCCAATCCTGAGCACCATCCCCACTTATGTGCCAATAAATTCACCTAAACACAAGACGTGACTCTGTGGTTATTGAGAGGTTGCCAGTGGCATGTACATCTGGATGTGCTGAAGAACACTGTGCATGCAAATCTGTACTGTGATGAGTACACTGTCATGTCAGTCAGGCCAATGTGCCACATATGTGGGAGACACACCACCAGGTCTACTTTACACATGCTCACCACGTCCACCCAATTCATTGCCAACATCAATGTTGACAAGCAAGCCTGTGGTATGCACAAACTACACACCCAACCTGAGTCAGTGGTGACAGGCCCACAAGTGCAGTACGTCAATGTCAGTCTGATGTGTAGGCACAAGCAACACACATCAGAAGGTGCAGCACAGTTTATTGTCAGGCAATTGCCACATGTCCCTTATTACACACATCCAAGCTAGCAACACCTGACAGTGGGCACACGGTCACCAAGTGGATAACTACGGAAGTCCTGGGGTGCCTGGCACATCACTCGTCGGGACACTAACGACTCCATCCTGGCAGTGGAGCATGGGCATCAGGGGTCTCTGTACACCAAACAACAGCCACAGTACCCTGTGAAGGACAGACAGAAACACAATTGTTAACACTGCATGACGCCATACAACTGCAACACACATGGCAAACACAAATCACAGACTACACCACCCCAAAATACTAATCATCACACAACTGGTGGGGAGTACAGGTAAACTGGATGGACACATCACTGCAGGCATCCACACAAGTAGCACACAGCCACACGCAAGGTGCACCACACACACAAAACATGCACACACAACACATTTACAACACATCACTGTATACTCACATTCAGGAGAAGAAGTTGTTGATGAGCTGTGTGCGGACATCATCCGCAGCCTCATCATCGCTACTGGCATCCTGGCCCAGGCCAGGATCCTCCACAGGTGGCGGGTGTTGGTCATTGTCATCCTGGATGAGGGCCAACTCCCTTCGCACTGCCAGATTGTGCAGCATGCATGCTACGATGATGATCCGGCACACCTTAGCAGGGGCATACGGGAGGGCACCTCCTGTCTTGTCTAAACACCTGAAGCGGCTCTTCAGGAGTCCAAATGTCCGCTCTATCACCCTCCTGGTACGACCATGTGCCTGGTTGTAGCGCATCTCGGCTGGTGTCACAGGGTTCCTCAGGGGTGTCAGCAACCATGGCATGTTGGGATATCCAGAGTCACCTACATACAGACACATGCACATTAGAGGAGTTGGAGAAAAACAGGTAGCAAACAATTGGCAGGCACACACAGTGAGGAAAGGTCAGTACACACCAACAAGCCAGGCACGTAGATTCTGCATCCGTGACATCAGTCTAGGGACACGACTACTCCTCATCACATAGGCATCATGCGCAGACCCAGGGAAACGGGCACACACATGGGAGATTGTCATGTCCGCCAAACAAACCACCAGAGCATTGATGGAGTGGAAATGCTTGCGGTTCCTGTATGGCAGCTCATGTGCCTGTGGTGGCACCAAAGCCACATGTGTCCCGTCAATGGAGCCAATGACATTTGGCATCCTCCCCAGGGCATAGAAGTCACCCTTTATGTCTGCAAGTCATTGGGGTGTGGGGAAATAGATGTACAGGTCCAGGAAATGTAACATGGCCTCCAACACATCCCGAAGCACCCGACTGAACATTGTCTGTGACATCCCTCCACCAGAAGACACAGTGTACTGGAAGGTACCCGTCGCAAAGAAATGAAGGGCTGCCATCACCTTCACCTTGGGGGTCAGTGCCGCCGGGTATGGCCGGCCAGGTTGCAGGTGTGGGCCCAACTGCCCTGCCAACTCCTCAATCACTGCCCTGGTGAAACGGTACTTTCTAATGGACTCACGTTCCACCATCGTTGCCAGGTCCGGGAATGGCCTAGGTACATTTCGGGCCCTGCAGTACAGACAGAAACAAAGGATGAAGGCACACCCTCCAGCAATGTCACAAAGCCACAGCAACACAGCCCATCATAAACAAACACATAACACAATGAGCTGAGGTGGTTGCCACAGGTTGCAGACACTAATGTCCCATACATGGCATCAACGCACATTGAAGCCCAAGATGTGCACATGACAGGGCCCCTGTTGTGCCATGACAAAGCAATGGGCCCTAGCACAGTACATCTGCCCTGTTGCCACCTACCACACAAAGCCCACAGTGACTAGTGAGGACAGATATTTTCTCCACATCACAGCTCCCTGACTGACAGTTACACAGGCATGATGTGACGTATCGTTGACATTACACACAACAAGCATGTTAGCCACAGTCCATGTGCCCTGTCGCCACAAGAGGACATATGTAGGTGTCTGTGCCACCCCCACACAACAACACTGTGCATGTACAAACCAATGTGATGTGTGGATCAGCTCACATTGGAACACTGACAGATCACACCACATGCACACAGATAGTGTATGGACATCACAATGTCGACACTGGTTCACCCTGCTTTGAAGCTACTAACACTGATGAGACAGGGTACATGTGACATGACACACACGCACATCCTGGCTGGGACTGTGTCCATTGCCAATGTCCTGTACTGCATTGCTGCACCCCCCTGTGGCAATGGGCACACCACACATGTATGTGTCCACCCACATCCGGGTCCAGCCTGGGAGTGCTTGTCAACAAGTGGCACACGACCAAACACATCCTGTGCCCCCAGACACACACATAAGAGGCATCCATACATGACTGGGGACACACTGTGGCACAGGCAGTGGTGCCATTGGTGTGCCCCATAGTCCCTAGCTAGTGACAGAGGATGGCATATGTCAGGAATTGACAGCAAGGCTGACCGACACGTTCAATGTCCCCAAAACCAAAATAACTTGTTTGGACCGAGCCGTGCGCACGTCTGGGCCATACAATACAATGGCGACGGACGCGTGTGACGCGTCGGTCGTGTATGGACCGAGCCGCGCGCATGTCTGGGCCATACAATACAATGGCGACGGACGCGTGTGACGCGTCGGTCGTGTATGGACCGAGCCGCGCGCATGTCTGGGCCATACAATACAATGGCGACGGAAGCGTGTGACGCGTCGGTCGTGTATGGACCGAGCCGCGCGCATGTCTGGGCCATACAATACAATGGCGAAGGACGCGTGTGACGCGTCGGTCGTTTATGGACCGAGCCGCGCGCATGTCTGGGCCATACAATACAATGGCGACGGACGCGTGTGACGCGTCGGTCATGTATGGACCGAGCCGCGCTCATGTCTGGGCCATACAATACAATAGCGACGGACGCGTGTGACGCGTCGGTCGTGTATGGACCGAGCCGCGTGCATGTCTGGGCCATACAATACAATGGCGACGGACGCGTGTGACGCGTCGGTCGTGTATGGACCGAGCCGCGCGCACGTCTTGCCCATTGAATCTGATGGAGACGGGTGTGTGTTGCCATTCAAAATCAGCGTAGTACAGTCATTTGCCGGGCCCTGCACCCTCATTGGCCATGAGCTGTCATGGTGATGGACGCGGATTTGAACGAGGCGTGTGCAGGAAATTCAGTTGGAGTCGTACAACATTGTTGCAATTCCCAGTGTGTCATGGAGGTGATGTTTTAAATGATGCTGAAGGCGTGTACGAGTCGTGCTATCCCATGGATTGGCCAAATTCATAGGATGCAAGCTTTTTGGACCTATCCCTTTGTACCCCAGGGCAGACATGCCTCCACAGCACAGATATAAGGCTGCCTGGCCCCCAGAGAACCCACTTGCCTGCACCACATGCTACTGGAGCACATCAAGTTCATCACTGCTGCTGTCTCTGCTTCCTCTGGCTTCAATGATGGCACGTACTGTGGAGAGGGCCCCAGCCTTCAGTGAGGAGGAGAACCAGGCCCTGCTGGACGGGCTCCTGCCGCAGTACACCAAGCTCTATGGGAAACCAGGGGAGCAGGTGAGTGTGCTGTCCACTGCTTTGCTAATTGTGCTACTGGTCTGACCAGCAGCAGCATTAGTGTGTACACCAGTGGCTTGGTTGCCCACTGACTACTGCTCTTGCCACAAATGGGGCACCCACATGTACTGCACAGTTGCAGTGCAGTGCAAGGTGGATTGTCACTAGGTTCCCTTCCCAGGCCATGTCTCAAAGTTGTGAGTGCTGGACACCGGTCCCTCAACCATAGTTGCACCACCTGTGTACCTCATTAGCCTTGCTGATGCCCACATGTGTGACTGCCTGTGTGTTGCACCAATATGTTGCCAGTGTAGTAATGTCCTCTGCACTTTGTCATCCTCACAGGTTGCTGCCCAGAAGAAGCATGAGATCTGGATGAGCATCGTCTGGGCGGTGAGATCCGTGGGGGTCTACAGGCGCAGGATCTGCAACTGCCAAAAGAGGTGGCAGGACCTTCGGGGCTGGACCCGGAGGATCGCACGGGTCCAGCTGAAGCTGTCGCCTCCACGCAGGAGGGGTGGACACCGGACCCTGACCCCCACATGCTCCGGATCCTGGTGGTGGTCTTCCCGGACCTGGATGGGCAGCTGAAGGCCAGACAGCAGCAAGGAGGGGTGAGTACATGACTGCACTGTGTGCTGTGTCTGACATGCTATGTGCCCCCTCTGGCCTGGTAACACCTCAACAGTACATTGTTCAGTTGATCCAGGACCCATGTCCCTCTCTGGTGACTTGCCCCCTTCTCATCTGTTTGCCAGGTGTTGCTTTTTCTGTCTGGGCATAGTGTCACATGGAAACTGTGCCCTTACATGTGAAGGTGCATGGGATGTGGGCCAGCATTGCTTCAGGGGACTCAGTGTTGTGCTTCAAGGGTGGGACCATTGTACAGTACATGCCAGGGTCCTGGTATTTATCTGCATGTACTCCTGTCATGTGGCCAATTGACAGCTCGGGCTCACCACATGTGCCTGGGGCATTCGGCACACACCCATGCTGCTGGTTGGGTAAACTGTTGGGGCCTCTGGAGCATGTACCTCAAGTGTGTCACACATGCACAGCCACCTGCCTACTGTCCATGGCTATCACCTGTTCCACATGGAGCAGGACAGTCATGGCTAGTCCAGGGCATGCTACAGTCTGTACTCCCACTCCCGTGTCTCGGTTGGCACTTTGTGCCAGGTGACCAGTTTCCTCAGGTGTCTGCCCCTGTGTCATTGTGCTGTGGCACCGTTGTCAGGCCCACTGGTGTGTACATGGGTTTGGGGTCAGCATGCAATCTGAGATGTACCCATGTGAGACAATACCTCTGTGACATGTATGGATGTAATGACTTGACCGTGCACAATGGTGCCTGCAACTGGGTAGTTCCAGCAGCTGGGTGTCATTCACAGCAGAGTGCGAGTTGCTCAGCTTCAGAGTGCCCTGTCCCATGTCTCTCATGCGTCCAATGGGTCTGGGGTGGGCACATCAGAATCCAGACGATGTTGTTACTGTGGATGGTCATGTGTAGTTGTCAGCTACAGGTTTGCAGGCCCCATGTCCTGGGAATGTGACACAGTGGTGACAGTTGTTGTGGGGCTGCCCTGCCCCCTGTGACTGGAGACTGTGATGTATGATCTCACAGGCATGGCTGAGCCATGGGACTACACTACCTAGGGGTGATCCAGCAGGAGTGTGTCATGTGCAACATGCACTCCATTGTGCCAAGGTATGCAGGACTTGCGGGGATCAGGATGTCTGGTGCATGTACTCAGCCCCAGCCTCTCAGATGCAACACTGGCCATCCCTACGTCCAGGCAAATGTACAGGTCCATTGTCAGCAGATGTGATGTGTGCATGTTGACAGACCACTACGTATTTTCAGGTCTTGTCAAGTAATGGGTAGGTGGTGCATGTGTCTGCAGTGGGGTGTAGGGATCCTACATGCGCAAGACAGATGGGTGCAAGGGCAGGAGGGATGTGAATGCCATGCTCGACTCTCAGACTAACCATTGGCCTATGCAAATCTGTGTGAGCACTCCTAGCAAAGTTCAACTGATTGATGCCCGCACTTGGCCACTGATGTGCTGTACTTTCTGTGGTGTGTGTGGTCAGTGCAGATGACTAATGTGTTTTCATTCTATTTTCCCTGTGCAGATACAGACACGGACACAGAGGGAGACCGCTCCACGGACCAGGGGGAGCCAGAGAGCCAGACTGGGTCAGAATTTGAGGAGTCGGAGGGACCCAGTGGCACGGAGGGTGAGGGGAGTGGGTCTGTGGGCTCCTCGGCAAACACCACCGCAGCTGAGGACCACAGCAGCAGTGACGAGGACTTCCTTGTGGAGGCGGGTGGCAGCAGCCACCATCCAACACCTGTTGAGGTTGTCCCCGCCCCCACCATCACTGCCCTCCCCATGGCTCCCACATCTAAGGTCCGTGGAGGCGCCCGTGTTCATGGGCATGTCTCCTTCCAGTCAGGCACCGCACCCCCTACCCCTGTGTCCCCTGCAGCCCTGAGTGAGGAGTCTGTCGACCTGCTGCGGCAGATCCATGTGGGGCAGTCATCCATGCTGCGTGTCTTCCATGTGCACACGGGTCTGTTGAACCAGCTGGTGTCGTACATGGAGGGCATGTCATCATCCATGTCTGCCCTACAGAGGACCAGTCAGGGCATGGCCTCCTCACTGACGGCTGCAGTGTCCCTCCTCCAGCAGTCCCTCCCCCTCCTGCCCCTGCCCCATCCCCTACTCCCAGCACCCTACCTGTCCAACTCACACACACACCTGCACCATCATTGCACACAACAGACCCAGGCACTACACACACACCCAAGCCAAAGTCTAAACATGCACGCACGCATACTCAGGGGACTGAACATACACTCACCGGGGATGGGTCAGACACACACACACATGCATCCACAGGCACTCCGCAGTCCTCCGATGCCTCACCCTCCACAGCCCCTTCCACGGCCCCTTCCACTGCCTCAACTGCATCCCCAGCTGCAAAGAGGCTCTTCCTGGTCGACCTCGGACTCTTCCCCACTGATCCATCCACACCAGCACACAAGGGGAAGAGGGGGTCCGGCCACACAGAGGGGGTGTCCCTCGCCCCCAGACACCCTCCCCCAGGCGCAGGCAGGCTGAGACCCCACGCCGCAGGTCCCCCGCACCCGGAAGAGCAAGACCCCACCACCGGCCCAACACTCCACCAGACAGTCTCCACCCGCCATCCCCCAGGCTCCCACTCCACAGGTCCCACCACCACACCCTGCCCCAGGTTCACCCACCCACCGCTACCGCATCCCCAAGATGGTCAGGCCTTCCCCCTGCCTCTTGCTCTTCCAGCACCCCACACCCCACTCAGCCTGTGTGTGGCACTGCTGTGGAGGGCGTGCCCTCCCCTCCGTCCTGCCCACATCACCGGATCCACTTCCTGCTCCCCTGGGGATGGGCACTGCAGTGGAGTCTCTGCCCTCCCGGTCTGACTTGGGCACTGCAGTGGGTTCCATGTCCACTCCCTCTCACCTGCCCACTGCAGTTGTGCCGGCACCCACTGCTCCTGACTTGTGCCCCCCAGTTGTGCCGGCACCCACTGATCCTGACTTGTGCCCCCCAGTTGTGCCGGCACCCACTGCTCCTGACTTGTGCCCCCCAGTCATGCCGGCACCCACCCTGTCAGACTCCTCTGCTGCAGCTGCCGCTCCTGCACCCACCAGCCCTTCCTGCCTGTTTCTGTAGACCCATGATCCTGTACCTGCGGTGCCTGGCTGGCCTCTATGTATGCCCCTCCCAGGGGTATGTCCCCTTCCGTTGGCAGTGCAGGCAAGCCAAATGTGGCATTTGGACACTTGACCCTGTTGGGTCTGTTTATGGACTGGCCATAGGCCTTCATGTTTTTCTTCTTGATTTTCCATTTCACAAATAACTCGGCTGAATAAAAGCTCCTTTTTGTTCACTAGTGGTTTTGCTTCAGATGTACATGATGTTGTTGATACTTGACATGCCCTTGCTCCAGTGATGGTGTATTCCATGGCTGGAAAATGTAGTGTCACTGTGCTGGAGACCATGTGGGCCATGGGGGGTATGTCCTGTTGGGGTGTGTATCCATGTCATCCTTTGCAGCAATCTGACGGGGTCATGATTATGGTCTTTGGAAATGTGTTATCTATCTTTTGTTAGCAATGTCTCATCAGTGTCTTACACACATGCACACCTGTTGGCCTTGGCATGGTTCAATTGGGCCATTTCACTGTCTCTGTGGCCATCTCCAATGGACATGCAAGTGTATGCATCTATGTGGATGGACTTATCTGTGTCCTCAGTGCTACTTCATCTACATGTGTGTTGACTCTGTGCAGTTGACTCAGGGGACCCTCCCGTGCCCAGGCTGCTGTTACCAGGGCCACCAATGTGTGGTATATGTTAGCTGTGTGACAAAGTATACTGCTGACATGCTGGTGGCCTGCATGGACAACATATGGCACAGCTTTCCTTCCACAGGAGTGGAGTCCCTTCATGTCACTGTGCTGATGGGGGTTGAGACCCCATTTGCACAGTGCTCTACATATGCTGCATGTGTGATCCCCACACTTACCTTCATGTCACTGTGCTGATGGGGGTTGAGACCCCATTAGCACAGTGCTCTACATATGCTGCATGTGTGATCCCCACACTTACCTTCATGTCACTGTGCTGATGGGGGTTGAGACCCCATTAGCACAGTGCTCTACATATGCTGCATGTGTGATCCCCACACTTACCTTCATGTCACTGTGCTGATGGGGGTTGAGACCCCATTAGCACAGTGCTCTACATATGCTGCATGTGTGATCCCCACACTTACCTTCATGTCACTGTGCTGATGGGGGTTGAGACCCCATTAGCACAGTGCTCTACATATGCTGCATGTGTGATCCCCACACTTACCTTCATGTCACTGTGCTGATGGGGGTTGAGACCCCATTGGCACAGTGCTCTACATATGCTGCATGTGTGATCCCCACACTTACCTTCATGTCACTGTGCTGATGGGGGTTGAGACCCCATTGGCACAGTGCTCTACATATGGTGCTGTTTAGTACCACACAGTTACCTTTTGTACACTCAAGTGATGGGTGTTGAGGCCATTACTGCAGTGCTCATGTGAGGCTTGGCTTGTGTTAGCCACACTATGGTATTGCAGACACGTGTTGTGAGTTACATTGTGTGTACATGGTCATGTTCACTGTGGTGGGTATTGTACACAGACTACATGTTGTGGTCATGAGGTTGTTGTGGATATCCTTTGGTTTGTAGTCCTTATGTTGGGGTATGGGGTATGTGTGACACATCACCCATCCTATGTGTGTGGGCATTGGTAGTGGTACTCACACAGTTCACTATTGGTGGTGGTGACAGGCAAGAGGCCCCCTATGGGTGGGGGTGTGAGTAGTCCCAGCCAAGAGGCCCACTATGGGTGGGGGTGTGAGTGGTGACAGGCAAGAGGCCCCCTATGGGTGTGGGTGAGAGTAGTCCCAGCCAAGAGGCCCCCTATGGGTGGGGGTGTGAGTGGTGACAGGCAAGAGGCCCCCTATGGGTGGGGGTGAGAGTAGTCCCAGCCAAGAGGCCCACTATGGGTGGGGGTGTGAGTGGTGACAGGCAAGAGGCCCCCTATGGGTGGGGGTGAGAGTAGTCCCAGCCAAGAGGCCCCCTATGGGTGGGGGTGTGAGTGGTGACAGGCAAGAGGCCCCCTATGGGTGGGGGTGAGAGTAGTCCCAGCCAAGAGGCCCCTATGGGTGGGGGTGTGAGTGGTGACAGGCAAGAGGCCCCCTATGGGTGGGGGTGAGAGTAGTCCCAGCCAAGAGGCCCACTATGGGTGGGGGTATGAGTGGTGACAGGCAAGAGGCCCCCTATGGGTGGGGGTGAGAGTAGTCCCAGCCAAGAGGCCCCCTATGGGTGGGGGTGTGAGTGGTGACAGGCAAGAGGCCCCTATGGGTGGGGGTGTGAGTAGTCCCAGCCAAGAGGCCCACTATGGGTGGAGGTGTGAGTGGTGACAGGCAAGAGGCCCCCTATGGGTGGGGGTGAGAGTAGTCCCAGCCAAGAGGCCCCCTATGGGTGGGGGTGTGAGTGGTGACAGGCAAGAGGCCCCCTATGGGTGGGGGTGTGAGTAGTCCCAGCCAAGAGGCCCACTATGGGTGGGGGTGTGAGTGGTGACAGGCAAGAGGCCCCCTATGGGTGGGGGTGAGAGTAGTCCCAGCCAAGAGGCCCCCTATGGGTGGGGGTGTGAGTGGTGACAGGCAAGAGGCCCCCTATGGGTGGGGGTGTGAGTAGTCCCAGCCAAGAGGCCCACTATGGGTGGGGGTGAGAGTAGTCCCAGCCAAGAGGCCCCCTATGGGTGGGGGTGTGAGTGGTGACAGGCAAGAGGCCCCCTATGGGTGGGGGTGTGAGTAGTCCCAGCCAAGAGGCCCACTATGGGTGGGGGTGAGAGTAGTCCCAGCCAAGAGGCCCCCTATGGGTGGGGGTGTGAGTGGTGACAGGCAAGAGGCCCCCTATGGGTGGGGTGTGAGTAATCCCAGCCAAGAGGCCCACTATGGGTGGGGGTGAGAGTAGTCCCAGCCAAGAGGCCCCCTATGGGTGGGGGTGTGAGTGGTGACAGGTAAGAGGCCCCCTATGGGTGGGGGTGATGGGCAAGGGGGGGCCTGGGTGTTTATCACAGGTTTACTGGTACGTGTTGGCTGTTTGTTTGGGGGGGTGTCTCTTACCGTCTCCGTCGTTGGCGTCTGTTCCGGATCAGTCCATGGATGTAGAGGATCGGTATGACCTGTGCGATGGGAATCATGTCGACACCGTCTCGTCTGCACTGGTCGTTGGTTCGTTTCGTCCCAGTTGTAGGCTTGTACGTCTCGTGTCCAGGGATCGTGTTGTGGCGCGAATCGTTCCTTTCATGCAGCTTCTCCGGATGCTGTGACGTGCCGTACGTGTCGACTCGCTCGGCGCATAGGAAGTGCGCATCGTACTTGTCCGGCCGGAAACAGCTCTGACATAGCCCCCGTGCGAGTCGATTCTGCGTTTACGGGACCGGGTCGTAGGGAGAATTGAGTATTTATTTGGCGAGTTCGTGTCGGTCGAGTTTTCGGCACATGCACGCATCGTACTTGATCGGCAGTACTGACCGGCTCCCGGGACGAGTCGGTCGGGAGGTAAGCGTCCGGACGGCTCTTTTTGAGCTGTCCGACCCGAATCGGAATCGGCCCCTTAGTGTCAGCATCTACCTAGAGACCTCAATAAGTGTGTCAGTGCCTTTTTAAAGGCAAGATAATACATTCAAAGAAGTGTATATGTACTAGACTACCCTTGTTTCACATTACATGCTTTCTAAATGTGTGTTAGAAGAAGCTAAATCACAGAGCAGCCAGGTATGAAAGTGTGTGTTCAAGTGATTTTGTGATCCCAGCCTAGCTAAGAGATCTCTGCTTGTGGGACTGAATGCTAAAGAAGCTCTGACAAGATGTATGCAGGGGTATAATAGACTGTATAGTTTTTAAGTTAGCCTCATCAGCTGCATCACACATAGCACGTTGAAGTGCACACAAACCTGAGACATGGTAGCATTCAGACATTGAAATTTGACACAGTATGCTTTCAGTTAAAGGTACACACTTTACAATCTGTGGCCTACTCCCAAAATACCTATACAAAGACTTATATGGACTAGGATAGAGGTTAATACATCTATGAATATGCTTCAAACTTCACGTTTCTCTACCAGTTTCATTAAAGAGGCAGAAGTCACAATGACAGGCCTAAGGCAAAAAAAAAGGCTGACTCCTGCCATACCACTCTGATGAATGTCAGCATGTTTCTAGAGACCACAATGAGTCTGTCAGGCCTTTCTAGAGGCAAGATAATACATTCAAACAACCCTGTATGTACTAGACTACCCCTGTTAGACAGCACATGCTTTCTAAATGTCTGTACAAGAAGCTGGATTAATCACTTTCTGCTCATTACACAGCACTGTTGGGTAATAAGATTTGTGTTCAAGTGTTATCATGATGCCTGCCTAGGTAAGGCATCTGTGCTTCTGCGACTGAATGTTGTAGTAGCGCCGACAAGATTTGTGCAGCGGTATGATAAACTGCATAGTTTTCAAGTAAGGGTCATCAGATGCACAACACATATCAGACTACACATAGAAGAGCACATGTACCTGAGACATGGTAGCAGTCAGACATTCAAACTTGACAAGGTATGCTTTCAATTTAAAGCACACACCTCACTATCTACGGCCTACTTGAAATGTACCTTTGTAGAGACTTATAAGGACTGGGATAGAGGTAATACATATGCCAACATGTTTTAAACCTCACTGTTCTCTACCACTTTCATTACAGAGTCAGAGCTCACAATGCCAGGCCTATGCCAAAATGAAAGCCCAACTCCTGTCAGGCCACTCTTTTGAGTCTCATTATCTTACTTAATGTAGGGGTTTGGCCCTAATACAGACAACTAGATAGGGCCTATCAAAATTAGAAAAATATTTTATCTAGCGGGCACATTAACCGCTGTTTTTTACTTAAACAGACTAAGACCATTCACTGATTTCATTGGTCTGTAGTAATTATTTACTCATCATTCTCTATTTTGATGTGAGTCATTTGCTTTTTATCTTTTGTGTCAGAGCACGGGAAAAACCTGATTATTCCCACAATAAACATACATTTAAATCATAATCTTACAAGAAAACATTACAAACAATACAACGCACAATACATTGGTGAGAAATGAATTACATTCTTGAACCAGTCATCATTTTCAAAAAGCAGCAACCATAATACTGATTTACTTCGCAATTGATCATTCTCTTTCAATGCTGTAAACCACTGGGAACATTATTTAGACTCTTCAGGATAGAAGTTTTAACACGTTCCCTAAGAGTGGATCTTAATCGATTAAATATGTCCCCCTGGTGGTGAATAATGCAGATGCGTTTTGAGCCCCGATGCAATTCTTTGGGTTCTCTCCAGGGCTGTGACTGGGTACAATCTGTAATTAAAAAGTCAGAAATATTTTATGATTAATTTCTAACCCCTTCCACACTCGTTATTATTTTTTCTTGTCTCGTTTATAGTACCTGCTATTCTTTTTCTTTTATCTTGACGCCTGTGTCTTTACTTGAGAGACCGCATTAATTGCTTTGATCTTTCCGTCTGAAATGTGAGAATTGTACAATGATAGTTTGTATCGCCATCATTTATGTGAATTAACAGGCATTTTTTATTCAAGTGAACGCAACTTACTTTACAGTCGTTCAAAAGACATTCTGATTTACTGGGACTCCTTGTTTTATTCAGTAGATACAAGCTTGTATTCTGATTCCAATCACATTGGGTATCAGTTCTGTTTCCATTCTAGAGTGAGTAGGACACGCGACATGAATGTTCCATAATCCATTAACAGTTCGAATTTGTATGTTGCGCTCGCGCTAACATTTCATCCACTTACTTTCAATTGCTCTTTCTTTGGCGTTCTCCGTACATTTCCTCAGGACGGCTGAATCTTTGACTTCCGGTTTCTTGGTAATTTATAGTCACTATTTTTGATGTTTCAAATGTTGCATTCTGGGATTTGTAGTGCGTCAGGCACGTGACGGATTTTACCACTTATTTGTGAGCTCCAATTGTGAAACGAGATCTAAGTTTCAAGCTTTGAACTCTGTCCTTCTAATACTATCCACTTTTTAGGGCTACTTGGCGGACAACTTCGTTAAGTTCTGCCTATTTCGAACATTTCATTCAGGCCACTGACAGTGCTGTTGAATTTCAATATTAGATAGGCTTCTTTTCGCAACAGTGCTGCCTCAGTATCTCCTCCTCTTGAATTCGGTTTAATTACACATAAAAACGTCCATTTAAGTTCTTTTTCACTATGGTTCTTTTCCATGAAATGGCTAACCATCGGGGCACTGACTACCTTTCTTTTAATTCTTGACCGATGTTGCACAATACGTTGTTTTATTTCTTGATTTGTCTTCCCAATATATCGTTTTTGGCATGGGCATATGATGGAGTACACCAAATTTTTTGTTTTGCAATTTGAAAATTCTTTCTGTGTCCACTTCAGGCTATTATGTAGAAACTCAGTTCTTTCTATTGTTGTTTCACACACTGAACAATTTCGCACTCATGATGGCCCACAATTGATTTTAAGTTCCATTGTGTTCTTAGATCTTTTTTTCTTGTGGGAGAGGCGATCTCCGCCCACACGATTTGTTGGCCAATGCTGGCATTTAGTTTAATTGCAAACAGTGGTGATTGTAATGAATGTTCCAAATTCTGTATGAGGTGCCAATTCTTCAACATAATTTGCCGAAATATATTGGTGTGTGGACCGAAAGTTGATACACAAACCAGTTTGTCTAGCTGATGTTTCGCTTTCTTTGTTAAGAGGCACTTCCTAGGTGTATACCATGCTCTTTTCATTGCATGTTTCAATAGTTTTTTGGGGTACCTCGGTATTTCAGTTGGTCACATAAGGCACCACCATATACTTAATAATCTTCTTTGCGGGAACAGTTCCGCCTAATCCTCAATTATTGCCCATAAGGCAAGTTGTCCTTTAAATTTCTAGGATGATAGCTCTTATAATGTAGTATGGTATTCTTGTCCATTTATTTCTTATGCAAGGTAGTTGTCAATTCATTTTCAATGGGTTTTACTTCAACTTCAAGGAATGTTAAGCTTGTCTTGCTTTTAATGAGACTGAATTGAATGTCAGGGTGTCTGCAATTCAACCAGCCATGGAATCTTTCTAGATCTTCTTCCGAACCACTCCATAGACACTAAATGTCATCGATGTAATGATACCACTGTGTCAGATGTTGTGAATGAGGGTTGTTGTTAAAAATGAATTTTCTTCACACCTGGCCATGTACAGTATCACCATCTCTGGGACAAAGGGACATGTCATCACAGTCCCCTTTGTTTGAAAATAGAATGTATCTTTGAACTTAAAATAATTCTTCTTCAACGCTACTGCTGCTAGTTGTAAAATAAACTCTGTTGGTACTCAGTGAGGGCGTGTTCTGGTTTCCAAATAAAACTCAATTGCTTGTAGTGCCTCATCCTGTGGAATTTGTGCATACAGTGAGAGCACATCGAGGATTCCTACCATTGCTGTGAAGGATCAAATCGTAGACCTTCTGTTTTATTAATAAAATCCATAGTGTCTCTCAAATATGATGGAACTTCTTGGAGAAATGGTTTTAAGAAAATATCCACGTATTTTGAGATTGGTTCCATGAGTGAATCGCATCCAGACACAATTGGTCTTCCTGGTGGCTCCATTAGTTGTTTGTGAATTTTAGGTAAAAAATAGATACTGGAATCCTAGGATGTTTTTTGTTTAAATATTCAGATATACTGTGTGAAATTTAAATGTCTGACTCCTACTATGTGTTAGGTATGTCTCTACTTCTACATTTAGTTTGACATGTATGGTGCAACTCATGACGCTAAATTAAAAAGTATGCACTGTTAGGAAAATATTATCAGAAGTAGTTCACATTTTAGTACCACAAACACAGATCTGTTTTCTAGACAGGACTGATGTAAGCATTTGATTACACAGGTTCATAACTGTCTATCCTGTGTAATAAGTAGAAAGTCATTGATGTAGAAAATGAAAGGGTATACCAATTTTATTAAAAAATTCTGTCACACTTTTAACCATTTACAGCTTTTCTAATGTGTCTCAGCATCTTTCTAAACACCTCAATAAGTATTGCTGTGCCTTTTAGGGGTGAGATGACACATGTAAAAAAGCCTGTAGATATTAGGCCACCTCTGTTTCACACCTCATGCTCTCTAAATGTTTGTAAAAGAAGCTGCATGAATCACTTTCTGCTCTTTATACAGGGCAGACGAGTATGCAACTGAGTGTTTGAGTGCTTTTGTGATACCTGCCTAGCTAACACATCTATGGTTCTGGGACTGATTGCTAAAGTAGCTCTGACAAGATTTGTGCAGGAGTATGAAAGACTGCATAGCTTTTTAGTTAGGGTCATCAGCTGCACCACACTTGTCAGACTACACATAGAAGTGCAGATATACCTGAAACATGGTAGCAGTTAGACATTCAAACTTCACACAGTCCGCTTTCAATTTAAAGCACCTCACCATCTGCAGCCTACTTGAAATATACCTTTGCAGAGACTTATATGGACTGGGATAGAGGTTAATACATCTGCCAACATGTTTTAATCCTCACTTTTCTCTAGCGGTTTCATTAGGGAGTCACAGCTCACAATGCCAGGCCTATGCCAAGATGGAAGGCCAACTCCCATCATGCTACTCTTGTGAGTATCAACATCTTTCTAAACACCTTAATGAGTGTGTCTGTGCCTTTTTGGGGCAAGATGACACATGTAAAAAGTGTATAGGTAGTAGAATACCTCTTTTCCACACTACTTACTCTCTAAATGTGTGTAGAAGAAGCTGCGTGAATTACTTTCTGCTCATTATACACAACAGGGAGGTATGCAACTGTGGATTTGACCCCTTCTGTGAGGCCTGCCTAGCTAACAGATCTGCGCTTCTAGGACTGAATGCTGAAGGAGCTCTGACAACATTTGTGCAGGAGTATAAAAGACTGCATAGTTTTTAAGTTAGGGTCATCAGCTACACCACACATGTCAGACTACAAGTAGAATGACAGACATACCTGAGACATGATATCAGTCAGACATTCAATCTTGACAGAGTACGCTTTCAGTTTAAAACACACACCTCACTATCTACGGTCTACTTGAAGTGGTCATTTGCAGAGACTTATATGAACAAGGATAGAGGTTTATACATCAGCCAACACCCTTTAAACCTCACTTTTCATTTGAGAGTCAGAGCTCACAATTCCAGGCCTATGCCAAAATGAAATGTTGACTTCTGTCATGCCACTCTTGTTTCAGCATCTTTATAACACCTTAATAAGTGTGTATGTGCCTTTTAGAGATGAGACGACATATGTAAAGAAGCTTATAGGTGAAACACTACCTCATTTTCACTCCACAAGCTTCCTAAATGTCTCTACAAAACCCTGCATGAATCATTTTCTACTCATTACAGATGTCAGCCAGGTATGAAGGTATATGTTAAACTGATTTTGTGATCCATGCCTAGCTAAGACATCTGTGCTTTTGGGACTCAATGCTGAAGTAGGTTTCACAAGATTTGTGCAGGGGTATGACAGCCTGTATAATTTTTAAGTTAGTCTCATCAGCTGCACCACACATATCAGAGACTACATGTTCAAATGCAGACATACCTGAGACATGGTACAGGTCAGACATTCAAACTTGACAGAGTTAGCTTTCAGTTTAAAGCACACAACTCACTACCTAGGGCCTTCTCCCAGTTTACCTATGAAGAGACTTATATGTTCTAGAATAGAGATTAATACATCTGGGAACATGCTTTAAACCCCACTTTTCTCTACCAGTTTCATAAGAGAGAGACAAGTCACAATACCAGGCCTAAGCCTAAATGTAAGGCTACCTCCTGTCATGCCACTCTTGTGAATGTCAGCATATTTCTAGAGACCTCAGTGTCAGTGCCTTTCTAGAGGCAAGATAATACATTCAATCAAGCCAATAGGTACTAGACTACCCCTGTTTGACACCACATGCTTTCTAAATATTTGTAGAAGAACCTGCATGAATCACTTTCTACTCATATACACAGGCACTCGGGAATAAAGGTCTGTGTTCAACTGATTTCATTATGCCTGCCTAGCTAATAGAATGAAATAGTGTGTAAACCCGAGTTGGCAGGAAACAGGACACATACTTTGACAGTTTCTACCAGAGTAGATCAACAAAATATCTGCCTATTACATTGGAGAGTGTTTTAAAAGGAAGGTTTTAGGCAGTAGCAGGCACTACTATGAAAAATAGAATGAAAAAGCGTCCCTCCCCTTAGGAGTCGTGTTAGTGTCACCATGTTTCTAGAAACACCAATATTTGTCTCAGTGCCTTTTAGGGGTGAGATAACACATGAAAAGTATATTATACATACAACACTTCCTGTATTTCACACCTTATCCTTTACAAATATATGTGTAGAAGTAACTGCATGGATCTCTTTTCACTTACTATACAGAGCAGTTAGAGATGAAACTGTGTGTTAAATTGTTTTCATAAGCCCTCTCTGCCTAACAGATCTTTGCTTGTGAAATAGAATCCTAAAGTAGCTCTGACAATATTTGTCTATGAGTATGATAGATTGAATGTTTTTTAACTTATGATCAATACGTGCATCACATGTGTCAAATGACACGAAAAACTACAAACAAACCTGAGACATGGTACCAGTCATGCATTCAAATTTCACAAAATATGCTTTTAGTTTCAAGCACAGGTATCAGGATGTACAACCTATTAGCAATCTTAATTTCTGTAGAATTATATAGAGTAGAATACAGGTTCCTACATTTGGTAACATGTTTAAAACCTCACATTTCTCTAATGCTTCTCAACTTTTATAAATACTTCATCTCAAAGTTAAAAATTTAATTACAATCACTGAAGAA
This sequence comes from Calotriton arnoldi, assembly GCA_963921515.1. Lineage (NCBI taxonomy): Eukaryota > Metazoa > Chordata > Amphibia > Caudata > Salamandridae > Calotriton > Calotriton arnoldi. The sequence continues at coordinate 17,253 of CAWUFW010006255.1, read as the reverse complement.
CTCCTACACCATACATCACACACCTTACACATTTGTAACTTACCTCTGAAATCCTGTTGTAGAGTATGAAAATATTAGAAACTCTTAAATAATTTTTTTTCCACACAATAAATGTGATGCACCACTCTCAGTAAGGAAAAACCAGTAATGGGAAATGTTCCCTCTCATTTTCTACAGAAATTAATGTAAGTAACTAATCAAAATACTCCCTTCATTTTTCCAAAATCTAAAACCACTTTCTATTGGATACTCATATTAACCCTTTATTACTCTCTTCTAAAAGGGCCCAATCTGGTTCTGTAACTTAGTGGAGTCGCGACTCCACCACGGCGCCCCAGTGTAAATTTGCGATGGAGTCTCAAACCCTTACAGGAGTTCAAAAACCCATTTCTAGTAATGCTACTATTATTGTTTAAGAACATATCACTTTTAAACATACTACTGATTTGGGTAAACATAATTTACAAACATATACCATACATATAACATCCCATTTTATATTTTAAAACCACAGTTTACTTTAAATCCTTCCCCTATAGTGCTTTATCTTAGTTTCCATAGTAACAGTTTCTGAAACATTCAACTGTACCAGTAGGTCAAATGTTACCCATATTTTTAAATGTAGCACACTAGCTTCCAAATCCAAATAACAGGTGTGGTTGACTATTACAACATTTTAGCTTATCCAGCCTACTGTACCTTTCAAAGTTTTCTCCATACCAATCGGGAAGATACTTGTTTTCCAAAGTAACATGCAACCTATTTTTTAGTACACAATGTTTATGAACACCCAATGAATTATCTGCTTTTTCTCAAACAACATTGTGTCCACAATTTTAGATACCTCTCATTATACCAACTGACTTACTCAGCTACAGCAATCGATTGATTCCTTGCACAGATCCCTTCAAAATGCTTACAGTGTGGATTGTATGCCACAGCTCTATTTTCTGGGGCAAAACGTATGCTGGAGACAGAGGTATTGACAAAGACCTGGGTTTGCATAATGTGGATATTAAATGGTTTGCACAGAGAGGATTAAAGTGGCACCAATTGCTGCCTTTGGTAAAAACTGTCATGTAGTTCCTATATTACCCATACATGACCTGCGCGTTCGGATAACATAAACTGTGGGCTTGGTGGCAGACTGATTCTGAGCACCCCCACCGAGAATGTTGGCCTGTTTGCATTAGCTAGCTCACAGTGCCACTAGTGTCCCCTCTTATTGGGGAGAGATTAGTTTCTGGCAACCTTAGAACATGACAACCCTGATCCCTCAAGATCGTGGAAACAATGTATTACTTTTCGCTCAGTCACTCGTGCTTACTTATCTCGTCTCAGAGATACACAGAATAAACAGCCTGGGCGTTTCAATAAGGGTTTATTGAACAGTTGTTATTCTCGTGTAAAGTATATGAGCTGCAACAACCATTAGACAGTAGCAGAGATATATGACTAGCAGTACTATGAATATAAATGGATTGTACAGTTCTATCATCTTGCATTACCCATGAATAAATACATGAATATAAAATGCATTGATAAAAGAAAGCGCGTACTCCTACGATGCCTATCTAGATGTACCTAAGTGTACCTAGTATGTGTACCGAGTAGGTGTGAAGCCAAGAATCCCTCTAGGATTTAGTCGAACCCCATTACCTGAAGTGAGAATGTAGGAGCCCCTCTTGGTCTCGAGCTGGACACCCCGCAAGGGATGTTCAGACCACTGTCAGCTGGAGCGTCTGCATGCAGGAGCCTCAGCGTCTCTGGTCAGTGTGTCGGCCTGGAAGTCTCGGTGCCCTCTGTCTAACACTAGCAAGAGGTGCTATATTTATACAGAAAGTATCTAGGGCTCCTTTGTCCCTTGTTGCTTGTATTAGCCATTGTTGGATTTGAGGATGATGTATGGGATGAACCGTGGACGTAGATGTGGGGAGGAAGGTGGTGTAGCCCCAGCCTGGTTTCTAAGAACCCTTATGAATATCCATTCATACTGTGTGAGTCTATTGATGGAGTTATAGGACTCTATTGTTCAGGAAACACCCTCCTTCTGCACCCAGGACTAGAACTAGGTAAAGGTTCAATCCTAAAAGGCTCGTTACAGTGTAGTGTAGGGGAGGTAATGTAGGTGAAGGGGTATGATGTTACCCGGGCCTATATTAGGGTGCCTATATGAAACATAACACCCACTCCTCTTCCGAACAGTCAACAATGATAAAAATGATAGTGGACTATTCTCTTTACTAGATTGTAGTGCATAGAACATTTTTCAATGAGCTTCGTTAAAATCCTGTTTTAAAATCATTTAAAAAACAGTTTTAAAAGGTAAAATGTAAAAATCTTGCTACGCAAATTAGTTGTTTGGAATTGTCACTTAAGCCACAGTCCTAATTGAGTTTGTTTATATAAGTTGAATGTCTACAAGCGTCGAAAGGCCATGCTTTTCAGCGAGAAAGTGTCAATTTTTAGGAAGTGTTCCAAATTTAGTTAATTTTAGAAAAAGTGAAAATCTGAATTCTTTCCCAGCACACGATGAGCCAGTTACAGATTAAATGTCCTGGCTGGGAGACGCAACATCATCGCTGCTTGCTGCTGCAGGCGACGATCCTTGTAACACCTCGCAGAGCACGTCAATGGAGCACAGATGATATTCAGTGCTGCCAATAGCTGGTGTAGAGGCAGCCCGTGCTATAGTCGATACCTCGGTGCTAGTGGTGGAGCTAAAGCTTACCCCAGTTGTAAAAGGCACCTGCGGATTCTCGAGGAATGCAGCCATCAAGATGGGAATACACTGGGGACATTGCCGAGCGCGGGCCCTCAAGGGTTCCAGCAGGGTATTCAAGTCCGCATGCGTGTCCGTTGCAAGTGTCAGACAGAGGTCCAACATGCATTCTTCACCGCAAAACAGGCATCGAAGAACAGGTAAGATGCAGTCCATCCAGACTGGTCTAAACGATAGGAACCAAGAGGCGCTTAGTTCCCTCAGGCAAGGTGTGCCCAGATGTTGTACCAGGCGTTCACGGTATTTCCGCTCCAGGAGCGCTTTTGCCATCTCGTTGGTAATTGGGCCGTCCATTGCGTAGTAGGTAAATGACAATCAGGACTCCCACTATTGATAGCAGGATCAGAGGTAGACCTCCAAAAATGCTTTCAAATACGTAGTGTATAAAGTTCGGGATAACTCCGAGGATTGTCTGAAAGGTGCTAAGAAGTCCTGACCCTATGGTCTTAAATAGGTGTACAATACCACTCGTATCAGACATATTAAAGATACGACCCACCATTTCTGCGAAATGAATGGGGCAGTTTGCACATATAAGTGCCTGTATCTCACTCGAGGTCCTTGCGATTTGAAGATCAAAGGTCTCTCGAGCGGAGGTTAAGGGTACGGCCTGCTGTAAAAGCATGGCTTTCAGTCTGCTCAAAGTATCAATTTGTATAAAGGAAACATTCAACGAAGGCCATAACCGCGCCTCCCTGACTGTACTTGTTGGGGGAAACAATACTTGCATACAGCAAGTAACCCTGGAGTTCACAGTGACTAGATAGGCAATGTCCGGAAGCATACCACAGCAACCTTGATCATTCAGCATCAAGTAACTCCCATTTGAGAGCAGCTCGAAAACCGGTTTAATCAAGGCAGCTGGAGTCCCTTTCATGTGGCAGGACAAGTTTGCTATCGAACCATTACATGCTCCGTGCAATGTAATGTCCAGGCACATGAGAGAACTGCTCAAAGCATTCCTGCAGTTAGTACCACTTAGAAACACTTCTCGATCCCCACTCCGGCATTGAAATCTATACGGTAAATCCCAGGATTCCTTAATGTATTCCTTACCCATTTTTTCATATTTGCCCGTCTGCCATTGTTCAAGGCAATATTGAAACTGAAAAGTAGTGACTGGTAGAGTTATGTGGCCATGGATTAGCCATTCAGTAGACGGAGCTTCCGCTACTGTAAATGGCAGTCGGTCCAGTTTCTCAATACGTAACATTGTATATTTAGCTCCCCTTTGCGCCATTTCAACCTGTTTATCTGTTAGATTATATTCAGAAAACAGAGACGTACTGTTTATAAAATGCCAGGGCACAAAGCCTGCACGCAAAGATTGCAGCGTCCTGCTCAATGACATGATAGAACGTAATTGAGATTGCCCGTGTTGTAATATGGCCAAATCTTGTTCTAAGATATCTATTGCAGAAGACACAATGTTGCCCAAAGAATATATTCTGGAGGACAACGTTGTTAACCCATTGTCTACCACAGCCAAAGATTTTTCGAAGTTAATACGTATTCTCTCTGCGGACTCTTGTTGTGATATTTTCCAATTTTCATTATAGGCAGCATAAATACCAGCATATATGAAACGTTTCTGACGTTGTTTCCTGGGAATTGTAAAAAATACCGAAGATCCATGTCTTGCGAGAGTAAGGCTAAGTGTTGTTTCACTTCTGTTAGTGTTGAGGTCTCTAGCCAATCAAGGCACAACTTCCCAACACTGTAGGATGTCACTACCCCTGGATGTTCTCTTTGTACATAAATTGGGTCTTGCCTGTGGATACTGTACCCTTCGGTAATATCCAAGAATCGTTTATGACATATGTTTGTGTCTAAGGGCCAAACCACTTATTTTTCCCAATTTGGGTCTGATCTATTGTACTTTAGAATGCAATCTACTGTTGCCCCTTCCTGTGAAGTCAAATTTTGCCACCCTCCCATCTGTGATGGTGTTGGAAATCGAGGTGTGTTCAGATCCTTTACCTTGGCTAATCCAAGACAGGATGTCTGTTGCACAGTTTCGTTTAGAAATATCATCTGCTGTGGAATGAGGCATGCTCGAAATAGCGCTTCTGTTTCCTGGACTTGCCAGTCCCTAGAACCCCAGACCGATTTTAAGTCTATTGTGTCCTTCCATAGGTCAAAACCCTGTTCAGACAGTTGGGCAATAAAGGAAGCAGAGTAAATCTGTTTGGTGTTTGTCAACATAATTTTCAGTGCTGATGTTGGTGTAACCTTATAATAATATGAGGTTGGGTCAGTGGTGTTAAAACCTGAAAAATATGAAAATTTCTGTGCAAATGTCTGCGAACTACATTTGGTGGTGTAGGGCAATGTTCCCACTGATGGTACTCAAACACATTTCTAGGTGAAATAGATTTGTGCAGGAAATGATGACCATAATGTTGGTAACAGTACAAAGTGTCATAGTCTGAATTACTTTCTAACATTTCAGTGTTCGGAAATGCAGCAGTTTTTTCTAAATCAGACAACATGTTATTAACAGTTTCAGTGTCCCAATCATCAGAAAATGTACTGGAGGTAATGATATCACTTAATGAAATTTTAAACAAATGAGGAATTTTTAAAAGTTCAGTCGGACCGAATATTTCAAAATCAACCTTGGGCAAGCAGATTGTTAGCATTCTGTGTTTTTCAAATGGGGTAGTATTCGGGAATACTGCCTCGAGCTGAGTTATTTTCTGAGCTACCCAGAATGGCATTTGTTCACGTTTCGTGGGCATCTTGTCCATTACTGCGTGTAATGTTTGTGGTGTAATTTTAGTTGCTGTACCATGAATTTGAGTTCCATTTGTTGCAACTGATGTTGGTTGGACTGTGAAAGTCCTCATGACATACTGTGTCAGGTTTCTGTAGATTTTAATTAAATCCTTGTGTTGTAAGAGTAAGTCTGGCTGCGACATGTCAGGATGTGGATTGTAGGCCGCTAATATTGGCCATGTTGCACCATCTCCGCCGAGCGGACCTAATCTTACTCTGTTTCTTATATGGGGTAGGGCGCCTTTAAACCAGTATAGGTGTTCCTGGTACGTGAGTGGAACTTCTATGTCCTCACAAGGACCGTATTCCTGTGGTGCATCTCCTTCTATATAGTAGTGAAATGTCTGTGTTACTGCATTTGCTGCTGGGAATGTAACCCACGAATTACAAATCTCTGTTTTGTTTGATTAGTTTGCCTCAATCACGAAAGCTACTAAGCCACCCCTAGGTGCTAAACCATATTCCAATAGTTTCAGGGTGATAGTACGTCTGAATTTAGGTGCAATATGTATTGCATTCGCATCTTCTTCCACATCTGTGCGGGGGAGTGCTTGCTGTAGCGGGTCTAAGACCGGGGTAGTAGTCATTGTGTATAGAACACAGACTAATGTTTCAAGGAAACTATGATAAGGTGTTTATGCACAATTTTAGGAACAAAATGTCCTACAAGCTCATTAACCAACAGCCAATAAATAGTATTTCTCGCCTACTCAGCTGTGGCGGAGTTTGTACCTACCCACTCCAGACGTCTCTGGCAGTTTGTGAGTAGGGGTGTCTGAGAATAGCACGACTGAACTACTCAGATTCTACTGTTAAATAAGAGCCCACCCACATTGGGCGCCATGTCGTGTAGTTCCTATATTACCCATACAGGACCTGCGCATTCGGATAACATAAACTGTGGGCTTGGTGGCAGACTGATTCTGAGCACCCCCACCGAGAGTGTTGGCCTGTTTGCATTAGCTAGCTCACAGTGCCACTAGTGTCTCCTCTTATCGGGGAGAGATTAGTTTCTGGCAACCTTAGAACATGACAACCCTGATCCCTCAAGATTGTGGAAACAATGTATTACTTTTCGCTCAGTCACTCGTGCTTACTTATCTCGTCTCAGAGATACACAGAATAAACAGCCTGGGCGTTTCAATAAGGGTTTATTGAACAATTGTTATTCTCGTGTAAAGTATATGAGCTGCAACAACCATTAGACAGTCGTAGAGATATATGATTAGCAGTACTATAAATATAAATGGATAGTACAGTTCTATCATCTTGCATTACGCATGAATAAATACATGAATATAAAATGCATTGATAAAAGAAAGCGCGTACTCCTACGATGCCTATCTAGATGTACCTAAGTGTACCTGGTATGTGAGTAGGTGTGAAGCCAAGAATCCCTCTAGGATTTAGTCGAACCCCATTACCTGAAGTGAGAATGTAGGAGCCCCTCTTGGTATTGAGCTGGACACCCCGCAAGGGATGTTCAGACCACTGTCAGCTGGAGCGTCTGCATGCAGGAGCCTCAGCGTCTCTGGTCAGTGTGTCGGCCTGGAAGTCTCGGTGCCCTCTGTCTAACACTAGCAAGAGGTGCTATATTTATACAGAAAGTATCTAATACTCCTTTGTTCCTTGTTGCTTGTATTAGCCATTGTTGGATTTGAGGATGACGTATGGGATGAACTGTGTACGTAGATGTGGGGAGGAAGGTGGTGTAGCACCAGCCTGGTTTCTAAGAACCCTTATGAATATCCATTCATACTCTGTGAGTCTATTGATGGAGATATAGGACTCTATTGTTCAGGAGACACCCTCCTTCTGCACGCAGGACTAGAACTAGGTAAAGGTTCAATCCTAAAAGGCTCGTTACAGTGTAGTGTAGGGGAGGTAATGTAGGTGAAGGGGTATGATGTTACTCGGGCCTATATTAGGGTACCTATATGAAACATAACAAAACCTTTTTGCATTTCTATCCCCCTGACCTCATGATTGTGCATTGTGGTGGCAATGACCTAGGCACACTGACTGGGGTAGGATTGGAAATTCTAATGAAGGATACGTTTGCACAACTGATGTCACTTTTACCTCGCACTGTCTTTGTGTAAACTAACATATGTCAAAGACAGAAATGGAAGTGCTCAAATCAATTCTGTCCACAGATTGACAAAGACAGGAAGCATGTTAATGAAGTTGTTTCTGCTTACCTCAGAGACCATAACATGGGCTCCAGCTATAACAACTATCTACGTTTTGACATGGATAACATCTACAGAAGTGATGGAGTTCACTTCACAGATGAAGGGAACAGGGTGTTTCTCAACAACCTCAAACTGTGCATCCGCACTTACATGTCGATGCAACAAAGTCATAATGAACTCAACAGCTTTTCTCTGAGCCATACTTTAAACCAACAGTAAAAAGTATATATTTTTTAACAAATACACTTCTCATAAATATTTTCCGGATTCGTGAATTCGCAAAACAAAAGCAAGAATTGAATGAACAGCCACACATTTCACTTTTTTAACTATATTTTTTAATTTATATATTCTAAAATGCTTTATAACTCTGACAATTTGAATGTGAGTATGTACTTCACTCATAGTAGCTATAATAAATTTCACAACTGTAAGAGTGGTTGTGTAATTATTTAATATTTATTTATTTAAGGTAGATCTGTGACTTCACTGCGACGTTATACTGGGGGTCGAGCCACGTGAGAAAACAAAAATATTTTTTAATGCCCCTCTTCTCTGAGCCGATTTTCACTCCGGGGACCCCTTCCCCTGGGGCCCCCCCTTTTCTCATATATCTACAAGAATAAAATAAAATACAAGGTGGGCTGTGTGGCCTCCCTTCCAAGGGCCCAGTTAGGCCCCAGGGTGCCTCATCCCCCGGGGCCCATAATTTTCCTTATTTTTTTAATTTAAAAATAAAAGAAGGGGGCCATGTGGCCCTCTTCCCCAGGCCTCTTTCGGCCCAAGGACCCCATCCCCCAGGGCCAGGCCTTCATTTCTTTTTTTTATAGGAAGGTGGGCCAGCGTGGACCCCATCCCCTGGGGCCAGGCCTTCGGTTTAGTTTTTTAATACAGAGGGGGCCAGCGAGGCCCACCTCCCCGGGCTGATATTGCCCAAGGGACCCCATCCCCCGGGGCATGGCCATCATGTTGGGGACAGCAGGGGGACCCTCAACCCCCCGGTCCCTGCTGGCTCCCCGCCTCTTGCGGGAGCCGGCATTGAAAATCTGCTCCTCTTCTTGGAAGCAAGAGCATTTTTACTGCTCTTGCCTCCATGAACCGGGGCAGAGTTTACTATGGCTTGGCGTGCTCCCGCCAAGCCATAGCAAACTGCAATGATCTGGGGGTAGGTACCCTGGAACATTGCTGGAGCCAGCCCTGGGGAGTGGCGGTCCCCAGGGCTATCTACAGCTTCAGGAGGAGAGACAGTGCGGACCCCCTCCTATCTTCAATGTAGCCCCAGGGAGGTGGTGGTCACTGGGGCAGCGGGGGCACATGGCCCCTGCATTTAAATATATTAGCCCCGGAAAGGTGACAGTCCCCGGGGCTGTGTGCGGGGGCCAGAGCCCCCCCTGTCAACTTTTTTAAAAATAGGCCTGGGGAGGTGGCGGTCCCTGGGGAAGCAGGGGGGCATGGCCCCACTACAATTCAATCAATTAAGCCCAGGGAGGTGGCGGTGCCTGGGGCTGCATGGGGGGGCTGGAGCCACCCATGCATTATAAGTAAAAATAACTCCGTGGAGGTAGGGGTCCCAAGGGCTGTGGTGGGGTCGCCTGGCCTCACCGCATTTCAAACAATTAGCCCCAGGGAAGTGGCAGTCCCCGGGGCTTCGGGGCCCACTAGGGCCCCCACATTTTTTATATTTTATCACCCCTGGACCACCTGGGGGCCTAATTAAATGAAGCACAGGAGCCCGTGCTTCGTTTTTTAAAGAATTTTCAGCTGGATTTGCGGATCGTTTGCAACTCCCGACAAAAAAAAAACAAAAAAAAAAAATTCTGGCCCTGAGGTCCCTGTAGGAACCCCTGAATAGGCCTAGAGGTTCAGGGTGTTTCTACCCTGCCCCCTTTTCTTTTTTGATGTTTTTGCTTGTGACTCAGTTCAACCGAGTCTCAAGATGGGTGACAACATTTCCTGGTTTGAAGTGTTTGAAGCCAATCAGATCTTAGGCACGAGGTCTGGAGGGTTTGTGGATCCACCACGGCCTCAGTTGTATATCTGAGAAATCTTTTTTGCCAAATTTTGTGTAATTCCGTTCAGCAATTCGGGCAACACTGCTTTGCTTCTTGGAAGCGAGAGCAGGAAACCTGCTCTTGCTTCCAAGAAGCAAAGCAGAATGGCTTTTGGGCAGGAGACAGGGAGCTGGCTGGACCGCAGGGGAATTGGGGCTCCCCCGCGGTCCCCAACGTAAGGCCAGGCCCCGGGGGATGGGGACCCCGGGGCCAGAAGTGGCCAAGGGAAGGGGGGCCACGGGCCCCCCTCCCGTACTATTTAATAAAAAAAAAGAGGCAATGGCCTGGGGGATCGGGTCCCCGGGGCCATTATTGGCCTCAGTAGGGGGGCCACGTGGCCCCCCTCCAAAATTAAAAAAATAAATAAATGCTGGCCAGGCCACAGGGGATGGGGTCCCAGGACCAATAGTGGCCCAGGGAAGGGGTGCCACATGGCCCCCGTCCCATAATTTTTAAAAATAATAATAGAGGTAATGCCTCAGGGGATGGGGTCCCCGGGACAAATACTGAATAATGGAAGTGGGGCATTTATTTTTTCTTTCAATTTTGGAGTCCCGACCCCAACGCCGCTATCAGCGCGTCCCCCCGTGTAATGTCGAGTCAGATTCGCGAATCCACCTCAAATAAATAATTTAGTAGTATATAAATTTAGAAGGTAGTGTTGTATTTGTGAAGTTGTTTTAAAGAGGTAGTGTGATTGAAGTTAATGATAAGATTAAAATTGATAGAGTTAGTAAAATTATATAAAATTAAAAATTAATAGTTAAACCTGAAAAGTGTATTGTGTTGTAGTACATTGAATTAATGCTTTTGCAGATTCAGTCGGGTGCGCAAATCCACAAAAAAAGAAAAAAAAATATGTATGTGTAAAAAAAATTTAGATTCACCATTGTGTTATAGGGTGGCTCTAAAAAGAGCCCTTGTTTTCATTATGAGTTTGTTGTAGCTGCATGTAAGTGTGGATGCACAGCTTTAGGTTGTTGAGAAAGACTCTATTTCCTTGATCTGTGAAGTGTACTCCATTACTTCTGTAGATGTCATCCATATCAAAACGTATATTGTTGTAATAGATGGAGCCCATCCTATGCTCTCTGAGGTAAGCAGAAACAGCTTTATTGACATTCTTCCTAGCTTTCTCAATCTGTGGACAGAATTGATTTGACCACTTCCATTTCTGTCTTTGGCATATATTAGAGTATACAAAGACAGTTTGAGGTAAAAGCAACATCAATTGTGCAAAGGTGTCCTTCATTAGCATTTCCAGACCTACCCCAGTCAACGTGCCTAGGTCATTGCCACCACAGTGCACAATCATGAGGTCAGGGGGTTGGAGATGCACAAAGGTTTTAACCAAAGGCATCAATTGGTGCCACTTTAATCCTCTCTGTGCAATCCATTTAGTATCCACATTTTGGAAAGCTAGGTCTTTGTCAATACCTCTGTGTTCAGCATGCCTTTTGCACCAGAAAACATAGCTGTGTCCAACAATCCATACTGTAAGCATCTTGAAGGGATGTCTGGAAGTAATGAAAAGATGTCTGTAGCTAAGGTAGTCAGTTGGTAGAATGAGAGGTATCTAAAATGGTGGACAAGATGCTGTTTTTTAAAAAGTAGAGCATTGATTGGCTGTTTCTGAACATTGTATACTCAAAAATAGGGTGCATGTTACTTTCTTTAAAAAGCATGTTTCTTATTGGTTATTTAAAAATGTTTCAAAGGTACAGTAGATAGGCTAAGGTAATATTTTGCAAAAGTCAACCACACATGCTGTTTGCATTTGTAACCTTGTGTGCTGAACTTGAAAATATGGTGAACTTGTGACCTGCTTGTTCAGTTGAATGTTGCAAAAAACTGTTACTATGAAAACTGGGATTAAGCAGTATGAGGGAAGGGTTGTATCTTAACTGTGGTTTTAATATATATAAGTCATATGTTATTAAAGTAAGATTTGCCAAGTCAGTATTGTGTTTAGAAGTGGTGTGTTCTTAAAAAATAGTGTTATTCTTATTAGTAATATATTTTTGAACTCCCGTGTGGATTTGCGGATCCATCGCGTTGGTGCATGGTGGAATCGCGACTCCCAAAAACTCCAGAACCAGTTTGGGCACTTTTAGAAGTCAGTTGGTAAGGGCTAATATGTCTAACCAATAGAAATGTGTTTTAAAATTTGAAATAATGTAGGAAGCAATGTGATTTGCTACTTACATTTATTTCAGTGGAGAAAGAGAGGCAAACTTTGCCATTACTGGTTTTACCTTGTTGAGAGTAGTGCATTACATTGATTATGTGCATAAGAAAATCTTTTATGAGTTTCTGATATTGCATATTCTACTAAAATATTTGGAAGGTGAGTTATATATTTGTGAGGTGTATTATACATTAGTCTTATTTTCAAACTTTAAAAATTATTCAAGAACTGTGATGCTTTTAATATTTTATTAAATGTAGAGATGTGTATTGTAGTTTGTTTTATTGTAGTTAAATTTTATTTGAAATACATTGTGTATAGTAATATGTGTATATTGGAAGATGCATTAGTGATTATGGAAGTTTGTATTAGTGTTTGGAAATCTAGAATTGAAGTATACCACATAATTTTAGGTATCGCTTTCAAATTGGATGTGCAGTCTGTCAAGTTTTAAGCTGTGCATGGAGTTGTAATGGAAGTATGTCTGTACTTGTATATGTATTTTGATATGTATTATAGATTTGAAGATGCATGATGTATAACAAAGAGGGTTGTTGCTTTGTATGTGGCTAAGCTCAAGAGAGTGAGTAGTAGTAGAATGGTAAAGTTGTAGCACAAAAGTGTGGTTTAAAACATGTTTACATAAGCTATTAGTGATTAGGCATCTTTTTTATAAGTCTGTAGAGAGGTACATTTGAAATGTCCCACATAATTTTTGTTGGGTTTTTTTAAATGGGAAGTGTGTTCTGTGTCGTTTGGAGGTGTGGATAGTGTTGCGATTGAAGAGTCTTTACTAGGAGATATATAGTGATGTGTGTTATGTATCTAAAGATAGTAGATGTATAAAACACATGTATGTATCTATTTGTATGTTTTTTTATATATGATGCTGTTAGCAAAAGGTACAGACATGTGCATGCATGCTTTAAGAAATATGGGGAGACTTACAGTTGAGACATGTGAAGGATTTCTGCTTTATTTTTGGCTAGGTGTAACACTCTAAGTAGTTGTAGAATGGTAAAGCTGCAGCACAAAAGTGAGGTTTAACACATGTTTGTAGAGAGATTAATTATTAGACTAATTTTTGTGAGTCTGTGGAAAGCTATTGTTCAAATATACCGCATAATTTTCAGTGTCTGTTTGAAATTTGAGGTGTAGTCTGTCTAGTTTTAAGATGTGGATGGTGTTGTGAGTGAAGTATGTGTGTACTTGCAAATGTATTATGGTATGTGTTATACGTCTGAAGATGTTAGATTTATAAAATACAGGTATACATCTATTTGTATGTTTCGTCTATATATGATGGCACTAGGAAATGGTACATACATAGGTATGCATGCTTTTAGAAATATGAGGAGACTTTCCACAGAGATATGTGAAGTGTTCCTGGTTGGCTCTTAGCTATGCTAAATACCCGATTAGTAGTAGAATAGTGACACAGCAGTAGTAGATAAATGATGTTTAAGATATGTTGGGTGAGGAATTAGTGATAATGGTACTTTATTAGAGTCTGTGTAAAACTTCACTTGACATATGCTGCATAATTTTAGGTGTGTGTTTGAAATTTTAAGAGTAGTCTGTCAAGTTTTAAAGCCTTTATGGTCTTGTGAGTGAGGTATGTCTCTACTTACACATGTATTGTTATGGTTTTGGCAATAGGTACAGATACAAGCATGCATGGTTTTAGGAATATGGTGAGGACGTATGGCAGAGAGATCTGATAGGTTTATGTTTAATATTTGGCTAGGCACAACATTCTGAGTATGTGTAGAATGGTGAAGCTGCAGCACAGAAGTGAGTTTTAAGATATGTTGGGAGAGGGATTAGTGATTAGGCTACTTTCTATGAGTCTGGGGAAATGTATACTTGAAGTACAGCACGGAAATGTAGGTCTCTCTTTGAAATGTAAATTGCAGTCTGTCAATTTTTAAGTTTAAGGTCTGCATGGTCTTGTGATTGCTGTATGTCTGTACTTGCACATGTATTCTCATGTCTGCTATGCATGTTTAGATACTAGATGTATAAATAAAGGTATACATCTATTTGTATATTTCTTTTAGATATGATGATGATTTGAAAAGGTAGAGACATATGCATGCATGCTTTTAACAATATGGAGAGACTTACAGTTGAGTCATGTAATAGACTGCTGGTTTATATTTGGCTAGGCCTAACACCCATGCAGTTATAAAATCACCCAAGCACTATCCATGCAGTCTTCCAATCATCCAGGTACTACCTATGCACTGCTGCAGTCACCCAGGCACCACCCTTGTTCTCATACAATGACCCAGGCACTACCTCTGCACTCATGCATTCACCCAGGCACTACCCTTGCCCTCCTTCAATCACCCAGCTACTACACAGGCACTTATATAATCACTCAGGCACTAAACTTGCACTCCTCCAATCACACAAGCACTATCCCTGTAATTATGTAATCACTCAGCCAGTAGCCATTCACTTATAAAATCATCCAGGCACTACCTTTGCACTCCTTCAATCACTCAGGCACTACAACAGTACTCCTCCAATCACCCAGGCAGTACCCATGCACTTATAAAATCACCCAGGCACTTCCTATGCACTCCTGTAATCCCCCAGATATTATCCCTGCACTCATCTAATTACCCAAGCATTACCCATGTACTCCTCTAATCCCTCAGACATTACCCCTGTACTGATGGAATCGCCAATGCATTAGCTATTCACTAGTTCAATCACTAAGGCACTAGCTTTGCAGTCCCCCAATTAGCCTGTCAGTATCTATGCACTCCTCCAATCACTCAGCCAGTACCCATGCACTTATAAAGTCACTCAGGCACTACCTATGCACTTATGTAATCACCCAGGCACTACCCTTGTACTCCTCCAATCACCCAGGCACTATCTTTGTTCTCATGCAATCACCCAGGCACTACCCCAGCACTCCTTCAATCACCCAGCCACTATCCCTGCAGTTCTTCAATCACCCAGCCACTACCCATTCACTTATATAATCTCTCAGGCACTACTCTTGCACTCTTCCAAACATGCAGGCACTATCCCTGTAATTATGTAAACACTCAGCCAGTGCCCATGCACTTATAAAATCACCCAGACACTACCTTTATACTCTTCCAATCACTCAGGCAGTACCCATGCACTTATAAAATCACCCAGGCACTTCCTATGTACTTCTGTAATCCCCCAGACAGTACCTCTACACTCATGCAATCACCAATGCATTAGTTATACACTGATTCAATCACACAGGCACTACCCTTGCACTCCTCCAATCACCTTGTCAGTATTTATGCACTCCTCCAATCACTTAGCCAGTACCCATGCACTTATAAAATCACTCAGGCACTACCTATGCACTGATGCAATCACGCAGGCACTACTGTACTACTCCTCCAATCACCCAGGCACTACCCTTGTTCTCATGCAATCACCCAGGCACTACCCTTGCAGTCCTTCAATCACCCAGCCACTACCCCTGCAGTCCTTCAATCACCCAGCAACTACCCATTCACTTATATAATCAGTCAGGCACTACCCTTGCACTCTTCTAATCATGCAGGCACTATCCCTGTAATTAAGTAACCACTCAGCCAGTGCCCATGCATGTATAAAATCACCCAGGCACTACCTATGCACTTATGCAATCACCAAGGCACTACCCCTGCACTCATGCAATCACCCAGGCACTACCCTTGCACTCCTTCAATCACCCAGGTACTACCCATGTACTTATATAATCACTCAGGCACTACCCTTGCACTCCTTCAATCACACAAGCACTATCCCTGTAATTATGAAATCACTCAGCCAGTAGCCATGCACTTAAAAAATCACCCAGGCACTACCTTTGCACTGCTTCAATCACTCAGGCACTACAACAGTACTCCTCCAGTCACCCAGGCAGTACCCATGCACTTATAAAATCACCCAGGCATTACATATGTACTCCTCTAATCCCCCAGACATTACCCTTGCACGCATGCAATCACCAATACATTAGTTATACACTATTTTAATCACCCAGGCACTACCCTTGCACTCCTCCAATCACCCTGTCAGTATCTATGCACTCCTCCAATCCCTTAGCCAGTACCTATGCACCTATAAAATCACTCAGGCACTACCTATGCACTGATGCAATCATGCAGGCACTACCCTAGTGATGGAGCAAGGACTCGTAAATGAGACTTGCTCGGAAGCAATCCTTTCGTTTTAACTCATTAACGCATTACTAACAACTTCTTTCTAATTAATAATCCGCATTTAGAAAAAGACACGCGGGACAGCGAAGCTTGCCTATGTGTTAACTAACGGCAATAACATGAACGAAGGACTAAAACGCACTTTAACAAGGGATCTTTACTGCGCATGCGTCTACTACATCTACGTAGTATGACGTACTAATGCTTGGAGGGAAAATATTGCGCCTGCGCAATAGACAATAAAATGGCCACTTGAAAGTTCACATGCATGGCACCTGCTTAGCTGAAATAGAATATAAGTTTTATACTAACGCAAATGCAGAAAGGGTAATAACAAATGAAGTGGGTTAGAGTAGAGGTTGGTGGTGTACAGTGAAACCATATATTTTTGAAAATAACATTTCTTCTTTTGACTTTATTATTAGTGCGCATTTGGGCCCTCTATACATGTCTGAATCAAGCTGACTGACTTGACCCTACACATGCGTACTGGAGAGAGAATGCGAAAAGATGAGTAAGGACTTGTCACGCGTCCAAAGCCAGCGAAGATGTGCCCTGGGAACATAAGGGTGAAGAGTTCATATGAAGGAGCTTATTCATAACGTTAAATTTAGCAACTGCAGGTTGCACCACTCAACAGTGAAGTCCAAGTATATCACATATGCAAAATGTCCATCCAGTAATTTGAAAAAATGAAATCTTTATTCTTCTTTACACATGGTAAGAAAACGTAACGTAGACAGCCACAACAGCCAACGCGTTTCGTTCTGTCCCAAGAACTTCATCAGGGCAAGTATATTGACTGGTTTCAATAAGTTAACCAAAAAGTTGAATGCCAAGTCCTCAAATATAATCAACTCGGCATTGACAATAGACCACCGAATTTCCAATTGAATTGTAGAATGCTGCAGGATATGACTAAAAATAAGTCGTATTGTACCTACTAGCTGATCTTGAACCGACCCAGAATCCGGTACGGAAATTCAAATATAAAGTCTGATGTGCCACGAAAATCCGGACCTGCACTGCGTAACCGTCGAACAATATATTT